>CM066990.1:109901872-110501872 GCA_033977485.1 Hydrangea macrophylla | reverse complement strand
GAATCATATGTTTTCTACAGAACCGTCTCTTCGGTTTCAGGCAAAGGTTTAGTCCGTGCCACTCCCTTGTTGTCTTTATCTTCTGTTTTGCATGTTCCTAGCTTTACCACTAACCTCTTATCTATTGGTCATATTACTCGTGATCAAAATTGTAGCGTTGCTTTTTTCCCTTCTCATTGTGTGTTTCAGGACCTTATCAAGGGAAGGACGATTGGCAGGGGTAGAGAGGAGAATGGTCTTTATCTTCTGGAACCGCAGGAGCGACAACAATTGGCTCATCATACTACTCTCACTGGCTCTACATTTGGTGATATCATGCTTTGGCATAAACGCCTAAGTCATCCTTCCTTTGGTCTACTAAAGCATTTATTTCCATCTTTGTCATCTAATAAAAATGTATCCATCTTTCGTTGTGAAGATTGTGAACTTGGAAAGCACCACCGTGCTTCTTTTTATCCCAGTAATCATAAAAGTACGATTCCTTTTTCTCTTATACATTCAGATGTTTGGGGTGCCTCTCGTGTTGTTGCACTTAAGGACCATAGGTGGTTTGTCACATTTATAGATGATTTTTCTCGTACTACGTGAGTTTATATGATGAAAGAAAAAAGTGAGGTCCATTCAATTTTTAAAACTTTTCACAAAATGATTTGTACCCTGTTTGGTGCGGTTGTAAAAATTGTTCGTTCGGACAATGGGGGTGAGTACTTTAAATCTGGTCTTGAGAAGTATTTTTTGGAAAATGGCATAATTCACCAATCTTCTTGCATCAATACTCTACAACAAAATGGAGTTGCAGAGCGCAAGAATCGTCATCTCTTAGACACTGCCCGGTCAATGTTATTCTCAGCCCAAGCTCCGAAGGCTTTTTGAGGTGAAGCAGTCTTAACTGCTGCTTATTTAATCAATCGGCTTCTTACTCAAGTTCTGAATAAACAATCACCTGTTGAGGTTCTTTCTAGTCATTCTGATCTGTTTGCCATTCCTCCTAAGGTCTTTGGTTGTGTCTGTTTCGTTCATAATCACGCTCCCACAAGAGGAAAACTTGATCCTTGGGCTATCAAATGTGTTTTCCTTGGTTACTCTCCCACTCAAAAAGGGTATAAATGTTACCATCCTCCTACTCGAAAGTGGTATGTTTCCATGGATGTCACATTTTTTGAGGAACAGTCCTATTTCACCCCTCAGGCTCCTCTTCAGGGGGAGATTAATTTACCTGTGTTTAATCCATTTGAGATATTGGGCACTCTTGATGAGAAGCAAGAGGTAGAAAAAATTTGATGGAGAGCAAGAGAGAGAAAATTGATGGAGAGCAAGTGACTGAGAGAGAGACATTTGTGGAACCCACCGTTGCAAATGAAAAAAATCCAGAGAAAGAGGATATAGTATATCAGAGAAGAACTTGGAGTATGAAAGATAAGACCATTCCTCCTGATCCGCCACTCCAGTCTCCTTCCCTTGATGAGGGACTAGGTAATCCTAATCCTCCTACTACTATTACTGATGATTTAGATATTCTAATTACTACACGTAAGGGTGTTAGTGTTGAGTTTCATTAGTTATAAATGTTTTATTTATTTTATGATTAGTATAGGGACTTGTGTGTAATTACTTGTTCTCTTGTTATTATAAATAAAGAGGTCTCACAGTTGTGAGATTAAGCCTTCAATAATATTGTGTAATGTTATTCTACATGGTATCAGAGCCTCCCTAAATTAGGGTTCTGTCACCATCACCAGCCGCCTACCATCACCACCATTAGCCACCACCCTAACCCTAACCCTAGCCGACCCAACGAGAGTTTCATCGCGAAGTTACTGTTCATCGCAGCACTATTCATCGAGCACTGTTCATCGCACACTGTTCATCGCAACACTGTTCATCGGGTTATTGTTCATTGCAGCACTGTTCATCGAGTTATTGTTCACCGTAGCACTGTTCATGCAGCACTATTCACACCTAGCCGCAATAATTTTTTGAGAACACTATTTGCTCCTAGTTTGGTCGTCTTCGATCCGTAAGTGGATCTTTGTTCTTTAATTAGATCGGATCATCTTAGGCTTCCCTTGACCACCATCCCTTGATCATCTGCATCCTTCATCATGTCAAAAGATGATGTGATATCTGAGAAATCTATTGCCGCCTCTTCAGGTTCTTCTATGGGTAACGAAAGACAGTCGTACGTTACTGAGAATCCGGGTTCCAAAATCACCACTGCGTTGTTCAATGGTGCTAATTACCTCTCATGGTCCCAGTTGGCAACTTTATGGCTCCGTAGTAGATATAAATTCGGTTATGTGGATGGTTCAGTCAAGGCCCCTACTCGTGATGATCCGACATATCTCAAGTGGGAAGGTGATAATTCTCTTGTTATGAGTTGGCTAGTTCATTCTATGGAACCCGAACTTGCAGATCCTTTCTTATCTATGGGCACGACCAAAGATATTTGGGATGCTTTAGCTGAAACATAATCTCGTCAAGGGAATGTTGCCCAAGTGTATGAACTTCGAAGAGCAATTTAGGACGAAGTTCAAGGGGATCGCACTACTCTCCAGTATTTCACCGCTCTAGGCTCTCTTTGGAAGCGACATGATCATTTAATCACATTTCATCCCTCTAATCCAACTGATGCTGCGGGTTTTCAGAAATACATTGAAGGGGAAAGAATCTTCAAGTTTCTAGCCGGTCTTAGGCTCGAGTTTGATTCAGTTCGTGGCCGTATTTTGGGTATTGTTCCCCTTCCATCTCTTCGAGAAGCTTTTTCTATTGTGCAAGATGAAGAAAGTTGCCGCTCTGTTATGTTGCCCTCTTCATCGACAGATAGGTCAGCCTTGGTATCCTCTAATCAACGGGGCAGCAAGGCCTTTACTCCTCCGAGAGAACCCCAGTATATGGGACGTGACACCAACAATATTAGACCTTGGTGTGATGATCATTGCAATCGTCTCGGACACACTCGCGAGACATGCTGGAAGCTTCATGGGCGTCCTTCCTTTCCCAGGGGACGTGGTGGTGGCCGTCATGGTGGTCGTGGTCCTCCATGAGCTCATTTGACTACTGACTCATCTCCGTCTGAGGAGAAAGATACTCTTGCCTCAGCTCCTCCATCGTCTTCTCCAGCAGTGGGAAACATCAGTAGTGCCGATATCGAAACACTCCGCCGTATTAGGACTCAGTTGAACACTCCATCTGCCTCTACTTACTTTGCCCAGTCAGGTATTTTTGCTAATTTTTCACATGCCTTACATGCTGATTCTAATCAACCATGGATTATTGACTCTGGAGCTTCCGATCACATGACTGGTCTTTCCTCTGTATTCTCTTCTTATACCCCAAGTTCTGGTAAAGAGAGTTAAAATTGCAGATGGTTCTCTTTCATCCATCTATGGTAAAGGTGTCATTAAAATTTCTAATTCATTACCTTTATCTTCGGTACTTCATGTTCCTAATTTCTCTACTAATCTTTTATCCATTGCTAGGATTACTCGTGATCTTAACTGTAGTGTTACCTTCTTCCCATCTCATTGTGTCTTTCAGGATCTCTCCACGAAGAAGGTGATTGGCAGTGGTAAAGAGGGGAATGGCCTATATTTTCTGCTGCCAGAGGGAGCCACACAGGGAAACTTACCACAAGCAGCTCATCATATAAAGAGATAGACTATTCCTAGGGAAGCTTGGCTATGGCATCAGAGATTAGGCCACCCTTCATTTTATGTACTTCGTTTTTATTTCCTTCTCTTGTCAGTAATAAAAGTGTTTCCAACATTTCTTGTGCGGCTTGTGAGTTGGGAAAACATCATCGTGCAACTTATAATTCCAGTTTTAATAAAAGTACTGTTCCATTTGCTATTATTCACACAGATATTTGGGGTCCTTCTCCTATTATCACTCTAAATGGCTATAAGTGGTTTGTTACCTTTATTGATGGTTGTACTCGCACTACTTGGGTTTATTTGATGAAGGATAAGAATGATGTTTTTTCCATCTTTAAATCCTTTCACAAAATGATATGCACACAGTTTACACAATTGTCAAGTTTGTTCGGTCTGACAAAGGGGGGGAATACATCTTTGGTGGTCTTACTCACTATTTTTTTGAACATGGAATGATCCATCAAACTTCTTGTACTAACACCCTCAACAGAATGGTGTTGCAGAGAGAAAAAACCGTCATTTGTTAGAATCAGCCAGGTCTATGCTCTTCTCTATGCATCTTCCCAAGTCTTACTGGGGGAAACAGTCCTAACTGCATCCTATCTTATCAACCGTCTTCCTTCTCGTGTCCTTGGTAAGAAATCTCCAATTGAACTTCTTACTAAGTTTTCCTCCATTTTTCCCATTCCTCCTAAAGTGTTTGGTTGTGTGTGTTTTGTCCACAATCATTCTCCTTCTCGTCGGAAGTTAGATCCTCGTTCTGTCAAATGTGTCTTTGTTGTGTTGGCCCAAAAGTGGAAACCTTAGGGGGGGGGGGGGGGGTGAATAAGGTTTAAGCGAAAATTTAACCTTTTGAAAACTAAATTGCAAATTAAACACAATCACAAACAATAATGTAAAGAGATAAGGGAAGAGATAATTGCAAACCAATTTTTCAAGTGGTTCGGCAATCGCACCCCGCTGCCTACGTCCACCCCTCAAGAACACCTCTTGAGGATTCCTTAATCCGATCTACTTACGGGTGTAGACCAAACCGTTTCCCGGAGCACTTACGGGTGTGCACCAAACCGTTACAAGAGCCTATGATCTCTCCTAAAGAAGAACACCTCTTCTTTGCACACAAGGGTTACTAACCCTCACTCTTTGCAATTGATTGAATACAAATTGATAACTCTCTCTCTAGAGTGGATAATACAATTGAAAGCTCACTACAATTCACTCTCTCAAAGATTACAATTGAAAGCTAGAGCAAATTGATAAACTCACACAACTAGGGCTCAATTGAGAATGATTAAGAATCAACAAGTTGTGTGATTGAAATAGATGTTTTCCAATTGATTGATCAACATAAAATGGTGTGGGAAAACATGTATTTATAGGCCAAGAAAGATTATAGCCGTTGGTGGCAAGTTTGGTAATTAAAAGCCCCTTTAAAAACTAGCCGTTATGCCTTTTCAGGTCGATTCAGTCGACTGGACCTTAAAGCAATCGACTGGGCCTTGAAGCAGTCGACTGAGATGTGTTTACAGAGGGTTCTGTTTGCATTCTGCTCAGTTCGGTCGACTGCATCAGGCCCTCAGTCGACTGCACCCTTCAGAAATCAGTCGACTGGTTTTCTGCTGGTTTTGGCAGACTGACACCTCTTCACTAAAACGGCCATAACTCCCTCTACAAAATGAATTTTTGAGATCCGTTTGATGTTTTGGAAACTAGATTCAAATACCTTTCCAACCATATAAAACTCAACATCTAATTATTCTTCAATTGGTTGGGGCATTGCTTTAAAGATGACCCATTTAAAATTTATTTCCAAAACTTTAACTTTTAGAGTTTGTTTGAGCCCCTATGAGTGTGAGATCAAAATGCCTTACAATGATGGTCCTAGACTTCAACCAAGGATAAAATATCTTCAAGTCTTCAAGCTTGATCCTTGTTGAGCTCCTTGTAATCTTGATCTACATCAATTAAATCTCATGCACTCAAAGATGTTAAAACATTGATACAAAATTAATACATGAGATTATATATGAGCATGAAAATGACTATGATAATAACAAGGAATGAAACAATATGAATCATGTAATTATCATAGCATATTTGACATCATCAAAACATAATTAAATATGCCTTAATATACCTTAAGGCTAACATTTGTTATTCTCCAACTCAGAAAGGGTACAAGTGTTATCATCCTCATACTCGTCGGTGGTATGTATCTATGGATGTCACTTTTGATGAAACACTTTCCTACTTTCAGTCTTCTCTTTCTCCTCTTCAGGGGGGAGATAGACCAGCAAGCAGAGCAGCCTGCTTTCATTGTTCCCTTTCCTATATCTAGCGAGGAAGAGGGAGGAAAAAAAGGAAAAAGAGAGAATGAGGAAAAAAGAGTGAGCAGAAAAAAGGTGAGGAAGAGGGAGAAAAAAGAGAGAAAAAAGGAGAGGAAGAGAGAGGAGGTAAGGAATTGTTAACGTATACCAAGGATAAGAGGAGATAAATTTTTGGGGTAGCAGAAAAAAGGCACATCTCTCCAATCCCGCTCCAATCGCCTTCTAGTGAAGATGATTCAGGTATTTCCTCTCCTTCTATTGCTAATTCTCCAATACCTGTTATTGTTGATCCATCTGATGATGATGATTTAGACATGCCTATTGCCTCGCGAAAGGGAACTAGAGCATGTACTAAACATCCTCTTTCAAATTTTGTTTCATATTCTCATCTCTCTCCATCATATAGGGCATTTGTGTCCCAAATCGATTATGTGTCTATCCCTAACCATGTTCAGGAAGCTTTGTCTAATCCTAATTGGAAGAATGCCATGGTTGAAGAGATGAAAGCTCTTCACAAAAATGGGACGTGGAAATTAGCAGAGTTACCTCGAGGTAAAAAGACGGTAGGGCGCAAGTGGGTATTCACCGTGAAACATAATGCGGATGGGACTGTTGAGAGATACAAAGCCAGGCTTGTTGCTAAGGGCTTTACTCAGACATATGGGGTTGATTACCAAGAGACATTTGCCCCGGTTGCAAAAATGAACTCCATCAGGATCCTTCTGTCGCTAGCAGCAAATCTGAAATGGCCCTTGCATCAGTTTGATGTCAAGAATGCGTTTCTACATGGTGACTTGGAAGAAGAAGTGTATATGGATATTCCTCCTGGGTTTGAGGACAGTAAGACACAAGGTAAGGTATGTCGCCTCCAGAAATCCTTATATGGCCTCAAGCAATCTCCTAGAGCCTAGTTCGATAGATTTTCTTAAGCTATGATAAGATATGGTTTCAGACAAAGCTAAGGCGATCATACTCTCTTTATCAAGCATTCATCATAAGGGAAATTGACTGCTTTGATAGTCTATGTAGACGATATAGTTCTCACAGGCGATGACTTAGTTGAAATGGAACAGTTGAAGACCTATCTTGCCAAGGAGTTTGAAATTAAGGATCTAGGAGATTTGAAATATTTTCTTGGAATAGAAGTGGCACGCTGCAAGGAAGGGCTATTTATATCCCAACGGAAGTATGTCCTAGATCTCCTAAAGGAGACAGGTTTGCTTGGTTGTAAAGCAGTTGATACTCCCATGGATCCAAATATGAAGCTCAGTGATGATCCCAGTGGAGAACTGGTTGAAAAGGGAAGATACCAGAGACTAGTGGGCAAACTTATCTATTTGGCTCATACCAGACCGGATATCGCTTTCGCTGTTAGTGTGGTAAGTCAATTTATGCTTGCTCCTGGACAACTCCATCTTGATGCTGTGTTTAGAATTATGAGATATCTTAAGTCAGCCCCAGGGAAAGGGCTGTTCTTTGCCAAGAATGGTTATACACTTGTTGAAGCCTACAGCGACACTGATTGGGCAGGTTCAGTGATGGATAGGAGATCAACTACGGGGTATTGCACATTTGTGGGAGGTAATTTGGTCACATGGAGAACTAAGAAGCAAGCAGTGGTAGCAAGATCCAGTGCAGAGGCCGAGTTTAGAGCTATGGCACAAGCAGTGTGTGAATTATTATGGATTCAGATAGTTTTGACTGATCTGGGGTTTGGGCCAAAGGACTCTATGAAACTGTACTGTGATAGTAAATCAGCCATTAGCATTGCTCATAATCCGGTCCAACATGATAGGACAAAACACATGGAGATTGACAGACATTTTATAAAGGAGAAGGTAAATTGTGGAAGCATTTGTACTCCATTTGTCAAGTCTGGGGAGCAGCTAGCAGACGTTCTTACGTTCTTACCAAGAGTCTAGCAAGTCGTTCGTTTCACTTTATCCTTAGCAAGTTGGGAATGAGAGATATCTTCGCACTAGCTTGAGGGGGAGTGTTGAGTTTCATTAGTTATAAATGTTTTATTTATTTTATGATTAGTATAGGGGCTTGTGTGTAATTAATTGTTCTCTTGTTATTATAAATAAAGAGGTCTCACAGTTGTGAGATTAAGCCTTCAATAATATTGTGTAATGTTATTCAACAGTTAGGCCATGTACTCAACATCTCATATCTAAATTTGTCTCATATAGTCGTCTGTCTCCTTCTTACAAAGCCTTTGTATCCAAACTTGCTTCTGTGTCTGTCCCTAACCATGTACAAGATGCACTCACCGATCCCAAATGGAAGCATGCTATGATTGAGGAGATGAAATCTCTCCACAAAAATAGCACCTCGGAATTGGTTGAATACCTAGAGGGCACAAGACATTGGGGTGTAAGTGGGCGTTTACAATCAAGCATAAGGCAGACGGATCTATTGATAGGTATAAAGCTTGATTGGTGGCAAATGGATATACACAGACTTATGGAGTGGATTATGAGAAAAAATTTGCTCCAGTTGCTAAAATGAACACTGTGAGAATTCTTTTATCTCTTGCTGCAAATTTTGATTGGCCTCTCCATCAGTTCGATGTTAAAAATGCCTTTCTACACGGGGATTTGGCAGAAGAAGTTTATATGGATATTCCTCCAGGTTTTGAAAACTCAAAAACCAAAGGGAAAGTTTGCAGACTTAAAAAGTCCTTGTATGGACTTAAACAGTCTCCAAGAGCATGGTTTGAAAGATTCACTCAAGCTATGTTAAAATATGGCTTTAAACAAAGCCAAGGTGATCATACACTATTCATTAGACATTTTCCACAAGGGAAAGTCACCGTTCTCATAGTGTATGTGGATGATATTGTCTTGACAGGAGATGATGTGGAAGAAATGCAGGAGTTGAAGAAATATCTAGCCAAGGGATTTGAAATAAAAGACTTGGGAAACCTCAAGTATTTTCTAGGGATTGAGGTGGCTAGAAGCAAACAAGGAATCTTTATCTCCCAGAGAAAATATGTTCTTGACCTTTTCCAAGAGACTGGCATGCTTGGGAGTAAGGCATGCGATACTCCTATGGAAGCTAATCAGAAGCTAGGGGATGACACCGATGGAGCAGTAGTTGACAGAGGGAGATACCAGAGATTGGTGGACAAGCTAATCTACTTGTCACACACTCGTCCAGACGTCTCTTTTGCTGTAAGTAGTGTTAGTCAGTTCATGCATGCTCCACGAGAGTCCCACTATGAGTCCCACTATAATGTTGTTCTTCGAATTCTTAGATATTTGAAGTCAACGCCTGGAAAAGGTTTATTTTTTGGTATACATGGTCATCTTCAGGTGGATGGGTATACAGATGCAGATTGGGCAAGCTCAGCCACGGATAGGAGGTCTACCTCAGGATATTGCACGTTTGTTGGAGGAAATCTTGTTAACTGGCGTAGCAAGAAACAGACCGTTGTATCTAGATCGAGTGCTGAAGCGGAATTCCGAGCTATGTCTCAAGGAATTTGCGAACTATTGTGGATAAAAATTCTTTTGAGAGATCTTAGACTTGAGACTACAGATTCAATGAGGTTGTACTGTGATAATAAAGCAGCCATCAATATTGCTCACAATCCAGTACAGCATGACCGAACTAAGCATGTTGAGATTGACAGACACTTCATCAAGGAAAAGTGAGTAGTGGAGAGATATGTATTCCATTTGTGAAGTCTAGTGAACAGTTGGCAGATGTTCTCACCAAAGCTCTTGGAAACAGGCCTCATCATTACTATCTGAGCAAGCTGGGCATGAGAGACATCTTCGCACCAGCTTAAGGGGGAGTGTTGGCAATTAGCTGTCAATATCAGTGGGATTACTATTTATTCCCTTCCATTATTAGTAGGTTTATATTTGGGTCATGTTGACCATTTTTTATTTCTCATTTATTAGGAGATTTTGTTTTCCTTTTTTATGTCTCAGCATTGTGTATATATACATTGGTGATCAATTAATAAAATAAGCTTGAATGTATAAACTTCTACAGTAATTTTATCATTCTCTTCTTTATGAATAAAAGAGAGGGTCTCACTATTGTGAACCCTAAGCATTCACTCTCTCTTCCCCCCCCCCCCCCCCCCCTCTCTCTCTCTCTCTCTCTCTCTCTCAACATATACATTTACCCATAAGAACTCTCTTCTTAACCCATTCAATCTTGATTATGTAATAACCCGGAATTTCTATATTTCTTTTATGCTGCAATACGTGAGCATGACCCCCCTTTTCTCTCTCTCTCTCTCTCTCAACATATACATTTTGCCCTTAAGAACTCTCTTCTTAACCCATTCAATCTTGATTATGTAATAACCCGGAATTTCTATATTTCTTTTATGCTGCAATACGTGAGCACGAGTCATACTAGCGTATGATAAATAGATAGGGGAAAGAGACTTCATTAAAAAGATGGAGCGGTCCCATGATAGGAGCATAAGAATGAAAGGGTCCAAGAGGAGACACAAGGGGAATTCTATTACGAGAATGGAAGGTACGAATGGGTAGAAGAAGAGAGAAACGATGAGATGAAAACGTTTCCATAATTGGTAGGATAACTAGTAACTCACAAGAATGTGAGGTGTTAATTGGTAATAAGCAAGAAGTGCATAACATGGGGGTAAGCTAGTATCCCGGTACGGCTGAATTCATTGAATTGAGTTAACATTGGTGAAAAATGGTATAAATGATAAGGGTGTATATGTAAACATTTCTACAACTAGTGGGTCAAATAGTTATTCACGGAAATGTAAGGAGCTACATTGGAATAATTGAAAGTGGAGTAGGTTGAACGCTAATTCAAGAAAGTGTGAGGTGCTAGAATGCGATATCGGAAAGTATTGTAGGTGAATATGTAATTTAGAAAGTTCAATTCTAGAACTTGGTGGAATCTCCTAAGTAGGGAGATTAATTAACTTAATTGAGGTTAATTAGCTAATTGAGATTAATTAGCTTTACCAAGAAGCTTGCTTGTGCCAAGCAAGGAGGTGTTAAGTGTCATGACTTGGTAGATTAAATCTCCAATTGACATATGGTGATGACTAGCCTAATGGAAGAAATACAAAATAGATGTACATCTTTGAGGTGCTTGTGTAGAGACAAGCAAGAAGGTGAAAGAAAAGAGAGAATAAGGGAGAAAATAGAAAGAAATGAAAGGAAAAAAACGAAAAGGGAAGTTATGAGAAAGGAATTGGAGTTGGAATTTGATCCCCAAGGGTAAGTAGGCTTGTAGTTTATGGTTTAATTCTATTTTGATTAAGGAAGGAACATGACATGTTCATATATTGTTTACATGTTAAATAATTAATGTAGGGGGATTAAAGGGGTGATGTAGAAATGAGCTAGAAATCATGTAATTGAATCTACTAGCAAGGTGAGTAATTCTAATGCTTGAATTGTCTCTTGAATTGATGATCGAGATGCTATATATATTGATGAGCCATGAGATTTGTAAGTGATGATGTTATCTTGTTATGGTTTCATGAAGTGATGTTATAAGCATGACTTATGGAGTTATGTGTTTAATTATGCTCTCTATCGAGTATAATAAGGATGTGGATAGAGATTGTTATTGTGGTGTGCATGGAAAGGGGGATGAATGTTTTGACATGCGAATGGATTCTGTAATAAACGGAAGGAAAGGGAAAGTAAGAGAATTCCTACGGGGAATTGTAAGAATGGCACTGGAAGAAAGCAAAGAATGAGAAAGTATGAAATGAGGTGTAAACTATACGGTAGTAAAATTGTGTTGGAAAAGAATGCGTTTAATCGGTGTACTTGTAATCATTGTTATGCTTAAATGCTATGTAATGTTAACGTTCACTGATTATGATATTCACTGTGCTTTATAGTTCATTGGTTATTTATATAAACATTTCAGGGATTTGGGAAGCAAGGTGAGTTGAGGTGAGGTGAAGAATTGAAAAACGTTTTAGTGTTTATATTTCAGATAATTAGATGGTATTGTAATAATAAGACAAAAGAGAATCCAATGAAATTGGTAATGAACTACGACTCCTATAATGATATTAATGGTGCGGTAGGGATAGAAGTGGTACTCTAGAGGTGAAGCCACAGTTGTTAAGACCTCAAGGGTACTACTATGTGGAGTTATAGGTAATAATGGATTGTGTGTGTGTTTGATAATGAATGGTGACTCATGGGAAAGAGATTAAAAAGGGGAAAAACACGAGGGAATGCGCATACTTGCATGACATGTTAAACTTGTTTGGAAGTAGATTGTGTAAGAGTGATTGTATTATATTTGCGAGATATGACGACACTTTGGTTGCATGGAAATATGTTTAGACATCATGTCATATGATTCAAATGAGATGTCATGTTAAACGTGAGCATTTGGACAATGATATGCTATGAAAATGGAACATATAATCTGTTGGAATTAGGATATAATATCGCTGTATTTATTGGTCATGTTGACCATTTTTTTTTCTTTCCTTATTTTCTTGATTCTCCTTTATTTCTGATTTATTCTCTATCTAGTTTTAGGTCTTTGTTAGGTTATTTATACCAGAGATGTACATGAATAATATGATCTCTTTCTCCAATTCTTTTTGGTATCAAAGCCAACACCAATTTCCTAACCCTAACTCACCACCACCACCACCCTTGCGCCGACTTCTTCCACTACCTCCACTCCTTGAGCTGACCACCACCAAGCCTCGCCACAGCCGAGCCGAACCCCATCTCCCCTCCTTTGTGCCGCCGCTGCCTTACCCAACCAGCGGCGCCACCACCGAGCCCCTCGGCTCTGTTTAGTAGCCTTCAAGCTACTCGTCTTGCCCGTGTTGGGCCTGTTTGTGATGTGCTAGAGCCATTTTAGTGCTCTTTGTTCTATGTTTTGGGTGACCCGAGTGTCCAGTTGCCCCCGTCTTCTTTTCGCCAAGTGTCCGGCTGTGATCGTTGCCGTTGTGTTTTCCGACTGTCCTGGTTGATTCCTTCTAGGACCGTGTATTTCAGATTTCTTCCTGGTTGTCTGTTCTTGCATAGCTTCATGGCTAATACAAAAAAGAAGTTGTTCTTTTTTCACCCGAATATGGGCAACTATAGTCCCCAATTGCCCAGCTTCAGTCACATTTGGGTTTGGATGCTTGTTGCTCGTCTTCTGGACCCATGACCGCTGTTGCTGTAGGTACTCCTACCGCCCTTCATGGTAAGTCAAATCATCCTCTCTGGATTCTGGATTCGGTGCAAATAATCGCATGACTGGTGAGCCTTCCACGTTTACATCTCCTTTTACCTCCATTGATGAGTATATCTGAATTGTAGATGGGTCTTCCATCCCCATTCATAGTTAGGGTGATGCTCGCTTGTCTCCTGACATCACTTATTTCTCGGTTTACTATGTTCCTAATTTTGCCGATAATTTTCTTTCTGTTATTGCAAAAAATCATAATTGTGATGTGTTTTTACCCAATTGTTATTATTTGCAGGACTTGACTTCGAAGAAGATTTTGGCAGGGGGTATGAGCGTGATGGTCCCTACTACTTTGGTGATCCTCCGTCTTCCAGGGTGTCCTCATCCAGTCTACAAGCTTCTGTCTTGCCAGTCTCAAATAATGTTTTGCCAGTCTCGAATAACTATGTCTTTTCTCTTCACAAATTAGAGTTGTGGCATGCTCGTCTAGGACATGCAAATTTTCAGTATTTGTGTTTGTTATTTCCTTCGTTAAATAAAGCTTGCAAGGATTCTAATTTTAAATGCGTTGTGTGTGAACTGTCAAAACATACTCGCACTACCTATATTCCCCATATGCACCGGGCACCTAGTGCCTTTGATCTTATCCATTCTAATGTGTGGGGGCCTTCACCTATCACGGCCCTATCTCAACACCGGTATTATGTCACGTTTATTGATGATTATACTCGTTGTACTTGGGTTTATCCCATGAAGAAAAAATCTGAAGTTTTCACTCACTTTAAAAATTTTCTGCAAATGATTAAAACCCAATTTCATACTGTTGTGCGTAATATTCGGTTTGATAATGGTAGAGAGTATTTAACGGATGAGTTTAGGCTTGAACTTAATAAAAGTGGGATTCTCCAACAACTTACTTGTCCTTACACCCCTTAGCAGAATGGTGTGGTGGAACGTAAAATCGTCATATTATGTCTGTGGTTAGGTGTCTCTTATGTGGTATGGGTGTTCCCAAGTATTTCTGGCACATGGCTGCTTTCACTGCCACTTACCTTATAAATCGAACTCCCAGTCGTGTCCTACAAGGCAAGGCCCCTCTTCATATCCTTAAGCCTGATAGTACCCTCTTTTCTATTGTCCCACATGTATTGTTCAAAATAAAAATCCTACCCTTGCTAAACTCAACGCTAAGGCTGTTCGATGTGTCTTTTTAGGGTATTCCTCCATGTCCAAAGGGTATAGGTGCTATGATCCTGTCACTCGTCACTTTTATCACTCTTTGGATGTCACTTTATTGGAAACTGTTCCTTTTTTTTTTTACAGGTTCTTCTCCCACTCCTGAAGCTACCATGGAGACTGTTGTGGAAAATATTTCTGTCCTTCTATGCCCAGTTCCTATACTTGAGTCCTCCAGTGTAACTTTGCCTCCGGTTATCACGACTGATCCCTCATATGTGTATGGTCGTCGTCCACGCTCTCCGAACCCTCTGCCATCTTCTTTTCCGGAATCATGTATCTTGCATCCTCCTTTAGTTTCAGATGTTGCTCCTCCCCATTATCCTACCCGTGTTCGTTGCCCCCCATCTCATTTTCTTTTTTGCGAGTAGTACTAATCATCTTATTGCCAAGTATATTTCTTATCAGGAATTGTCAGATTCCTACCAGTCTTTTCTTATTCAGGTTGATTCAGTCTCTATTCCTCGCTCCGTCCATGAAGCTCTCCAGAATCCTAAATGGGTGACAGCTATGAAGGCGGAAATGGATGCCCTTGAGCATAATCGGACTTGGGAGCTAGTTGCACTCCCTTCTGGTGAACGTACAGTTGGGTGTAAGTGGGTTTTCAGTGTGAAATATTTGGCGGATGGTACTATCGATCGATATAAAGCTCGTCTTGTTGCTAAAGGCTTCACCCAGGTTTCGGGTAAAGATTTTGGTGCTACCTTTGCCCCCATGGCTAAATTAACTACGGTCCGCCTTCTGGTTTCTCTGGCTGCTTCCTATTCTTGGCCCCTCCATCAGTTGGATATTAAGAATGCATTCCTTAATGGTGACCTGTCTGAGACTATCTACATGGATCCACCTCCAGGTTTTCGGGCTAAGGGGGAGTATTCGGGAAAAGTTTGTTGCCTTCGAAAATCCCTCTATGGCCTTAAGCAATCTCCCCGAGCATAGTTTAGCCGTTTTAGCGAAGTTATTCTAACTATGGGGTTTGTTCGGTGTCACTCCAACCACACATGCTTTATTCGATGCCTGTCTGGGGGACAACGCATTATCATCTCTGTTTATATTGATGACATAATTACTGGAGATGATACTCCAAGTACTATGGCCTTAAGCAATCTCCCCGAGCATGGTTTAGCCGTTTTAGTGAAGTTACTCTAACTATGGGGTTTGTTCGGTGTCACTCCAACCACACATGCTTTATTCGATGCCTGTCTGGGGGACAACACATTATCATCTCTGTTTATGTTGATGACATAATTACTGGAGATGGTACTCCAGGTATTGTCCAGGTAAAACATGATCTTGGGATGTCATTTGACATCAAAGATTTGGGTCCTCTCCGATATTTTTTAGGTATTGAAGTTGCTCGGTCTAGTCAGGGTATTTCCCTATCTCAGCGAAAGTATTCTCTTGATCTCCTTTAGATACAAGTATGCTTGGGTGTAGGCTTGCCTCTACTCCTATGGATCCGAATCTTAAGTTGTCAGCGGAATCAGGGGAATTATTACCAGATCCATCAGTGTACCAATGTCTTGTGGGTCGTCTCATTTATTTGACGAACACAAGACTAGATCTTACATTCGCTGTTAGTGTTGTGAGCCAATTTATGCACTCACCGTGTACATCCCACTTAGATGCTGTTTATCATATTCTCCGTTATCTTAAGACATGTCCTGGTCTTGGGCTTTTCTTTAAAACTGGAGCACAGTCAGGCCTCTCATGCTTTACTGATGCAGATTATGCAGGGTCAAAGAGTGATAGACGCTCCACTTCTGGCTTTTGTACTTTTCGTGGAAGTCATCTCATATCATGGAAAAGTAAGAAGCAAGCAGTTGTCTCCGGTCTTCAGCCGAGGCCGAGTATTGTGTCATGGCGCAGGGTACATGTGAACTTCTTTGGCTTCGTTCTCTTCTAACTGAGTTGGACTTTCCAGTAATTGACTCATTTGCATTATTCTGTGATAATAAGTTCAGTATCATGCTATCTTCCGACTCTGTCCTTCATGAGAGAACGAAACACATAGAGGTTGATATTCACTTTATTCGGGAAAAAGTTCGTTCAGGTCTTATCACACCAAGCTTTGTTCCCTCATCTGATCAAACGGCTGATATGTTCACAAAATCAGTTGGTCCTACACTGCTACAGTCATCTCTTGTCAAGTTGGGACTCGTCGATATCTTTGCCCCAGCTTGAGGGGGGGTGTTGGAATTAGGATATAATATCGCTGTATTTATTGGTCATGTTGACCATTTTTATTTCTTTTCTTATTTTCTTTATTCTCCTTTATTTCTGATTTATTCTCTTTCTAGTTTTAGGTCTTTGTTAGGTTATGTATACCGGAGATGTACATGAATAATATGATCTCTTTCTCCAATTCTTTTTAATCGTCAATTCATAAGATTGAAATAGGAGATCAAGATAAACGTAAGCATTGAATAATTTGTGCATGATAAAAGAGATAAAAGATAAGTTATGACGTAAGAGCAAGTTGTAAATGTTGAGAACGATCTCTCTTTATTCATCTATGAGTGTGTTGGAAACTACATGTGTGTTATTAAGTGTTTGGAGATGTTTTAACACGAAATTGGAATGTTAGAAACAAGCGTGGAGCTCGCTTGAGCAAGGAAAGCACAGTTGAATTTTAAAAATGGAAAATGTTGTTTAGCTTGTGTTTAAAGGTTTCTACAGATTATTATAAGGAAAGAGCCTTAATGGGTTATAAAAAAAAAGGGATTTTATAACTCAACTTGAGAAAACAAGATGCTTGTTTGGTTTTGGTCCATTTTAATTTGCATAGAGTCAATTAGTGACTCTTTGGTTGATTAGTAAGGTGGGGAATAGAGCCTTGGTGGCAGTCACGTGTCCTAAAGCTACTCTTTGTGGGTTTGGGGCGTGACAGATTATGCGAATCATATCATCTCCAATCTATTTGGATATTTGAGTTAGGATGACCCTCGATCTTTAATGTTTGTCCAATTTTATTCTTACATTTTCTAGAAAAAAGAAGAAGAAAAACTAGTAGGGAAATTGCGTCTTGAAATTACTGTAGAATTCTAAAATTTGAGATCCAGAACTTAGTTCTTTAACATGGATGGTTTCTTCAATTTGAAGCATTAATACAAGTTGATGACATAAGATCCCTTCTATTTTTTTTTATTTATTATTTTTCTCTCCTTTTTTTGGCTTTTTACAATTGTGCTTCTCGTGCAGGTCCATTTATATCAGCAAATGGAAGCTGCAGGAGTGACATACATTAGCGTTGGCCATCGAAGAACCCTATATAAGCAGCATAACAAAGTTCTACATATATCCGCTATGAATCCCGACAGTTTGCAGCCTAACTGGTACATTGAGTCCATTAGCCAAGACAGCATGTACAATATATCAAAGCAATAGTTAAAGCTGCTTTAGATATAAAAGTGGCATGCATAGTGTGTTGCCTATCTTAAGGTGCCTGTTTTGGGTTGCATGGTAAAGAAACTTGTGATTATTGTGCTCCCACAGCTACAAATGATGTCTGTGATACTATGCCAATGTGATATCACAAGCGCATTATGGATATATTTTGATTTTAGTGTAATAGTTTTTTAAAAAAAAAAAAGAAAAAGAAAATGAAGGGAGAAAGAATTTTCAAAGTAGGAGTTTGAATATAATATGTTTTTGGCATGGACATGTGGTTTACATTTACACGAGGACATTTCTGTTTGATTATCTATAACAAACAAGAGAGTTATAAGGTTCATTGATTGTGATGCAAGTACCATGTTCATTTTCTAAGTGGGGCTTCTTGGTTAAAGATAGAGAATTATAGGATTCCTTCTTTCTCCACGCAGCTGCATTATAATGCTAATGCAGTGTTCGTGAAGGCAACGGCAGAAGTTGTGTTTGTGCTGTCTGCTATGTGTAGAATACACATCTGCCACCACTGCGAGAGTAACTCAGTAAATATTACCTAGAAATAATTATTATATTAACAATAATAATAATAATAATATAGTGTGTGTAATAGTAGTGTCCGTGTTTGACCAGGAGTCGGCATTATTATTTTACAGTTAAAACTTGATGCATATAATCAATCACGTATATGGCATGGCAAGGCAAGGGAGAGATTGCGTGTGAATCTATTTGGGTCTGAAATCTGAATTGAAAGCCATCAGTCGAGCTTGTTTCCCAAACCACCACCAACCACCCCCCCACCCCCCACCCCCCCGCGGTCTCTCTCTCTCTCTCTCTCTCTCTATATATATATATATATATCACATCTAAATCCACACTCAATAATTTTGGCCCTTAATTCCAGTGGTCTTGATGTGGATCTCATATGAGACTCACCGGAATCCAAGAGTCAGGATGTGTTGGGTGTGAATTAAGATGTGATTAATATATATATATATATATATGTGTGTGTGTATGTGTATGGGACCTTCTATGATACATACTAAAATTTTGGTCTTAATGTGTTGTGATCGGGTTTCAAAATGTTCTAAGTTTAAAGTGATTTTTTAAAATTACAATATTTTGAGACTAGGTCACATGTTGGGACCAAATTGACCAAAATTTTGGATTGTATGATACATTCCAATTCACTAGGCTTTATCCGAGAATTTTCCATATATGTGAAGTATATATATATATATATATATATATATATTTTTGATAAAGTATATATGTGAAGTATATATTATAGTATAAAAACAGAGCAAGTCATTAAGCAAAGTGCACGCATTTTGTGCACTTCCAAATATGACTTCCATCTTACCAGTGGTTTTACGATTGTACCCCTTCTCACTCTGTTCTTACGCCCTACCTGTTTGCGTAGAAAGTTCTCTTTGTCTCTCACATACACCACTTCAGCCACCGTTTGTCCTAATTTGTACTTTTTCTACTCCTTCCGTCCCAAATTGCTGGACACTCTTTCTATTTTGGATTGTCTCAAAATGTTAGTCCATGTTGAAAAGTCAAAACAACAAATTTTGAATCTTTATTATTTTGCCATTTCTTTTTTCATACCCTCAACTAATCTAAATAAATTTATGAGGGGCAAATTTGGAAAGTTAGAGCATAAAAATTAGATAAAAATGTAATTATTATGTTTTCTTAAAAAGTTAGATTCCTCAAAAGTACCAAATAATTTGGGATGGAGGGAGCATTTCATTTGTCCTTCAATATAACTAGCGGTGGAGGCACACGCATTGCGTGTGTAACACACGATTGTCCTTGTTGTGTGGAAAAAAAAGCACTTTAACTTATAATAACAGATACAGTTTATAGTTGTCTTGAGTGTAAACACCAACATATATGAGAATATATACTGAAATTTGACAAATACATACCCAGATTTGGTGCACGCAACCCATTTGTCCATTGCTCCATTCCCAGGGAATGCACTCTCTCAAACTTCTTGCTTAACTTCTGCATTTTACTCATTGATTTGAATGTAAAGGACGGTCGCCCTTTAGATATGGAAATGGTTGGTTACTTTTTAAAAGTTTGAGTTATTGGGTTTTGTGAAAAAGAATGTTTAATGACACTTCGATACACTGGACATTATTTTTTATGAATAAAAATATAATGGTTTTTATGAAAATATTAGTAATAGTAAAGATAGATTTGGTACCCTACTTCTCTCTTTTTATAGTAGTATGGATTATACTCTTTTATATATTTATATAGGATGATTCTTTCTAGTCTTCTTACTACAATTCAGACGTATTAAAGAGGTGTGGAAGGTCTTCATTCCGCCATGTCAATTGCACACACTTGTATATTATATATATATATATATATATATAAGGATTGTGATTAGTTTAAGGCAACCGAGACTAGACCCCCTTGGATTGTGTACTCTGTGTTGGATCAGGACTTGTTAATTTCACGGACTTTCAGGAATTTTGCTTTCTCCATTCCATCCAAGCACCAATCTGCTCACGTGCAACCCCTATCCGTCGCTTCTTTACCATACGTCTCGACCGTCCATCTTCCGCCTTGTACTTTTGTAACAAACAATAATCCACCACTCCTCCCAAACGAAGACTATTATGCGCGTTAATTGCTTCATCCACCCTGGTAAGTCCCTGGGCCATTCGCCGTTATACAAAACCCAATGTCACATTTTGCTCATTGGGATTGATGCCACATTGCCATTTCAACTACTTTATCTTGTGGGGATAATTATATTTTAGTTAATTTTTTGTGTAAAATTTAAAAGTCAGTCTATTACTTTTTTAAAATTAAAAAAAATCAACAATCATTTAAAAAAAATTTACAAAGTAAAAAAAAAAATCAAATTTTGAATTGTTATTTTGTATTTTAGTCTATTTAATATTTTCAACGTTCGGAACTTGCACCAAAACGTTGTGATATTGCTCTCAACGTTTAGAAGACTTGCTCTCGGCACTGTGAAGAGTTGTACCCGACTTTGAAACGAGTTGCTCCCAAACGTTTCACAGAGTTGCTCCCAAATGTTTGCAAGAGTTGCTCCACAAAGTCATGTAAAATTTGATGACTTTTTTATTTTACGAAAAAAAAAAAAATTATTTTTTTAAATTTAGAAAAATCAATAGACTGTCTTTTAAATTCTATGAAAATAATCGACTGAAAGTTAATTATCCCTATCTTATATGCCAGTGATGTGTTTGCTGCGGAAGTGGCCATTTTCTTTCGTTGTACATATGGAAATATTGATGTACTTCAAACAAACAAAAAATAAGGTAAATATATTTTATTTAGGTTTATTTTCACTTTACACTCTATGGTTTAAAATCCGAGAACTCATTTGTGTTTGTGTCAAATACAAGCACTAATGGTGTTAACTTGATTTGAAATGACTAATATACCCTTCATTTTAGGCACAGTCACAGGGGACTAAGTGTCAATTTTCATATGGGGTATGAATGGGTGTGACAGCAACGAGGTAGATTGTCACAGTCCGGTCCCACAATAGCGGAACTGGAGCTCGTGGCACGCCACCGAGGCTAAACCAATTCATTAACGTTCCCAAAATTAGGTTTGAAGAACACACGCAGCGGAAAAACAAAACACATTTTTAAAACCAGAGGTTCAGTCGACTGGGTCGAGACCTCAGTCGACTGAAGCAAGCAGAAACAAAATGAACACATTAACCTTCAGAGGTCCAGTCGACTGAAGCATAGCCCAGTCGACTGCTTTTGCCATAATAAGAAGCAGTAGCTAAACTGCACTGTCCCGTCGACCGCTCCGTCGACTGCCCCGTCGACTGCTTTTACCATTTTAAGAAGCAGTAGCTACACTGCACTGCCCCGTCGACTGCCCCGTCGACTGCTCCCCTGACAGCAGCCCATTCTGCAGAATTTCAAGTTTTAAAAGCTTCCTAACTTTCACCAATGATCAACCACTCAATCCAAACTCAATCCAAAGTAATCCTAGCTATATTAAAACATTTCTAAAGCAGGATTACAACATGTCACTACTATTACAACGGTTTAAAATCCATTCTATCATACGAAGTTAAACATAAGTTAAAACGATAAAAATTCTTATTACAACATCCTATTGTCCCAAAACTAAAAAGTTAACATTCAAGTTGCCTTCCAAAAGAACTCCCAACCCACGTACTCACTTCTCCGATTCCTCGCCAGCATTAACACCTGAAATGGTTATTTGAATAACCACAGATATTCGATATGTTTAAGCTAAAGTTTAGTGAATAAATCAACATATGTACATGAATGATAAACATGTCCGCATTCACATCTCTACATTTCATACTAGTCGCCGGAGACTCACGTGCCCGTCCATACTCCCAATCCGCGACTCCTCGCCAATAAGTCCACGCGAAAGGGTAAGACCCACGATTCTTCTCTTCAATCGTGCGACCTTAATGCCTATATCGGCTCCACAAAATGGCACGGTGACCACGTGCTCCTTCTGACCCACATAAGCAATTTAACATGCTCAAATACATATCACCATACTCGCGGTAATCAAAACATATCACCGTTCTATTGAGCCTACTTATCAATATAAATGCCCAATATGAACTACACAATATATCTCTAAGAATTAATACATGCTATTCACACAAAACATGAATACATGTCAAGAAATCATTCCAAAAACATAGTTGAATCACTCACCTCCGATTTACGCTCTTATACTTCGATCCAAAGAAAACCCGTGTACAAAGAACGTGTAGAAGTCCGTCTAGTACAATTCCTATGGATCAAAATTCCATTTATCAACTTTTATGAAAAATTCTATAAACAACTTTTCGAAAAACTTAGCCAAACAGGCCCTAATAGGTATCAAAACGAAGCTCTTACCTCGAGGAGCTCAAATATGAAATATGGGAGAAAACAGACTGACGGAAGGTCATCGTTTGGCGTCGCAAAGCTTGAAGCAACTAATTCTCCCTTTGGCCTCCCCCTTGGCCTCCTTTTGAAATTTAGGTCAAGAACTTATGAAAATATCTCAACCATCTCTATCTATATATAGGCAAAACTCTCGGGAATTACGTTTACCTCCCCACGAGTTTTCAAAACTACTAGTCAGTCTCTGAAACTTTCTATACAGCTTACTTATAGCTTTATAAGTGAAACCTCAAAATTATAAAAGTTTTCGACTAAGTTTCGTTTGGTCGCTAAAACACGAATTTCTACATGACGTTTTCGAAGTTGCTAATTAACCTACCAAATTAATAGCGTGTTCATTCGTTCTCACCAGGATACTAAAACTAACAACAGATATAAATTCTAAAACAGAAAATAATACAGATATTGAAATACACAGGTAAACATTTATTTTCAGATAAACATTTAAAATGTTCTACAATGACCGTCTCATACTCGGAGAGACTTCACAAACAATCAATCCTCAATCACAACAGTTTCAAAGGGTTCTCTAATACAGACACCCAAATCAACTCGTGAGTCAAAACTCACTCAACCATGTGTCATAAGACACGCCACATCACATTATCATGCATGACAATGCAATGGAAAGTAATAACACAAATGCGGGTGTTATATAGATATATTTACTCCGTTCGTTTTGAAGAAAAGTATAACAGTTACATTTTAGTCACAACCAAAAGGGTTGCAGCGGGGTGGATATTTTTACTCCGCTAGTTCTCACGAAAAACTGATCGATTTTATTTCAATCACAATCAATGGATTTTAGTATCAAATTTTGAACCATACTAAGGTATAGTGAAGGAAAGAAATGTAACGGTGAGTTACTTGCTATATAAGTCTGAGGGGCGTAGAGTTATTTTACTTGCTATATAAGTTGAGTAGCGTAGAGTTATTTCAATGCTAGCTCATGTTCTCATACGCAAATACCACCTTTATCTTGCAAGCGAAGAAGCAAGATTTACTTTTTAAAAAATATATATAAATTGAATTGAAATGAAACACTAAACTAAGTTGACGTCAACTTAGTTTAGTGTTTCATTTCAATTCAATTTATATATATATATATATATATATATATTGTATATTGTGGGCGTGCCATGACACCCCTCATGTGTGGTAAATTATTTTTACTAATATACATATATGTGTGTTATTCCTCATATGTTGTTTGTTGACACCCTCAAATAAAAAAATCTGCTACTCCTCATATTTGTTGTTTCTGACACACCCAAACAAAAAAATATGCTAGTCTATTAGTCACCTTAAATCATTTTATTGTATTCTTTGAACTTTAAACTTCAACCACATGTTTGAAAATCATTTGGGATATAAGATTTGGGTAGAATAGCATTACTTTGTACAATTAGTGTTTCATTCCAATTCAATTTTTATATATTGTGTATTGTGGGGGGTGCCATGGCACCCCTCACGTGTGGTAAATTGTTTTTACTAATATACATGTATGTGTGTTATTCCTCATATGTTGTTGTTTATTGGCACCCCCAAATAAAAAAAATATGCTACCCCTCATATTGTTGTTTCTGGCACACCCAAGCAAAAAAATATGCTAGTCTCTTAGTCACCTTAAATCATTTTATTGTATTCTTTGAACTCTAAACTTCAACAACATGTTTGAGAGTCATTTGGGATACAAAATTTGGGTAGAATAACATTACTTTGTACAATTAGACCACTCATTATGATAAGCTCAACACCTCCCCCTAACAACTCTCAAACAGTACAAAATAACTTCACGTAGTAAATTTGTAGTCTTACTGATAAGAAGAAAAAAAAAAGGTATACTCATATATAAATAGAACAAAAAAAAAACGTGTCGGGGGCGCTGCCCCCGAACCCCCCGTGTGTCATTGTTAGATAATCTATGTAATAACTAGGTAACCCCAAGAACAAACTCCTGGTTCCACCCCTGTTGGTTAAAATACATTCAACAGATGTGATTTATCAAAATAAATTTTAAAACAAAGAAACAAAGAAACAAAGAAACAAAGTCATAGTTAGTTTGATCAGAGTTGTAACTTTAATAAAATGATAGCTTTTGGTGACAACATGGGGTTCCTTTTATCCCTGCAGTCTTATTAGCTTCCCTGGATGCAAGAGACTGCACTTCTGATGAAGCCATCAATGGTGTGAAAGTAGCATTTTCAAAACTTGTTATTTCTTAACGCGAACTTTATTTGTTAACTCTCACATCAAAAAAAAAAAAAAAACTTTATTTGTTAACTCAAAACAGCAACACAAATTTGAACGATAGTTTTGAAGCACTACAAATACACAGTGAGTGACATTAGCGAGAGAAATTTTTTTTAGAATGTCACATAGTATGTAACACCTCGTTTTTTTTTTTTTTTTTTTTTTTTTTCTGATATAAATATTTATTTTTAAATATGTTAAGTAAACAACTTGAATTTTTAAGTGTTATTAATTGGCTGTGTGCATTTATATTTTTATGGTTATTTATTCATTTGTGGGTAATTATTTTTTTATTGTAATTAATTACTGTATGAAATTTGTAAAGTTAACTGGTGGGGTTAAAGTGGTAAAAGTTTAAATTATCCAAGTTATTGAAGAGTGGTGTATTAAAATTTTTTAGCAGTATTTATAGGCCTGTAAATGTGTTAAATAATGTAATTAACATTCAGATTAAGTACCGAGGTCATGGGTACCCATTGAGCTACTCATTGTAGTACTTTGTACTACATTTTGGGCCCATATGATGTCTTTTTATGAGCCCATAAGATTAAAAAAAAAAAGGGGGGATATTTAGTATTTGTGTGTTAATAATATACATGATTGTGCTTATATTTTTCTACCTACATATATCTAGGTGCCCGAGGGTTAGAAGAGAAAAAAAAAAAAAGGAAAAAGAAAATAGAGAACAGACGAGAGAGAGAGAGAGAGAGAGAGAGAGAGAAGAAGAAGAAGAAGAAGAAGAAGAAGAAGAAGAAGAAGAAGAGAAGGGTTTTGGATCCGTCGTCCCGTGTGAAATCGCAGAGCGTGTTTGTCACGACCCATCCCGCTACGCGCGGAAATAGGACACGTGGCACGCCATCAAGGCTTATCCAGTTCCATTAAAGTCAAATAGCAGCGGAAAATATTATTAAAATCCATTAAAATCAGAGTTATAAAATTTTTTGTTCAATTGAAACCTATCCAAAGGAACACAGTTTTGGAAAACAGAGGTCCAGTCGATTGTGATAGAGTCCAGTCGACTGTGCCTGGCAGAAACCAAAACTCATATTTCTCAACAGAGGTCCAGTCGACTGATCAGGGAACCCAGCCGACTGAATTGGTTACTATTTGGATCAGTAGCTAAAATAGCACAGTGACCAGTCGACAGATGTAGGGTCCAGTCGACTGCTCTATTACTATTCACTTTCAGTGTCTAAACCCCACGGGATCCAGTCGACTGATCCATGGTCCAGTCGAATGCTCCCCTGCTGGGCAGCTCTGTGTGAAACATTACAACTCATGCTTCTCCACATCAACAATAATCACAATCACCACTGACTTGCAACATTTTAAAACTGTAATAACCTACATTTTCATTGTCATATTTAATATACATTGTCTGCTTTTATTTTAATTACCATTCTCATGTGTTAAAATCTTGTGACTTGCCTTACTTCATATTTGAAATTCTTTTTGGGGTCAAACTGCGATTTTATAAAATTTAGCAATACCTGTGTTGGATTTTAAAACTGTATTTCAAAACGGTGGAAATGTTTGCTTTTGACTCAATCAGTATTTTTATAAAACTAGAAAACCATTTCTTACGTTAAAATGAAATTGCTGTATTTTTGGGGTGACCACCGCGACGCAAAAATACCAGTTATGTTCTAAAACTGTCAGCGCCGCGTTAATTTCCCACAGATTGGGAATCTACCCTAATCATTACTAAGCTTGTTTGGGTAATGCTTTTGAATTGTGTGTGAACCTAATGCCATAAGTTGTTTTTATCCAAACAACCTAAGTGAATCCTAGTCAATTGGCTTGTGCTTTGTTTGGATTTGTATGCCTTGTGTGTGTTATTTTGGTGCCTAAAGCTGGAATTGCCAAACAACTCAAGCTTGACCCCTACACACCTAAACTTGCCTCTTCAGATTTTATTGGAACATATATACGTATGTATAATTTCAGTGTTTATGGGCTATGTGCTTCAAATGCTATGTAAATGATAACCAAATTTAGTTTGTAGAGTGAAATTCACATCTCACAACTTGGCCTCCAAGCATTGAGCTTTATATAACCCACACCTCACCTCTTACAACTCTCATTCTGCATTTTTACAAACTGAAATTGAGAGAGTGAGGAAGAAATACAGAGAGAAAAGAGAGAGCTTGAGAGTTTAAATTTCTGGAGAGAGAAAGCTTAATCCCCATAGCCAAAGCTTGGGTTTGAACTTTCCTATATTGTTTTCCTTCTCAACAATTCTTCAATCTCTAATCTCAGTGATTATTTTAAACTCACTCTAAATGTAATTCTATGCTTGGTTACTGATTGTGTGTATGTATAGATGAAACGCCATTGCTAATTTCGTCATGGAAGCTTGAACTTCAAAATCATAATTTTTTAAACCTTAACCAAAACTTGTTTTTAGAATTGATTATGAAAGATTGTACATCATAGATGATATGTTTAAAATATAAGGCTTAATTTACTCAATTGAGAAAGTATACTAAGATTGAAGTTTTTATCATCTTTTAGTTTTCCATAAAATTCTTGAGCTACGTTTGAAATCATGTTAAATTAGTGGTGGATTCTTAATCCTTGTGAAAAATCGGGGAAATCCATATATTACATGCCATGTTTAAATCCGGATTGCAAAATGGGTCAAAAGACCCCCTTAAAACTGAAACAGGGGAGTTCTGGGAAAGAAGACGAAGCTTCTGCTTGAACTCGCGCGCGCGATCTCAAGAGATAAGGTCGCGCGAGCGGCCCGCGCGAGCGACCCCTCGCGCGAGCGACCCGCACGCACAAGGTTTGTGTTCCTAAGCAGACAGAAAAATTTTGTAAAAGAAAAATGAAAATTAAGCAGATCGCGCGAACGATCCGCGCGGGCGACCTCCCTGTATTCTGGCAGTTGGAAAAGTTTTATAAAAGAAAACGAAAATTGGGCATATCGCGAGAGCGGACCACGCGAGTGGCCCGCGCGCGCGACTTTGGGCAGTTTCTAGTTTTTGCTTGTTTTGTGTTAAAGAACTGTTTGGGTAATGTTTTATGAATTTTTAAAGCTCTATTTGGGAAATTTACTAAAACAGAATCCTATTTGGGTATGTTTGGACGATTAAAACGTTGTATTGTGACTTATCAATCCCCGTACGCACGTTGTTTATATAATTCAGTGATTTGCCTCATGTTTTAAAGTTTCATGACATACGCGTGGAGTCAGTTGTACATGCATGGTGAGTGTGAATGTTGGTCAGTATGGAAAAGAGTAATGGTCAGTGTGGCATAGTGAGTGCGGTTGAGATTGTGTTGTGGACACTCCCTGGTAAGTGAGTACCAAAGTGTGTTGTGATTGAGATTGCGGCGAGGGTGTCTTTGAAA
The DNA here is from genome assembly GCA_033977485.1 of Hydrangea macrophylla. Taxonomy (NCBI): domain Eukaryota; kingdom Viridiplantae; phylum Streptophyta; class Magnoliopsida; order Cornales; family Hydrangeaceae; genus Hydrangea; species Hydrangea macrophylla. The sequence goes on along the minus strand of CM066990.1, from coordinate 110,473,543 downwards.
TACGATGGTGGCAAAACTGGACACTCCTTGACAACCATGGTAGCGTCAAAGTGTGTGAAGCCGAACTTGGACATTCCCTGGCACCCATGGAAGTGCTAAAGTGTGGCCTACGGACACTCCCTGATACCCGAGTCTGGATACTGCGTGAGGGTTCCTCCGGTATTTTCATGGCGGATTAGGTAGTCAAAGTGTGAGACAATGGACACTCCCTGGTACCCCGGACCAAAGTGTGAGGCAAACTGGACATTCCCTGGCACCCCATGTGCTAAAGTGTGGCTATCGGAGTATTTCAAAGATACTGGTATGTGATAGTGGGGTGTTGGGTTTTGTCGAGAGAAAAGAGTCGATAAGATGAGATGGTGCATGGTTCTCATACACGGTCACATATATGTGAATTATATCTTTTAAATAATATTGTGCTTGTTTCCTAAAATGAACTCCTTGCTTTAATGTAAACTGGTTGTATTAAATGAGAATTGGAAAAATGGTAAATGAGTATGTGTTACATTCAAAGTTATGTTTTTAATACTCACCAGCTTCTTGAAGCTGACGACGTTGATGCGTCTTGGACATTCGTGTTCAGGTTTTTCAGGTTATGATCAGGCTGAACATTATGATTATGCTAATTGAGAACGACTGCTTGGAAGAAAGACTGTTATCTATACTTCATGTTTTAAGTTATAAATTGGTTTGTAATAAGGATGACTGTAATAGATATTAAGTTATCATTTTGATTTAAGGCGGTTTGTGCCTTTAGAGACCCCGTGTTGTAATATGTAATAAGTTAGAAAAATATTTTTAAGCTTTGATTGCTCTACTCTGATTATTGTTGCACATGGGCTCGTAGGAAGCGAACTCATGAATTGATCATTCAAACTGTCGCGACCTACGGGTCCATTAAGGAAATTAAACGCTTTCCATATTTATGCTACGCCGGGGCGTGACAAAAACACAACTACAGGAGTTCAATTACAAGATTACCATACTACGGAACTAAACCATGATTCTATTACAACGTTTTACAATTAACCAATCTTTACTCAAGATTAGGATTTAAAACAAAAACGTATACAATTGTGGTTCCCCGGCATTCCTCGGCCTCACTCATCACGTTTCTTCTTGTCTTTCTTCTTACCTGCAATGGAGTAAATCTCCACTGCTCAGCTATATGCTGAGTGCACAAGTCTAACATATGCAATATATGACAAAACATGCTTTAATCTCATAAATCATATCAATAGTCTCTAGGGAGAAAAATACGCCTTCATCCGGTAGCGGTAAGTCCAAGCCTTAAACCGCGATGTTAATGGCTAGTCCAAGCCTACAACCATTACATCCCCCAAGTGCCCTGGCAAGTCCAAGCCTTAAACCATGCACAGTAGTCGTCGCTACTAAAATTCTCAAACAACGAGAAGCTTACTCCGACATGAATTTGTATAAGACCCCCCTTTGACCCACATAGACAACTCAACGTGCTCGCGTAAATTTAGACATGCTTTTCATAATTTAGTGCGTGCATAATTAACGGGCCTACAATTAACACATGGATTTTGCCCGGATCTCAATTTCGTCGTCGAAATATAAAACATGTATTTCTCTATATTTCACAAGTTAGAACTTCATACCTCGTGCGATTTTCCCCAAACTTTGAAGGATCGACTAGGAGGCTAATTAATCGTCGGATTTCGAATTTGAGACAATTCCTACAAGTTTATACCTGTTTTCCTCAAAAGTCTAGAATTAAGATTTTTACAAAAATTGGCCAAACACGGCCTAAGTAGTATCAAAACGTAGATCTTACCTTCACGAGTTCAAATCTTGAATTTGGTAAAAAACTGACGGACGAAAGGTCGCCGATCGTCGTCGCAAAGCCCGTGGCAACAATCTCCTTTTCTCTCTCCTCTCTCTAGATATTTGTCAACTTTTTGGAGAATGAAATCTTATCCTCCACTATTTATAGAAAATCTTCTCGAAAATTGTGTTTACCTCCCTGCAAGTTTCTCAAACTTCTAGTTAACTCGTGAAACGTCGCACACGTCCATTTTATCACATTACGAGTGAAAATTATAATTTACAAAAGTTTTCGACTAAGCCTCGTTTGGGTCCAAAATAACGTCCGAAAACTCAATTAAGTGGAATCTCTACACAACCAACCTTTTTATTTAACGTGTCACTCACGCTCTCACCACAGTGCTCAAAATGATATATAACAATATCGAGATTACCAGAAATTATACTACACAGGTATAATTCACTATTCACAAAATACCAGATAAGTCAAATAACATTTAAATCATATAAATGTCATTTACTCGTGCCAATGAAAATCTCAATTAACAATTTCCTCGTGTCCTTACTGACACCTCACCATTGACCACATTCAACCACTTATCCTCATTTATCATATATAAATGATAATTCATAAAATTTCATATCATTCATGACAAAACTATGAAATTCTGGAACGGTCATGACAGTGTTGTTCGTCGTTAGATTCATACTCGCATCTATTCAACGATTCAAACAAGATGAGTTAAATGTGTGTATTCGAGTATATATATACACGTATATATATGTATACACGAGTGAATGAATTTCTTACATGTCTAATTTAATTGTTGGTGTTTAATTTTTTTGCGTTAGAATGCACAATATTATCGTCGAATTAATTTATAACCTTTGTGTGACTTCATGAATTGGATCATCGGGTAATGATCCTAAGGTATTCGTAAATGGTATGTGGATAGTTAGATGTATAAACAATTGTGTGAAATACTCATGATAATTAGAAAGTTTTGTGGAATTCGTTTTTTTGTAATTCTAACAGTTTCTGAAACTTCAGAAAAATATTAGAAAATCGTGGCTTAGAATTTAGCATTATGTCTATGAATTTTATGTAAAACGTGATTCTGCACACTTTTCGTGTTTTAAGTTTTTCCTGATTTTGTACCGTTTGGGCAAAAATTTAAGATTTCAGTAGCAGTTTTTAGTACGGTTAAATGTGCGAAATTTGGAGAATATGATTTCTTTGTGGATTTTTTATTCGTTAATATAACTTAACGAAAAATTACTTGGAGATATATGAATACTCATATAATGTTGAGCTATGAAAAATGGCTGATAGTCATTGACTTTGAGTCCGATGAAATTTTATAATTCCGAGAATGCAGAAATGGTTTTAAGTTCCTTAGTGTTCACCCTCCCCGTTGTGTTAATTTTTTTGGTAGCTCGACTTGCTGAGTGTACCTTTATGCAAGTGGGTTCGTGATCAAGCTGGCCTATGCCTTATGGTCGGCTTAATTTATAGACGTCTAAACATATTGTCCGGCCTTCCGTTGTGTATACCTAGTTTGGTTGATACCCTAACTAAACTGACACCAGAGTGGATATTGGTAGTATGTTCGGGCACACATGGGATATATGTGTGGGTGTACCATGGAGGGTGGCCAAGTGGAAAACCTCGGAAATTTAATAATGAATCGTTCATAAAAGTAAGAGTGCAAATGTAATAAATTCCCGAAGAGTTAATTGTTCAAATAAATTACTTCTTTGATTGTTGTTAGTTTAACTTCAATTGTTTTTAATATGTAGCTCAGGACTAAGATTTTCATTCTGGTGATATTTTAATAAAAAAGTGTTTTGCACATCTTCGTGATATTTTTGTGGTTACTAACTTTTGTATAGCAGGATGGTAGACCCATTAACGTTTCACAGGTTTGGCTCACCATAAGGAGGGTAAGTATGAAATTCGTAGTAGCTTTGGGTTTCGGGCAAGAAATTACTTGCCACCATATAAATGGAAACTACTCTATTGTCCAGATATGCGTGTGACTACCTGTCTTGGCCCAAGAGTGTTGTAGTGTGGTTTGTAGTTTATGGGTTCAAGTTGGATCCCTAAGACTTGTTGTTTTATTTAACTCATACCAGTCATGCGACTGACTGAGTGTGTTATGCATTCGGGGGCATTTCTATATAAAACGTAGTCGAATGTATGTGCATGTTTAGTAATGGGAGATTTTCTGTGGAGCTTCTGTCTGTGTGAAGAGAATGACGCTTTGCTATTTTTTTGTTTGAGTTTTAATTTCTTTTCTTGTTGTACTTGGTTTATTTCTGGCAATGTGGGCCCTGTTTGTATAATTGCTATAAGGATTGTATATTGGGTATTAGGGACGTTATAATTACTCTGACCAATGGATGTATAGATTTTATTTTTATTTATTTTATTTCCGCTGAACTCTGTATGGAGATTTTATTAATGAAAATAATTTTTTTTTAAATTGAAAAGGGAATAATAATTGAAATGAAACTTTATTTATTTTATAATGATATGGATGTTTGGGAATACATTTTTAATACTAAAGAGTTTTTATTTAAAAACAAGATCATATGTCCTTATTTAACGAGTATTAAATATTATTTTCAATAATTATCTGTTAGCTTGTGCGAGAGTGTCACTCTCGAGATTTTGGTAATTGAATATTTCTCTAGATACATGCTCTGAATTGAATATTTGGTTGTGCAAAAATCGGGGTGTGACATAGTACCTTAAATCCAATGGGATGGTAATTCTGGTGTTATAAAGGAGGAGCCTCAAAGAGAGACAACTCAAGTGTAGGCAAATCCAATTTTGCAAATTTTTTTTTTCAATTTTTGGAAAAGCATTTTTTTTTGAATTTTTGAAAAAGCATACATAAGCAGGAGTGGCCAAGTGGGTTAACCCAAATATTAGAATGTAAGAGGTCCTATGTTCGAAGGATCTCCAATACATTTCGGGTGGTGAGAGCTAACTGCTCATGAGCCCACCAATAATAGACCAAAAAAAGAAAAGAAAAGAAAAGAAAAGAAAAGAAAAGAAAAGCATACATACATACATACATACATACATACATATATATATATATATAAAATAATAAATTAGCTTAATATGGGACCCACTCAATATGTACTTGAGTGATAAATATAAAGGGCTAGAATTAATGTACGTAGGTTATCATCTGATTGTCCACTTTGATTTGTTTGATTTGGTTTAAGGGTTGCTTGACTTTTGACCTAAGGGCTGTTTAGCTTGGTTTTAAGGACTTTTCGATTAAGGGTGCTTTGGCTTTTAATGTTTGGCTTTTGGTTTAATTAGTAATTGTGTATCAAAAGTATTTTGTTGTAATTTATCGCCAAGTGTTAAATGCACGCAAAGTTGTTAAATACTGAAATCATGTGTAGTTATAGGCCAAACACAGACATTAAATTTTGTTAAATAGTGCCTTTAAGTATGGTTAGTACTTGTAGAAATTTAGGCGAAAGTCCCCAGAAGTAACTGTCAAGAGTTTAAAGTTAAATTATTATTAATTTGTTAAAATGTCTCTCAAGGTTCGAGTTAAGTGAAATTTGACCTAATATTCATGTATTCCAAGTGATATTTCACTTTATATTTTTGTATGAAGGACCTTCCCTAATTAAGAATCTTAATTGTCCTTAACCCTAAAAAAATTTATAACAATGTCATTTTCACTAATTGTCTCATAGTACTTAATACCACACACACACACACACACACACACACACACACACATATAGCTAATAGTTGTGGGATGTTATAAATTTTTTTAAATTTATCTTTTACCCATAACTTTTATGTTACGTAACAACGACTTAACCTAGTTGGTAGAAAACTCGTCATGCCATGTTCGTACTAGGTTTTATATAAACCTCGCCTCCCTTTCCCAGGCCTTGACTCTTTGTCCTCACACCACTACACCATATGATTGAAAAAAATATTCATGTTACTTTGCTAAAATATGACAATGTTGGGGTGTGTGTATATATATATATATATATTTATACACACACAATAATAGAAGGCTAACTCTATTGTCAGAGCAACAATGACTAATGTATTGGCAGAGTTATTTTTATCGCTACAGATTTTAGCGACAAAACATAACTATTGCTAAGATTTTTTGTTGAAACTCAAGTTGGGAATATAGAACATTATTACCGGGAAGTAGAATCCATAAAATTTCTTTGGGTTGAGTCGCGGGTCTCGCTCTCTTTAAGACGTTTCGCGGTTCTGCCCAAATTGTGCAAGTAGTTCGTCAAATTGTCACGCCGTCCCTAGGATAACACAGTCCATAAGTGTCCTCTGTCTCAATTTATTTTTGTACGAAAATAAATTAAAAAACCAAATACCTTTTTCAGATGGATTGCTCGGAAACAAGAAAATAAAAATAATATAGAGCACTCAAAAGATAATATAGAACATACAAAGAAAACTAAACTCACTATATATAATTTTTTATCAAACACTAGCTGACAAAAGCTTGGCTTTTTAGAAGTACAAAGACTTTTTTTTTCTTATATCAAATGTATGGTGCATGCTCAGCCTTTTATAGGCTTATAATCTAAACGTTGGACTGAGCATTGATTTTATAAAACTTCCCGTTCGAATTTAATGGCATAAACGTTGGACTCTCTATTCATTCAAAGAATTATACATGTGTTGCTTTTAAAAAAAAACGTGAGAAAAAAGAGAATGCTGTTATAGTTTTATTGCAATTTTCAAAACAAATGAATAAAAAGTTTCTTTTTGTCACGACCCATCCCGCTACGCGCGGAAATAGGACACGTGGAACGCCATCAAGGTTCATCCAAACATCATATAACTTATACGCAGCGGAAAGAACTTAAAAACAACCCTGGGTATTTTAAAACTTAGGAAACATTGCCCTCTGAGTTGACAAATCCATTGAAAATTTAAGTTATAAAAAGTTTTGGCTAAGTAGAAACACATCCAAAATACTCAGTTTTGAAAATAGAGGTTCAGTCGACTGTGCCCAGGGTCCAGTCGACTGTGCCTAGCAGAAACCAAAACCCTAAATTCTTAACAGAGGTTCAGTCGACTGATCAGGGAACCCAGTCGACTTCTCCGTCGACTGATCAAGGTCCCCAGTCGACTGTGCTAAGCAGAACCAAAATGCAACATTTCGAAAAGGGGTACAGTCGACTGATCTGGGGATCCAGTCGACTGGTTTTACCATTATTAGAAGCAGTAGCCAAAATCAACAGTGTCTCAGTCGACTGATGCAGGGCCCAGTCGACTGCTTCTCTTACTATTCACTTTCAGTGTCTCAATCCCACGAGATCCAGTCGACTGATCCTGGGTCCAGTCGACTACTCCCCTGCTGGGCAGCCTATAATGAAATATTAACAACTCATTCTTCTCCACACCAACCACAATCACAACCATAACTGATTTTCAACATTCAAAACATAACTACAGACGTTCAATTATAAGATTACAATACCAAGGAACTAATCCAAAGATCTATTACAACATTTTACGAATTCCTAATCCTTACACAAGTTTAGAAAAAGGAAACAAAGATATAAACAAATGATTCCCCCGGCGTTCCTTAACGGCCTCATTCATCACGCATCTTCTTGTCTTTCTTCTTACCTGCAATGGAGTAAATCTCCACTGCTCAGCTATATGCTGAGTGCACAAGTCTAACATATGCAATATATGACAAAACATGCTTTAATCTCATAAATCATATCAATAGTCTCTAGGGAGAAAAATACGCATTCATCCGGTAGCGGTAAGTCCAAGCCTTAAACCGCGATGTCAATGGCAAGTCCAAGCCTACAACCATTACATCCCACAAGTGCCATGGCAAGTCCAAGCCTACAACCATGCACAGTAGCCGTCGCTACTAAAATTCTCAAACATCGAGAAGCTTACTCCGGCATGAATTTGTATAAGACTCCCCTTTGACCCACATAGACAACTCAACGTGCTCGCGTAAATTTAGACATGCTTTTCACAAATTAGCGCGTGCATAATTAACGGGCCTACAATTAACACATGGATTTTGCCCGGATCTCAATTTCGTCGTCGAAATATAAAACATGTATTTCTCTATATTTCACAAGTTAAGACTTCATACCTCGTGCGATTTCCCCCAAACTTTGAAGGATCGTCTAGGAGGTCAAATAATCGTCGGATTTCGAATTTGAGAAAATTCCTACAAGTTTATACCTATTTTTTCCAAAAGTCTAGAATTAAGATTTTTACAAAAATTGGACAAACATGGCCTGAGTAGTATCAAAACGTAGATCTTACCTCCACGAGTTCAAATATGACATCTGGAGAAAAACTGACGGACGAAAGGTCGTCGTATGTCGCCGACAAGCTCGTGACAACCAAATCTCCCTTCTCTCTTCTCTCCCTAGATATTTGTGAGTTTTGGATGAGAATGAATCTCATCCACTACTATATATAGGCAAACTCTTCGGAATTTGCGTTTACCTCCCCACGAGTTCCTCAAACTTCTAATTAACCCATGAAACGTCGCACACGTTCATTTTATAACTTTACGAGTGAAAACTATAAATTTCAAAAGTTTTCGACTAGGCTTCGTTTGGTCCAAAAATAACGTCCGAAAATTATATTCTGTGGAATCTCTACACAACCTAACTTTTTTTAATTAACGTATCACTCACGTTCTCACCACAGTTCTCAAAATGTTAACAAACAAAATCGAAAATACCAGAAATTATACTACACAGGTATAATTTACTATTCACAAAATACCATATAAGTCAAATAACATTTAAATCATATAAATACCATTTACTCATGCTCATGCCATATGAACTACTATGTTCCCGTGTCCTCACTGACACCTTACCGTTGACTCACAGTCAACCTCAACTCAAATTATTAATAACATTAATAATTTCAAAATCTCAAAGGATGCCTTTTCAAAATCATAAAATTTCTGGAACGGGTGTGACACTTTTAATAAAATTTTCCAATACACTCTTATATGTATATTAATATAAATAACATTTTTAACGATATTTTTTATTTTGATATAACCATTATTACTGAGCTAGACTTATGGAATAAGGAAATAATAAGAATTTTCTTCATTCCTCTCTTGACTTTGACTATCTATAATTGTAGACAGAATTTTGTATGGGATAGAGAACGAACTATATATAACTGTAGAGAAAATTGCTGAATGACAGTTGTACAGGTTTTCTTCATTCTTATGGGGCGAATTTGGGGACGGGGTCGCCAATTCAACGACATTTTCCAAGTCGCGTCGCCCCCCATTACAAAGAGAGACATAGCGTCCGCATATATACTGTTATCACTCTTACTAGTTACTACTACTATGTACACTTCCTTCTGTTTCCATATTAAATTACACTATTTTATAGTTTTTCTTTATTTCTGTTCCTGTCCTCGGTTGTCACCATTTCCATCTTAACCTTTACGCACTCTCTCTCTCTCTCTCTCTCTCTCTCTCTTGAGCTCATCTCCAATCCCACAAAATTGGCCACCCTAAGTTTTTGAGTGTTTAGTTCTCTCTCAATCTCAAGGTTACTATTAGAAGCTAGCCTTAATTAGTTTTGTGGTTTCAGGCTGCAGAAATTAAGAGTAGCTGATATATAGTAGGTAGAAGATCATGATGGCAGGAAATGGGCAGTTTTCTGTTCCTCCGGGCTTTCGATTCCATCCCACAGATGAGGAGCTGCTGTATTATTATCTAAGGAAGAAGGTATCATATGAAGCGATCGACCTCGATGTCATTAGGGAAGTTGATCTCAATAAACTTGAGCCTTGGGATCTCAAAGGTCAGTAATTTATTATATATATATACCGATATATATATATATATATTACTCTTCAATCTTATTCGTGTTCTCGTTCTTCTCTTTAAATTGTTCTTCTACTATCCGGCTGGTAAGATATTTGGGTTGTTATAAATTGTCTCATTAGTTTGTCCTAATTAAACATGTACATGCGGTTATGTGGAAAAGGGGACATGCATGCATATATATAAGCTAGGGTTTGCTTTTGGTCATCAAAGTTATATACGTCCTATGTGTATATATATATCTAGCTGAAACAAATGGAGGGGCCGGGGTTTGTGTTCCTTAATTACAAGCATGAATGACATAAAATCGGGTGCATGCCACTGCACAAAATAAATAAATAAATAAATAAAATAAAAAATACGAATGCACTTAAGAAAGAAACTGCATTAGATTTGGTTAGGAGTTGGGATAACTAGTAATTACAACGACTTCACCACTAACCTAATCCTCTAATATATTGATCTGAGTCTGCATTTTGCGCAAAATCCTTAATAGCTCCGCGAGTAAAATCAGCATAATTTATTGATTTTTGTCACACACTTTGTTTTATTAACAGTAAAAATTTTAATTGCTTTTGAGAGTGTGTACATACATATAAACAGTTAGATTTCATTTAAACACATCATGGACAAACGAACACATTTTTTGACTTAAACCTACACTTGTTAAGAACTTATGGCAATTACCTCATGGAGACGAGCATTTTCTTATTGCCAAGTATTTTGTAGCACACTTTTGAAAACAATTTTTGTATGAACAATATTGCCTATTTTGTTTTCAAAGTACAACAACATTTATGCATAATCGCAAACAAACATAGTATATTGAAAGATGACTACAAACTAAAAATATGACAAACTCTTTTTGCATGTGATTTCCAGCTTGATGCGATAATAATATAGTTTCATTTCACTAATCAGAAAATCATGTTGGTGAAAATGCAGAAAAATGTAGAATCGGATCAGGTCCTCAGAATGAGTGGTATTTTTTCAGTCACAAGGACAAGAAATATCCAACTGGCACCCGAACAAATAGAGCCACATCTGCTGGTTTTTGGAAGGCAACAGGGAGGGACAAGGCCATCCACCTAGGCAACTGCAAGAGAATTGGAATGAGGAAGACACTTGTTTTCTACACAGGACGTGCCCCTCACGGCCAGAAGACAGACTGGATAATGCACGAGTATCGCCTAGACGATGAAATCCTTGACGTTCATCAGGTACCAAATCAATTATTAACTCGTTCACGTACAGCTGTACAGACTACATATATAATACCCACCTACCGGCCATCTGCTTGGCCATTTTCAATAAAACAACAATATTGTGCTAGCTTTTGAATTGATCAGGGGATTAACAACTTTTCTTCTGCATATATGTCATGTCACTGATCAGCAGGAAGATGGGTGGGTGGTTTGCAGGGTATTTAGGAAGAAAAATCATAGTAGAGGTTATCAACAAGTACAACATGAACCGGAAGTAGTTGGTGATCAAGAAGAACAATTTGGGGATTATAACTTGCCTCCATCATTGGAGCCAAAACAGAATATTATCCAACCAGCAGGGCAATATGAAATTCATGACTACTGCAACTTTGATGGCTCCATGCATCTCCCACAGTTGTTGAATCCTCCTGATCAGCGGCAGCCTGCATCTGCTGTCAACCCTTCCACTGCCATATTGTCACCTTTCTCTTTCAACAACATGGACATTGAGTGTTCTCAAAATTTGTTGAGGCTCACATCAAATGTTCGCGGATCAGGAGGAGGACTCATTCATCATCATCATCATCACCAACAACAACAGGAGAGGTTTAACGGTACTACTGATTGGTCATTCCTTGACAGGCTCCTTACTAATTCTCAATTTCAAACATGTCTGGATCAGAGCAGCAGCAGCAGCATCAAGTGCCATCATCATTTATCCCAAGCTGCAGACCCGGCTCCTTCAACTCAAAGATTCCCGGTTCAGTACTTTGGCTCTGAAACTGACATTTTCAAGTTTACCAAGCACCATCACCAAATCTGAAACTCACTCTCTCTATCTTTCTCTGGATCAACTTGCTGGCACTTATAATTGTTTGGACCAAATTAATTATTAAATCTGTCTACTTCTTTGGGAATCCGATTATGGAGAATCAGAATGTAAAGTTTCGCTTCCTCTAATTGTTGGGACTATTATTCGTAATTTGTTGCCCATGGGCCTACAAAACATGCCTTTGTGGCTATCACACTGTCACCAGTGAACAAGAACCATGGGTTTCTAAAACGAATATGTACATGAAATCCGGTCCAGGTGTTGGTGTTGTACTTAGAAGCACGAAGCAGGGGTGGGGGCGGGGAAGCGTTAAACTTTAAGAGGTTCAATGGTTGGGAGCGTTTAAAAAGCGTCCAAATATTTGATATAGATATATTCTATATCTAATTATTGCAGAGGAATTTAGTTTGACATAATGTATTTTGATTGTAAATTTTGTTTTTGAAAGTCTTAAGCCATATGTTCCGACAAAAATATTTCTTCAGAAAAATATTTGTGCAAAATAAGAACTTGAATCTATTTATAGGCTATTCTAAGGCTTGGATGTGATGGGAGCAGGGTGTGAGCGAGGTTCTAACATGAGGGGAGCGAGGTTCCGATAAGCTTCTTGCGCGGAATCGAGAGTTTGAGGAGGGAGCGTGACCAATTTAGAAGGTTCCTGCTTTTAAGGTGTTGTACAACAACGATTCAAATATTTGAAGTAAAAAATATATAACTAAGGGGGCGTCAGACTAGACTCATTCAGAATGTAATATTTGAGAAATTAATTTCTGCCGAAACAAGGACTTAGCTAAGAACTGCTGTGAATGGTACCAACCAAACTAATGAATCCACAAGAGAAACCAATAAAACAGAAGTAAACCATCACTAACAGTCTAAAAAAAGATACAACAATATAAAATGGTTCAGTCAATCATGCCTACGTCCAAAACAAAGAAGATGGCAATGTTACACCACGAATTCAAAGTTTACAACGCTCACAACTCTTTTAAAAAGCCTCAACAATATCGATAGAGTAATGAACAATCCCTCTTTGATGAGCTTTGTTTGCTTTCTTTTTGGTCGCTGAGAGTGATTTACTCTCTGACAAAAAATATCAACCAGAGTAATGTTATAGTTCCCAAATTTTGAATCTCAAATTGGTTCCCAAATATTTTGACAGTTGGACCATGCATGTGGTACCACTGATCACTAGCACTACATGTGGTACTGCCAAATTTATGATTCAAGCTTATTTTATTAGATGATTACCGATGTATATATACACAAGGCTGAGACATAAAAAAAGGAAAACAAAATCTCCTAATAAATAAGAAATTAAGCATGATCAACATGATCCAAATATAAACCAACTAATAATGGAAAGAAATAAATACTAATTGCCAACAGTTCACCTCAAGCTGGTGCGAAGATGTCTCTCATGCCTAGCTTGCTTAGATAGTAATGATGAGGCCTGTTTCCAAGAGCTTTGGTGAGAACATCTGCCAACTGCTCACTAGACTTCACAAATGGAATACAGATCTCTCCACTGCTCAATTTCTCCTTGATGAAGTGTCTATCAATTTCAACATGCTAGTTCGGTCATGCTGTATTGGATTGTGAGCAATACTGATGGCTGATTTATTATCACAGTATAATCTCATAGAATTTATAGGCTCAAATCTAAGATCTCTCAATAGAATTTTTATCCAAATTAATTCACAAATTCCTTGAGACATGGCTCAGAATTCTACTTTAGCACTTAATCTAGATACTACATCATGTTTCTTGCTATGCCAAATAACAAGATTTCCTCTAACAAACGTGCAATATCCTGAGGTAGACCTCCTATCCGTGGCTGAGCTTGCCCAATCTGCATCTGTATACCCATCCACCTGAAGATGACCATGTATACCAAAGAATAAGCCTTTTCCAGGCGCTGACTTCAAATATCTAAGAACATCACTGTAGTGAGATTCTCGTGGAGCATGCATGAACTAACTAACACTTACAGCAAAAGCGATGTCTGGACAAGTGTGTGACAAGTAGATTAGTTTGCCCACCAATCTCTGGTATCTCCCCCTATCAACTACTGCTCCATTGGTGTCATCCCCTAGCTTCAGATTAGCTTAATTTCATAGAAGTATCACATGCCTTACTCCCAAACATGCCAGTCTCTTGGAGAAGGTCAAGAATATATTTTCTTTGGGAGATAAAGATTCCTTGTTTGCTTCTATCCACCTCAATCCCTAGAAAGTACTTGAGGTTTTCCATGTCTTTTATTTCAAATTCCTTGGCTAGGTATTTCTTCAACTTCTGCATATCTTCCACATCATCTCTTGTCAAGACAATATCATCTACATACACTATGAGAACCGTGACTTTCCCTTGTGGGGAATGTCTAATGAATAGTGTATGATTACCTTGGCTTTATTTAAAGCCATATTTTAACATAACTTGAGTGAATCTTTCAAACCATGCTCTTGGAGACTGTTTAAGTCCATACATGAACTTTTTAAGTCTGCAAACTTTTCCATTGGTTTTAGAGTCTTCAAAACCCAGAGGAATGTCCATATATAGTTGTTCTGCCAAATCTCCATGTAGAAATGCATTTTTAACATCAAATTGGTGAAGAGGCCAATTTAATTTTGCCGTAAGAGATAAAAGAATTCTCACAGTATTCATCTTAGCAACTGGGGCAAATGTTTCCTCATAATCCACCCCATAGGTATGTGTAAAACCTTTTGCCACTAACCGAGCTTTGTACCTTTCAATGGACCCGTCTGCCTTATGTTTGACTGCAAACACCCACTTGCATCCTACTGTCCTGTGCCCTCTAGGTAAGTCAACCAATTCCCAAGTGCTATTCTTGTAAAGAGCTTTCATCTCCTCAATCATAGCATATTTCCATTTGGGATCACTGAGTGCATCTTGTACATGGTTAGATACAGACACAGAAGCAAGTTTGGACACAAAAACATTATGGGAAGGAGAGAGACGTCTATATAAAATAAAATTAGATATAGGGTGTTGAGTATATGACTTAACACCCTTACGTGTAGCAATCGGAATATCTAAATCATCAATGACAGGAGTAGAATCAATGACAGGAGAATCAATAGCAAGAGTAGAATCCAAGTTACCTAGGTTCTCATCAGAAAAATGAGATAGGAGTGGCGGGTCTGGAGCAATGGTCTTATCTTTCATCCTCCAAGTTCTTCTCTAATATTCTATATTATTTTCTAGGTTCCCTCCTTTTCTTCTGGGTTCCTCCCCTGTTTCATCCCCATTTTCAATAGTCCTCAGTATCTCAAATCAATTAAACACAGGAACATTCAACACAAGAATATCAAGTACCTATTCTATATGTCTATTCTTCCCCTAAAGAGATGTTTGAGGAGTGAAAAAAGACCGTTCCTCGAAAAATGTGACATCCATGGAAGCATACTACTTCCAGGTAGGAGGGGTTAATTTGTAGCCTTTTGTGTAGGAGAGTAACCAATAAATACACATTCAAGTTTTCCTTGTGTTAGAGCATGGTTATGAATGAAACACACACAAGCAAAGACTTTAGGAGGGATAGAACAAGGAAGAAGGGCTAGAAAGTCCTTCAACCGGAGAATTTTTGTTGAGTGTTTGAGTAGGTAACCTATTGATAAGTTAGGCAACAGTTAAGACTGCTTCTCCCCAGAAAGGCTTTGGAGCCTGAGCAAAAAATAACATAGACCTAGCAGTGTTTAAGAGATGCCTATTCTTGATCTCAGCCACCCCATTCTGTTGAGGAGTGTTAGTGCAAGATGACTGATGAATTGTCCCATGCTCCAAAAAATATTGATAAGAGAGGCAGCAGTTAAGACTGCTTCTCCCTAGAGGCTTTGGAGCCTGACCAAAAAATAACATAAACCTAGAAGTGTTTAAAAGATGCCTATTCTCGCGCTCAACCACCCTATTCTGTTGAGGAGTGTTAGTGAAAGATGACTGATGAATTATCCCATGGTCCAAAAAATAATCCTCAAGGCCAGATTTAAAATACTCCCCTCATCTCCCTATTATCTGAATGAATAATTTTAACACGTGCATCAAATTTAGTACAAATCATTTTATGGAAATTTTTAAAAATAGAATGAACTTCACTCTTTTCTTTCATCATGTAAACCCAAGTAGCATGAGAAAATCATCAATGAATGTGACAAACCACCTATGACCCTTAAGGGAAACAACATGGGTAGCACCCTAAACATCATAATGAATAAGAGAAAACGGAACATTACTTTTATTATTACTGGGATAAAAAGAAGCACGGTGGTGCTTTCCAAGTTTACAATCTTTACACCAAAATGTGGATACATTATTATTCAATAATAAAGAGGGAAATAAAAACTGAAGTAATCCAAATGTAGGGTGTCCTAAACGTCTGTGCCAAAGCATGATATCACCAGATTTAGACTCAGCATGATGTGCCAGATGAGGTTGTTCCAGAAAATAAAGACCATTCTCCACTCTAACACTACCAATCGTCTTCCTCGTGATAAGATCCTGAAACACACAATGAGAAGGAAAAAATGTGACGCTACAATTTTGATCATGGGTAATATACGACTCATAGATAAGAGGTTATTGTCTAAGCTAGGAACATGCAAAACATAAGATAAAGACAATGAGGGAGAGACACGGACTAAACCTTTGCCTAAAACCGAAGAGATGGCTAGACTTTATCTTATCCTGAATATGGTTTATAACTAGAAAACACAGGAGAAGAATCGGTCATATGATCAGATGCCCTGGTAATCCAAGGGTGATTAGATTGAGAATTGAATGCACTCATAAAAGTGGCTAAGTTACCTAAATGAGCAAAAGATGATGAGGTAGTAGTAGGTGTATCCAGTCGAGACATCAAGCGGTGGAGAGTCTCCAAATCTGAAGAAGATAATGTAGTGGATAAAGGCATAGGTGTATCATCAACGATGGAGGAATCAACAACCTCTATATGATGGGCACGAGAACTACCCCCACGACCCCAAAGTTACCTCCACATCCTCCACCACGGCCCCTAGACTAACCAGATCGGCCCCCTCGACCTCCTGGTGGATAACCATAAAGTTTGTAGCATGTCTCCCTGGTGTGATATTTGGTATTACAGTAGTCACAAACTGCCTAGATTTGTCAGATGAACCAGACTCACTCGTAGTGTCACGACCACGGGTCTCATCCCGCGAGGAACTGAAACTAAAGCGGATCTCTCTGTAGATGCAGGTGGAAGCATGGTAGAACGGTGACTTTCCTTGTTCTGTATGTAAACAAAGGCTTCCTGGAGCGAGGGAAAAGGATCCATACCAAGAATACGACTACAAACCGGATCATACTAAGATTTAAGGCCCTCAAGAAACTTAAATATTCGCTCTTCAGTAACAAGTTTGGCATAAGCAGTGGAGTTAGTGGGACATACATGCTTATAGTCCAAAAGGTGATCAAGACATTTCCAACTAGTGGAAAGGGATGTGAAGTACTATAATGCTGTCATCTCACCTTACTCAAAACGGCCAATTAACCGTTGTAACTCAAATATCTGGGAAGAATTGCCCTTTCTAGAATAGGCATTTGCCATTGTCTCCCAGATATCTTGGGCAGTCGCCATATCCAAAACCTTCCCCTATCTCTGGGATCATAGAATGTACCAGCCAAGTCATGACAATGAAGTTCTTCATCTCTAATTGGTCATAAGTGGCATCCTCGGTGCTCGGTGCTCGGTGCTTTGATTCGGCCATTGATGTACCCCATCTTTCCTCTATCCTTAAGAAACAATGTCATAGACTGGGACCACACCAGGAATTTTTGATCATTGAAAAGGGAAGTAGTGATCTTCAAGTTTGAGTTTTCGGGTTGAGTAACAATAATACTCTCACTCCGAGGCGCATGCGAATTGACGGTAGATTTTTCTGGATCATCCGACATCGTAAATCAGCCCGCAAGAAATACCCGCAACAATTACTAAAGAAGAGAATAGGAACTGGTATCAACGAATTTGAATCACCCAAGAAGAAATCAAAGCATAAATCAGAGCACCATATAGGATGCCAAAAAATTAATCATGGCTGATCAATGACCCATAAAAGTAACACCAATGGCCAAAAAAGTATGTTGTGATCAAAACAAGAGGCAAGCGCTATCTAGGGTTTGTCAGCTAGGTGTGGGGGGTGTATATAGGCTGTTGGTTGGGATATAGGCTAGCATAGGGCTTGTGGTTGAGGTAGGGTTGAAGTATGGGTCGTGATTAGGTTGGGTAGGGGTTTTGTGAAGCTGCGACTAGGCTAGGCAGGCATGTGGGGGGTTCGCAACTGGCTGGTGTTGGTCTGGGAGGATGCCACATGTTGGGTTGGTTGCTGCTGGACTAGGTGGGCATGGGAAGGTGTGCGGTTGGTCGGTGGTGGTGTGTATAAGATGTCACAATTAGTGGTGGTTGTGGTTGATGTCAGTGGTGGTAATATTTGAGTGGTGATTGTTTTCTCTCTCTTAGAGATGCTCTGATACCATTTCAAATTTATGATTCAAGCTTATTTTATTAGATGATTACCAATGTATATATACACAAGGCTGAGACATAAAAAAAAGGAAAACAAAATCTCCTAATAAATAAAAATTAAACATGGTCAACATGACCTAAATATAAACCAACTAATAATGGAAGGAAATAAATACTAATTGCCAACAGGTACAACTGATTAAGTATTTGAGATTCAGAATTTGAAAAGCATAACATTATTCTATCAATTAATTAACACAAATATGAGAAGAGCCTTAAAAGGGCAAAAATGCCCTTAAGTGGGATTTGTGCCCGTCATGTGTCTATTTTTCTTACACTTTCGGACATCCGCTTTTGGAGGGGTTAATTGTCACACAATCATATAGTCTGACTGGTTTGCCAAAATTTTTAGTTTAGGGACCAAATTACCAAGTGGGGTATAGTTTGAGAGTGCAAAATGCATTTTGTTCAAAAATATAACAAAAATGAAAATTTTCTCTTAATTTTTTTTTTTAAAAATATACTTTGCATTGATTTAGAAATCGCAACAAGATCGAATTGACACAGAATCTTTTTTACCAATTTCATACTAGGTATTCCTACTCCTATTCTCCATTGAAAGGCAACTGTGTTTCCCCTGCATGTATTCGTAGTTGAACCACTGTACTTAAAAATATCTTAGGGTTATTATCACCTATTACCCCTGAGGTTTAACCAAAGAACACTTACCCCTCATGTTTGAAGAATAACATTTCTCCTTATCTTTTAACAAACCAAATAGATTTAGTAAAATTACAATCTAGCCCTCAAAACAGATGAAAAGTCTTTGCAAAATGTCCAAAGAGCCACACTCTATTACGTATTTACGAATTTCACTATTTTTATAAATTATTTTTTAAAATCTGGCTAAACAATTTTCATGGTTCTTCAAAATTTTCTGAAATTTTGACGAACATAGAATATATTTTGACGATTCCTTAAAATATATCCATGTTTTTTTTAATGATTTTTTGTCTTCTGGTATAAATAATTTTTTAATTTATATAATTTTCAACTATCACAAGAATGGTAGAAATATTGATGAGATAAGATGAAGCATTCAATATTCTAAAAACTGTGTAAGGCTAGTTTATGTACATATAAATCTACCATTATCCTGTTAGAGTTTTCAAACTAACACTTAATAAACGGAAGGGGAGATTTGTTAAGATTTATAAAAGCTCAGGGGAAGTGTTGTTCTTCAAATGTGAGAAAAGTAACTATTCTCGGGTCAAATCTCAAAAGGTGCAATATCAAATCAAAGTGTATGCACTGAAGAGAAGGTAAGTCGCTTGCTGTAGTTGCACATGCGATATATTTGCACACGTTAATTTTTTCCCGTTAAGACAAAAAAATTGAAATGGTTGTACAAGGGCAATGATAAGTTGCACCAAACTAAGGAAAAAATGTAATTTGTATATACTTCTCTATAGAGAAAAGAAAAATGAGGAAAACTTGAGAAAGGGGAAAAGAAAGCCGAAGAAAGTCTAGCTGGCAAGCTACCATAGTAGCATGTAATCACCTTCTTGTGCTTTTGTGTATTCGCACTCGCAAAGGACTCACAAACTTGAGAAAGGGGAAAAGAAAGTCGAAACAATTTATATAGTAATTTGTAACTTCTCATACAAGGACAACATTTCACATACAAGATAACAATCTAGACAAAGAAAAGAAGGAAAAAACAAAAAATAAAGATGGGTGCAAAAATAAAGCCTAACTAATTTTGATTAGCCGGTTCAAGTGACACCCAGGTTCAGCTTATTGATGCAGCAGAACGTCAAAATCAAGAGGGACGTGGAAACGTAACCTTCTTGAATCCTGTTGATTATCGAACAATAATATCATAAATCATGGCTCTATCGCCTTGTTGATTCAAATGAATGCCAAAAACAATAGGAAGTTGAGAGAAAACTTAAACTGACAATTTATTATCCCAAGCTGCTGAAAAATAAAACGACTTCACAATATATAGTTCGCAAATAAAACCCGAGAATGCATAGCAAAATAAAAAGACATAAAAGTCTGTAAGGACCAAAAAAATATAAAAGTGGCCCGAAACTCATTCAAATAGCATTTTTTTGGGCCTAAAATTGGAGGACCTAAATAGCATAGATTTATGTCGACGAGCTCTGAATTAGCTTTCTGGATTAGTATGATAATAACAATTTTGATACCTGTAGTGAAAGTTATGATTATTTTAGTGGGGAAGGGTCATAAGTGCCCCCTTTCTCTAATTGAACCTCTTGTAGAATACCTAAGCCACCTGTACTGCATCATCCTTCCCAAGTCGGAGAGAGTTCGCCCTCGAATTCGCACTGTCATCATCACTAGAATTGTTTTCACAAGCCGGAATGAGATGCTTTACATTAAAAACATCGGCCATATGAATTTGACTCGGAAGTTTTAGACGATAAGCATTCAGATTGATCTTCTTGATAATCTCCAATGGTCTAATCTTCCTTGCTGAAAGCTTGTTTTACTCCCCTGGTAGAAAACAATCTTCTGTCAACACAGCCCACACAAAATCGCCAACTTCAAACTCCACTAACCGCCTCTTTCGATCTGCAGCATGCTTATACTTGGCCATAAACTCCAACAATTTTTTATGAGTGGCAGCATGTATCTATTGAAGGCTGTCAATGAAATCCTCTACCTTAGCATGCATACATGTCAGTCGGGAAACAGGAATCGGATCAATAGGTGCCCGTGGCAATAGTCCCCATAGATAATCTGAAAAGGACAAAAACTCGTATTGCAATTAACAAAGCGGTTAAATGTGAACTCTACCTGATGTAACTTTTGATCCCACATCATCAGATTCTCTCCAACTAGACTCCTCAATAGATTGCCCAATGAACAGTTCACAACCTCTGTCTATGGATGGTAGGCAGTGATAAATGAAAGCACTGAATTGGCCAGCCGCCACAAACTCCTCCAAAAGTGACTAAGAAAGCGAGTGTCCCTATCTGACACATTAGTAGCTGGCAACCCATGCAAACGATACACTTCACGAAAATATAGTTGAGCTGCTTTTCCTGCGTTTGTCGTCTTATTACAAGGGATAAAATGTGCCATCTTAGAGAACCGATCCACTACCACATAAATAGCATCTAACCCTCTCTGATTACGCGGCAATTCCTTATTAAAATCCATAATCACATCTGTCCATAGTTGTGTAGGAGCCGGTGAAGGTGTATAAAGGCCCGTATTGGTGGCAGTACCCTTAAACATTTGACAGATGCGACACCCTTCCACGAACTTGTAAACCTCCTTGCACATGCTAGGCCAAAAGTAAGATCGAGAGATTAAATTCATCATCTTGTCTTTGCCCAAATACCCTTCATTATACAGCTCTTGAATGATCAAAAGACACAGGCTGAAATCTGGGACACACCATGTAGGTAAAAATTTGACTGCTCTCAAGCCTGCAAAGAAGATATAATGATAGAAAAATATGGGTTGTCAGCATACAAGTCACGGAAGGTCTCAAACCCCATGACCCGATTCTTCATTGTCATAAGCAGCGATGAATGTCTGCTCAAGGTATCAACACCTTTGTTTAATGACTCAGAAGTATGCTTGACCACAAAAGTATATTATTGTAAATATGTTGCCCATTCAGCACTCCTGAAAGTCAAATTATCTTGTGAGTTAATGTATTTCAAGGCTGTGTGATCGGAGTACAAAATGAATTCTTTATGAAGTAAGTAATGATGCCAATGTTTCAAAGACTCCACGAGCACGTAGAACTCCACATCATAAGTGCTATACTTTACCCTCGACCCATTCAGTTTCTTACTAAAATAAGCCATTGGTCTACCCCCCTTGACTCAACACTCCACCAATACCCACATTCGAAGCATCACAGTGCAACTCAAAGGTACTATCAAAATCAGGTAGACTAAGAACACGGGTTATGGTCAACTTCTTTCTTTATGGCTGCAAAAGCATCATCCACCTCCTCAGCCCACTAAAACTTACTAGAAGACTTCATACAATCTGTTATAGGTGCAGTAATAGTACTGAAATGAGGTATGAACCGTCTATAGAAAGATGCCAACCCAATAAAGCTACAAGTTTCTGTTAACGTCTTCGGTTGGGGGCTAATTTTGAATTGCTTCCACCTTCGAATAATCCATGGATATCCTTTCTTTAGAAACAACATACCCAAGAAAAACTACAGTGTCCTTCATAAAAGAACACTTAGTCACAGCTACATACAACTTCTCTCTACGTAATACCATCAAAACCTCACTTAAGTGTTGAATATGTGACTCGAGACTAGAACTATAAATTAGGATATCATCAAAATAAACTAAACATTTACAAATAAAGGACAAAGCGTCTGATTCATAACCCTCATGAAAGTGCTCGGAGCATTAGACAGTCCAAATGGCATTACCAACCATTCGTACAAACCCTAAATGTGTTTTGAAGGTTGTTTTCCACTCATCGCCGGGTGGAATAAGAATCTGACAGTTCCTACTCTTAAGAGCCAACTTGCTAAAAATAAATGCTCCATGCAACTAATCTAACATATCATCTAACCTCAGAATGAAAAATTTGTAGCGCACAGTTATCTTATTAATTACCTGACTGTCCACACACATCCTTCACGTGCCATCTTTTTTCAGTGTAAGCGGGCTAGCATAGTACAAGGGCTAAGACTCTCTCTGACAAAACCCTTTGCTAATAACTCTTCCACTTGCCTACGCAACTCTTCGTGGTTGGCCGGGCTCATTTGGTAATGCGGGCGGTTCGATAATGATGCCTCCAGATATAGATCTATCTAGTGCTAGATATCTCTCATTGGCAGTAATTCATCAAGAAGCTCTGCAGGGAACACGTCAGGAAACTACTCTAGCACAGGATGCACTAATTATAGTATTGACCGATCACTCTCCCTGACCCCCTATTTATCCACCAGTATATACATAACTCGTGTGTCACTAGCTTCTTCCACAAACCATTTCATTGATAACATAATCGAACTCGCCTCAACTGCTGGTTTAGGCTACTCTGGTCTTGCTCATTACTTGGTACTAAGACATTTTTAGTTTTTCCATTCATAAAACTGTACATGTTTCTTCGCCCATTATGAACAATGTCTATATCAAACTACCATGGTCACCTAAGTAGAAGATGGCAAGCATCCATCGCCATGATATTACACTACACATCATCCTTGTATTTTGAGCCAATCAAAAAAGAAACTAACTAACGTTGTTAACAATTACCTCATTTTCCTTCTTCAGTCACGACAACTTGTATGGGTGAGGATGCTGCTCTACTTTTAAGCCTAATTTTTTTATCTCCTTGAAAACCATGTTCTTACAGCTACCTGAGTCTATCACAATTCTATATACCTTCTCTGTAATGGTACATGTCGAATGGAATATATTATGAAGTAGCCACTCATCACTATGAGCCCGAGGAGTAAGGTACTCGCTACTAGCAGTTGACAAACATCACCCTGCACGATTTCCTCCTCCGAATCTGCCATGACATAGACCGGTTCTCCAAGTCCTCCATCAAATACCATATCTTGTTCCCTAGTCTCAGTAAACAAGCCATTTCCTTGCATGTCTCTAGTCAAACATTTTTCCATACGGTACCTTGGATCCCTATACTTGAAACAGTGCCCGCTATTCTTGGTGTTTTGGCCTATGCTGATATGTCCCATAGCTAGTTTGTTTGTAGCAACATCTTGACAGGTACTAGCAGCAAACTTTGCGGTAGGGATGGCAATGGGGTGGGTTTTTTGGGTTCCCTGTCCCGCCCCTCCCCTAATAGGTAGGGTAGGGGCGGGTTTGGGGAAATTTTTCTCAACCTGGGTCGGGGTCGGGTCGGGGTTGGGGTCAGGGTAAGGGGCAAATCCCCCGAACCCACCCCGATTATACATAGGAATTACATTTATACCCTTATTTCTTTTAACTATTACATAAAACCCTTCTACTATATATACTTACTAATGGAATTAGGGCTTTAGATTCACAAGCAGCCTCTCATCTCTCCCAAGGCTCTCATCTAACATCTCACTCTCAAGGCTCTCATCTATACAAACTACTAATCATTGTAAGCAGAGAGAGGTTTGGGTCAGAGGAGAGAGCGATGGATGGTCTCGGAAATCTGTAGATTCTGTCATCGCCATAGAGAGGCTTTGCGGCCATTGAAGCTCGACTGGAGTTCAGTGCTCTGTAATGAGAATTTTTTAGTAGATTGGTTGGTTATGGCTTAAAATGAGAAATTTTTTCTCCTTTTTCTATGGGACAAAGACAGACGAAGACTTTTTGAGTCTTTGAGGAAGACGAAGACCGAAGAATTTGAGTCTTTTGTTGTGTGAATGCTTTGATTAATCATTAATGGTGGTAGTGCAGTGCGTGTGAGATGGTGGATTGTATTTGAAATGTTTTTTTATTGTATTTGATTAGTTGATTGGTTGCCCCCACACACAGGAACTACAAAGAAAAAAAGGGGGGAAGAACAGGGCTAATCGGGGCGGGGCGGGGACGGGTTCCCTGATTGTAGTCGGGGTCGGGGTCGGGGTTGGGAGGAGGTCTCCCTCGGGGCGGGGCAGGGTCGGGGTGGGGGTTAATTCAAGCGGGGCAGGGGCGGGTTATTGGGGACCCGTCCCATACCCGCCCCGTTGCCATCCCTACTTTGCGGCTAGACTGGTCCCCGATTACCAGTGTAGGTGGTACTAGTCGATCGCTTCTACTGTTTCTCAAACTACAATGCCCACTGATGCACTTCTGACACCGAATACGGAACAAACATGTTCAGTGTATCCTGAAACTTCTCAGGAAGCCCATCGATATACTATGACACCAACTGCTCTTCTGTCTCTGCAAGATCGTTTCGTACCACCAGCTAATAAATTCAGTACATCAGATTCTACAATTTTCGATACATCAGCCTTGTGTAGTTGTGTGGTAAGAACGTTGCTCACATATATTTTTTGGGTGTTTCTCCCACGAATCTAATTTCTTCTTCCCCTGGCGAATTTTCGTTAATTTCATCTGTTGCCACCAAGCAGCAGCACGCTCGAAATCTCGTAGCCACCAAAGCAACTTTCTTATTTTTTTGAAATCTCCTTAAATTCTAGGATCTCCTCCATAGAATTCTTCTAATCAAGGAATTCCTCTGGTTGTCCGCTACCCTGAAGCTCACGTGTCATGCCCTGGGATAAGCCAAAAATAGGGAAAATTTATATTTTCTTTATGGGTCCGTAGATACGTGACTGGTTTAAGGATCGCGTGCTTGTCTATACAAGAAAGAACCAAGGTAAAAGCAATAAACAATAACTGAAGCAGTAATAATAATCATGGTGGTTCTAGGCTTACATAATATGAAACATTAGAGTCATAAATTCATTATTACAATCCATACAAAAAGGAAAGAAATATAATAATATTCTAGGCGTAAAGCCTTACAACATAATAAAAGATTGGTATCTAGTGGCTTAATTACAACAAAAGACAATTAAAACAAAAGCCTTCTCTTCTAACAGCTAGCTCGCAAACCCATGGCCTTCCTCGGTGTACTCCTCGTCCGGGTAACCTACCTCTGCAAGATCTGAACATTTGATTGTCTAGGACATAAAAGTCGTCAGTTTGAATACAAGCTGAGCGAGTTAAACCCACTACACTTGAACAGGCTCGAAAAACATTTAGTTAAATCGTTAAGCAAGTAAAACATTCCTTTTTAGCCTTTTCTTAAAACATTAAAGTTACGCTTTCTTAATTGTTTTATTGTCGTATAATGTAAGTTAGGAATGTACCTTTGACTGACTTGAACTAGGAAAAACACAACTGACATCAACCGAGTGATCACTTTCGACAATCCATCCAATCAGTACCGTATCAACACTTAACTTTGAACCACCGGTCCAATCTCTTACCAGCTGGCTCTTTGCATGCATCCGGCATAAGTGTCGTTGGCCTGAATATCGTCGCCTTATGGCTGTTAGGTTACCTTTTTGTCATCGTCGCCTTACGGCCCTATGGTAACGCCATCTTATTCATTCAGCTGTGGTTAAATTGTCATCGTCGCCTTACGGTCTTCTATTGACATCATCACCTTATGGCCTTTTAACCATCTCAACCACTGAACCCAGACTCTTTATACTTTCTCAAACTAACCAAGCAACGAACGAAACATAAGAGACCAGACCGAAGGATACAAACATTTTGCTATGATCGTTATCACATCTTACGCACCATTAACAACTAATGCACATCGTACAAATAGTTAAGGCACATTATTCACAAAGTCGTGTACTTAAGTACGTTGTATTACCATTCTTGTCATTATCGTTCGTTGTCTATATACGTTCCGTTGGTTAAACGTAACACCATGTTAAGAGAACATCTTCTACTTTCTTTATAAAAGCATGTAATACTAAAGTGCTGCACTAACAACATAAGGTACAACTTCTAATAAGGATATGCAAGCATGTATATATATATCCAGTTCATTGTAAGGTACAACAATCACAGCTCATGGTACAACCAAGCTTAGCATAACTCATAGATATATATATAAAACAATCTATTCTGATAAGTACTGCTAAGCTCAAGCGCTCGCGCCTCTCGAGCGCTCGCACCTAGCTCGTTCAGTAGGCTCGAGTGCTCACGATAGCTCGAGCGCTTGGGTTCAGTAGTTTCAGAATAGTGGCAGTTTTAGCAGCTCATATATATGAACTTTGATCTTTATGCTTGTTGCATGTATGGCTCTAGATTGTTAATATAACTTTATAAAACTTGTTTAAGAGTGAGTATGAGGTCTCACTTAAGATCTAGATGATCCAGATGATCAAACATGGTGAAAAAGTATGTGTATGCACTTGAACTTCAAGAACTATTCAATATATAACCTTGGATCCTCATGCATATTACATGCATGAGTCTAGATCATGAATCAAACTTAGGAAAATATTATTTTGAGTGAGTGAGTATACTCACCAAAGATCTAGATGACAAATAGATTCTAGATGATGATGAAAATGTGATGGAAACAATGATCAAGCTTCAATGCAACTTCATTTATGCTTCAAGACCTCCAACTCCTTCTAATGCATCTTGATCCTCTAAATCATTAGTTCTAGTGCTTCATAGCAAGTATTGTGAGTATGTTTGTGTGTATGGATCATGAATTACCATGCAAGCATGTTTGGGTTTGTATTTGTGTATAGATGTATAAGAACTCTTATACTCTCTCAATCAATGGAGCTCTCTGTTTGCCCAAAAATGCTAGAAATGCAAGGATATTTATAGACTTTATGAGACCCAGGGGCATAATAATCATTTTCTTATTTTTAAACTCGAGTGCTCCCCTCTCGAGCGCTCCCCTCTCGAGCGCTCGGGGCGCCTGGTTCAACAATCCTTCTATTGTTTCAAGAGTTAAAAGGTTAAAGAATTAAACATCCATATAAACAATGATCAAAGTTAATCCATACATGATCATAACCAACATATACGAATATAAAAATACCGAGATACATCCATATACTGGTAAATACAGATAAATGGTTTGGTGTTACATCTCTCTACCGCCCAATAAAAGATTTCATCCCCAAAATCCAAGCTAAGACTCAAGAAACAACTCCGGGTACTTCTCCTGCATAACGGACTCCATCTCCCACCAATGGGATCTCCTTGTTCCTTATCTTCTTGATATCTCTTCCCAAGATACGCCATGGTCTTTCGGTGTACGTCATCCTGCTATCCACCTCGACGTCTTTAAAGTCAATCTTGTGCGTTGATCTATGTACGTACTTCCTCAGCATGCTGACGTGAAACATGTTGTGAACTCCGGACATCTTCGGTGGCAATGCTAATCTGTAGGCAACCTTTTCCATGTGCTCAAGAATCTCGAATGGTCCAATGTAGCGAGGTGAAGCTTTTCCCTTTTCTGTCTAAATCTCACCACTCCTCTGACTGGTGAAACCTTTAACAGGATGTGATCTCTGATGGAGAACTCCAGGTCCTTTCGACGCATGTCCGCATAACTCTTTTGTCGGCTCTGGGCTGCCTTCATCTATTCTCTGACAATGTTGATCTTTTCATTAGTCTCCCGAACCATATCTGGTCCCAAAAGCTTGCCTTATCTTGCTTCTGTCCAGCAAAGAGGCAAATGACACGGTCTTTCGTAGAGAGCTTCGAATGGTGCCATCCCGATGCTTGAGTGGTAGCTATTGTTGTAGGTGAACTCAATGAGCGATGTGTCTCCCAGGTGCTCTCGAAGTCAATCACGTAAGCTCACAACATATCTTCTATTACTTGATTCGTCTGCTCCATTTATCCATCCGTCTGGGGATGAAATGCAGAACTCAACTTTAGTGAGGTTCCTATAGCTTCTTGTAGACTCTCCCAAAATCTGGCTATGAAGCGCGAATCTCGATCAAAAATAATCAAAACGGGCACGCCGTGCAGTCGAACAATCTATTGTAAGTAGAGTCAGTTCATCCTCTCTATTGGATATGTCATATGGGACGCAATAAAGTGTGATGACTTTGTAAGTCGGTCCACGACTACCCAAATTGCATCATGGTTTTGTTGCAACCTTGGCAATCGCACAACAAAGTCCATCGAGATGTGCTCCCAATTCTATCCTGGTACAGACAATGGTTGTAAAAGTCCTGGCGACTTTTGGTGCTCCACCTTGACTTGCTGGCACATAAAACACTTTGACACATGCTCCACAATGTCCCTCTTTGTGCCTTCCCACCAAAAATTTCTCTTCAAGTCCTTGTACATCTTCGTACTCCTGAAATGAACTATTAATCTTGACCTGTGTGCTTCATTCATCACTTCTTCTCTCAATCCATCGTCTTTTGGCACATAGAGTCGGTCTCGACATCGGAGGCTTCTGTTTTGTCTAATTCTTCATTCTTCTAGGTCCTTAGCTGCTGCTTTCTTAAACCATTGTCGCATTATTTCGTTCTTCTTCTGAGCTTCAATGATGCTTCTGATAAGAGTCGGTTCAATAACAAGGCATTCAAAATGTCTTCCTTCCTTCGAATCTGCAGCCTGAAAATCAAATTCGACTAAAGTCTCCAATGCTTGCCACTCTCTGATCATTAAGGAAACCATCCTACTCCGAGGTTTCCTGCTTGAAGCGTCTACAACTATATTCGCTTTACTGGGGTGGTATTGTAAATTGAAGTCGTAATCCTTAAGCAATTCCATCTAGCATTGCTGTCTCATATTTAGCTCCTTCTGAGAGAGCAGGTACTTGAGACTCTTATGATATGAGAATAAATTAAACTTTTCTCTGAACATGAAATGCCTCCAAATCTTGAGGGCGAACACAATAGCTACTAGTTCTAAGTCATGCGTTGGGTAAATCACCTTAGACGAGTCTATTGAAATTCTTTTCGAAGAAACCACATGACCCAAGAATTTGACTTCTTCCATCCCGAATTCACACTTACTCAATTTAGCATACAACTGATGATCCTTGACTGTCTATAGCCTAATCTGAACATGTTCCTCGTGTTCCTCTTTCGTCTTTGAGTAAATCAATATGTCATCGATAAACACAATCACGAACTGGTCCAAGTATGGTCAAAAAACCCTATTAATAAAATCTATGAATACTACGGGGGCGTTAGGGAGTCCGAACGACATCACCAGGAACTCATAATGACCATATCTGGTTCTAAAGGCAGTATTCGGTATGTCCTCTGGTCGAACAAGTAGCTGATGATACCCCAATCGAAGGTCTATCTTTGAAAATGTCATTGTTCCCTGCAACTAATCAAACAGATCATCTATCCGCGAGAGGGGGTACTTGTTCTTGATCGTGACCTTGCTTAACTCTTTATAGTCAATACAAAGTCGAAGAGATCCATCCTTCTTCTTTACAAATAGCACTGGCGCTCCCCAAGGCGATGTGATTGGTCGAATGAATCCCAAGTCCTCCAGCTTTTGAACTTGCTTGTTTAACTCTTTCATCGCTGTTGGGGCCATTCGATAAGGGGCTTTAGATATCGGTAATGTCCCTGGTGCCAATTCTATATAGAAATTAATTTTGCTTTTTGGTAGTAATCTAGCGATATCTTAAAACACCTTTGGAAAGTCTTGAACCACGGGTATCTGGGTCATAAAATTCTCAGCGCTAGAACTCTCCATGGTGGCCAGACGTCTAGTTAAAAATGCATCACCCAAGGGGTCGTACTAAAAATAGAAAGGCGTGCTCCTAGATACGGAGAACAGAATTGACATACTAGCACAATCTAGCTTAGCATGATACCTCATAAGTCAGTCTATTCCCAGAATCATATTGAATTCCTTCATCATCAACACAATCAAATCAACTAGAAGGATTCGATCGTCTAAGGTTAAAGTGCAGCCCTTATACACCTTACTCAACTTAACCGACACTCCTAGGGTCGAAACAACATTAAGAATGTCCTTAAACGTCTGGGGTTCTAATCCCAACCTTCAAACAAGTCTATAGGCAGTAAACGAATTTGTAGCTCCCATATCAAATAACACTCTAATCCAATGATCGTGTAACAGGAGAGTACCTTCTATATTCTGCGATGCCTCCTCCTCTTCATAGCTAACTCCTTCAGGGATGATCGCGTTGAGCCTAGCTTGGGTGGTCGCTGACAAGCGGGGGCATTTGTAAAATACAATCGCGGTAAAAGAAGAAAATGTACTAAATTATTTTACAATTCCTTCATTTATATGCAATCTGAATTATAATGCTAGTTTGTACACAATTTGACTAAATTATGATAAGTTGTTAGCTGTAGTTTGTGCAGATTACTGTTGTGTGAAGAATTGGATGAGAAAGATAAAAAGGGAATGCTGAATTTTAATGAAAACAAGTAAAGGATGAAAAGTGAACCTCGATCGATTGAAGACCATTCGATCGATCGAAGGTTCGATCGATCGATAGAAGCTCAAGCGCTCGAAGATCCCAGAAGTTCAATCGATCGAAAGATGTTCGATCGATCAAACATGGCTTTTATCAGATTATACGCGCACACAGCGGAATGGATTTGGAATCCTAAGCATTAGGTTTTTAGTATAAATATTCGTATTGTATACGTCCATAAGGACGCCCACATTAGTTTTCATCAGTTTTTAGAGAGAGAAGAGAGTTTTTCTTTGATGTTTTTGTAGGTTTTCTATTGATTCTTGGTAGTGTAGCTTGGATTCTCTTGGTTTAATCAAAGTTTGTCATTCCAGGTTACTTCTTTATTGTTTATATACATTCTGCACGTAGTTTATAGTAGTATAATCTGTCAAACTCATAGTAGTGCATGCTAAATAAGTTCACACCATTAGTTTACATAGTTTCATGTTGAAATCATAAACAAACAAGACTTTGATGAACTTTTACGTCAAAAACACATCTGTGATACTCCAAACTATGTCTGAGTAGTCCCCAGGTTGGGAGATCACGATGAAACCGTGATCTCAAGCCTCTGCCATGCAGCAGAATAATTCCTGTGTTCGATCGATCAAAGTAGTTCGATCGATCGGACCAGAGACATTGTCGAGCGATCGAAGAAAGTGCGATCGATCGAGGGATAAAGAAGTTCAATCGATCGAAAGCTGTAATACCAGCTCCCGCGATTAATTGTTAATCATGATTTAGGCATGCATTAGCATAATTAATTGGTGTTTATTAACACATGTTTAAGTGAGTTTTAACTCACTAGTTGATTGTGGGTGTCCAAATTGGGAACCCAAAGTTGGCCAATGTGGCAGTCCCAAATTGGGACATGAGTTGAGAAAGTTCCATTGTGATGGGACAAAGATGGTGGAATCACCCTTATGTGCTTAAATGTTTATTAATGCATATGTGAGATATTTATATGTTGTTTAGAATATATTGTTTAGTATTAGAGACCATTTGTGTGGTCATTTGGGAATACCTTGGTGAGGACGAAATGAACACGTTATATAATTAGTAGGCTAATTAGTAACTTCACAAAATTATGTGGGACCACCTATGGGACCCACGCGAGACATAGACAAATACCCACTTAAGTTTTGAGGATTAAATAGTTAGTTATAAAACTAGTCAGGGGTGTAAATGAAAATAATCAAAAGTTGAGTGGTTTTCATAATAAAATTATAAACCATATACATGAGCTGTAGAGATATGGAGAGATCATATCTCTTCTTCTTCATTTTTGAGTCGGTGAGAGAGAGAAAACGGAGACGGGGTTAGCCGGAGCTCTACGACGACGATTGACGGCGCGTTCGACACTTAATTTCAATTCCGAGACCGGATTTGGACTCATAGAGGTGAGTTCTACATTTTGGTACTGATTTTATTGAGTATAATTGTCGTAATTTTCGAGACCCAATTCAGAGCGGTAATCCGTAGTTTGCCGAATTCATGTAGGATTTTAACCCGGAGTAGATTTGGGCTTCAATTTCACAACTAGGAACTAATTGCTAATAGGTGAGTGGTTTCAATCTTGTATTTGGATGAGATTTGTGTTTGTGTTCATTTGGGTATAAATTACATGCCTATTTAGCTTGATTGTCCATGTTTAGCTAAAATTATATGAAAAGCACGGTGTTATGTTTATGTGAGCATGCTTAGTTACCTATTTGGATCAAAGGAAAGCTTGTATGAATCCGCCATGAGATTGTTCTGTGGTGACGACCACTTGTTGCCGACAATGGCATTAGACCGCACGTGTGTGGCGTGGGTCATTGGCTTGTGTCGTGGACTATTGGGGGAGTCGCGGACTTGCGGGTAGTGGCGGAGGAAATACTTACTTATCCGGAGATCAATTTATTTGTTGAGTTGAATATAAACATGATATGTCATCCGTGTGCTTGATTGATATCTCTCACTAAGCATATAGCTTATATATTGTAGTGGTTATTGAATAACCATTGTAGGTGAGCACGACGACGAGAATCTGGGGAGATGAGCTTGGGCTTCGTGGAGTCGAGGAAGCTTGTAAATGTTGTAGTTCCATGTATATAGTTGTTTTGAGCTAAACTTATAGTTTTGGTGCAAAACTTGTGGTTTATAATAGTTAACTTGAGTTTATGTTAAAACTTGGAGAGATATGTTCGTTTTGGTTTAATCGCTCCAAGACTTGTGTAAATAGTGTAATTGAAGCTTAGAATGTTGTTGGTATCCTCCATGCCTTGATAATGTAGTTTTGGACATGTTTGAATGAAAATTTGGTTTAAAAACATGTTTTGGTTGATCATAGTAGCATTGGGAGTATTTGGGAGAGATTTGGGAAGTATTTGGGAGAGATTGCATTTCACAACTTGTTTAATGTTTATAATCATGCTTGAGTCTCTTGGAAATGTTTTGAAATGGTTTAGAAATGTTTTTGAAGTGTTTTTGGAAGTCCCCATGAGGTTTGGTTTGGTTATGGTAATGTTTGGGCATGTTTGAGCAGTGTTTCGACAGTAAAATTGACTTCTGCAGAGCCCGGATCGATCCGGGTTAAAGAAGGGATCGATCCGGCCTTTTTCGGGGGCATTCTGCATGAAAAATCCTTAAATGGATCGTTCCGGAATTTTAGAGCGGATCGATCCGCTCATAATTTTTGCTGCACTGTCGACCTTTACGGAAACGGACATAACTCTCTCTAGAAAACTCGGATTCGCGCACCATTTTTTGCGTTAGAACCGGGACTCAAAAACCTATCTTTTGGTATAAAATTTGCTATACCTTATTAATGACCATTTTGCCCTTGGGCTTATTTTGTCTAACTCAAAGGTTGATTTGAGCGTGTTTTTCCTCCTTTTCACTTGTAACTTGATGTTTGAAGGCCTTGGTTGCGTGCCACGTGTCTTGGGTTCACATGTGTGGATCCGGGACGTGAAAAAAGCGCGTCGATCGATCGAACCTTCTGATTTTTGAGGACATTCTATGCAGTATTCCTAGACTTTTTACTTTACTGATTTGTTATCAAATTGTCCCCAAACGCTTAGTTTGTCAAAACAGTCTGTAAACTTAAAGCCTTGAGGCATTTTTCTTCAATATATTTTGCAAACCACCCTCAATGCTAACACCATTGGAGGTGCGAGTCTAAACTATTGTTTTAAACCGCTTTCATGTATTTCAAGCTTAATTGTGATGATATAGTCCCGATTATGAAAGGACTATGGATTCTCTATCCTAAGAGAAATACGGAATATTGTAGAGAATGTGCTCCATTGAGCTTCAATATAATTGCATGGTAGATGGCTAGGTCGCGGTGAATTCGTGCAATCCCAACATTGCCTTTTATTGAGAGAAACATTTTAAATCATCGCTTTAATTAATTAGTTAGTAATTAGTTTAATCTAGTTTAATTGCTTTATCTTTAGTAGTTGATGAACTGTGTAACTTTGTGTTCTTCATTCCTTTAAAATTTTGATTTTTTTTTCTTGTTTGAGATTAATATAGGTAATTAGTTTAACACCTTCCGTGTGGGATCGACCTGGACTTAACCAGATTACTACTTGCACGATTACCTACACTTGGGTACAGCACACAAGCGCACACAGAAAATTCTCGTGTCAAGTTTTTGGCGCCGTTGCCGGGGAAGGCGACAAGCTAACGCTTAGTTTACCTCGATCTATCCTTATCTCTTTCTGTTTGTCTTTTTTCTTTCATCCTTTAGATTTAAAACTACTTAGGGTCTTTCCCTTTATGTCCGATAAGTCCATCGAAGGAATTTACGAAAACCCATTCTATTCATCCAATTCATCTAGTTCTATTAACCCCATAGTTACACCTATTGATTCAATGGCTGATAATCAAAGTGAAAACGGTGATAATGTGGTTGTACCAATCGACGATTCACTTCGTCCTTTGTGCGATCTCATGACACCTGAACATGCGCCTACACCTTCTTGTATTCTCATTCCACCCATGCAAGCGAATTTTAATTTCGCAATGGAATGATTCAACTCATTCCTACCTTTTATGGAATGGAGAGCGAGAAGGCGTATCTACATGTCAAGGACTTTGAGGACGTTTGTAAAACTTTCTCACAGAATTGTCCTGTAGACGTGACACGTCTAATGCTATTTCCTTTCACTCTAAAGGATAAAGCAAAAGCGTGATTACTCACCTTGAAGCCAAACTCCATCTACACTTGGCATGCAATGAACACTGCTTTCCTAAAGAAATTCTTTCCACCTCGCATGACCATTGAGCTTAAATGACAAATAAATTCTTACAAACAAAAGAGCAATGAAACTTTCACCCAAACTTGGGAGCGTTTCAAGGATTTACTACTCTCATGCCCACATCACGAGTACGAGAAATGGAGAACCATCAGCTACTTTTATGAAGGGCTAAATGGTGAAACAAAAAAATTGGTCGAGACCATGAGTTCAGGGCCATTTCTTCGCAAAAACACGGAAGAAGCTGAAGCTCATTTCGAGTGGTTAGCTGAACACGCCCATGAGTGGTCGAATTCAGATGATGTCCCACGCTCACAGTTATCCTGTTGTAGGAGAAAAGTCTATACCAACTAAAAAGTGAGGATCATCTGATGAACAAGTATGAAGAACTAGTGAAGAAAGTCGAAGAGTTGGGAATGAAAGGAGAGAGTTCTAGGTAGTTTTTGCCTGAAGAACCATGCGGCACATGCAACATGCTGGGACACACTACTCAATACTGTCCGAATGTGCCGTATTTTCAAGAACAACCCCCCATGGAAATGAGTGCCATGCAAGGGTATAGGGGGCCAGGGAATTCCTACAACAATTATAATTCGCAAAATAATAACAATCAATGGAATCACCCGGGGTTTGATTGGAAAAACAATACTGGGACCCAAAGCCAATATCAACAACAACAGCCCTACAATAACAATAATCAATATCAAGGGCAATACAACAGGCAGTCCCAGCCATTCCATCAAAATAGAGCAAATACCTACAACCAAGCTTAACCCTCTAACAATCAACAAGCAAATGTTTACGTGCCACCTCACAAAAAGGTGCAAGAGGAAGATCCACTCTCTAACGCGAATTTAACACAACAGTTAATTCAAATGATGAGTAAAATGTCCGCGACATTAGAGAGAATGGATGCACGACAAGAGGGTTTGAGTGGTACGTTTCCTGCTCAACCACTTGCAAACCCTAAGGGATTCAACAATGGTCCCAATAACCCCAAACATGCCAAAGCCATGACAACTTTGAGAAGCAGCAAAGTCATAGGGAAAAATACACCTCTCTCTACCCCTCAAGAGTATGAAGAGGATGAAGTGGTGGATAAAAGTAAACCATCTACTCAAAATGAGGAGCTGTCTACTAATAACAAAGCATTAGAATCAAATGAGGACACTCCTAAAGAAGTAGAAGAAGTTGAGAGAAGGCCTGGAAAGGAGCCTATCAAGGATGAATTACCCAAATGTCCTTTCCCTGCGCCTTATCCTCAAAGGCTCAAGAAACCCCAAAACGAGGTAAAGAATCAGGAGTTTTTGGAGTTGTTCAAATACACCTCTCTCTACCCCTCAAGAGTATGAAGAGGATGAAGTGGTGGATAAAAGTAAACCATCTACTCAAAAGGAGGAGCTGTCTACTAATAATAAAGCATTAGAATCAAATGAGGACACTCCTAAAGAAGTAGAAGAAGTTGAGAGAAGGCCTGGAAAGGAGCCTATCAAGGATGAATTACCCAAATGTCCTTTCCCTGCGCCTTATCCTCAAAGGCTCAAGAAACCCCAAAACGAGGTAAAGAATCAGGAGTTTTTGGAGTTGTTCAAACAAGTGAAAATTAATCTCTCGTTCCTTGATGCAATCAAACAAGTGCCAGCTTACGCTAAGTATCTAAAAGATTTATACACGGTCAAGAGGAGGCAAAGTGTGAAGAAACACGCTTATGTCGCTTGCCAAGTAAGTGCAATCATTCAAAACGAATTGCCTCTGAAGCTCAAAGACCCTGGCACCCCAACTGTCTCGTGTAGAATTGGGAATCAAAGGATATACAATGCACTCCTTGATCTAGGAGCTAGCGTAAACTTGCTGCAATATTCCGTATATAAACAACTAGGGTTGGGTGAACTCAAACCTACCCGAGTTGCATTGCAAAGGTCAGTCAAATATCCTAGAGGAATATTGGAGGACGTTCTGGTGTAGATAGACACATTTGTCTTTCCGGTTGATTTTGTGATTCTGGACACTGAACCTGTGTCTAATCCATGTTCACAAATTCTGGTGATTTTTGGACGTCCATTCCTCAACACCATTGATGCCATAATCAAAATAAGGAGTGGTATCATGACCATCGTATTCGGGAACATGACTTTAAATGTCAAGATTTATTCAAATCCCCGACCCGAAGAATACGAGGATGAAGAAGAAGTTAACTTCATCGAAACAGTCATCGAAGACGAGGCTAATCTTGTTGACTATAAAGATCCTTTGGAGGTGGTAGTGTCACAATTCGATGCTACTTATCAACCTAACAATTCTACCCCATTGGACGCTGCTCTAAATCATGACTGCCTCATGATGGAAACTAAAGAGGAGGATAGAGATGAATGCATATGGGTCACACCATATGAACCCTTGCCTCCAAAAACGAAGTTAACTATGCCTTCGAACTTTCAGTTTCCCAATCTAGAATTAAAGGAGCTTCCAAAAGAGCTCAAATACGCTTTTCTAGGGACTGAAAAGACTTATCCTGTGATAATCTCATCTACCTTGAACTCTGAACAAGAGGATAAGTTAATTCAAATGCTCAAACAGCACAAGGGAGCATTGGGGTGGACTATTGCCGACCTAAAAGGCATCAGCCCATCTATTTGCACTCATAAGATATATCTGGAGGAAGACGCTAAACCTTTGCGATAAATGCAAAGGCGTCTGAACCCTAATATGCAAGAAGTCATGAAAAAGGAAGTCTTAAAACTTCTTGACATTGGGATTATATATCCTATTTCTGACAGTTCTTGGGTTAGTCCAACCCAGGTAGTGCCCAAAAAGGCTGGTATAACAGTTATCCCAAACAAAGATAGCGAGTTAGTACCAACACGCGTCCCTACTGGATGGCAGATGTGTATTGATTATCGAAAGTTAAATACTGTGACCCGGAAAGACCACTTTCCATTGCCATTCATGGATCAAATGCTAGAAAGAGTGGCGGGTCATAAATTTTATTGCTTCTTGGACGGATATAGTGGCTATAACCAAATCAAAATAGCTCCTGAAGATCAGGAGAAGACGACTTTCACTTGTCCATTTGGTACATTCGCCTACCGTCGTATACCTTTCGGTTTATGCAATGCACCTGCCACTTTTCAGCAGTACATGTTACGCATATTCAGTGATATGGTCGAACAGACACTCGAGGTCTTTATGGACGACTTCTCAGTGTTTGGCCATAGTTTTGATAACTGCCTGGAAAACCTTGAGAATGTGTTAGCAAGATGCGAGGACAAACACTTAGTACTAAACTGGGAAAAGTGTCACTTCATGGTGACCAAGGGAATTGTCCTCGGCCACATTATTTCAGATAAAGGTATCCAAGTCGATAAAGCAAAAATTGATATAATTTCAAATCTACCTGTCCCTCGTACAGTCCGAGGCATCCGATCTTTTCTGGGACATGCTGGATTCTATCGTCGCTTTATCAAAAATTTTAGTGTAATCTCCCGACCACTGTGTCAACTGTTGGCTAAAGACATGCCATTCGAATGGTCAGAAGACTGTCAAACATCTTTTGATGCACTAAAAGAACACCTTACCTCCGCACCGATAATACAGGCACCCGACTGGAGTTTGCCGTTTGAGTTAATGTGCGATGCTAGTGACTATGCCATTGGCGCAGTTCTAGGACAGAGGAAGGACAACAAGCCTTATGTAATCTACTATGCCAGCCGAACACTTACCGAAACTCAAATGAATTATACGACTACCGAGAAAGAGCTACTGGCAATAGTCTTCGCTCTGGACAAATTTAGGTCTTATCTGATAGGGTCCCCAATCGTCTGTTTTACAGACCACTCGGCCCTCAAGTACTTGTTATCTAAGAAAGATGCAAAACAAAGGCTTATCCGCTGGATACTCCTACTCCAGGAATTTGATATCACAATCAAGGATAAAAAGGGAGTAGAGAATGTGGTCGCCGACCATTTGTCTCGGTTGACATTTACTGACAACACTGAGCCCGTACCAATAAAAGATGACTTCCCAGACGAGCAACTAATGGCTGTCTCTAGTTTGCCTTGGTACACAGATATAATAAATTACCTTGTTACAGGGGAAACCCCAAGTCATTGGTCAAATCAGGACAAGAAAAGGTTCATTTCGTTTGCACGCCATTTCTTCCAATGACCCTTACTTATTTAAGTATTGTGCCAATCAGGTCATCAGGCGTTGCGTCCCGAATGAGGACATAACTGTAATTTTGACCTACTGTCATTCTGAAGCCTGCGGTGGCCATTTTGCCTCCCAAAAGACCGCACACAAAGTGCTGCACAGCGGCTTCTTTTGGCCCACCGTGTTCAAAGATGCCTATGCTTTTTGTAAATCGTGTCAACGATGTCAAAAGCTTGGTACAATTTTGAAAAGGAATTTGATGCCCCTAACTCCCATAATCACAATTGAAATATTCGATTGTTGGGGCATAGACTTTATGGGCCCGTTTCCTAAATCGAATAACTGTGAATATATACTCCTGGCTGTGGAATATATATCAAAATGGGTAGAAGCGATACCTACAAGATGCAATGACCACAAAACGGTAATGTCCTTTCTTAAGGAAACATCTTATCGCGTTTCAGAACCCCAAAAGCTTTAATAAGTGACCAAGGCAAACACTTTTGCAATAGGCCTTTGGAATCACTACTCAAGAAATACGGGGTGAATCACAAGATCGCTCTAGCCTACCACCCACAAACGAACGGGTAGGCAGAGTTGGCTAACCGTGAAATCAAGCATATATTAGAAAAGACGGTTAGTTTCAACAGAAAAGACTGGGCTTATAAACTGACTGATGCTCTTTGGGCATACCGTACGGCCTACAAGACAAATCTGGGAATGTCCCCATATAGGCTAGTGTATGGCAAGGCATGTCACCTTCCCGTCGAAATCAAGCACAAAGCATATTGGGCGACATGCTCACTAAACTTCGACATTAAAGAGGGAGGTCATCTCCGGAAACTCTAGTTAGCGGAACTGGAAGAAATTCGTCGAGATGCATATGACAATGCTAAGCTTCAGAAGGAAAGGTTGAAGGCTTGCCATGATAGAATGATTTTTCGAAAATCTTTCGAGCCGGGGTAGAAAGTTTTATTATACGATTCACGCCTTCATCTCTTCCCAGAAAAACTCCGATCTCGGTGGACAGGACCCTTCACAGTCAAATCTGTCTTTCCACATGGGGTCGTTGAGTTATTAAATCCTAAGAACGACGAAAGTTTCAAGGTCAATGGCCAAAGGTTAAAACCGTTCTTAGAAGATTTCCAACCCGAGGTCGAGCACATCCAATTGGATGAGCCCGACTATGCCTCAACCTAAAACCCTCGAGTGCGTTTTCACTTTGTTGTTGTACTCTTTCTTTTACTGCATTTCGTTTTTGTTTTGTTCTTTTCTATCTTTTTGAATGTGACTTCGATTCTTAATCTGCTATTCTTTGCTTTCTCTCCCTTACAGGATATTAAAAATGAGGGACGATGACGTTCATTCCATAGGGTCATGGGCTGATTTGGAATATCCTAACCCCCCTTGGACGGCCGACGAAATAGCATTCTGCTTATCTCCATACCAAGGGCCAAGAGCCGAAGACGTCATTGACTTAACCCACGGATACATCCCATACGATCCTGCTCTCCTCCAAATCAACCCATTTGAGCACATGGAACTCCTTGAAGAGGAGGGAGAACCAGAAGGATATGCTGTTTGGGAAGTCGATGACGCTCTGATGGAACAGTGGGAAAATGACTCAATGTGGGAACCATGGGAAGAAGAGGACTTACAAGATGTGGTGCCATAATGCTGTATTCACATATGTTGACGACTTCCTTGTCATCCAAGTGGTTCTCTACATTTATGTGCACTTGAGTTATTTTTTGTTCCGGCTTCAATGCCCGCTACCTGCTAGTGCACCTGGGAATATTAGGCCAATAGTGAGAGGTTAATTCTTGGTCACATTCCTTTCTTTTTCGTTTCGCTTTGTTTATTTCTTTCTGTTAGTTCTTTCCCTTGTTCTAGTTTATTTATTTCTTGTTTTCTTTGTTGTTTTCCTTTGTCAGGAATGTCACTATGAATCATTTGTTACCACCACTGTTCCTTCCACATCAGTTCTTCCATGGGATTAGACCATACGTACGGCCCCTGGGTACTCCGCCGCAATAGGAAAGTCCGATGTGAAATCACACGCCGTTATCGCTTTCTCTATCCAGATCACTTCCTACACTTGCAATCAATTCTTTGGTTAGTTTAGACTTGCTTAATGATGCCCTGGACGCCTTCCGGCTATTCTGGAAAAGGTAATCAGCAAATTTGGACCCCCACATTCGGAGCTTTGGCAGAGACAGACATTGTGGAAGAAGAAATCTTCATGCTTGAAGAATAGTGCTACACTTCAATTGTATTCCGTCATTTTCATTTTTCTTTCATCAATTGAAGTGTATTCCTAGACAATGTTTTTAGTAGTTTCAGTTTCTTTTAATTTTTCTATTTCAATAAGGTTTTAAATACCATGCGGGGGCAATAATGTTGCAAGTGGATGCTATTATAAAGATTTATTTATATAAAATATTTGCAACTCTCTATGTTGATGATGACTTTTTGGCTTACATGTCCTGGCAATGAACTGTCTTTATCACTTTCATGTTTGTCCGAACAAATGTGGGATAGTTGGGGGTGTATAATTCTTTAATTCATTAGTATTGACAAATTTTTAGGTTCGATCGATCGAACAAATCTCGATCGATCGAACATACCAAAACCTTGAGCGCTTTAACAGGCCTTGATCGATCGAAATTTCGATCGATCGAACTTTCTCGATCGATCGAGACCTGTATTTAAACGAAGCGTCGTCGATACAATTTCTCAGTAGCAAACAACATGAGTGGTTTAGGTGATCACAAAGAGTTATACAAACATATATCTATAACCGATTGTCAGCAAATCAAATACTACAAACCTTTTGCATAAGGAATTAAGGCATAGAAAGGAAGTTGAAATCTCAGTAATGTAAGGAAGAATGGAAATTGTTCTACCAATAGAAAATGATCTAAATATAGGCAAATTGACTGATCTTAAGGTATAATGAGTTTTTAAGTAGTGGTTTAGCTATTAATATTTTCTCTGACTACATATGCACTGCAATCTTTATAGGGGAAAAAAACGCACACAAACTCACACTTGGCATGCCAATGTAACAATAAAATTAGCCATTTTTTGTAGCAACATAACTCCAAGACTCCATAATTACATGACAGAATCACAATAATAAACTCACTTTCTCCACACTTTATTCAATGATCAGATTCATTTGTGATCCTAAAAACTGCAAATACTTGTTTACATATCAAAGAACTGGAAGTTGGATGAAACCTAAACAGTAAAAACTATAAAGCGTAGCCAAACTCTAAAGCCCTATGATGATCTTGTGAGGCACTCCCAAGGGATGAACTCTAGAACAAAAGGAGACTTTCATCTAAACGGTAAATCAAAATTGAATACTTGACAATAATTGAGATAGCTGAGGAAAAAAAACAATTACGATAAAGAGGGGAAAAATGAAGAGGGAGAAGAAAGAGAGGGAAAAAAAAAAGCAAGTCAAAGGGATCATGTGTAGCCCGGACCCTAATACTTTCATTAACCAATCAATTAAATAGCTGGAGAGTGAGATATAGGATTCACGGCCTTGAAGAAAAAGAAGTATACAATGGAGAGTGAGATATAGAGAAACAGAAGTTTAGGCATAATATTTTCACACTCTAAGAACTCCAATCGTCTCTTAAAGCCACATA
Source organism: Hydrangea macrophylla (assembly GCA_033977485.1). Taxonomy (NCBI): domain Eukaryota; kingdom Viridiplantae; phylum Streptophyta; class Magnoliopsida; order Cornales; family Hydrangeaceae; genus Hydrangea; species Hydrangea macrophylla. Next base: position 110,430,378 of record CM066990.1, on the reverse strand, counting down.
AACCTTACCTAAACAAAATACTGAAAGTCATGCCAAGTAAGAAAACAGATCCAAGCATACAAAAAGGGGAAGCAATCAAGATCAAACAGGCTTGTGTGTGATTAAATGAAGAATTTAGTTTTGATTTCACAAATTACATAACCATTAAACAAAGCAAAAAGAAATTCTTACCCCTGGTGAAAAGGAAAAAGAAAAGCATATAAGAATAAGAAAGATTTGATAATAAAAAAAATTATGAGAGAGAGAGAGGCGTGTGCAACTGTCATGGGGAACTTTATTGACGCCCTCCCAACAATTAATTACCATGTTTTAACTCCTTCCCAAAAAATACTAAAAAGAAAATAGACAACATTTGCAGTCATGTGTTGCAGCTTTTGCTCAACTACCAAAAAAGGAGCACTAAGAATACAAAGATATGACAAATAGAAACAAAGATACATGTAGAGTTAAATATTAGAGATCTAGAAAGAGCAGAGAAGAAACAGTTTGTGTTGCGTTGATATAAACTTTAGTTCCTTTTTTATTTTATTTGGTTCTTGACAAAGAATCAAATTAACTGAGCACGGACTCCAATGCACACAAAAGATCTCTACGAAATTGGGTAGCACCAGTTCACATGTGAAACAATGAACCGATTTTACACCTTCCAAAAGTTCTAGCTTCGTGGACAAAAATAAACCCAAATGGTGGGGTGGGGGTGGTTATTGTACTGGTGAGAATGCTAATGTTGTGGACTTACAGATGGTAGGAATTAGATTATATGAACTTTGGAAGTTCCAATTTTTTTAAAAGGGCCATACGTTTGATTAACCTACCCACTCCACATTTCCACACATGCAAAAAAAAAAATGGGCACTATGCAAAAAAAAAAAAAGAAAAAAGTGTTTACCAATTCTGCACACATGTAACATTTTTTTAACAACAAAAATTATAGGGGTAATTTCTTTTGGTTGCCCCCACTTATTCTTCAATTGGAATGAGTGGTCCTTGTTGGGCTTTGGCTCCACTCGCGTCCCCATTGTATGTGTGTGTGTGTGTTTTACTAACTGCTAAACCGAGGATGTGTAGGAAGCTACCAAATAAAATTACCCCTAAAATTCAAAACCCACACAAATACTCCTCCAAAAGGGCACCTTCCTAATGGGTAAGGAAGAAGGAGTATTTGTGAAGGAAGTTACACATCAAGGAAGCATAAATAGAATGGTAAATAGAGTACAAATGCTATTTTTGCAAGTGAACTAAAAAAGAATACATACCCAAATTGGTTGTCTGACAAAGCATCACTCATTAGGCTGGAATTCGAACTTAAGAAAATTTGAAGTCCTATTTGTATGGGGCCTAGGTTTTACACTTGATCTCAACTTCCCTAGATTTACAAAGGTGGGAAAACATAAATTTGTGGTTTTATGACGTTGTCGCTAACTTTTGTCAATTGGGGAAGACATACCCAAATAGAAACAAATGCTATTCACTAACAAAGGAATACATACCCAAATAGAAATCTGGACAAACACTTAATAACTACCCCATATCCATTGGTAATTGAAACCCTAGACTCATGACCCAATCTGCAAATTGAAGAATAAAACGATTAGACAGAGAGAGAGAGTGAGAAAGAGGGGGGGGGGGAGGGAGGGAGACGATGGTGGCAAGAGAGAGAGAGAGGTAGGAAGAGCCGAAGAGGTTTTGTGAGATTCAAATTGGAAAGAGGGTTTTTCTTGGGAGTCTCAAATGATGCGTACAGGAGAGTGTAAGAATAGATATAGTGTATTTGTGGGATATGGAAGAGTTGTGTGAGTGAGTTGTGGACCACTTGATGAAGATCAAAGGGCTGGGGTTATAAGAGCCCCTTTTATGGGTGAAATGACCCAATTACCCTTTTGTGTATTGATGCAATTTTCACAGCATTGGGGGCTGTTTAGTGAGCTAGCTGATTGGGGGCTTATAAGCAAAAAAATGAAACATATGTAGCAATTGGCAACTAAATATGAAAGAAATGTACAGGAATTAAGTACAGACCTCATTCCCAACAGGGAAAACTTGTGGCCATAGGTCTTCCTATAAAACATAGGATAACCACTCAATTAGCAAAAATGAATATTAAAAGAGTCCAAAGTGCATTAACAAAATGAAATGCGCTTGACAAAATGCAACTAACAATGCAGGTATTTGAAAATCCCGAGACAAAACAATTTTCAAATACTGTGTGAACATGAAACATAAAAGATAATAGTGAAGAAAATGAAAAGAAGGTGAAGAAAAAGAGAGTAAAAATGGGTCCATTAATAGAGCACACCTTTTAATGTTGTGTGGTATATTTATATAGGGCATCCATCGCATTGTGACCCGGAGCGGCTTACTCCCTATTGCTACCGATGTCTATCAGTCCCCCAAGAGCCGCTTTGGTGAGACCGCTGCTCGTCGCTCTGACGCCCAGAAGAGAAAAAGGAAAGGAAAGGGCAAGGCTCAAGTTGGAGTAAAGAGAAGGCGAGGAGGGACAGATACCAAGGACGTAGCTTTTGGGACGCCCACTGAGGCTAAGGAGCATGATTCAGAGGAGAAGGGTGATCCTGTGGAGGAGGTTGCCCGTTTTGAGTTGAGACAGAGGTCTTAGGCTCGTGCCCAGGGAGAGTCTTCTTCTGCGCCTCTCCCGACTATTCAGGAGTTACTATTGGAGGAGAGAGAGGCCCAGATTAGACTTGAGGGCAAGGTAGATCAGATGACGACTCTGTTGGAGGCAATCTTGATCCAAATCGGAGTCGATCAGGCGGTTCACGCAGCTTCTGCACCACCCACCAGCGATCCACCTATAGCCGCTCCAGACACTTCCACCGTCCCACCTACTACATCTGCTATTCTACCACCTACCACTGGACCATCATCTTCAGCCCCATCTTCTCAGGTTGATCCTGCAGCTTCATCATCATCGACGGCACCGCCTGCTGCTGAGACACCGCTTCCACCACCTCCGGTTGTGGCTGACACATCACTATCTATTCCAGCTACCACGATCGCGAGTGACCCAGCGACGGCTACGACTGTTGCTGAGGGTGGAGTTACGGATGCTCCAGATTTACTGATCGAGATATTATCTGATGTTCCCGATGATGCATAGTCTGTTGGTTCAGTTTTATGGATTTTTGGACATTGTTGGTTGGTTTGATGGATATTTTGGACACTGGTGGTATATTTTGTTTATTGTTGGGTGTGGTTGGTTATGTTGGATCTTAGTTTTTTATGCAGTATATTCTCACTGTTCTGTTCTTTCACTTTATTATCTTGCCAGTGATGTGTTCTATTTTATGTATGGATCCCATGCTCTATAGTTCATTCCTGTTTGATCTTTGCTGTTTGGAGTGTGTATGCTTTCTGTACAGGTTGTTACACTTGCGATTCTTACAATGCTATGTCAGGTGATATCTCTCTATCTATTTTTTGAAAATCAACTACTGAGGACATTGCGATTTGCAGTTGGGGGTGGGATGTAGATAGATAATCACCTGTGCATAATCTTACATAAGTCATACAAGCTCCATTAAAAGTTTGAAAACAAATAAATTAAATTAAATTATAAAAATTTCAAACAATTAAGTAAGGTTTGAATTAAATTGGTAGAATAATTTTGAATATTCACTTCTATTTACCTGTTGTCGAGCAATGACACAACCATTTTATTCTCATCCTTTTATGAATTAAGTTCACGCGTTTTTTTTGCTCTCTAGGATGAATGCATATGTTGACCATTCTTGTATCCAAATCATTTGCACATATTAATAGCTATGCAGAAAACTTAAAATAAGAGTTAATACGACTTTTGTACTTTAAAGAATGAAGTAGTGGAAATTAGTTACCCTTAGTGAGCTTTTGAATCCAATCTTCAATTCTGAGGGAATTATCACATTATAATTCGAATTGTTTTTGTTGAATAAACATATTAAACTCGTTGGATAGTCTCTAATTTTTCATTTTGGCTTCTTAGTAGAGGAGAACGTTCAGGATTTACCAACTAAACTCAATGAACATTGACGTGTAAAAATTAAGAAGTTGAGAAAATGATTTAAGCCATCGTATTTGCTCCTTGCCTTCTCCATTTGCCTATATCGACATTTTCAAATATGCATTGTTCTTAACCCTACACCTAGTAAATAATGCCGAATCCATTATGAAATTCTAAATCCCTAATCGTATACTTTGACCTCAATATACCCCATTGCACACCCAATGTGATTAAATTGTTGAAGTAAGGGGAGGTAGTAGTGGGAAGGGCTGCATAAAAGAAAAGAAGAGGAAGGAGAAATTCCAGGTTAAAAAAAAAAAAAAAAAAAGAAGAAAGAAAAAAATGAAAAATGATGATATATATTTATATGTATGTAGAGGATGGTTGGAATAAAGTGAAAAAGAAATTGCTAAACACAACCACATGCTGAAAATGTGCAATTTCGTACCCCTCTAATTTCTACCTACTGAATAAAAACCATCAAGTCAAAGCCTTAATGATTTTCAACAACTTAGTTTAACCACGAATGTGTAATTTGAGTTATCCACGGTATTTCGCTCCTCTAGTAAGTAGTATTCCGTTCGTGAGACTATACACTCTAAATGTTCGTCTTTTATAGAGTCGAGTATGAAAGCATTAGTATCCAAAAAAAATCACTCCGTTCAAAGCTTTCATACCATGTGCGATCATTATTAACCAAGTCTCTGTGATATATTCATTTTTGAGTGTAGTAACCATGTGAGAATTGAGTTGAAACTACAAGTTCTGAGAGTATGATAGTTTAAACAACTCTAAATAAAGTTTGATGTATAGCTGTTGATTTCACACACACACGGATACATGAATGTGACGCATATGTTATTTTTATCATGGTGACATGAGGAGCATGTGTATTTCCTTCATGGTTTGAATGAGGATGATATGTTTTGTAGAGCTAAATTAATAGTTGAATAGAAGGGAGTGTTTAAAAATTTTTCTATATCTTTTTGAGCTTAAAAATTGGAAGAACTTTGTGGGTACATTCACTGTAAACCCTCACGAGACAACACTCGTCCACTAGGGGGAACCTAGGGGTTTAACGGCTTGTTGCATTTGCTAAATGCAACCGCGATTCCTGCGAAAGTGAGTTAGGTAGTTTCTTTCTTGTTATTTTAGTTTAGTTAATCTGGGCCTAGTCTATTTTTGTCATTGTAGTATTAGTTTATCTTATTTTTATTTTCGTTCTATTGCTAGGGACTAGCAAATCGCTAGTTGGGGGTTGTGACAAGCGGGGGTATTTGTAAAATACAACCGCGCTAAAAGAAGAAAATGTACTAAATTATTTCACAATTCCTTCATTTATCTGCAATCTGAATTACAATGCTAGTTTATACACAATTTGACTAAACTATGATAAATTGTTAGTTTTAGCTGTAATTTGTGCAGATTACTGTTGCTGTGTGAAGAATTGGATGAGAAAGATAAAAGGGAGTGCTGAATTTTAATGAAGACAAGTAAAAGATGAAAAGTGAACCTCGATCGATTGAAGACCATTCGATCGATCGAAGGTTCGATCGATCGATAAAAGCTCAAGCGCTCGAAGATCCCAGAAGTTCAATCGATCGAAAGATGTTCGATCGTTCGAACATGGCTTTTATCAGATTATACGCGCACGCAGCGGAATGGATTTGGAACCCTAAGCATTAGGTTTTTAGTATAAATATTCGTATTGTATACGTCCATAAGGACGCCCACATTAGTTTTCATCGGTTTTTAGAGAGAGAAGAGAGTTTTTCTTTGATGTTTTTGTAGGTTTTCCATTGATTCTTGGTAGTGTAGCTTGGATTCTCTTGGTTTAATCAAAGTTTGTCATTCCAGGTTACTTCTTTATTGTTTATATACATTCTGCACGTAGTTTATAGTAGTATAATCTGTCAAACTCATAGTAGTGCATGCTAAATAAGTTCACACCATTAGTTTACATAGTTTCATGTTGAAATCACAAACAAACAAGACTTTGATGAACTTTTACGTCAAAAACCCATCTGCGTTACTCCAGACTATATCTGAGTAGTCCCCAGGTTGGGAGATCACGATGAAACCGTGATCTCAAGCCTCTGCCATGCAGCAGAATAATTCATGTGTTCGATCGATCGAATTAGTAGTTCGATCGATCAGACCAGAGACATTTTCGAGCGATCGAAGAAAGTGCGATCGATCGAGGGATAAAGAAGTTCGATCGATCGAAAGCGCGTTGATTGATCGAACCTTCTGATTCTTGAGGACATTCTATGCAATATTCCTAGACTTTCTGCTTTACTGATTTGTTATCAAATTGTCCCCAAATGCTCAGTTTGTCAAAACAATCTGTAAACTTAAAGCCTTGAGGCATTTTTCTTCAATATATTTGCAAACTACCCTCAATGCTAACACCATTGGAGGTGCGAGTCTAAACTATTGTTTTAAATTGCTTTCATGTATTTCAAACTTAATTGTGATGATATAGTCCCGGTTATGAAAGGACTATGGATTCTCTATCCTAAGAGAAATACGGAATACTGTAGAGAATGTGCTCCATTGAGCTTCAATGTAATTGCATGGTAGATGGCTAGGTCGCGGTGGATTCGTGTAATCCCAACATTCCCTTTTATTGAGAGAAACGTTTTAAATCATCGCTTTAATTAATTAGTTAGTAATTAGTTTAATTGCTTTATCTTTAGTAGTTGATGAACTGTGGAACTTTGTGTTCTGCATTCCTTTAAAATTTTGATTTTTATTTTCTTGTTTGAGATTAATCTAGGTAATTAGTTTAACACCTTCCCTGTGGGATCGACCTGGACTTAACCAGATTACTACTTGCACGATTACCTACACTTGGGTACAGTACACAAGGGCACACATAAAATTCTCGTGTCAGTCGCTCCATTGTATCCACCTGGGGTTGCTCGGCAATCTCTAGCAACATGTCCTTACCACAGTTGTAGCAGATCACTGTGGCATGACTATTCTTCTTTGGTTGTCGGCAATCCTTAGCAAGGTGTCCTGGTGTCCCGCAGTTGTAACAATTCTTCGACTTTCCTCCGGTAGCAGCCGGTTGTCCTTGTGGTGTAGCTGGTTGGTTATGAGGATAGGTCATCGGAGGCTTCTTCTATCCATTCCAGGTCCTCTTCGTTCCTTGAAAGCGGCCCGGGGGTCTTGGTGCGAACTTTTTTCTCACAGGGGGTTGGGTGTAGACATCCCAATTTTGACCAACCGTCAAATTCAGGGGATGGTTACCTTTAGGCCGATGATGACAATGACCAGCGAAATTTGAAGACTTTCCAAACGATTCAAGTTCTTCAGAAGATTCTTCAAACTAAGTTTTCAAATTAAGAAAAAGAGGGAAACCAGATGATTCGAAGAAACCCGGGTATGAGATATATATGAGAAAGGAACAGTCTGAAAGTCAATTTCCAAATTAATTACATATATATATATATTTATTAGAATTTTGAAAAAGAAGAAAATAAAAGAAAAGAAAAGAATTTTGAAAGAAAAAAAAAAGAAAAAGAAGAAAAATATAATAGAATATTTATACAATTTATAAAAGTATATTTTATAGAGTGTAAGTATAATTTATATGTATAAAAGTATATATACTTAGCATATATATTTGAAAATAAAATAAAAGGAGATAATACCGTTGGTGCAGCACGCGGCATAGGCGGCGGCATGCCGACACTCACTGAGTGCCGCTGCGGCATTCACTGAGTGCCATAGACAACTCAGTGAGTGTCGTTAGCTATAACAGCCTATTTGTTTTTTCAAATACATATGGAATATTCTTGCACATGGGTTTTCCACCCGAAATTTAACCCAATTACCCCTCAAATTGTGGCCTATATAAGGAGGCCTTCACCTCTATTACAAGGATCCCAATCTAATCCTTCTTCTCCCTCAATCCTCTACTCTCATTTTGCAAGATATATATATATATATATATATAAACTAGAGAGAATTAAGAGAGAAATCAAGAAATTTTGGAAGAATTCAAGAGTTCCTTTGAAGAATTTGAAGAAGAATTTGAAGAAATTGAAAGATCATCAACAAATCAAGAAGCCCTTGATGTTATAGAGGTAACCTTCTAATTCTATTGAGAATTGGACTAGATTCAATCACAAACTCATAGATTTAGGACTTTTACACATTTTCAAGACCTCTCTTCTAATCCCATTTCATCACACCACACATAGAGTTTGTGATTGGATTTTCAAGTATTGTTTTCATTAGTTTGAATCTAAACATAGCCTTGGGTTTAAAATAAAAACAAATTGTAAAAGCATTTTTACTTGGACTTCATGTAAACTTTGATCTTACTTCCTTTTGTCTCTATTTTTTCTTGGAAATCCATAAGATCTTCTATATCTCATTGGGGTCTCCTTTGGTTTTGATCTATTAGTCTCCCATAATCTCATTATTTATGTGGAGATTAAGATGGGTCCTAGTTACATCCTGATAATTTTTGTTGGGTCTAAGTTTTGAACCATAACTTGAGTCCTTCAAATTGTATCTCAGAGAGTTATTTCTATATTCTAGGAGATCCATATGATTTTGAGTCATATTTTAGTCTCCAAGGACCATTAACTTGAGAGGAGAACTAGCAAAAATGGATCTACATTCCTCAAGGAACATGTATTTGGGAGAGGAATTAGGTGTAGTTTAGGTTTAATTAAAATCTTGAATACCAATTCAATAAATCGTGCAGTGAACTCATGAACTCACTGATATCAAAGATTTTTAATTAAATCATGGGCCATGAGAATTGAATGAGACCAAGTGGAGAGTGTTCATAACTGACATATGTATTATTAGGATCTTTGCCTTAGTGAAATCCTATACTTAGGATGGTTTGGTCTTGTGATTTGTGAGTAGGTTGCTCTCTGTCCAAAATTTCATAACAGTGAGTTTGTTTTTAAATGGGTTAATCAGAGCCTTAAACAACCTCTCTTGGCCTAAAACAAAATTTTCTAGATAGTTCAATGTGTTAGGAAGATACTCTAAAAAGACCAAAGTGATTCTGACTTTTTTACTAGTTTTAGAAAATCATACAAAAACTCTGGACAGAGAGTTGAAAATTTCTGAGTAGTGTCTGGTTATGACCCTATTCCCAGAGATTCAACCGTTGGATCTTTGATTTTCTTTTGGGTTAGAAACTAGACTCACAGAGGCACAACATACTCAAAATTCATTTAGATCCAACAGATAGAAGTATTTTATTTCTATTTTGAAAGTCTGGTCTACTTTCTGTAATTCTTACAATTTTGCCACTATTTTGATAAAACTTAAACAACTTTAATCTAATGGACCCCTAATGTCCCAAGATCTTAACCATGTCTTGAATAATGACAATTAAGTTTAAATCTAGAGGATAGATGATCCAAACTAATGAATATCTCATAGCTCATGTTCATACATTCATTCATGCATACTGATACTCATAAGTAGAACTCATTTTTGGTCTAAGTTGCACTTAATTGAACCTAATTGAACATAATCAGGGATCCCTTATGATCATGTTGGGGCTATGACATCTCTATATGGACATTGAATTGGCTCCTAGTTGAGACTTGTATATCTATAAAGGTGCTATGGTCCCAACTAGTTAAAAGGAATTCATAGTTATGTCAATTCCTCCTCTTCTCGATAGTTTAAGCTAGAAATCTAAGGTCAATTATTTGATCTCTTGTTTGAAGCATGTGGAATAACCCTTTGTTTTGTAGCGCTTTCAAGGTACAATCCCTTGGCTCTTTCTCTAATTTATTTTACTTGTGGATTTTATTAATTTTCGACTACTCCGTGTGCGATACCTTAGACTAGGTATTGCCTTATTTGTATATATGCGTTAGAGACCTTTTCCTAGGCTTTATTTATTTGTATGCATTGCACGTTTAACATTCGCGACTGGATCCCGAGTAAGTTCTCTAGTTCCCTATTTGTATATCATCTTGCTTGCTACTTGAATTATGTGGTTTATGAATGAATTTTATCGTTAGCAATTTTGTACTCTTTTAGACATGTTTTTGTAATGTATATGTATATATGTATTAATTGAGGGCATACTTAGATTAATAATTATATTAAAAAGGATGTTAAGTAGAGGCCTATCAAGAAATAGGATGAGAGGGGGTGGTTTAGTCCGTTGGGCTACTTTTCCTCTCATTCCATAAGCCCCAGACCCAATTTATCTTTAGTTTCGCAAAAGATTAGTTTGCTTTTAAAATGGTTTATTAATTCTCCTTTAAAAATTAAGTGGCGACTCATATTTGAATTTAAAATTTGAAAAAATGTTTTAAACAAAAGTGGGCCCAATGCTGGTAACCACATTGGGGAACCGGTTGCTTAGGTCCTTGACATTCATCCTTTTCCAACCCAGACGCCAATATTACCAATGCTTCAAACATCGTACCCAGATGTCCCAACGTCATGGGGGGCAAATAGGGATTTAAGCCTCTGTGGTACTTCTTGATCTTCTTCTGCGGAGTATCTATCTGATGTTAGGCAAAACGAGATATCCTCTCGAATTGCGTAGTGTACTCATGCACCGTCATGTTAGCTTGAGTCAAGTCCATAAACTCCCTCTCTCTTTGATCCTTTTCCTCCTCAGGGAAGTACTTCTCCAAAATCTTCTCTCTAAACTCAGTCCACATCATCGTCTCCGATGCTTCAACTCCTATCATTGCTTTCTCGGACTCCCACCAATCGTCAACAGCACAAGTGAGCTAGAAAGTAGCTAAACAATGCTTCTCTTCTTCGTCGCACCTCATCCTTTCAAAGATACGATCCATGTTCCTCAGCCACTTCTCAGCTTTCCAGGCTTTGCCGGTTCCATAATGTATTTGGGCGAAGAGCCCTAAATCGCTCGAGTATCTTATCTCCAGTTATTAGCGGTGGAGGTACAGCTTGGTGGTTCGCTCGACTGTTGTTATTATTGTTGTGGTTGTTGTTGCGGTTCCCATGATGGTCATCGCCGATGAACTTTAAACGTTGCAAAAAAGCCTAGAAAGCTCCGGTAGGATCCATGTTTTCTGGAACAGGGGCCCTTCCTCGTCGATTCCTTGCATTCCTTGTTCCGTCGCCATATCGTCAACCTATACGAGCGACCCAATAGTACTCACCACCCTCGAAGCAAGATATAATGATCTCAAGGCAAGATAATCAGCACCCAAAACAATAAGCATAACATCTAAAGAAATAATCACTCAGAAATAATAACAGGCAAAAGCATGCTACTGATATATATACAGTCAAAAAAACATTTACAGTATGGTATGGTAAGGATATTTACATCACATTTACATCTATACCACTACCATCAAAATCATATAAAATATGTACACAAAAGAAAGTAGGCTATGTGCCCTAGTCAATAGAAACAGAAAGAAAATCTAGATCCGAGGGATCCGATCCCAAAAATCCTCCATATTTGACTCGAACAGAGATAAGTCATCTGCTGGAACATCAATCTCCTCTAGTGGCACCCAGTCAAGCCATAAGTCAAACTCATCATCCATCCCAAAGATTGGGTCAGCTCCTGGCTAAACATCTGGCTCCTTCTCATCTGTTAGTAACCATCCTCCATTAACCACGTGCAGTGGCGGAACCGGTCCTGCAGCAAAACCATGGGGTACATGCATCACCTCAAACTCCTAATCATCGACATCATCTATATGCATGACCTTTCCCTCCTGACCATCATCCTCATCCTTATCCTCGTCAGGGTCCTCCTCCTGCTCATCCTCATGATCATCCTTATGTCCGTCCTCGTCTCCCTTAAGCTCTTCATCTTGATCATCATTGTGATCCCCCTCATCCTCAGGCTCATCCTTACCTCTGTCACCCTCCTCCATAGGATCCTCCTCGGGGTCGGCATCAATATCGTCATCATCATCCTGTTCTGGCTCAGGTATGACTGGTGTTGGAGGTACTGGCTGTACTGGTGGTGGCGGCTGAGCGGCATGAGCTAGCGGCATATATGCGACTTGGGCAAAAATCTCCTGATAGCATAGAATATCTTGTGATACATCTTCCATCTCCTAATCAACTCGTAAAAGAGTGAGTACTCAGTGTAGAGCCTCCGTACGTACTCTTTCCAAGTCCTAAACACCGTCAATGTGTATAGCTCTCCAAAAGTCATCCTCAACCAAACGATGCGCACATGATCTAACCCTCTGGAGATGTAACTCAGGATTAGTGAGCTGAAGGGGGTCGGGAAACAAGAAGTATCCTCCAATGCATCCTTAATGAAAACTGGATCCATGTTGACCTGAAAATGAAACTATCTTATGGTCAGTACTAGCGCAAGGTATCTTAAGGCTAAAAAATGTGTAGGACAATCAACTGCACGACTAAACCTAGGGCTCTGATACCAAAAATCCTTGTCACACACCGGAGTAAGCCGAAAATAAGGAAAATTTAAATTTCCTTTATGGGTCCGTAGATACGTGACTGGTTTAAGGATTGCGTGCTTGTCCATATAAGAAAGAACCAAGGTAAACGCAATAAACAATAACTGAAGCAGTAATAATAATCATGGTGGTTCTAGGCTTACATGATATTAAACATCAGAGTCATAAATTCATTATTATAACCCACATAAAAGGAAAGAAAGATAATAATATTCCAGGCGTAAAGCCTTACAACATATTAAAAGATCGGCATCCAGTGGCTTAATTACAACAAAAGACAATTAAAACAAAAGCCTTCTCTTCTGACAGCTAGCTCGCAAACCCATGGCCTTCCTCGGCATACTCCTCATCCGGGTAACCTGCCTTTGCAAGATTTGGACTTTTGATTATCCAGGACATAAAAGTTGTCAGCTTGAATACAAGCTGAGAGAGTTAAACCCACTACACTTGACCAGGCTCAAAAAATATTTGGTTAAATCGTTAAGCAAGTAAAACATTCCTTTTTAGCCTTTTCTGAAAACATTAAAGTTATGTTTGCTTAATTATTTTCTGGTCATATGACGTAAGTTAGGAATGTACCTTTGACTGACTTGAACTAGGGAAAATACAACTGACATCAATCGACTGATCACTTTGGACAATCTGTCCAATCAGTACCGTATCAACACTTAACTTTGAACCACAGGTTCAATCTCTACAACATAGATTACTTTGGATCATTGATCCAATCTTTTGACCACCGGTCCAATCTCTTACTAGCTGACTCTTTGCATGCATACATCACAAGTGTCGTTGGTCTGAATATCGTCGTCGTACGGCTGTTAGGTTATCTTCTAGTCATTGTCGCCTTACGGCCTCATTTTGACATTATCGCCTTACGGCCTTATGGTAAACCCATCTTATTCATTCAGCCGTGGTTAAATTATCATCATCGCCTTACGGTCTTTTAACCATCTCAACCACTGAACCCAAACTCTTTACTCTTTCTCGAACTGACCAAGCAATGAACGAAACACAGGAGACCAGACCGAAGGATACAAACATTTTGCTATGATCGTTATTGCATCTTATGCACCATTAACAACTAACGTGCATTGTACAAATCGTTAAGGCACATTATTCACAGAGTCGTGTACTTAAGTATGTCACATTACCGTTCTTGTCATTATCGTTCGTTGTCTATATACGTTCTGTCGGTTAAACGTAACACCATGTTAAGAGAACATCTTCTACTTTATTTATAAAAGCACATAAAACTAAAGTACTACACTAATAGCATAAGGTACAACTTCTAATAAGTATATACAAGCATGTATATATATCCAGTTCATCCCAAGGTACAATAATCACAGCTCATGGTACAACAAAGCTTAGCATAATTCATATATATATAAAATAATCTATTCTTACAAGTACTGCTAAGCTCGAGCACTCGCGCCTCTCCAACGCTCGCACCTGGCCTGTTCAATAGGCTTAAGTGCTCGCGATAGCTCGCGCTCTAGGGTTCAGCAGTTTCAGTACAGTAACAGTTTTAGCAGCTCATATATATACTTTGATCTTTATGCTTGTTGCATGCATGGCTCTAAATTGTTAATATAACTTTATAAAATTTGTTTAAGAGTGAGTATGAGGTCTCACTTAAGATCTAGATGATCAAACATGGTAAAAAAGTGTGTGTATGCACTTTAACTTCAAGAACTATTCAATATATAACCTTAGATCCTCATGCATGTTACATGCATGAGTCTAGATCATGAATCAAACTTAAGAAAACATAATTTTGAGTGAGTAAGTATACTCACCAAAGATCTAGATGACAAATAGATGCTAGATGATGATGAAAATGTGATGGAAACAATGATCAAGCTTCAATGCAACTTCCTTCAAGCTTCAAGACCTCTAACTCCTTCTAATGCATCTTGATCCCCTAAATCTTTAGTCCCAGAGCTTCAGAGGAAGTGTTGTGAGTGTTTTTGTGTGTATGGATCATGAATTGAGGACCATGGAAGCATATTTGGGTGTGTATTTGTGTATAGAAGCGTAAGAACTCTTATACTTTCTCTCTCAAAGGAGCTCTCTGTTTGTCCAAAAATGCTGGAAATGAAGGGGCATTTATAGACTTTATGAGACCCAGGGAAAAAATAGTCATTTCACTTATTTTTAAGCTCGAGCCCTCGCGTAGCTCGAGCGCTCGGGGCTCCTGGTTCAGCAATCCTTCTATTGTTTCAAGAGTTCAAAGGTTAAAGAATTAAACATCCATATAAACAATGATCAAAGTCAATCCATACATGATCATAACTAACATATACGAATACAAAAATACCGAGATACATCCATATACTGGTAAATATAGATAAATGTGCTGGTGTTACATTAGGGTTATCAATCTTCAGCCCAGACTCCCATCTCCTCGTATCGTAGTCACATACTAGATCATGATTCCTTGTACCTCGATTGCCAAATGGATTCTAGAAAACATTATCAAAATCATCATCATCCTCCCTAATCTTAGTCTGTGGCAGATTCTGCGGTGGATTCTTTTGAAGATTCTGAATTTGAATCACTAACGCAACAACCCGCTGGGTCAATGCTTCAAGTTGCTGATAGACATAGTTGCTTCTCAAGAACATCGGCTACATTAGCATCCATGGGTGCTCTTCTCTATGGCATGATTCAGGATTGAGCGATCTGTGCTCTAATACCAACTGATGCAGCGAAATGTCAAAATCGAGAGAGATAAATGCGTGGAAACACAACCGTCCTAAAACTTGTTGATTATCGAACGATAATACCAAAAATCAAGGCTCTATCACCTTGTTAATTCACACGAATACCAAGAACAATAGGAAAAGTTGGGAGAAAACTCAAACTGGTAATTTATTAAACCTGCTGAAAAATAAAATGACTCCACAATATACAATTCACAAAACCCTAAAACGCACAACAAAATAAAAAGACAAAAGTCCAAAAGGGCCGTAAAAACATAAAAGTGGCCCAAAACTTATTCAAACAGCTTTTTTTGGGGCCTAAAGTTGGCATTTCGATGAGCTCTATATTAGCTTTCTAGATTGGTATGATATTATTGATTTTGACGCCCGTAGCGAACGTTATGTTTGTTTTAGTGGGGTAGGGTCATAAGTGCCCCCTTTCTCTGATTGAACCTCTCGTAGAATGCCAAAGCCACCCGTGCTACATCACTTATCAACTACATTTTTATCATCAGTAGCAGCACTCATCGAATGCAGAGGAGAACTGATGTTGTCAAAATCAAGATATAAAAGTATACTTTACTTTTTCTAAAGATTTGCAGTGTGTAAGTAAAGGTTGAACCCACAAAGATTGAATTACTACGACTCTTAATTTTAAAACATAAGTCTAATTAATTATGAAAACGAGATTTTGATTTGAATTTTAATTAAATTAATGAAACTAATGAAATTAAATCTAAATTATGAAAGCGATTTAAAAGTGTTTTTATAAATATATTTAAAGGAACCTAGGATTGCAAATCCACCACTAGCTTCATAATAGGAATATTTATACATTCAATTAGATTATTAAGTTGGATGATAATGGGGAATTGTAGCTACAAGCCCAATTCCTCCATCAAGAAAATAACTATGGTTCAAGCACCAACATAATCCATCTTCGGTTAGCACGAATTATCCCACACTAAACTAGGGTTGTGACATAATCCGTCTAACCTAGGCATGGATTATTCGGATACTTGATAGCACAATTTAATTTAAGCACCATTACATGTAAATAATCCATACAAGCACAGCAAATATAGATCATTGAGCACATCACAGTCAAAATAGATCTAAGACAAGAATAAACTTTGAAAGTGATGATTTAATCAATTAGAAGCACGATTTATTTATAAAAATCCTCGGAACATGTAATCATCATCCATACATAATAAAACTAAAAAAAAAAAAACATAAATGAAACCCTATTACTTGGCTAGGGTTTCATTAAAACCCTAGATCTAGAGTCTAGTTGTCCATAGAAGTGGTAGATGGCAAGTAGTTGATGGAGGAGGCCATGGGAATCCTTGGTCTTCTTCTTCTTCTCCTTGTTTTCCCCTCTTCAATGGCTGAAAGTATGGTTGTATATTGTGTGTATATTATTTGCCAACCCTTAATTTTAAGGAAAATAGGGTATATATAGATTTTAGGCAAGTTTTGGAAGCTTTCCTAACCCGAAACGCACTAAAACTGCTGTATTTAGCTTTCTAGACGTAATTAGGCAGTTTCGTTCGCACAAGACTCTTCAGTATAGCAGAATACGCAACTTTGATTTTTGTACGGATCGCGCGAGCAGGCCGCGCGAGTGCGTAATTGGGAAGGTCGCGCGCGCGGATCGCGCGAGCGAATTCTGGGATCTCGAGCGCGCGATTTCTTGCGCGATGTGGTTTTTCTTACTTTTTTCTTCCTGCTTTTTCACCTTATTTAACCAGATCTCCTTGTTTTCTTCCATAACCTGTCAGAAAATAGAAAATGAAGTAAAACTATACTAAAACAGGATAAAAAGGTACTAACTAACGCAAATTAAAGAGTATAAATAGGGTTTGTTCTCTCCCGATCACACCCCCAAACCTACATTTTGCTAGTCCTCGAGCAAAACTTAATAAAAACTAAACTACTTATAAAATACTACTCCATTTTCACATGGATTGCGATTGCATTTAGCTTATGCAACAAGCCTTTTAAACCTCTAAGTGTCCCTAGTCGGACGAGTGAAGTCTCGTGAGGGTTCTCATCAACAAGTCACCCACAACCATATTTATTAACTTATCAATTTAAAACTTTTATTAAAAATAAAGAACATAATATTCAAACTCCTTCATCATATAACAAAGATTTGAAATAGAATGATGAACATAAAGAAACATAATGAAACATCCACCTAAATCATGAAAAACAATCTCAAACACATGCATCGTATAAATCAATAGAGTTTCTCATAAAATTGCATGTGTGTGATGTGGTAGTCAAATGAACACGCGCATGTTATAAACTTGGAATATACTTCGGATAACCAGTTAACTATGTCTCGACTACGAATCTCACAATGTTAATTACACTCTAAAATGAAACACTCAGAAACAGGTGTAATTTTTCTAAAGTATGTGAGTAAAAGAAATATGTTTTCAAAATGAGAAACGCTCACATATGACTCGAAAAAGACGCATGACACGAAAGAACAATAGTCTCATGGATAGGATGCCAACAATCAAGAAAAATTAATCATTACCACGTTTTAATCCCCTTCCCATCGTTTGCATATCCAAACCATGTTTCCTAGGATCAAATAGGACTTTTCAAAGGTTGTAATGTGACTCGGGCAATGAAAAAGGATAAAAGGATTCATTAGGTAGTTTTAGAATGGCATTGTAAGGCATGTTCGATTTCTTTCATTCTCTCTTCTACCAACTTCATCTTTTCATTCTCTTATTTTCATTCCTTTCAAACTTTTTTTTTTAATAAACCTTATCTTTTTTTTCTTTTTTTTTCTTGCTTGTCGGATGATTATTCATTGATTTCCAAGCAACCACCCCAATAGCATCTTGTCTTCTTCTTCTCAATCACACATTCCCTTAACACCACTAAAAGTTGACAAATCTCTCATTGGTGAACTCCAAGTTTGTCAAGTCGGAGCAAAAACAAAGATAATGATAATTAAAGAAAGAAATGGTATTTTAACAGCTCAAAGGGCGAACTAAGGAAATTTTTATCATTTATCAGTCGGTAATAAACAAAGAAGGCCTAAAATCATGTCCTAGGCTCATATGGTTCTTCAATGTTTACAACGGAAGATTATTTAGTATGGTAACAAATATTTTAACTTGACTCTCAACCAAAAGAAGAATAATAAGACTAAACAACAAGTAGATGCGCTATTCCAAATGAAATTCGATAAACACAAAATGTATTTATAACCCTCTATAAAGAAAAGATAGGCTCAAAAGCTCACCGGGCTTAGTCTCCACCATGTGTTATCTAGAAATCCGAATCATATTATAGTTCACATCAAACATATATTCAAGCGACTACGTGCAGTGCATAGGTTTGTGTGCAAAACTATGATATAAAACTACGATTAGAATGATACATAACTTAAAACGTTAAATCATGACTTTAGCAAATATTTAATCACATATTCTCTTGTTTATCATTCTATAACAATCATAGTTACAAAACAAGAAGTATTAAATCAAGATTGCAAAAACGTCGGTAATCATCGTTTATTTAAGCACAAGAATTAATCAAAAAAAATTTAAAAAAAAAATTAGTTAGTGCATAATAATGTGCATGTGTGTGCATACCCCCAAACGTAAACCTTTCATTGTCCCCAATGAAACAATAAAACGAAAAAAGGGAGAGTAGGTAAGAAAGGAATGATAATACCTCGATCTTGACAAGCATAGGACATGTGAACATAAAGGAATATGGCAATAAAGTTCAATTATTCCAAATGGAGCACTATTTCTCCTGTTAATACTTAACAAAAGAAAATAAACAAACAAATAACTAATAAAAGCTAATATATAATTTTTTTCATAGTATTAGAAACCAAATTATAAGCAAAAAAAACAAAATAGAAACAAATCTATCTAACCGAAAACAAACTTAAATGAAAAAGAACTGAAAAGAACAAACAGAAAAGAAAATAACTAACCAGGTGTGGGAAACAGAAGGTAAAAGAACAACAAGAAAAAGTGGAAAATCTCCACCTCACGCGAGCGGACCGCACGAGCGAGCCTCGCTCGAGCGAATCCCTCCGTGAGGTAAACCTGAGGTCTCTGTTTTATTATTTTTAGAAAAGTTTCTAAGGCACAAGCTCACGCGAGCGGCCCGCGCGAACGAATTCCTCGCGCGCGCGAATTCAAGCGCGAGTAGATACTGAGGCTATATAAAAAAAAACTTGAAAAATTTTGTCTATGGGGGAATCTCGCGCGAGCGACCTATCGCGCGAGCGGGTCGCGCGCGCGACTATGGTCTTTTCCTCTTTTTTAGTATAAAATGTACATAAGTTTAAAATGAATTATCCCCGACCCCCCAAACCTGTTCAGAAAACTCAAAAACTGACCAAAATGACCCAAAAACATGCAAAAATCAAAGAAACGAACGAATTAAAGCTTGGGTTGCCTCCCAAGAAGCGCTATCTTTTACGTCTTCAGCTAGACCGTTCTAGCTTAAGATTTATGGAGGTCGTAAATCGGAGTTTATACCCCTGAAGATGTCAGGAGGAGCCCAGTTGTAAGCAGAAACCATATCGCTATGTATCAATTCATTCAACGGTTCATCCTTTTCGGTTTCAAATCGATTCTTCAACTTTTGAGTAAATTCGTCATTAGGGTCCAGGTTATTCAAATTCGTCCGCTTATTTTCCAATATATTGTTGTCCTCACCCATATTCAGTTCTCTGTTAGGCTCAATATTCCGTCTTACCTCACTCTCCGCCTCACATAGGTAAACGTCGTCTTTAGGAGGTTGATCAATAGCGTTAAAAACGTTCAATTTTAAGTTCATGTTCCCAAATGACACCTTCATTACCCCCGTCCGACAGTTAACACGAGCATTAGCGGTCGCTAAGAATGGACGGCCTAAAATGACAGGAGTGTGCTTCCTAGCATCTAGTACGGGTTCAGTATCAAGGACCATGAAATCAACAGGATAATAGCATTTGTCAACTTTAACTAAGACGTCCTCGAAGATTCCTCTAGGGATTTTAACAGAACGATCCGCTAATTGAATAGTAGCGGTCGTAGGTTTAAGTTCACCTAAACCTAGTTGTTTATAGACATGATAAGGTAAGATATTAACGCTAGCTCCTAAGTCAAGGAGAGCCCTATGAATGATAGTGTCACCTATGACACATGAAATTATAGGTGTACCTGGATCTGTATATTTTGGACTAGCGTGTTGGAAAATAGAACTTACTTTTTCTGTGAGAAAGACCTTTTTCGGACTATGACTACGCAATTTACGTTTTTGAGTGCAAAGGTCTTTAAGACATTTAGCGTAAGCGGAAATTTGTTTTATAGCGTCGAGGAATGGAATATTAACTTTGACTTGTTTAAATACCTCGAGTATATCTTCTATTTTTGACCCTTTCTTAGACAAATGTGACGGTCCCTCATCATTAGGTGGAAAAGGTAACTTTGGAACATAGTTGGTTGGGACCGGTGCTTTTTCTTTCCTACTTTGATTCACGTCCTCACCCCTCTCTTTATTCGAGTTAACGTTTGCATCCCTCATAACCTCCCTCAGAATCTTAACAACTTCTTCCTCTCGAGTAGTCGTCCTAGTTGACACAGCGTTCACTTGCTCACTCGTACCACCCACTTCGTATTGCCCCTTAGGGTTCGGAATAGGTTGACTTGGCAACTTACTCTTGGTTAAACGATTTAGTGTGTTAACTATTTATCCCACTTGGGACTCCAGTTTTGCAATGGACTGAGTATGGGAATGTACTAACTGGATCACCGGACCAAAACTTTCAAGTGAGCCAACACGTTCTCCTCAAATGCATTATTACGTGGAGGTGGAGGAGGAGGTTGTTGGTATTGACATTGTTGAGGTCTATAAGCATTAGGGAAATTACTCATCTCATCATTATTATTATTATTATTATTTTTCCACGAGAAATTAGGATGGTTTCTCCATGGCGCGTCCGGATTATTAGTAGTCGAATTATAATTATTTCGTGGGTATTGTTGAATAGAATTAATGTGTTGCTCCACGAATTCCGAAAATTGACTCGCCGATGGACATGCTAGGATAGAATGTGACGGATCAGAACATAATGCACAAATTTCATGAGCCGGTGGGGCTGACGTTTGGTTCATTGTTAAAAGTCGGTCAAGTTTTTTAGATAGTTCTTTTATTTCAATTGAATGACTTGACTCGAACTTTACCTCTCTCTTAGGTTGTGAATGATATCCCTCGAAACGTACTGACACAGCCTGATGCATCGAATTCTCGCTTAATGTTTCAAAGATTTTCCAGGCCTCGTCGGCACTTTTGTGTAAGAAGGTACCCGCACAAATAGCTTCGACGGTATTACGGACTGAGGGAATAAGTCCCTCGTAAAAGAACTGTACCAACTGCCACTTAGGAACCTGATGATGTGGGCATGAGCGTAATAATTCCTCAACTTTTCCCAAGTATCATAAAGCGTTTCCCCATCTTGCATCACAAAATTTGTTATAGATTTCCTTATCTGATTCGTACGCATAATAGGGAAAAACTTTTGTAAAAATGCGGTGTGTAAGGCTTCCCATGTTCTAATTGTGTTTGGCTCCAAAGATTGGAGCCAGTATTTAGCTTTATCTTTTAAAGAGAATGGAAAGAGCCACAATTTCAATTCATCATCAGTTAAGTTTTGAATTTTTAAAGTAGAGCATATATCCTGAAAATCTCCTAAGTGTTGATATGGATCTTCATTTAGACGGCCATGGAAAGATGGAAGTAGCGAGATAGTAGACGACTTTATCTCAAAGTGAGATGTCGTCGCCTCCGGTAATTCAATACATGTTTGTGGTGTGTAAGTCGTCGGAATAAAGTAATTTTTAAGCGGAGGAGGTGGTGGTATATTAAGATTATTCATATTATTTTCGTTGTTTTCGTCAGCCATTTTAATCGGTTCGATTGTAAAGGTTCGAGTTCTCCTTAATCGTTTAAGGGTACTTTGAATTTCGGCCTCAAACAACGACGACGGAATTGGCATTGATTCGTCGTCTTGCAACCTAGCTCTAGAAGCTTGGGTTGCGGACTTACTAACTCTTAAAGTACGTTCAAGTTCAAGATCAATAAAATGTAATTCAGGTTTATTTGAACGCGTACCAAACATAAACTTAAAAAAGAAAAGAAATTAAAATAAGGACTGATTCAACAAATTCAAAAAATAATCACGCAAATCACACAACAAGCAAGCACATAGTACTACTATGATGCATGAATATTATCCTGTAATGCAATGACCGCGTCAAGCCCAGCGCCCCGGGTTTCCTAGCTAATGCAGTGCAATTAACCCTAAACTAATGCAAATAGTGCGTCACAGCGCCCTGACTTACAGTGGTTTAAAGCGAGTTTCAAAAGAAGCAATTTATTTTATTTTATTTATATTTTTTTTTCGCGTAAGCTCCTTTGATGCGCTAAGCTATTCCTCCCGGAAACGTTAGAATTTGATGACTCGAGAAACTACAAAATAAAAAGAAAAGTTAGTAACTCAAAATAAAACGAAAAATAAGAAAAGAAAACCTAATCTAATATTTACGAATCAACTAAACTAAGATTCTAAAACTAAAGGTAGTAATACAATCCCCGGCAACGGCGCCAAAAATTGATGTTGTCAAAATCAAGATATAAAAGTATACTATACTTTTCTAAAGATTTGCAGTGTGGAAGTAAAGGTCGAACCCACAGAGATTGAATTACTACGACTCTTAATTTTAAAACCTAAGTCTAATTAATTATGAAAACGAGATTTTGATTTGAATTTTAATTAAATTAATAAAACTAATGAAATTAAATCTAAATTATGAAAGCGATTTAAAAGTGTTTTTATAAATATATTTAAAGGAACCTAGGATTGCAAATCCACCACTAGCTTCATAATAGGAATATTTATGCATTCAATTAGATTATTAAGTTGGATGATAATGGGGAATTGTAGCTACAAGCCCAATTCTTCCATCAAGAAAATAACTATGGTTCAAGCACCAACATAATCCATCTTCAGTTAGCACGAATTATCCCACACTAAACTAGGGTTGTGACATAATCCGTCTAACCTAGGCATGGATTATTCGGATACTTGATAGCATAATTCAATTTAAGCACCATTACATGTAAATAATCCATACAAGCACAGCAAATATAGATCATTGAGCACATCACAGTCAAAATAGATCTAAGACAAGAATAAAATTTAAAAGTGATGATTTAATCAATTAGAAGCACGATTTATTTATAAAAATTGTCAGAACATGTAATCATCATCCATACATAATAAAACTAAAAAAAACATAAATAAAACCCTATTACTTGGCTATGGTTTCATTGAAACCCTAGATCTAGAGTCTAGTTGTCCATAGAAGTGGTAGATGGCAAGTAGTTGATGGAGGAGGCCATGGGAATCCTTGGTCTTCTTCTTCTTCTCCTTGCTTTCCCCTCTTCAATGGCTGAAAGTATGGTTGTATATTGTGTGTATATTATTTGCCAACCCTTAATTTTAAGTAAAATAGGGTATATATAGATTTTAGGCAAGTTTTGGAAGCTTTCCTAACCCGTAACGCACTAAAACTGCTGTATTTAGCTTTCCAGACGTAATTAGGCAGTTTCGTTAGCATAGGACTCTTCAGTATAGCAGAAAACGTAACTTTGATTTTTGTACAGATCGCGCGACCAGGCCGCGCGAGCGCGTAATTGGGAAGGTCGCGCGCACGGATCGCGCGAGCGAATTCTGGGATCTTGAGCGAGCGATTTCTTGGTTTTCGCACGAGCGGGTCGCGCGCGCGATGTGTTTTTTTTTACTTTTTTCTTCCTGCTTTTTCACCTTATTTAACCAGATCTCCTTGTTTTCTTCCATAACCTGTCAGAAAATAGAAAACGAAGTAAAACTATACAAAAACAGGATAAAAAGGTACTAACTAATGCAAATTAAAGAGTATAAATAGGGTTTGTTCTCTCCCGATCAAGAACCAAAGGCAGGACCACCTAGACTAGCAACATCATCTACCTTGTCCTGGAGGTTGTCAGTCTGTATGCCACCCTCATCATAAGTGCCCCCTTTGGCTGTGCTCACTGTGCCCCTGACATCGCTTTTATCAATCTCTATCTCAATCTCTTAACTAGACATTACCACTTCTATGATCTTAAACATACAAACTAATTTATAATTATTAATTGTATATATTATTTATACCTCTAGAAAACATCAGCAAGTTTATTCCCAATTTGGTATTTATACACGAACTAGATAGTTAGTCTATTGACGAGTGAAGTGAATATATAACAGGCTTCATGAGGAAGAGATTTGGTACTGTGCCACCTATTTCTTTGCCAGTTGCAATGTTTTGAAAAATCAAACCGTTCGTCGAACCGTAAAAATGATTAGGTCACGGGTTCAACCAGAATTGAACTGTGATGTCATAATTATGTAATAGATATTAATAATAATATAAAATAATAAATAAATAAATCAAAATTTTCGGGTTTCCAATTCAACTATCGGTTTTATCGGTTCAACCGTTGAATTTTTCAATTTTCACAAAATAGAGCGATTTTTAGAATTTTTTGGTTCAAATCGGACCGTTTCTTGAACCAGTCAATGGTTTAACTGAACGATCTGATCTGATTATTAAAACAATGGTCAGTTGTATGTGGCAGGCATTTGTGCCCATAGAGTACACTACTAGAACTCACACTTGCTATATGGCATTGGCAGCCACAATGCAGATGCCACTTGATAATACCAGTGCTATTTTGATAGTTGTGGTGCTTAATTAATGTATTGTAAAAGAGTAAAGATTTGGGCACAAACACTTAAACAAATTACACTAACACTAGTGGGAGATTGCTACGTGGCAGAGTTGATATTGTAACAACCTGCATTTCCATTTAATTAATTGTATCTGCATCATCATATTTAATTTTAATTTGTATTTTCTGTTGTTACTTTAATTACAATTCTATTGTATTAAATTTGATTATTAGTTTCATTCATGTCTTAAATTCTTGTTGAGGTCACACTGTAATTTTATAAAATTTTAGTAGTACCTGTGTTGAATTTCAAATGTGTATTTCAAAACGGTGGAAACATTTACTTTTGACTCAAACAGTATTTTATAAGACCGGAAAATCATTTCCAACATTAAAATGAATTTTTTGTATTTTGTGGGGATCACCGCGTCGCAAAAATACCAGTTTAGGTTTAAAACTGTCCGCGCCGCATTGAACTTCCACAGATTTTGGAAGTTATGTAAAGCAAGATTTGATATATGCTTTATTGCCATTTATGGAAACTAATCATTGACTTAGGCCTTGTTTGGCAATGCATTGTGTGAGTGTGTTAACTTAAGACCATGAGTTGAATTACCCAAACAAACATACATGACCCCTACACACCTATATTGCCCTTTCAAACCTTCTTCAATTAATGTGTATATACATACGCATGTACACATGAGCTATACATGATCTGTGAGATGAATTAGCAAAGTAAAACCCAATTGTTGAGTGAATTGGAATACTCTTAGCCCCCAAGTTTTTTATCCTCCATATATACTACACTACTCACACCTTGTCTCACACAACTCACATTCTATAACTCTAGTTCAGAGAGATAAGAGAGAGCTTGAGAGTTCAATCTCAGAATTTTTTGGAGAGATAAAGCTACACAAAACTCCATAGCCAAAGCTTGGAGTTGGTTTCTCATTGTGCTTATCTTTCTCAACAAATCTCTTTGCTTTTAATCAAGTGAGTATTTAGAACTCACTCAGAACGTACTACATATTTATTTACTGTGTGTTTGTATAATTTTGTAAACCACCATTGATGAATTTGTGTATGAACTCTATAGCTTGAAATTCATAATTTTTTAACTTTAACCAAAGTCTGATTTCTTAGATAAATATGAAAGATTACATATCATATATGTCATGTTTAAAGTTTTAGAGCCCAATTTGTTCATATGAAAAAGTATATTAAGATTGAAGTTTTGTCATCTTTTAGTTTTTCGTAAAATTCGTGGACTACGTTTGGATTCATGTAAAATTAGTTGTAGATTCTTAATCCTTGTGAAAAATCGAAGAGATTCATATATAATAAGGCTTGATTTCGTTCATTTTTCAAAATGGGTACTTAAAACTGAAACAGGGGAATTCTGGGGAACAAGACGAAGTTTCTGCTGAAACTCGCGCGCGCAATCGCGCGAGCGGCCCGCGTGCCCGACTTCTGACAGTTTCTAGTAATTGCTTGTTTTATGTTAAGGAACTGTTTGGGTGATGTTTCATGGACTTTTAAAGCTCTGTTTGGGAAATTTACTAAAATAGAACCCTATTTGGTTATGTTTGGACGAATGAAATGATGTACTATGACTTAACAATCCCCTCACGTACGTTGTTCCTATAATTTAGCATTTTACTTTATGTTTAAAGTTTCATGACATACATGTGGAGTCAGTTGTATATGCATGGTGAGTGTGAATGTTGGTCAGTGTGAAAAAGAGTAATGGTCAGTGTGGTATAGAGTGTGTTGTTGAGATTGTGTTGTGGACACTCCCTGGTAAGTGAGTACCAAAGTGTGTTGTGGTTGAGATTACGGCGAGAGTGTCTTTGAAATGCAATGGTGGCAAAACTGGACACTCCCTGACGCCCATGGTAGCATCAAAGTGTATGACGCCGAACTTGGACATTCCCTGGCACCCATGGAAGTGCTAAAGTGTGGCCTATGGACACTCCCTGGTACCCGAGTCTAGATCTTGTGTGATGTATTGGCGAGGCGGATTAGGTACTAAAGTGTGAGGCATTGGATATTCCCTGGCACCCCGTGCTAAAGTGTGAGGCAAACTGGACATTCCTTGGCACCCCCTGTGCTAAAGTGTGGCTATCGGAGTATTTCAAAGATACTGGTGTGAGATAGTGGGTTGTTGTATTTGTCGAGAGAAAAGAGTCGGTAAGATGAGATGGTGCATTGTTTTCATACACGGTCACATATATGTGAATTATAGCTTTCAAATGATATTGTGATTGTTTTCTAAAATGAACTCTTTACTCTAATGCAAACTTGTTGAATTAAATGGGAATTTGAAAATGGTAAATGAGTATGTCTTACATTCAAAGTTATGTTTTTAATACTCACCAGCTTCTTGAAGCTGACGGCGACGATGCGCCCTAGACATTCGTGTTCAGGCTTTTCAGGTTATGACTATGATGGGCCCTATGATTATGCAAACTGAGAACGTCCGCTTTTGGAAGATAAAACTGTTGTCAATATCCTATGCTTTAGTTTATGAACTGTTTTGTAATAAGGATGACTATAATAGATATTAAGTTATTGTCTTGACTTAAGGCGGTTTGTGACTTTAGAGACCCCATGCTGTAATAACTATTAAGTTAGAAAAATATTTGTAAGTCTTGATTGCTCTGCTCTGATTTATATTGTTTATTTGTTGTTCGACGTTTGGGTCGGAATCGATCCTTCAAACTGTCGCGACCTACGGGTCCATAAAGGAAATTAAATGCTTTCCATATTTATGCTACGTTGGGGCATGACAGATATCTTTTTCTCCCTGTGTGGTCTCCCATATGAAGATGTATGGCCTTTAAGGATGGTGGATTGTGATGACCAAGCAAGACCCACGACTCTTAAGGTAGAAATGCCAAGATGGAAGAGGTGCAGTGAGGTGAGGTGAGGTGAGGTGAGGTGAGGTGTGGGTACTTGTTCCACATTGCTTGGGGTAAAGATCATGCCCTAATTTATAAGACTTGATCGACCTTCTATTTGCAACAAGGCCTTTTAAAACCTTGAGGTATCAAAAATCAAAGGAACTCCGCAATTAAGTGTGCTTTGCGACACCAGTACCAAAATGGGTGACCTACTGGGAAGTCCTTTTTGTTTAGGCCCAAAGTGCACAATATTATTACTAGACGGGGGATGGTTGTTACAATTGATTCATCAATGGCTCGATCTGGACTTTTTGAATTGTTGTAAGCTTGTATTCACTGATTGGGACGATTTCGGATTCTGTGAACTTGTGTTTCGAGAGTTTGATTTGCCTGGGTCCTTCAGTTTGACATGGTGCCCTAACCTGATTGTTTGGAGTTTCAGGAGTTCTAATTCTATGTTTTTCCGAAATTGGAATGTCAAAGTTGGCTGGTGATTGATTTCTCATCCACGTCTAATTTGGGTGATTCAAAACTTAGAATTTGTCTTATTGAGCACTTTACTTTGATTTGGGTTTGGTCTGATCAAGTGGTATTGTTGCAAAAAGCAATTTACAATTAGGGGCAAAATAGGGTATTTACAACGATTGCAGATTGGGAATGAAGAGATTGCCAGATAGAGGGAGAGCTTAGGGGTTTCGCTAAAAGATTTGAGACAGACAAATAGAGAGGACATGCAGAAATGTGAATGGAGACGATATGAGGAGAGCATTAGTAGGGTTTTTGTAAGGATTAAGCCCCTTACTTAGCTGTATTACAGAATTGCAGAAGAATAGAGAAGACAAGGAATATGAAGAAGCGAAGAACAGAGCTAGAAGAAGAATGAAGAACAGAACTGGAGAGAACAAGAGAACAGAGGAGAGAGAAGGAAGGAATTGAGATTCTTATTAACAAAATTGACAAATGAATTACAAAATCTCTCAGCTAGAAATACCCAATTGCTGGGTTTGCTACAATTTACTAACTACCAAATTGACCACTCGCTGCAAGACACCTATTACTAATGCACCTGTCAATCAAAGAACTGGACTCTTAACAACAACGTCTAAACAATCCCACGACCACAATTCAAACAACATATCGCACGGCTGAGATTGATCTTCCCCTAATGGTAATATCATTTCTTCATACAGTAGGGTCATGACAAATACCCCTCTGTTCAAACACATCTGAGGATGTAATGGTGAAGGCAAGGAAAAGGAACCCAAACTTGTCCCACCTGGATAAGGGATTCTTAGCCAGACAAGTGGCCTGAGCAACTCCTAATTGGTTGATCCTATTTCTGACCCCAAACTTTAACTTGGGGAAGCCTTTCAAGATGTTCTGACCCATTGTCCTAAAACCATTTTGGTAGTGTATTGGCTCAGCTTTTTTATGTTGACATCCTTCCAATATCCTATAGCCACCACACAAACAACTTGATTTCCAAAAGAATCATTAACTAGGTGGGATGATTGAATTCTAAATGTGTCCTTCCCACTATGGTCTTGCTTCTTTTTTACATCCTCAGAGAGCAAGTCCAATTCATAATGAACATATTTATGGTCTTCTTTAATGGAAATGCTGACATCGATTTCCTCATATGAAGAACACTTGGCCAGAATCTCATTTACAGGTACAAAAATGGTGGCACCCATTTCCACATATGAAGAGTATTTGACAGAAAAACCCTTTTCATCTACCGTTACTTCCTTGAATTTCTGCCCAGATTTTGAGGAAGGAATCTTATCACTTGAAGAGGGCACTAAACCATTTTCTTGTTTCCTTCAAATGTACTCAAGGTATTGTAGACACCCCATTTTGTCGGCTATCGGATTTAGGAGACCCATAGCTTGGTGGTTCACAATGATCGTAAAAAAGGGACTCTTGGAAGTCAGCTCTATCTCTCAGAATGCTCAGATTGACCAAAATGCCCCTGAAAGCCCGAAGACTCCCAGATTTGGTCCCAAAGTTCTGAAAACATGCTATGTCGTAAGAAAAATGATAAAATGAATTTTTAAGCAAAACCGGAAGAAATCGTCAGCTCCCAAAGACCCCCGGAAGTCCCGGAAGTTCCCCGAAAGTCCTCGTTGACCGGTTTGACCAAGGTTTGACCAGAGTTTGACCAAGTTTGACCAAGTTTGACCAAGTTTGACCAAAATTGTCCGAATTCACCAGAATCATTAGAAAAGTATTAAAATGAGTTTTAAAAGAGAATCGAGCGAAAACTTCGGCTCCTGGGAGCTCCCGGAGGTTCCCAGAACTTCCCGGGAATCCCAGGTTTGACCAGTTTGACCAAGATTTGACTTTGGCATCGGGGCACCGAAAAAATTTTCAAATATTTTTCATGGATACTAGAGGTCAATAGCTTTCCAACGGTATATCGCACATAATCCCTGGATTTAAAACGAATTTATTATGGATTTCCAAAGTCGGAAAAGGCGATCAAATCGGCCTTTATCGCGAATACCGTAAAACTTTTCAAAGTGACCTATCCCCGAACTATTTTTTATGTAAAGTAGATTCCATTACCTTTCCAACGGTATATCACAACCTCAATTTGGAGTTCGTATGTATTTTCTGTGAATTTCGGACGAAATAGGGCCTTTTCGCGAATATCGGAACCTCAGGGGGCCTAAACAGCATTATCTGGACGAAGGAGGAGCAGTGCCACCGCGGCACTAGCCCAGTGCCACCGCGACACTCCCCTCCAGAATGGTGTTTTTTTGTAATTTTTCTTGGGGATTCATTTTGATTAATTAAAAACCAAAACGACATAGTTTTATGATTTCAGATGTTTGGAGCCAATGTGAATACTTTCTAAATCCCAAAACCATCCCAAGTTGGCCTATTTAAACCCCCCATTGCTCTTCATTTTGAGTGGGGTCAAATGCAAGTTTAGAGAAAGTTTGGGAGAGAAAGTTGTAGAGATAAGGTGAGAATAGAGAGAAAAGAAGCTTTCTTCTTTAATTTTCAAAACAAAAGTGAGTTCTAAACTTTGTTTTTATTACATTACTCCCATTTACTTCAACATTCAATACACCCAACCACCATTTTAGTGAGCATTTAAGAGAGTGGAAGCTTCTTCCATGTCCAATGTCATTACATATGAGTGAAACAACATGCTACAAGTTCAATACTTCATGAATATCATCTATTGATCATCATCTACTTGCTTGTTTATTCATTGTTTATCTCTTCTTACCTCATTTCTTTTTTATTTTCTTTATTTACTTACTAGTTCATCATCATCTAAATGATGACATGAAGTTTGGGGTGAGTGAATCCTTATGGATAGTAGCTCTTGACCTCAAAAACATGTTTGATAGATGATGATCATAACTTCAATACCTCCAAGGTATCCTTGAAGTGTATTGAAGTTATGCTCAAATAGAAATAAGTTTCTCCAACAATCTTGGAGGTTCTTGATGATGAGTTGAATGTTGGCATTTTAAGTGGTTATAATCTTTATTGAGTATTAAAAATGCACTTTCAAAACCTCTATTTCAAAACCCCCCTCAATCCCTCTCATTTTGATTTCAAGAAAGAAAACCTTATTTTCCCCAAAATCTTCAAAACAGTGAGTTAAAACAGTGAGTGAGCTGAGTTCAAAGATTTCTCTAGAACTCAATACTCAACATATAGATGCAAGGCCACTTGGAAAGTCTTCCTAACTCATTGGAGAACACCCACGATTTTTGGTTTGACTTGGAAGTACTTAAAAATGGTCCATTTGGACCCAAACATTCCTTCCAGGCATTCTGTTTTTGCTGTCACAGCAGCTAGGTCCACTTCCAACCTCTTTTTCAGAAAACTTTTCCAACAGGGGTTGTCCTAACTTATTTTTCCCTCAAACTTCAATGTCTTAGGAAACTTTATGTATAAAATGGGCCTCTAGAGCATTCGTTTTCATTTTCAAAGATTTTCTAACATTTCAGTCGACAGTACAGACTCTGTTTCTGAGTGACCTTTGTTGTTTATGTGATTTCTATCAATCTGTAGTAGTTATTAAGGATTGGATTTTTGGGTTATGTTCTAGACAAAATAAGGAAGATCTCCATAAAAAATCACGCATTGAAAACATTCCTAACCCCTCCTTTCCATTTTTACAAGATCATGTCACTGTTCTGTCTACTATTCACAGTAAGCACCTTTTAACTTTCATGCTTTGATTTGATGCCTACATGCACTCCAAATTAGTTCATATCTTAGGAAGTATTTCATACTACATTTGTACATATCCCATATTGATTTCATTCATTCATTCATACACCTTTTAGACTTCTAAGCCATTCTAGGATTCCATGCACACAAGGCACACTACAACCTTAGTACAATCTAGATACATGCATTGCATCCATGCAAAGATTTGGAGCTTTTGTGACTCCTAATCTAAGAAGATTATAAAGAATGAACTTGATCACACGTTCATGTTTCCCTCGATCCAATCTTCCTTTCTCATCCGTCCCGGGGATTGAGAGGTCTTCTTTTCTCAAAGAATAACATGCATCATACTAGTTTGCTAAGCACATTTTGATTTATTTGATTTTTCAAGAACAATTCATGTCCCCTTTAGATTAGGGAAACTTTACTATTGGATATGTGATTAGACAATTTTTCCTAGGTTTATTTGTGTGATCCTTCACTTTGCATTGTGTGATACTTGGCTTAGATCTTATGAATGATATCTTATCTTTAGATCTTCCAATTTCAAGTTTTCTTATGTAATGTAATATACTATCATAGTATTAATTGCCGAACCATACATAGTATAAGATGATTATTTGGATGCTAATTGAGGCCCGTCGAGAGACGGGGCGAGTTGAGGGTGTTTTAGTCGCGACAAAGGCTCCTTCCTCTCTCGTACCAAAATCCCGAGCCAAGTTCTTTGGTTATGAAGGACCGGTTCCCTTTATCCATTTAGGTGAGTCAAATTAGGTTTCTTGGTTCCTTAAAGATCAAGTGGCGACTCTGTATCTGTTTTCAACAGACCTTTTCTCCTTCTTTGATCAAATTTCAAACAAGTTTCAAAAGCAAACGAAGCGGTGGAAACCCGGTATCCACAATCTGGCGACTCTGCTAGGGAATTTATTTTTAAAATAAAATAATACAGAGGTTTGACTCATAAGAAGCATCCTTAAAATCATCTTTTTACTGTGTTTGGTTCACCGCATTGCACTCTTGCATTTTCCCCCTCTGACTGTGTCTGAAACGCAGCGCTGACATTGTTCAGGTCTTGCTGTGTCAGGGCACAAGTCACTGTTGATATTGTACCTTCCAAGGTATATCAAAAAGAGTAAAAACTTCCGTACTGTCTCCCCGACGGTATATTGGAACTCTCGTCAACGGACCCTCTTTGACTAAACCTAGCCTTTGCATATAGATTCCTGTAGAACCTTTCATAGGACTGTTCATTTATCTTTTCATATAGGACAATGTGATATAACTGTTGTATGCCCTGGCGGGATTACCTGCGCGGTGTAGATGCTTATGTGGCATAGAACAAAACCTCTTTCTTATGATTCCCAAGGCAATCACTCACATGTGATCACATTGAGTTGACTTGCCTAGGCACCATGATAAGGATGTCTGCTCCATGCTCACAAAGATATACACCGCAAACCTTGTTTGTTGGTCCTGAGACATAGGAGTATGAAAACTTGCTAGACAGTATGATCACCATCATCACCTATTCCCGTCGTATATCCCTATTTCTTCCAGAAACTCTACCCAACTCATCAGGATATCCCTGTTTCTCCTAGAAACTCTGTCCGAATCACCCAGATTTCCTAGAAATCCCTATTTCTCCCCAGATTACCCAAAAATCTCAATTTCTCCCAGAAACTCCGATATACTTATGTCCCCCCCAAATATTCTTACTTCCCCCAGAATACCCAGAAACCTCAATTTTTCTTAGAAACTCCGATATACTTGTTTCTCCCAGAAACTCTGTCCGACTTACCCAGTTATACTTGTTTCTCCCAGAAACTCTGTCCGACTTACCCAGTTATACCTGTTCTCCCAGTAGCTTTGTCCAAACCTCTTAGATTACCCAAAAACCTCAATTTCTCCCAGAAACTCTGGTATACTTGTCTCTCCCAGAAACTCTGTCCAACTTACCCAAATTTTTATGTTTTCCCATAAGCTTTGCCCAAATCTCCCAGATTCTCCAAAAATCCCAGCATCTCTGTCCAAATCACCTTGAAATGCCCAGATATACTTGTTTCTCCTACAAACTCTATCCAAATTTCCCAGAAATACCCATAGTACTTGTTTCTCCCAAAAAACTCTGCCCAAATCACCCAGAAATGCCCAGATATACTTGTGTCCCCTAGAAACTCTATCCATATTTCTCATAAATACCCAAAATACCAGTTTCTCCTAGAAGCTCAGTCCAAATCAACCAGAAATCCTTATTTCTCCTAGAAACTTAAATGACTTCTAGAAATTTCTCCGAATCTTCCAAATCCCTATTTCTCCCAGAAACTCTGTCCAAAATCCCCGAAGTATCCCGAAAATCCCTGTTATCCCTTGGTGATCATACTGGAAAGAAAGGTTAGCACACTTTGTATGACTAGGACCTTACTTGCTTAACTCCTATATGTTAGAAGTAGAGGCATCATATAGATTAGGGTTCGCATCCGCATGATTGTCTCATATGCATACACATCCGCATGATTGTCTCATATGCATACACAATTCATGTCAGTTTGCACACACATATATCTCATAAGTCCACACAGTCTATCCCTTCTCATCATCACATGATCGTCGATCTTCATCCTCCAAGTCTGATCCTTGTCATTTCAATCTGTAAGACATCACAGGTCCTAAACGTCGTCCTGCTACATTTTCTTCTTGGGATTAATAGCCCTCCCAGAAACAAACCTATGGACCACAAAAGATTGGAAGCTCGAGTCGCCAAGATAAGAACCACTATGACTCATCTTTCGGATCACCTCACCCAGGTCCTAGGATTTCTTGAGAAAATGAGACCAGAAGTCCGCATTCACTCCGCTTGGACTCGTACACCGAATGATCAACTAATCAGAATAAATGTGGATGCTAGAATGACCGCTATGGAACCTGCTGTTGAGAAGATCAGGGACGAGCTTGCGGAAATGACAGATATGATACGACATTTGGCTAACCCACCACCCTCGATTCTGTTATCTTCCCGGCCAGCACCTTGTACTGAATGGTTTGGAAAATTAGCTGATCTTTGGATACATAGTTTGGATCAAGAAGCTCTTGACAAGCTCACCAGAATAAAGGATGCCATCAGAGAAGGAAAGTTCAGGCATAATGAACCCCAACACCAGTCCAAGGGACCCAACTACTCCCCAGATATCCATGCACCTAACCACCAACCAATGGCCTACTCTCTCCGTCCGTACCAGTCCATTCCACCAAATCGCCCTAAAGGCCCTCGCAAATTCTCCAGACTTGATATTCCCCTCTCCACAGCCTTAGACCACCTACTCAAAAAGGGCCACCTGCAACTCCTCCCTCATAAACCTCTACCGGATCCCATACTCTCTCACTACAACATGAGCCTACAATGTGCTTACCACCAAAATCTAGGTCATGCCACCGATCAGTGCATCCGCCTCCGCCATGACATTCAAAATCTCATAGAGGATGCACCCCATCCTAATGCCATCTCCTATCTTGGCTTGGACCAACCGCTCGAATGATCCCCTTTGCTGAGACCCACGAATGTTGAACCTGTGCAAGTGAAGTAATGGTGTTCGGGACTCTTGCTAGAAAACCAAAGGAAGATGCTCTTTAGAAAAAGAAATAAAAAGAATAAGCGAGTCACTGTGACATTCCATTTGAGACCAGGTCGAGTCTAGATGAGTATGTCCTATGTTTTGTCTATTTCAAGTTTAGTCTTGTGGTCAAGTCAGTCTGTCATCGAGTCGTTAATGAGTCTGTAATCCTTCTCTACTGATGGAATGAAGTCTCATTTTTCCTAATCTGATGTGCCTAGTCATAGATGCATGAATCGCTAAACTGAAGTGTCACTTTTCAAATTACCATGGATATTACTGTGTAAAAAATAATAATAATAATAATAATTTTTTACTTAAACAAAAAAATCCTGAAAGGTCAAAGTCAATTTTGTGCAGACACCGATGAAGAGCCGAGAATTGAATAGTCTTACTTTAAGAATTTAAAGATTCTCTTGCCTCAATCTTGAAAAGACATGCTTAGAACTGACTTGGGGCTTGCCCGACACCCTTTTCCCACCATTTCAAAGCCTTGGGCCCAACCCAATTGAGAGCCATATGAACCTGTGTAGACTTAGTCCTTGATGGTAGCCAAACATTTCAGTGAGTTTCATCTCCACTTTCAAAAAAAAAAGAGAAAAGAAAAGAAAAGAAAAAAAAAAGAAAAAGAAAAGAAAAGCTCGCTAGGTGGAAAACCCGAAAGGGCACCTAGGCAAAAGTTAGAGCTGAAAAGGTGTTGATTTCCAAAATCTGACCCTAGCCAGTCAAAATGTTGGAGAAAATTTTGATGAAACAAATGAGAGAATCATACGCTTCAAGATACATCTAAAGAACGTGCCAAGATCACATTTCAAAAGGCACGGAATGACCACAAATAAATTTCGAGAGCTGACATGCACATTCTGGAATTCTGAGATTGCGATTGAAAGATCTCACAAGAATCGACTATATTAAAAAGCAAAATTGACTGGCTAGGCGAAAGTGAAAAGGATCAATCCTCAAAATAAAACAAAATGAAAAAGAAAAAGAAAAGAAAGGGAGATTGAAACTGAATTCCTTTATTCAAAGCTACCACAAGTGGCTCAAGTTTGAACTTATTTGACGATTGGTTTGAGAAACCCTCATACCCAATTTCTTTCAAGCCCTGACTTGAACTACGCTTGACCTGATTCCCACTCGGGGATACGTAGGCAACCACATCGGTTCGGTCGACACCATTATAACCAAACCAATTTCTTTCAAGACCTTGCCTTGAACTACGCTTGACCTGATTCCCGCTCGGGGATACGTAGGCAACCACAACGGTTCGGTCACCCCACCTACCTAAAAATCAACCTGCTTCTTTCCGACCATGGTCCGAACTACGTTGGACCTGATCCCCACTTGGGGGTACGTAGGCAGACTTTCAAAAAGAAAAGGAGGATGGCTCGCTAGGCCAAAAATCCAAAAGGACGCCTAGGCAAAAATTAGAGCTAAATCCAAAGTGAGCAATAACAAAAGAGAGAAAAGAGCTCGTTAGGTCACCTCACTGGTGCCTAGGCAAAAGTTATGAGCATTTGAGAGATTAAAGTCACGGTCCTTGCCTCAAGCCAGAAATCACCTTCCACACTAGGGGCAAACTTTGGCTACTCGCCTCGTTTACCTAAATTTTACTATCTACCCTTCATACAAGGGGAAAACTTCGGTCACCTACCTCGTTTGCCCAAAACCTCCAATGAACCTTCCTCCAAACTAGGGCAAACTTCGGTCATTTACCTCGTTTGCCTACCGATCCCACTTCAAGCCCTTCAAACTAGGGGCAAACTTCGTTTGCCACCCGATCCCTATACACCAATGGTAAGCCTTCAAGTCACAAACATTGTCTTGAATAGATGGAAATGGAGCATCTTTTATTCTATAAGCTAAGGCACTAATTCAAAGCACATCTTGGGAGAAGCAAAGAAATTGATTAAATCAAATTTTCAAAAATAAGATTCACCATCAAAGTGATGCCACGTTAAGGTGAGAAGGTAAACACAAAAGAGAAATGGTACATCATTTATGACAAGAGCACATTGAGTTTTGGCAAGTCGAGCTTGTTTCATTTCAGCGTCGAATGTATCACCCTCGCGTGTCGGTGTCTGTCAGTTTTGAGTCTGTCATAGTCTTTTTTTAGGAAAAGGGTCAGTCGTAGTCTCAAATGTGTAAGTCAACAGTGACGAATAATGAATTTTTCAAATCAAGTTATATAGAGCATTCCAATGACAATGCAAGCAGGAGTACTAAACACTATTACTGCACCAGTCAAGGCGTCAACATGAGAAGCGTCAAAACTTGGGAAAAATTTCATCCCTTTCCAAATCGTCGAAAGTTAACCATCTTCGTTCATGCAACATAAGTCCATGAGTGGCTGTTGATCTTCTTTTCTCCTAGCAACATAAGTCCATGAGTGGCTGTTGATGATCTTCCTTTCTCCTAGCAACATAAGTCCGTGAGTGGCTGTTGACTATAATCTTTCTTCATGCAACATAAGTCCATGAGTGGCTGTTGATGATCTTCTTTTCTCCTAGCAACATAAGTCCATGAGTGGCTGTTGATCTTTCATCTTTCTTCATGCAACATAAGTCCATGAGTGGCCGTTGATGACCTTCTTTCATCCTAAAGCAACATAAGTCCGTCACTCTCCTCTTTCAATATCAAAACCTTAAGTGCCGCAGGCCATCTCCGTATCTCTCATCACAAATAGAATGATACCTTGACTCCCATTTAAAGGACGTATTTCCTTCTTCCTAGCAGAGTACATTATCCTTCAGCTCCCGGAGGCCCTGACCGGCCCTCTGGGATTGAGCATTGAAAGAGATTCTCCGAGAACCCTACATCAGAAACCAAAAGATACCAGCTCCCGGAGGCCCTAACCGGCCCTCTTGGATAGAACGCCGAAAGAGATTCCCCGAGAACCCCGCATCATCCCCCGAGGACAGAAGCAGAAAGATACCAGCTCCCGGAGGCCCTGACCGGCCCTCTTGGATTGAGCACCGAAAGAGATTCCCCGAGAACCCCGCATCATCCCCCGAGGACAGAAGCAGAAAGATACCAGCTCCCGGAGGCCCTGACCGGCCCTTTTGGATTGAGCACCGAAAGAGATTCCCCGAGAACCCGCATCATCCCCCGAGGACAGAAGCAGAAAGATACCAGCTCCCGGAGGCCCTGACCGGCCCTCTTGGATTGAGCACCGAAAGAGATTCCCCGAGAACCCCGCATCATCCCTGAGGATAGAAGCAGAAAGATACCAGCTCCCGGAGGCCCTGACCGACCCTCTTGGATTGAGCACCGAAAGAGATTCCCCGAGAACCCCGCATCATCCCCCGAGGACAGAAGCAGAAAGATACCAGCTACCGGAGGCCCTGACCGGCCCTCTTGGATTGAGCACCGAAAGAGATTCCCCGAGAACCCCGCATCATCCCCTGAGGACAGAAACCAAAGATACCAGCTCCCGGAGGCCCCGACCGGCCCTCTTGGATTGAGCGCCGAAAGATCTGACCAACCACGAGAGATTCAGAGATGGATCCTGGTTCTAGGTCAAGAATTGAAGAGAGATTCTCAGAGAGTCCATCAGCTCTCGAAGGCCCTAACCAGCTCTTTTGGATTGAGCATTGCAGAATCTGACCCACCACGAGAGATTCAGAGATAGATCCTGGTTCTAGGTCAAGAATTGAAGAGAGATTCTCAGAGAGTCCATCAGCTCCCGAAGGCCCTAACCGGCTCTTTTGATTGAGCATTGCAGAATCTGACCAACCACGAGAGATTTAGAGATGGATCCTGGTTCTAGGTCAAGAATTGAAGAGAGATTCTCAGAGAGTCCATCAGCTCCCGAAGGCCCTAACCGGCTCTTTTGGATTGAGCATGACAAAATCTGACCAACCACGAGAGATTCAGAGATGGATCCTGGCTCTAGGTCAAGAATTGAAAAGTGATTCTCAGAGAGTCCCCTACCATCCCCAACAGAAGATAACAGAAGTTTAAACCGATTCTCCAGACTTGTCATCATAAGGATCGGCCAACGATTGAAAACGTCACCCGCAGTCAAATCACCCCGATTCCCAGGGCAAGCACTGTCTATTCGCAATTCAAGGATCCGTGTCCACTGATTATCATGAGCTTTCTTACTTGTCAGTCATTATGAGTTTCCTCACTTATCGTGAGCTTCTTCACTCCGGTTATCTCACCTGTCAATTATCGTGAGCTACCCCACTTATTATAAGCCTCCTCACTTTGGTTATTATAAAACTGTCGGTTATCATGAACTCCCTCACCTATGGGTTATCCTTAGTTGTCATCCTTAGGGACCCCATATCTGACTACATTCGCTTGTAAAGCACACTTCCCAAATTCCAGAAGTTTGCCCCTAAAACCAAGAGTCTTCTAAACCTTGATGTCTTTATCCGAGTCATCTACCACATCACAGTCACAAACACTAGCACAACACCGGCCCACTCAGAGTGGCACACCCCACATGTACCTGCTCATACTAGGATCAGAACACTAGGCATGATAGGACTCATGTATACAATCATATCACATCCATGCATTGCATATCACTCTTTTAGCATAGCATCCGCCTGATTATTGTGTATGTGCATATATGATTGGTTCCTTTGTGCCCTGAACTACGTCCTAGTCTGATTCTGTCACGCCCCGGAACCACCCAGATGATCCTAGGACACGTGGCACGCCACCAAGGCCTTACACAAGTGATTAAAGTTCCAAAATAAATTTAAAATAAACTTAAACCAAAGAAGCTCAACAATAATAATAATAATAATAATAATAAAAAAAAAAAAAAAAAACAAAATCCTGTCTTTGCAATTAGCCAAAAACCCTGTTTTAACAAGTATTAAATTCCCAAATAAAATTGCCAAATCATAGACATGAGCTCCCAAAGTCCAAGCAAGAGTTTATTTTTTTAATACTTTAAGAGGAATACTAAATATAACAATTTACAACCAACCCAATGAATAAATCTCCAAGTTCACACGACCCAACCTAATAACATTAGTTATAGAAACACTACAATAAAATATAAACCCAACTAACACAATCCACCTTATGTTACAGAAGTTAAGTTACAATTCACCTAAAGTATAAAGCTTAACTAAAAATATTACATAAGTCTTCACCCAACCAAAGTATAACTCGTACCACAAACCAGATTAAAAGCAACTAATTACAACTATATTGCAGGCTTTAAACTAAGTAACTATTAACAATGTTATATCAACCCCCAAAAACCCATATGCTAGCCAAGCCACATCTCAGCTCACTTCCCCACGTCCTCGCCGCGATCACCTACGATGGTTATTCAATAACCATTACAATATATATCAGCTATATGCTTAGTGAGCAATGCCAATTATGAACATGGATAATAAACACACTCAATTCAATATTCTACAAATAACTATAGTCTCTGGCAATTACTAGTTCACTACCACCACTACCAACTAGTCCGCGGCTCCACTCCCTAAGCCCACGTGACCTAGTTATGACCCACGCCCTCACGCGTGCGGTCCCATAGGCCTCTGGCGGCCGTGGTCGTTACCACAAAAATTACCTCATGGTGGTATAGATCTAGCAATTTCCATTGACCCAAATAGGCAACTCAACATGCTCATTTAATCATTACACCGTGCAATCACAATCAAATTGGGCCTAATTTAACCACATGAATTTTGCCCAATAATAATCTAAATAAAATTAGATTACGCTAATTAGGCATGCTTTGGCATCACAATTGAACCTAACATGAAAATCATCCAAATATCAAAATTAACATCACTCACCTCTTGGGTTTCGCTCCTAATCTTGAAATTAAAGCTCTATTAAGGACCGAGTACAAATCCTATATAAAAATTACAAGTTATGAGCTAAAACCCTAAAATGGGTCGCGGAAAAACTATCACAAAATTCAATAAAATTAATACCAATAGATTAGACTCACCCCCAGGAGTCCGAATATGTAGCCTGTTTTAAAAACCGACGTCGTTTGGCTCGTCAACTGTCGTCGGAAACGTCACCGTCAACGTTGTTAAAATTCTCGTCACTTCTCTGAACCTAACATATGTTGTGTATAGAGATGATGAATCATCTCTAGGGTGTCAATCATATATAATATTTCATTTTTATTATGAAACCCCCACTAGTTTGCCACTTTTGCGATTACACCCCCACTAATTATAAAACTATATTAAAACTATCCCAAACCTAAATGAGTATTCGTCTATGTCTCGCATGGGTCCCATAAGTGGTCCCATATAATTATGTGAAGTTGCTAATTAGCCTACTAATTATATAACGTGTTCAATTCGTGCTCACAAAGGTACACCTAATTGACCCCAAAAGTGGTCACCACCTAATAACATGATATTATTAACAATCAAATAATAAATCATTTAAGCCTTAATAAACATTTAGGCACATAGGGTGTTCCACATATAATGTCCCATCTCAACTGGGACCCATCAACACATATCCCAACTTGGGACTGCCACACTGGCCAAATCTGGGTTCTTAATTGGACACCCAGAACAACTTAGTGAGTTAAACCCACTTCCAACATGTGTCACATGACACTATATTTATCATTAATTCATGATTATGCATGCTAAAGCAATAATAAATATAAACCGCGGGAGCGGGTGTCACATCTCT
This sequence comes from Hydrangea macrophylla, assembly GCA_033977485.1. NCBI lineage: Eukaryota > Viridiplantae > Streptophyta > Magnoliopsida > Cornales > Hydrangeaceae > Hydrangea > Hydrangea macrophylla. The sequence continues at coordinate 110,388,102 of CM066990.1, read as the reverse complement.
CCCCTCCTTAAAAAGGAGTTTGTCCCCAAACTCGTAGTACCTCAAGTTTCGAACAAGAATGGATACTTCTCTTTCATTTCATCTTCTCTTTCCCACGTGGCTTCCTCAACAGAATGATTTCGCCATAGCACCATAACCAAAGGAATTGTCTTTGTCCTCAGAACTTGCTCTTTCCTGTCAAGAATCTTGACTGGATGCTCGATATAAGTCAAGTCTTCCCTGACTTCCAACGGCTCTGAAATAATCACTTTCTTCGGATCCGACACACATCTTCTTAACATTGATATATGGAATACATTGTGTACATTAGCCAATTCTGATGGTAACTCCAACCGATAAGCTACTGGTCCAACTCTGTCAATGATCTCAAATGGCCCAACATACCTTGGATTCAACTTTCCACGTTTCCCAAATCTCGTGATACCCTTTGAAGGTGATACTTTCAAGAATACAAAATCCCCAACTTCAAACTCTATTGGTCTTCTTTTCAAGTCTGCATAGCTTTTATATCTACTTTGAGCTGTTTGAAGCCGTTGTTGTATTGTCTTTATCTTTTCTGTGGTCTGATGAACAATTTCAGGCCCTATCAATCTCCTCTCACCAACCTCGGTCCAACAAAGTGGAGAACGACACTTACGCCCATATAAAGCCTCAAAAGGCGCCATCCCAATACTTGATTGATAACTATTATTATAAGCAAATCCAGCCAATGGCAAGTGCTCTTCCCAATCACCTTTGAAATCCAAAACACAAAGTCGAAGCATATCTTCTAGTATTTGAATTACACGTTCTGATTGGCCATCGGTTTGAGGATGAAAAGCTGTACTGAAACTCAATCTTGTACCCATTGCTCTCTGCATTCCTTGCCAAAATCTTGATGTAAATGCACTATCTCGATCTGAGACAATAGATACTGGAACTCCATGAAGTCTCACAATTTCTTGAACATACAATTCGGCTAACTTCTTTGGATCATTGGTTTTAATAGGTAGAAAATGTGCAGACTTAGTCAATCGATCAACGATTACCCATACACTGTCATTTGACTTTCTAGATCTCGGTAAACCTCCCACGAAGTCCATTGTGATATTTTCCCATTTCCACTCTGGTATAGGTAATGGTTCCAATTTTCCCGCTGGTTTCTGGTGTTCCACCTTTACCCTCTGACAAGCCACACACTTTGCCACATGTTCTGCCACTTCACGTTTCATCCCTGACCACCAATAGACCTCTCGCAAATCACGATACATCTTAGTACTACCCGGATGGATTGAGTACCTCGTATTGTGCGCCTCTTCTAAAATTACTTCCTTTATACCATCTATGTTGAGTATACAAACCCGATTCTTGAATTTCAATACACCATTCTCAAAAATAAATTCTGGTTGCTTACCTTCAGGTATCTCATCATGAATCTTCCTCAATATTGGATCTTGAAGCTGTTTGGCTCGAATTTCATCAATAAGAGACGGTTGTGCAATAATGGCTGACATTAGACCACCTCTAGTTTCTGGAATCACCTCCAACTTTAGCTGCTCCATTTCTCGAATTAACTTTTCTTGTGAAGTCAAAGTATAAGCCAAATTGGTTGTAGACTTTCGACTCAGTGCATCGGCCACCACATTAGCTTTCCCTGGATGATATTGGATTGTCAGGTCATAATCCTTCATCAGCTCTAACCATCTCCTCTGCCTCATATTCAAATCCCGCTGTGTAAACAAATATTTTAGACTCTTATGATCTGTGTAAATTTCACATTTTTCCCCGTAGAGATAATGCCTCCAAATCTTCAAAGCAAAGATAACCGCCGCTAACTCAAGATCATGAGTCGGATAATTCACTTCGTGTGGCCTTAATTGTCGTGAGGCATATGCAATCACCTTATTGTTTTGCATCAATACACAACCCAAACCTCGGTATGAAGCATCGCTGTATATCACAAACCCTGTAGTACCAGAAGGAATGGTCAATATTGGTGCTGTCATCAAACGAGTCTTCAATTCAACAAAGCTTTCCTCACACTCTGGACTCCAAACAAAAGGAACATCTTTTCGCATGAGTTGTGTCATTGGCATCGCAATTCTTGAAAAATTTTCCACGAACCTTCGGTAATATCCAGCTAGTCCTAAGAAGCTTCGTACCTCTGGCACACTTGTTGGCGACTTCCAATTGGCTACAGCTTCAATTTTCTGTGGATCTACTGATACACCCTCCTTTGAAATCACGTGCCCCAAAAATGCTATCTCAGTTAACCAGAATTCACATTTCTTCAACTTTCCGAATAGCTTCTTCTCACGAAGTCGCTGTAGAACCAACCGTAGATGCCTCTCGTGATCTTCTACACTTTTGGAATATATTAAGATATCATCTATGAAGACAATTACAAACTCATCCAAATAATCTTTGAACACTCGATTCATCAAATCCATAAATGCTGCCGGTGCATTTGTAACTCCAAAAGGCATAACGAGAAATTCATAATGACCATAACGGGTCCTGAATGCTGTCTTCTCCACATCCTCTTCCTTAACTTTTAATTGATGGTAACCTGATCGCAGATCAATCTTAGAAAAGACTTGGGCTCCTTGAAGTTGATCAAACAAGTCGTCGATCCTAGGCAATGGATATTTATTCTTGATAGTTAACTTGTTGAGTTCTCGATAATCGATACACATTCTCATCGTCCCGTCTTTCTTCTTGACAAACAAGACTGGTGCACCCCACGGCGATACACTAGGTCGAATGAATCCTTTATCTAGAAGATCTTGCAACTGAATCTTCAGTTCTTTCAACTCCACCGGTGCCATTCTGTACGGTGTTTTCGATACTGGCTGGGACCCCGAGGCTACTTCAATAGTAAATTCAATTTCTCGCTCAACTACTACATCAGGTAGATCTTTAGGAAAGACATCTGGGAACTCTCGTACAACTGAAATATCATCTACTCTAGTCCCTGTGACCCGTGTGTCAATTATTGAACATAAGAACCCCCGACAACCTTGTTTCAACAACTTGCCTGCCCGTATTGCTGAAACCAAATATGGTGGTGCTACAACACCAGTTCCCTGAAAACTAAACTCCCCTTGTCCTGTTGGTCGAAAAGAAACTCTTTTCTGTTCACAATCGATAGTTGCTTGGTTTGCGGATAACCAATCCATACCCAAAATTACGTCAAAATAATTAACGGCCAACGGAATTAAATTCACTGTCAAAACCCTATCATTTACCCTGATTTCACATGCCTTAAATATTGATGAAGTCACCATGGGTTTACTTAAGGGTAACGATATTGACAAATCATACCCTAAAGGTTCTGACATGCTGTTTAAGTGTCTAACAAATTCATGCGCAACAAAAGAATGTGTTGACCCTGAATCTATTAAAACATACGCCGGGTGTGAGCAAATGAGTAATGTACCTGATACCACGGAATCAGTAGCTACAGCATCCCCCGGTGTTAGTCGAAAATATCTTCCTTGTCTTTGTTGAGGCCCTTTCCCTTTATCCACACTTATCCCTGGTTTTGCCGCAGTTGAAGCTACAGAACCTGTTCCTCGTTGTTGTCTTGTTGGGCAATCTTTTGCTTGATGTCCAGGCTGTCCACATTCGAAACATTTTCCTCTCATGTCTGGATTGATACTCCCCATACTCTGAGTTCGAGCTTGTGGGCAGTTTCTCGCTATATGTCCCTTTTGCCTGCAAATATTGCACACAAGTGTCAAGTGACATACTTCCCAATGCTGACGATTGCACGTTGGACATAATGGGCGACTCTCCCCAGATAAGGAACTTCCCCTTTGGATTCCCGAGCTAGAACCAGAACCTCGCAAGAATGGCTTCTTAAAGATACCTTGTCCTTTGCCTTTTCCCTCAGCTGGCCGCTTATTTTGTTGGCTTTGTTTGTACTTCTCAATATCCCTTTCTGCTATCAAAGCAACATCTTGTACATCGGCAACTTTCCGAAGTTGATGTGTATCCACTCGGCTTCTAATATTATCTCGTAAGCCTTCTTCAAATTTCCGTGCCCTATCCACTTCCCTTGGTACTGTTCGATGTGCAAATCGAAGTAAACTGTTATATTTGGCTGCATATTCATTTACTGTCATATCCCCTTGTTGCAGATTTGCAAACTCTCGGCCCATCTGAGTCTTGACGGATGCTGGAAAGTACTGCTTATAGAAAACTTTCACAAATCTGTTCCAAGTCTCTGGTGCCCCTTGTTCAATCACATTTACCCACCAGTTCTGGGCTTCACCTTTCAAAGTATCAGTAGCACACATTATCTTCTCCCCATCTGTACACTCCACCGCCCGAAAGATACGTTCCATATCCATTACCCAATGATCAGCTTGTGATGGATCTGGGCCTCCATCAAATTGACTTGGTTTTCTTTTATAGAATTGTTCAATGACTCCCCGTTCAGCCCGTGGTTGTGGGTTTGCAGGTCTATCACCACCCATTCGGTCACTTACTGCCCTTACGAAATTGCTTACCACTTCTTCTAGATGGTCCATCCTCGAATGAGGTGAACGTTCCCGATTATGATCCATTCTTTACCTGTCAGTCATTTCAAATAAATATTTTGCATGCTATGCCAACATGTTATATAACAACATAGCAACAATTATTCATATGCATTCATGAAATGCATTTACATGCTCGTCATCTACGCGTACTCTCAAGCGTCGTCTCTCGTACCCAAGGCTCTAAGCCTAATGCTCTGATACCACTAAATGTCACGCCCCGGAACCACCCAGATGATCCTAGGACACGTGGCACGCCACCAAGGCCTTACACAAGTGATTAAAGTTCCAAAATAAATTTAAAATAAACTTAAACCAAAGAAGCTCAACAATAATAATAATAATAATAATAATAATAATAAAAAAAAACAAAATCCTGTCTTTGCAATTAGCCAAAAACCCTGTTTTAACAAGTATTAAATTCCCAAATAAAATTGCCAAATCATAGACATGAGCTCCCAAAGTCCAAGCAAGAGTTTATTTTTTTAATACTTTAAGAGGAATACTAAATATAACAATTTACAACCAACCCAATGAATAAATCTCCAAGTTCACACGACCCAACCTAATAACATTAGTTATAGAAACACTACAATAAAATATAAACCCAACTAACACAATCCACCTTATGTTACAGAAGTTAAGTTACAATTCACCTAAAGTATAAAGCTTAACTAAAAATATTACATAAGTCTTCACCCAACCAAAGTATAACTCGTACCACAAACCAGATTAAAAGCAACTAATTACAACTATATTGCAGGCTTTAAACTAAGTAACTATTAACAATGTTATATCAACCCCCAAAAACCCATATGCTAGCCAAGCCACATCTCAGCTCACTTCCCCACGTCCTCGCCGCGATCACCTACGATGGTTATTCAATAACCATTACAATATATATCAGCTATATGCTTAGTGAGCAATGCCAATTATGAACATGGATAATAAACACACTCAATTCAATATTCTACAAATAACTATAGTCTCTGGCAATTACTAGTTCACTACCACCACTACCAACTAGTCCGCGGCTCCACTCCCTAAGCCCACGTGACCTAGTTATGACCCACGCCCTCACGCGTGCGGTCCCATAGGCCTCTGGCGGCCGTGGTCGTTACCACAAAAATTACCTCATGGTGGTATAGATCTAGCAATTTCCATTGACCCAAATAGGCAACTCAACATGCTCATTTAATCATTACACCGTGCAATCACAATCAAATTGGGCCTAATTTAACCACATGAATTTTGCCCAATAATAATCTAAATAAAATTAGATTACGCTAATTAGGCATGCTTTGGCATCACAATTGAACCTAACATGAAAATCATCCAAATATCAAAATTAACATCACTCACCTCTTGGGTTTCGCTCCTAATCTTGAAATTAAAGCTCTATTAAGGACCGAGTACAAATCCTATATAAAAATTACAAGTTATGAGCTAAAACCCTAAAATGGGTCGCGGAAAAACTATCACAAAATTCAATAAAATTAATACCAATAGATTAGACTCACCCCCAGGAGTCCGAATATGTAGCCTGTTTTAAAAACCGACGTCGTTTGGCTCGTCAACTGTCGTCGGAAACGTCACCGTCAACGTTGTTAAAATTCTCGTCACTTCTCTGAACCTAACATATGTTGTGTATAGAGATGATGAATCATCTCTAGGGTGTCAATCATATATAATATTTCATTTTTATTATGAAACCCCCACTAGTTTGCCACTTTTGCGATTACACCCCCACTAATTATAAAACTATATTAAAACTATCCCAAACCTAAATGAGTATTCGTCTATGTCTCGCATGGGTCCCATAAGTGGTCCCATATAATTATGTGAAGTTGCTAATTAGCCTACTAATTATATAACGTGTTCAATTCGTGCTCACAAAGGTACACCTAATTGACCCCAAAAGTGGTCACCACCTAATAACATGATATTATTAACAATCAAATAATAAATCATTTAAGCCTTAATAAACATTTAGGCACATAGGGTGTTCCACATATAATGTCCCATCTCAACTGGGACCCATCAACACATATCCCAACTTGGGACTGCCACACTGGCCAAATCTGGGTTCTTAATTGGACACCCAGAACAACTTAGTGAGTTAAACCCACTTCCAACATGTGTCACATGACACTATATTTATCATTAATTCATGATTATGCATGCTAAAGCAATAATAAATATAAACCGCGGGAGCGGGTGTCACAGATTCCCCTTGGGATACGTAGGCAGCTCATACAGAGCGCGACCAGCACTAGCCTCAGCATCATTGTATCTTTTGCAACGCTTTTTATCCTAAATCTGTAGCCTCCAAAAAGTCCTGTCTCTTCAAAACTTTGGCACTCGCTTGCGACATGCGTTGCCTCGCAAGTTCTTGCCAAAGAGGGGCAAACTGTAGACACCCCATTTTTTTGGCTATCGGATTTAGGAGACCCATATCTTGGTGGTTCACAATGATCGTAAAAAATGGACTCCTGGAAGTCAGCTCTATCTCTCAGAATGCTCAGATTGACCAAAATGCCCCTGAAAGCCCGAAGACTCCCAGATTTGGTCCCAAAGTTCTGAAAACATGCTATGTCATAAGAAAAATGATAAAATGAGTTTTTAAGCAAAACCAGAAGAAATCGTCAGCTCCCAGAGACCCCCGGAAGTCCCGAAAGTTCCCCGAAAGTCCCCGTTGACCGGTTTGACCAAGGTTTGACCAAGTTTGACCAAGTTTGACCGAAATTGTCCGAATTCATCAGAATCATTAGAAAAGTATTAAAATGAGTTTTAAAAGAGAATCGAGCGAAAACGTCGGCTCCTGGGAGCTCCCGGAGGTTCCCAGAACTTCCCGGGAATCCCAAGTTTGACCAGTTTGACCAAGATTTGACTTTGGAATCGGGGCACCGAAACAATTTTCAAATATTTTTCATGAATACTAGAGGTCAATAGCTTTCCAACGGTATATCGCACATAATCCCTGGATTTAAAACGAATTTATTATGGATTTCTAAAGCCGGAAAAGGCGATCAAATCGGCTTTTATCGCGAATACCGTAAAACTTTTCAAAGTGACCTATCCCCGAACTATTTTTTATGTAAAGTAGATTCCATTACCTTTCCAACGGTATATCACAACCTCAATTTGGAGTTCGTACGCATTTTCTGTAAATTTTGGACGAAATAGGGCCTTTTCGCGAATATCGGAACCTCAGGGGGCCTAAACAGCATTATCTGGACGAAGGAGGAGCAGTGCCGCCGCGGCACTGGCTCACTGCCGCCGCGGTACTCCCCTTCAGAATGGTGTTTTTTTGTAATTTTTCTTGGGGATTCATTTTGATTAATTAAAAACCAAAACGACATAGTTTTATGATTTCAGATGTTTGGAGCCAATGTGAATACTTTCTAAATCCCAAAACCACCCCAAGTTGGCCTATTTAAACCCCCCATTGCTCTTCACTTTGAGGGGGGTCAAATGCAAGTTTAGAGAAAGTTTGGGAGAGAAAGTTGTAGAGATAAGGTGAGAATAGAGAGAAAAGAAGCTTTCTTCTTTGATTTTCAAAACAAAAGTGAGGTCTAAACTTTGTTTTTACTACATTACTCCCATTTACTTCAATATTCAATACACCCAACCACCATTTTAGTGAGCATTTAAGATAGTGGAAGCTTCTTCCATGTCTAATGTCATTACATATGAGTGAAACACCATGCTACAAGTTCAATACTTCATGAATATCATCTATTGATCATCATCTACTTGCTTGTTTATTCATTGTTTATCTCTTCTTACCTCATTTCTTTTTTATTTTCTTTATTTACTTACTAGTTCATCATCATCTAAATGATGACATGAAGTTTGGAGTGAGTGAATCCTTATGGATAGTAGCTCTTGACCTCAAAAACATGTTTGATAGATGATGATCATAACTTCAATACCTCCAAGGTATCCTTGAAGTGTATTGAAGTTATGCTCAAATAGAAATAAGTTTCTCCAACAATCTTGGAGGTTCTTGATGATGAGTTGAATGTTGGCATTTTAAGTGGTTATAATCTTTATTGAGTATTAAAAATGCACTTTCAAAACCTCTATTTCAAAACCCCCCTCAATCCCTCTCATTTTGATTTCAAGAAAGGAAACCTTATTTTCCCCAAAATCTTCAAAACAGTGAGTTAAAACAGTGAGTGAGCTGAGTTCAAAGATTTCTCTAGAACTCAATACTCAACATATAGATGCAAGGTCACTTGGAAAGTCTTCCTAACTCATTGGAGAACACCCATGATTTTTGGTTTGACTTGGAAGTACTTAAAAATGGTCCATTTGGACCCAAACATTCCTTCCAGGCATTCTGTTTTTGCTGTCACAGCAGCTAGGTCCACTTCCAACCTCTTTTTCAGAAAACTTTTCCAACAGGGGTGGTCCTAACTTATTTTTCCCTCAAACTTCAATGTCTTAGGAAACTTTATGTATAAAATGGGCCTCTAGAGCATTCGTTTTCATTTTCGAAGATTTTCTAACATTTCAGTCGACAGTACAGACTCTGTTTCTGAGTGACCTTTGTTGTTTATGTGATTTCTATCAATCTGTAGTAGTTATTAAGGATTGGTTTTTTGGGTTGTGTTCTAGACACAATAAGGAAGATCTCCATAAAAAATCACGCATTGAAAACATTCCTAACCCCTCCTTTCCATTTTTACAAGATCATGTCACTGTTCTGTCTACTATTCACAGCTAGCACCTTTTAACTTTCATTCTTTGATTTGATGCCTACATGCACTCCAAATTAGTTCATATCTTAGGAAGTATTTCATACTACATTTGTACATATCCCATATTGATTTCATTCATTCATTCATACACCTTTTAGACTTCTAAGCCATTCTAGGATTCCATGCACACAAGGCACACTACAACCTTAGTACAATCTAGATACATGCATTGCATCCATGCAAAGATGTGGAGCTTTTGTGACTCCTAATCTAAGAAGATTATAAGGAATGAACTTGATCACACGTTCATGTTTCCCTCGATCCAATCTTCATTTCTCATCCGTCCCGGGGATTGAGAGGTCTTCTTTTCTCAAAGAATAACATGCATCATACTAGTTTGCTAAGCACATTTTGATTTATTTGATTTTTTGTTTCAAGAACAATTCATGTCCCCTTTAGATTAGGGAAACTTTACTATTGGATATGTGATTAGACGTTTTTTCCTAGGTTTAGTTGTGTGATCTTTCACTTTGCATTGTGTGATACTTGGCTTAGATCTTATGAATGATATCTTATCTTTAGATCTTCCAATTTTAAGTTTTCTTATGTAATGTAATATACTATCATAGTATTAATTGCCGAACCATACATAGTATAAGATGATTATTTGGATGCTAATTGAGGCCCGTCGAGAGACGGGGCGAGTTGAGGGTGTTTTAGTCGCGACAAAGGCTCCTTCCTCTCTCGTACCAAAACCCCGAGCCAAGTTCTTTGGTTATGAAGGACCGGTTCCCTTTATCCATTTGGGTGAGTCAAATTAGGTTTCTTGGTTCCTTAAAGACCAAGTGGCGACTCTGTATCTGTTTTCAACAGACCTTTTCTCCTTCTTTGATCAAATTTCAAACAAGTTTCAAAAGCAAACGAAGCGGTGGAAACCCGGTATCCACAGGTATCCTTCTTACAACTCAGCTATGGCTTTTCCATGTGCCAGGGTCTGGGGCTTATACATCTACACCAAGGACTTGATTTCTCCCTTCAATCTACTGATGAATGCCCAGATAAAATACCCTTTTGAAGAACCCCAATTCCTTGCTAAAGCCTCTGACTTCCAAACTTCAAAATTGGTTATGTATTCTTGCACAGAACCTTCCCCTTATTGAACAATTCTAGAAATTTGAAATGGTGGGTTGTGTTCATTTCGATTACTTCTATACCATGGGGTAGCAAACCCATTTCCATCATCTACATTTCTGGTCATCAAAGGGTTGAATCTTTCAGCCCTAATTGCATAATTACTTCCCATCATTGCTTCAGGAGTAGGCACTAACCCATTATGCTCCTTCCCTATTTCTGGTGCCTTGCGATTAAGATTATTCATTAAGATTTCAAACTTTGCATTAATTCGTGCTTCAAGACTGGAAAATTTAGAGTCAAACCTCAATTCCAATCCGGCAATTTTGGTGTACACATCTGCCATCTGAGTTTGAAGAGCATTTATGTCAATTTAACGCTACTGTGTAAATTGCCACTGTTGTTCACTATGGATTTCTATCAATGGGGTTTCCATGGTAACAAGAACAGTTGAATCTTCATGATCGAATTAAGAAGGAAATGAAGGTTTAGAGACGAAGATTTGTAAAACCCAGCAATGAATTGTTGAATTCTCACAGTAATGAACCTGAGATTTAAGAACAATTCCAGAGGAAAAGAAGAAAAACAAAGTAATTGGAAATAAAGGAAAGAATAAGAACAGATTTTAGAGAAAGAAAATGAAACAAATACAGATAGAAGAAGGAACGAGATTGATGTACCCACTTGCCCAGAAAAGTGCTTTGATACCACTTGTAAGGATTAAGCCCCTTACTTAGCTGTATTACAGAATTACAGAAGAATAGAGAAGACAAGGAAGATGAAGAAGAGAAGAACAGATCTAGAAGAAGAATGAAGAACAGAACTAAAGAGAACAAGAGAAACAAAGGAGAGAGAAGAAAGGAATTGAGTTTCTCATTAACAAAATTGTACAAATGAATTACAGAATCTCTCAGCTAGAAGAGTAAAACTTCGGGCACAAACAAACCCATAACCTCACTAGGGATGGCAATGGGGCAGGTTTTTCGGGTTCCCCGCCCCGCCCCTAATAGGTAGGGTATGGGGGGCTTAATAGGGTTAGGGGCGGGTATGGGGGAGGTTTTCAAAACCCAAGTCGGGTTCGGGTCTGGGTCTGGGTAGGGTCAAAAAACCCAAACCCGCCTCGAATATACTTGTATTTATATTTTTACCCCTCAATAGTTATGTGTATTACCATTTAAAAAAAAACTGCACTATTGGGGAACTAATTGGGTAAGTTAAAAAAAAAACTGCACTATTAGGGAAAAAAATGCATTAAAAATTTGCTTTTTCAATTTGTGTACCAAAAAAAAAAAATTCATAATCGAGCGGGGCAGGGCGGGGCGGGGAGAGGCACTATGTGGGGCGGGGCGGGGGGAGGGTTTACTAAAGCGGGGCGGGGGCGGGGTACGGGGGCCCCGTCCCATACCCGACCCGTTGCCATCCCTAAACCTCACCATCCACAACCTTACGTGGCAATCGTGGGTCCCACACTGATGTTGTCAAAATCAAGATATAAAAAGTATGCTTTTATTTATGCTTTACTTTTCTAAGGATTTGTAGTGTGAAAGTAAAGGTCGAACCCACAGAGATTGATTTACTACAGCGACTTAATTTTAAAACCTAAATTTAGTTAATTAAGAAAACGGATTTGATTTTTATTTGAATTAAACTAAGAACATAAAAATAAATCTAACTATGAAAGCAATTAAAAGTGTTTTTGTAAATATGTAAAGGGAACCTAGGATTGCAAATCCACCACTAGCTTCATAATAGGAATATTTATGAATTACTTTAGCTTATTACATTGGATGATAATGGGGAATTGTAGCTACAAGCCCAATTCCTCCGACAAGAAGATATTCATGGTTCAAGCACCAACATAATCCATCTTCGGGTAGCACGAATTATCTCACACTAAACTAGGGTTGTGGTCTAGTCCGTCTAACCTAGGCATGGACTATTCGGATACTTGATAGCACGAATCAATAAAGCACCATCACATGTAAACAATCTAAACAAGCACAGCAAGAATAGATCGTTGAGCACATCACAGTCAAAATAGATCTAAGACAAGAATAAATTCTGAAAGTAATGATTTAATCCATAGAAGTACGATTTATTTATAAAAATCCTCTAAACATGTGACTGTCATCCATACATAATACAACTAAAATAGAAACATAAATAAAACCCTATTACTCATCTAGGGCTTCATTGAAACCCTAGATCTATGATCTAGCCGTCCATGGAAGTGATAGATGGCAAGTAGTTGATGGAGGAGGCCATGGAAACCCTTGGTCTTCTTCTTCTTCTCCTTGCTTCCCTCCCTTCAATGGCTGGAAGTATGGTTGTAGGATGTGTATGTATGGGTGTGTAACCCTTTAATTGAAGTAAAATAGAGTATATATAGGTTTACAACAAGTTTTGGAAGCCTTCCCAACCCGAAACGGACTGAAACTGATGTAATTTACAGTCTAGACGTCGTTCAGCAGTTTCGTTTGCACAGGAGTCTTCAGTATACTGAAATACGCAACTTTGATTTTTCCACATATCGCGCGAGCGCGACAATTGGACTTCGCGCGCGCGGATCGCGCGAGCGATTCTGGGGATCTCGCGCGAGCGATTCTCGGATTTTCGCGGGCGCGGGTCGCGCGCGCGACTTGTCTTTTTCAGCTTCTTTCTTTGTGCTTTTTCACCCTGTTTATCCTGGTTTAGGTGATTTCCTCCAAAACCTGTCAGAAACTAGAAAACGAAGTAAAAATATACAAAAACAGGATAAAATGGTCTAACAAATGCGCGTTAAGGCGTATAAATAGGATTTGTTCTCTCCCGATCACACCCCCAAACCTACATTTTGCTAGTCCTCGAGCAAAACAAAAATAAATACTACTAATAAACTACTACTCCATTTTCGTATGGATCACGATTGCATTTAGCTTATGCAACAAGCCTTTTAAACCTCTAGGTGTCCCTAGTCGGACGAGTGAAGTCTCGTGAGGGTTCTCGTCAACAAGTCACCCACAACCATCTTTATTAACTTGTAACTTTAAAACAAATTTTATTTAAAAATGAAAAATATAACAATCACTACTTCTTATCATAAAACAAAGATCTGAAATAGAATAACGAACATAAAGAAACGTAATGAGACATCCACCTAAGTCATGAAAAACAATCTCAAGCACATGCATCGTACGAATCAATAGAGTTCCTCATAAGATTGCACGTGTGTGATGTGGTAGTCAAATGAACACGCGTATATCATGAACATGGAATAAAACTCGGATAACCATCCAACAATGTCTCGACTACGAATCTCACAATTAATTACACTCTCAAATGAAACACTCAGAAACAGGTGTAATTTTTCTAATATATGTGAGTAAAGGAAATATGTTTTCAAAACGAGAAATGCTCACATATGACTCGAAAAGACGCATGACATGAAAGAACAGTAGTCTCATGGATAGGATGCCAACAATCAAGAAAAATAAATCATTACCATGTTTTAATCCCCCTCCCATCGTTTTTCATATCCAAATCATGTTTTCCAGGATCAAATAGGACTTTTCAAAGGTTGTAATGTGGCTCAGGTAATGAAAAAGGATAGAAAGGAATTCATTAGGTAGTTTTCAGAATGGCATTGTAAGGCATGTTCGATTTCTTTCATTCTTCTTCTACAAACTTCCTCTTTTTTCATTCTCTTCTCTCATTCATTTTTTTTCAACCTTCTTCTTTTTATTTTGTTTTCTTTTCCTTTTTCTTTTATTGCTTCTCAAATGATTATTCATTGAATACCAAGCAACTACCCCAATAGTATCTTATTTTCTTCTTCCTTTTCAACACATCACCTTAACACTACTAAAAGGTGACAAATCACTCAGTGGTGAACTCCGAGTTTGTCAAGTCGGAGCAAAAACAAGGATAATGGTAATCAAAGACAGAAATAGCATTTTAACGGCTCAAAGGGTGAACTAAGGAAATTTATAATTCTTCGGTCGGTGGTAAACAAAGAAGGCCTAAAATCACTTCCTATGGTTATATGGTTCTTCAATGTTTACAATGGAAGATTATTTAGCATGGTAACAAATAATTTAACTTGACTATTAACCAAAACAAGAATAATGAGACTACACAACAAGTAGATGCGCTATTTCAATGAAATTCGACAAACACAAAATGTATTTATACCCCTCTAAAAAGAAAAGACAGGCTCAAAAGCTCACTGGGCTTAGTCTCCACCATATGTTATCTAGAAATCCGAATCATATTATAGTTCACAACCAACATGTATTCCAATGACTACGTGCAGTGCATAAGTTTATGTGCAAATCTATGATATAAAACTACGATTCAAACAATACATAACTTAAAACGTCATATCATAACTTCAGCAAATGTTTAATCACATATTCCCTTGTTTACCATTCTAGAACAATTCAAAGTTACATAACAAGAAGTATCAAATGAAGATTGCAAAAACCGTAGGTAACATCGTTTATTTAAACATACTTATTGAAAAATTTTAAAATTTTGCATAAAATAATGTGCATGTGTGTGCATACCCCCAAACCTAGACCTTTCATTGTCCCTAATGAAACAATAAAATGAAAGAATGACGAGTAGGTAAGAAAGGAACGATAATACCTCGGTCTCGGCAAGGAAAATAGGCGAACACAAAGGAATATGGCTATAAAGTTCAATGTACCTGTTAATACTAGAGAAAAAAAACTAAACAAAAAAAAGATGAAAAACAACTAAAAGAAATATAAAGAAATTAACCTAATCTATACGATATAACAAAACAAAGAAAACAACATAAACATAAACTAGAAAGGAGAATAAAACATACGATAAAAGAAAATAAAACATAACCAGAATTATGGCAACAATCAAAAATCTGATGGAAAAGGACCTACGAAACAAAAACAGAAATGGAAAAACTATGGGACAGGTGTTGAGGACTGATATAAAAAAAACAAAAGAAAATATCAGAAAAAGGGGAAATCGCGCGAGCGGTCCGCGCGAGCGGCCGTCGCGCGCGCGAATTCCTGGTTTTTTTTTTTTTTTTTAATTCTCGCTCCCGCGAGCTACCTCGCGCCCACGACATCAGGCGCGAGGAGAACCTGAGGGCTCATATAAAGAAAACGAAAGAAAAACACTAAGGCACATTCTCGCGCCAGCGGGCCGCGCGCGCGAGAATGGTATTTTCCATTTTTTGACTAAAATTATGTATATAATATTATAATAAATTAATTCCAACCCTCAAACCTACCCAGAATGTCCAAAACAGACTCAAAAACGACCAAAAATAAGAAAAACGAACGAAATTAAGCTTGGGTTGCCTCCCAAGAAGCGCTAACTTTTACGTCTTCAGCTAGACCGTTCTAGCTCAAGACTTACGGCGGTTGTAAATCAGACTTCGTACCCCTAAGGATGTCAGGTAGAGCTCGATGGTAAGCAGAAATCACGTCGCTTCGAATTAATTCAATCGACGGTTTATCAGTATGTTCAGATCGATTTCTTACCTTGCGAGTAGATTCAGCATTAAGGTCCAGATTATTAGGGTTCATCCACTCATCATCCTCTATATTATTCCCAGCACTTATATTTATTATGTTCTTAGGCTCAATATTCCGTTTAACCTCACTACCCTCTACACCTAGATAATCATCGTCTTTAGGAGGTTGATCGACAGCGTTAAACACGTTTAATTTTAAGTTCATGTTCCCAAACGACACTTTCATCACCCCTGTTCTACAATTGACACGGGCGTTGGCCGTGGCTAAGAATGGACGACCAAGAATGACAGGAGTGTGTTTCCTAGCATCTAACACGGGTTCAGTGTCAAGGACCATAAAATCAACGGGATAGAAACATTGATCAACTTTAACTAAAACGTCCTCGACGATTCCTCTAGGTACTTTGACGGAACGATCCGCTAATTGAATAGTAGCGGCCGTAGGTTTAAGTTCACCTAGTCCTAGTTGTTTATAGACATGATAGGGTAAGAGATTAACACTCGCACCTAAGTCAAGGAGAGCCCTATGAATGATAGTGTCACCTATGACACATGAAATCATAGGTGTACCGGGATCCTTATACTTCGGAGGAGCGTGTTGGAAAATTGAACTTACTTTTTCTGTGAGGAAGACCTTTTTAGGAGTATGACTGCGTATTTTGCATTTTTGCGTACATAGGTCTTTTAAACATTTAGCATAAGCGGGAATTTGTTTAATAGCATCGAGGAATGGAATATTGATTTTAACTTGTTTAAATACCTCGAGTATATCCTCAACCTTAGACTTTTTAGTTGTAAGATTAGACGGCTCCTCAACATTAGGTGGATATGGCATTCTCGGAATATAATTTGTTGGGACCGGTTCATTTTCTTTTCTACTTTGATTCACGTCCTCACCCTTCTTCGTATTAGAGTTGATATTCATATCTTTCACATTCTCATTCGGAATTTCTATTACCTCTTCCTCTCGTGTAGTCAACCTAGTTGAGACGGCATTTACTTGTACATTCGACCCCTTAACCTCATATTGTCCCTTAGGGTTTTGAATTGTTTGACTAGGCAACTTCCCCTCGTTTCTACGACTCACTACAGTAGCTAGTTGTCCCATTTGGGATTCAAGCTTCGCAATGGACTGTGTATGAGAGTGCACTATTTGTGCTTGTGCCTGTACTTGCGTTTCAATTTTATTAAGGGATGCCAACACCTTTTCCTCAAAAATGTTACCCCTTGGAGGGTTCGGATTAGGATGCGGTTGTTGGTATTGATTAGGTTGAAACTGAGGTCGATAAGCATTCGGAAAATTCGTCGCCTCATTAGGATTATTATTATTATTATTTTTCCAAGAGAAGTTAGGATGGTTTCTCCATGGCGCATCCGGATTATTAGTAGTTGCATTATAACTATTTCGTGGGTATTGTTGAATAGAATTAATGTGCTGCTCCACGAATTTCGGAAATTGACTCGTCGATGGACATGCAAGTATCGAATGTGAAGGATCAGAATATAATGCACAAATTTCACGAGCGGGTGGGGCTGTCGTTTGGTTCATTGTTAAAAGTCGGTCAAGTTTGTTAGATAGTTCTTTTATTTCAATTGATTAACTTGACTCGAACTTTGCCTCCCTCTTAGGTTGATTAAGATATCCTTCCGAACGTACCGACACAGTCTGATGCATCGAGTTCTCGCTTAACGTTTCAAAAAATTTCCAAGCCTCGTCGGCGCTTTTGTGTAGGAAAGTTCCTGCACAAACGGCATCGACGGTATTCCTAACAGAGGGCATAAGCCCCTCATAGAAGACCTGAACAAGTTTCCACTTAGGAACCTAATGATGTGGACACGAACGTAATAATTCTTTAAATTTTTCCCACGTGTCGTAGAGTGATTCCCCATCTTGCATCACAAAGTTTGTTATAGATTTTCTTATCTGGTTCGTACGCATAATCGGGAAAAACTTTTGTAAAAATGCGGTGTGTAAGTCTTCCCATGTTCTAATTGTGTTTGGCTCCAAAGATTGAAGCCAATATTTAGCTTTGTCTTTTAATGAGAATGGAAAGAGCCGCATTTTTAATTCATCATCAGTAAGATTTTGAATTTTCAAAGTGGAGCATATGTCCTGAAAATCTCCTAAGTGTTTATATGGATCTTCATTTAAACGGCCATGGAAAGATGGAAGTAGCGAGATGGTAGACGACTTTATCTCAAATTGAGATGCCGTCGCCTCCGGTAATTCAATACATGTTTGTGGCGTGTAAGTCGTCGGAATAAAATAATCTTTAAGTGGAGGAGGTGGTGGTATATTAGGATTATTCATATTAGCTCCGTTGTTATTTTGGTTGTTGTCGTTATTATTTCCAATGTCTGCCATTTTAATCGGTTCTATGTTATGAAAGCGTGGTTTCGTTAGTTTTGTAAGAGTACTACGTATTTCGGATTCAAATAAAGACGTTGGTTTTTGTGTCAAATCGTCGTCTATTAAAACCCTTGTTCTAGAAGTTAAGTTTGAAGACTTGTTAAGTCTTAATGTACGTTCAAGTTCAGAGTCTAAAGGTTTTAATTCTGGTTTATTTGAACGTGTACCTATCATAAACTAAAAGAAAGTAAACTAAAAACAAAAACTGACTCAACTAAAAAAAAAAACAAATTGCAATCACGCAACTACGATAACAAGCACTCAACTACTGTGATGCATGAATATTATCCTGTAATACAATGACCGCGTCAAGCCCAGCGCCCCGGGTTTCCTAGCTAATGCAGTGCAATTAACCCTAAACTAATGCAAATAGTGCGTCACAGCGCCCTGACTTACAGTGGTTTAAAGCGAATTCCAAAGAAAGCAATTTATTTTATTTTATTTATTTTGTTTGCGTAAGCTCCTTTGATGTAATTAGCTACTCCACTCGGAAACGTTGACTACAAAACAAAAGAACAAGTTAGTAACTAAAAACAAAAACAGAAAATAAGAAAAATAAAAAACTAATCTGATATTTACGAATTAACTAAACTACGATTATAAAACTAAGAGTAGTAATGCAATCCCCGGCAACGGCGCCAAAAATTGATGTTGTCAAAATCAAGATATAAAAAGTATGCTTTTATTTATGCTTTACTTTTCTAAGGATTTGTAGTGTGAAAGTAAAGGTCGAACCCACAGAGATTGATTTACTACAGCGACTTAATTTTAAAACCTAAATTTAGTTAATTAAGAAAACGGATTTGATTTTTATTTGAATTAAACTAAGAACATAAAAATAAATCTAACTATGAAAGCAATTAAAAGTGTTTTTGTAAATATGTAAAGGGAACCTAGGATTGCAAATCCACCACTAGCTTCATAATAGGAATATTTATGAATTACTTTAGCTTATTACATTGGATGATAATGGGAAATTGTAGCTACAAGCCCAATTCCTCCGACAAGAAGATATTCATGGTTCAAGCACCAACATAATCCATCTTCGGGTAGCACAAATTATCTCACACTAAACTAGGGTTGTGGTCTAATCCGTCTAACCTAGGCATGGACTATTCGGATACTTGATAGCACGAATCAATAAAGCACCATCACATGTAAACAATCTAAACAAGCACAGCAAGAATAGATCGTTGAGCACATCACAGTCAAAATAGATCTAAGACAAGAATAAATTCTGAAAGTAATGATTTAATCCATAGAAGTACGATTTATTTATAAAAATCCTCTAAACATGTGACTGTCATCCATACATAATAAAACTAAAATAGAAACATAAATAAAACCCTATTATTCATCTAGGGCTTCATTGAAACCCTAGATCTATGATCTAGCCGTCCATGGAAGTGATAGATGGCAAGTAGTTGATGGAGGAGGCCATAGAAACCCTTGGTCTTCTTCTTCTTCTCCTTGCTTCCCTCCCTTCAATGGCTGGAAGTATGGTTGTAGGATGTGTATGTATGGGTGTGTAACCCTTTAATTGAAGTAAAATAGAGTATATATAGGTTTACAACAAGTTTTGGAAGCCTTCCCAACCCGAAACGGACTGAAACTGATGTAATTTACAGTCTAGACGTCGTTCAGCAGTTTCGTTTGCACAGGAGTCTTCAGTATACTGAAATACGCAACTTTGATTTTTCCACATATCGCGCGAGCGCGACAATTGGACTTCGCGCGCGCGGACCGCGCGAGCGATTCTGGGGATCTCGCGCGAGCGATTCTCGGATTTTTGCGGGCGCGGGTCGCGCGCGCGACTTGTCTTTTTCAGCTTCTTTCTTTGTGCTTTTTCACCCTGTTTATCCTGGTTTAGGTGATTTCCACCAAAACCTGTCAGAAACTAGAAAACGAAGTAAAAATATACAAAAACAGGATAAAATGGTCTAACAAATGCGCGTTAAGGCGTATAAATAGGATTTGTTCTCTCCCGATCACACACTTAACCCAACAAACTAACCAAGCCTCCTAACCCATCCCCCACCCACTAACCTAACCCGGTCAAACACACTAACCTAACCTAACCCAACCCAATACACCCTCCTCTCTCACCTCTTTGCGAAATCTGTCTTCCCTCTCTCTTCTCAAGATCATTTCCCTCTCTTTCTCTCTCTCTCTCTCTCTCTCTCTCTCTCTCTCTCTCTCTCTCTCTCTCTCTTCCCAAAATTTGTCCCTCTCAAGATCATTTCCCTTCTCAGGTCATTTTCCTCTCTTAAGATCATCTATCTTCTCAAGATCATTTCCCTCTCTCTCTTCTCAAAATCTGTCCGGTTGAGCGAAGGCGAGACGACGACGACAGAGGCGAGGTTAGTGGGTTATAGATGGGTTAGGAGGTTTGGTTAGTTTGTTGGGTTAAGTGTGGGACCCATGATTGCCACATAAGGTTGTGAATGGTGAGGTTGTGGGTTTGTATGTGCCCGAAGTTTTATTCCAGCTAGAAATACCCAATTGATGGGTTTGCTACAATTAACTAACTACCAAATTGACCACTCGCAGCAAGACACCTGTTACTAATACAACTGTCAATCAAAGAATTGGACTCTTAACAACAACGTCTAAACAATCCCATGACTACAATTCAAGCAACATATCGCACGGCTGAGATTGATCTTCCCCTAACGATAATATCATTTCTTCATACACTAGGGTTATGACAGTTTTTTCCTTGAAAAAGGAAGATAAGTGAAAGAGAGATGGAGAGAGGCGAAGAGAGTGAATCGTATGTGTGTGTTTTTGTAGAGATATGAGGAAAATGTGAAAGAGACAGGTCGGTCTACTGAAAAAAAAAATTAAACAGAAAATAAAATAAAATATTATGTTTGCTAGTACAATAATGCTACAGACACATCTCAAAGCATACCTCAAAGCACATCAAGTCCTCCTATGCAATAAAACATTTATGGGGCCCACATCTGATTTACAAAAAAAAAAACCTTCCTCTCTCTAATACCCAAACACATCAGTTCAGCACAAAATCCCTAATTCTTTACAGAAATTGAAATTTGGCCCCAACAGTAATTTCAATAGTAACTAAATCAAGGTTTAACATGAGAATTAAATTAAGAACAGACAATATCACATGAATTTAATTATGACAATGCCATTACAAATTAAATATGAAAATGTAATTTAAAATTAAATGGAAATGCAGGTTGTTACATCCTTCCTCCCTTAAACAGGATTTCGTCCCCGAAATCAAGACTAACTAGTCATGAAATAACTCCGGGTACTTTTTCCTCATATCAGCTTTAACTTCCCACGAGGCTTCATTCTCGTCATGGTGATTCCACTGAACTTTCACCAACGGAATATCTTTATTCCTCAGCTTCTTAATACTCTGATCTAGAATCTTCACGGGCCTCTCCTTGTAAGAAACGTTATGACTCGTCTCAATATTATCATAAATGACCACATGCGAGGGGTCTCGTATGTACTTCCTCAACATACTCACATGGAATACATTATGAACCCCAGACATCCTTGGTGGTAGCGCGAGTCGATAAGCCACTTTCCCAACACATTCCAAAATCTCAAACGGTCCGATGAAACGCGGAGCTAACTTTCCTCTCTTGAGACCAAAACGTACCACTCCTCGGGTCGGTGAAACCTTAAGGAGTACGTGATCTCCAACACTAAATTCCAAATTATTCCGGCGTCGATCGGCATAACTCTTATACCGGCTCTGTGCGGTTCTCATTCTTTCCTTGACCAAAGAAATCTTCTCGTTGGTTTCTCTAACCAAATCTGGTCCCAACAATTCTGTATCTCCCACTTCTGCCCAACACAATGGAGAATGACATGGTCGTCCGTACAATGCTTCGAACGGATCCATACCGATACTCATGTGATAACTGTTGTTATAGGCAAATTCAACCAACGGCAAGTGTGTTTCCCAAGATTCTTCAAAATTGATCACACAAGCCCTAAGCATATCTTCCATGATCTGATTAACACGCTCAGTCTGCCCATCTGTCTGAGGGTGAAAAGCAGTGCTCATCTTGAGCGAGGTTCCCATAGCTTCTTGCAAACTTTCCCAAAATCCAGAAGTAAAACGTGTGTCACGGTCTGACACTATCGACACAGGTGCACCGTGAAGTCGCACAACTTGTTGTATGTACATCCGGCTCATCTTTTCCACTGGGTATGTCATACTGTAAGCAATGAATTGAGCTGATTTTGTCAATCGATCCACTATTACCCAAATAGCGTCATGATGCTGCTGCGACCGGGACAATCCTACTACAAAATCCATGGCTATGTGTTCCCACTTCCAACCAGGAATAAGTAATGGTTGCAACAGTCCCGAGGGTCTCTGATGTTCATCTTTGACTTGCTGACACGTCAAACACTTGGATACAAATTCGGCCACATCCTTCTTCATACCTTTCCACCAGAAATTTCTCTTCAAATCTTTGTACATCTTCGTCCCTCCCGGGTGAACTGTATAACTTGACTTGTGTGCTTCTCCCAGGATATCATTTCTTAGTTCACCACAATCCGGTACACATAATCTATTTCTGCACCGATATCCTCCATCAATTCCCACTTTCCATTCTGTCCATGTCCGAAACTTCTCATCTTCTTTCTGAGCTCCAATAATGCGGTCGATAAGAACAGGCTGTAGGATAAGACATTCGAAAAGTTATCCTTCTCCTCCTTCAGCACTCTGTACATCGAACTCCTCCAACGTCTCCAATGCTCGCCATTCTCTAACCATCAAGGAGGCGATTGTCTCACGAGTATGCTGACTTGAAGCATCAGCGACCATATTAGCTTTACCAGGATGGTATTCCAATGTGAAGTCGTAATCTTTAATCAACTCCATCCATCTGCGCTGCCTCATGTTCAACTCTTTCTGTGTGAACAAATATTTCAGGCTCTTGTGATCGGAGAATAAATCAAACTTCTCACCGTAGAGATAGTGTCTCCAAATCTTGAGTGCAAATACTACTGCTGCCAATTCCAAATCTTGAATGGGATAGTTCAACTCATTCGGCTTCAGCTGTCTAGATCCATAGGCGATAACTCTGCCCTCTTGCATAAGTACACACCCTAGTCCTTGATATGATGCATCACTAAAGATAGTGAATTTCTCATCAGGCTTGGGTATAGCCAGTACTGGTGCGGTAGTGAGTCTCTCTTTCAATTCTAGAAAGGCACGCTCATGCTTCTTTGTCCACTTGAACTTCAAATTCTTCTTCGTCAACCCAGTCAATGGTGCGGCTATTTTGGAGAATCCCTCAACGAATCTTCTGTAATAGCCTGCGAGTCCAAGAAAACTCCGAACTTCTGTAGGGTTGCTCGGCCTAACCCAGTTTGACACAGCATCGGTCTTGGACGAATCCACTAAAATTCCTTGAGATGACACCTTGTGTCCCAAAAATTTCACTTCTTGCAACCAGAACTCATACTTACTGAACTTGGCATACAAGTGGTGGTCCTTAAGCGTCTGCATCGCAATCCATAAGTGTTGCTCGTGTTCTTCTCCTGACTTAGAATAGATCAAAATATCATCAATGAAGACGATGACAAACTGATCCAAATAAGGCTTGAACACTCTGTTCATCATATCCATAAACACTGTCGGGGCGTTCGTCATTCCAAACGGCATCACCAGAAATTCATAATGACCATATCGGGTTCTGAAAGCAGTCTTAGGTATGTCTTCCTTCCGTACCCTCAACTGATGATATCCCGACCTAAGGTCTATCTTGGAAAATGTCGTAGCTCTTTGTAGTTGATCAAACAAATCTTCAATCCGAGGTAAGGGATACTTGTTCTTGATAGTCACTCGATTCAATTCTCTGTAGTCGATACACAACCTGAGTGTCCCGTCCTTCTTCTTCACGAATAACACTGGTGCTCCCCAAGGCGATGTACTTGGGCGTACAAAACCTAGGTTCTCGAGCTCTTGAACTTGTTCCTTCAATTCTGATAGTTCAGCGGGGGCCATTCTGTAGGGAACCTTGGTGATCGGTACGGTACCCGGTATAAGCTCAACACAGAACTCTATACTTTTCTCGGGCGGCAAACCAGAAATGTCTTGAAATACTTCTTCGAAGTCCTTGACTACAGGTATAGAGGACACTGTCGCTTCTGTACTGACGACTTTAATGTTAGCCAAACACCTTGTGAGGAACATATCTCCCGAAGGGTTACATTGAAAATCAAAGGGTTGATTCTCGTTGTTGGGGAATGTAATTCTCTTCCTCGTACAATCTAACTTCACTTGATCCTGAGAGAGCCAATCCATTCCTAGGATTATGTCAAACTCCTTCATCGATAAGACGATCAACCTTGCAGGGATTTCATGGTCTCTTATCCGTAGAGGACAATCCTTGCACACATGTCCTAATCTGATTGCAGCTCCTAATGGTGATGTAGCCTTCAAAGCTTTCTCTAAACGATGAGGTAAGATACCCAATCTCCGAATTGTATTAACAGATATGAATGATAGAGCAGCACCCGTATCAAATAACACTTTAACATGGGAGTTAAACAGAGTTAATGTACCTTCCACTGCTTGCTGATCAGGTTGAGCTTCTCTATAATCTCCTTCTTTGTACACAGTTCCATCATATCATGCTGCATCAGGGATAACAGCATTCAAGCGAGTCTGACCCTGTTGTCCATAAGTCACCTTCTTAGGAGCAGTGCAGAACCTGCTGATGTGACCTGGTTCACCACAGTTGAAGCAGACTATCCCTTGCTGAGCAGCACGCCTTGGTGCCTTGCAATCTCGAGCCAAATGACCAGGGTTGCCACAGTTGAAACATTTTCTACCACTACTTCCTTCTCCTACTCGGGGTTGAGTCGGATAGGTAATAGCCTGGGTCTTCTTGCTTCTGTCAAAATTTTTCTTCTGCCCTTGGGTACGATTCATTGATGGTCTATTCCCAAAATTACCCCTCTGAGGCGGTCGGAATTCAAATTGCTTACGGTTCACCCGTGCGTCTTCTTCTAGATCGGTAGCCAAGCCAACCAATCCCTCAAACGACTTATCTAGGTGACCGAGAGTCAAGCGGCGAATTTGCGGTGTCAGCCCTTGGTTATACTTCCGGATCTTCTTCTCTTCAGTATCAACCATGTGAGGGGCAAATCGAGACAATCTCTCGAGCTGTATGGTGTACTCTTGCACTGACTTGGTTCCTTGCATCAGGTCCATAAATTCATTCTCTCTTCTGTGCCTTTCCGTAGCCGGGAAATACTTTTCCAGAAATCTCCCCTTGAACGCGGTCCACATCATTCCTGTAGCAACTGTGTTCCCGATAGTAGCTATGACCGAATCCCACCAATCTGCGGCAGCATCAGTCAATTGAAAGGTAGCTAACCTCCTCTTATCCATCTCGTTGCATTGGACAGCCTCGAACATACGGTCCATTTGCCTTAACCATTGTTCGGCCTTCCAAGGTTCTGCAGTACCCGCAAATTGCTCGGGTCTTAGAGCACGGAATCTCTTCAGCAGTTTGTCTCCAGTCTGGCGGTCTCGTCGGTTGTCATTCGCATTACTGATTCTCTCCAAACGTCTGACAAAAGCTTCGAACATCCCCGTAGGATCGGCAGCCTCGGGTGCTCCCTCAATCAAATTCTGATTCCTCCTCGGTCTCCCAGCCATTCTATGCATGAAAGTGATGAAGGGATGAGAAATATGCATGCAACAGAAATGTAACAAAATTTAAGCGATGACAACAACATTCAAAAGAGTATATTTTATATATATAACTTCTTGTCAAGTTGATACAAAAAGCATGTATGGTCAGATCAATGCCTACCCTACCTGTATGGGTTAGGACGCATGCAAGAGTTAATGTTACAAAAATGGGGTCATTGCCCTACACTCTAATGCATGTAATTACAGTTTGCAAAAAGAGATAGAGCTAATAGTCAAAAGTAGTTAATATGTACAAGGCGATATCTAAACGGTCAGTCATCGCCATAAGTAGCCATCAAAAGGTCAAGCGAGTCGGCCTGATGAAGTCGCTGAACATGAGAGGGGCCTGCCCCAAAATTACAGCTATGAGAGGTCAACAACGAAGCAGGTCCAGGGGCATCTGCCTCTGGAAAAACTAGCTCGAGTGCTAGTGCCTCCTCAAGGTCAACTGCGAAGTCGTCCCAACCCATGCCAGCCTCCTCAGCATCCTCGATAATAGGAGCAAGCACAACGTCATCGTCATCATCATCCTCAACAGCGGGGACAACTGGTGGAGGCATCTCCAGCTGTGCAAGGTGAGCCTGCACAACCTGAACCTCAAGGAGTAGATAGAAGGCATCGCTGTTAACCAAGCGAACCATCTCTACAAGCACTAAGCGCTAGATCTCGATAAAGTACAGAATCTCAAGGCGGGCACGAGGCAAGTCGACCAGTCCTAACACATAAATCTGGTGCCAGAGGTCTAACTCGACGGTAGCAGCTGCACGCTGCCCAATGGTGGTGAAATAAAGTATCGCAGAAGCTGGTACTATCGCTCCCACGGTAACCCAATGCCCTCCAAAAGCATCAGGTACAAAAAGGGGCTGTGCTGGATCCATACCTGAAAAAGGTACTAACTTAAATCAGGACAGTGATAATCTTAGGCGTTTGGGTTCAGAGTCTATCCTCCCTATCATAACATCGGGTGCAAAGCTTAAGCTAACAGATCGTGGAATCGGGTCTAAACTGGTAAACCCTAACCTGGCTAAACTCATTCTGAGATAAATAATAACCTGGCTCTGATACCACTAAATCCTGTCACGCCCCGACATAGCATAAATAAGGAAAGCGTTTAATTTCCTTTATGGACCCGTAGGTCGCGACAGTTTGAAGGATCGATTCCGTCCCAAGCGTCAAACAAACAAAACATAAAAATCAGAGCAGAGCAATCAAGGCTTACAAATATTTTTTTAACTTAATAAATATTACAGCACGGGGCATCTAAAGGCACAGACCGCCTTGAAACAAAACAATATCTTAGTGTCTATTACAGTCATCCTTGTAACATACCAGTTCATAACTTAAAACATATAACTTAAATATGCAATGACGATGACAGTTTCTCTTCCAAAAGTAGTCGTTCTCAATTAGCATAGTCATAAGGCTCAGCATAGTCGTAACCTGAAAACCCTGAACATGAGTGTCCAGGACGCATCAATGTCGTCAGC
The DNA here is from genome assembly GCA_033977485.1 of Hydrangea macrophylla. Lineage (NCBI taxonomy): Eukaryota > Viridiplantae > Streptophyta > Magnoliopsida > Cornales > Hydrangeaceae > Hydrangea > Hydrangea macrophylla. The sequence continues at coordinate 110,360,640 of CM066990.1, read as the reverse complement.
TTTAAGAAGCTGGTGAGTATTAAAAACATAACTTTGAATGTAAAACATACTCATTTACAAATTTTTCCTTTTTTATTTTGTAAAAATCAACGGTTTCACCACGGAAAGAATTCAATTATAAAACAACGGGGAAAGAATTTAAAAGTCGTTCATTCATTAAAACATATGATCGTGTATGAGACAATGCACCACACTCATCTTACCGACTCTTTTCTCTCGACAAACACAATAACCCACTATCTCACTCCAGTATCTTTGAAACACTAAGGTAGCCACACTTTAGCAACGGGGTGCCAGGGAATGTCCATTTTGCCTCACACTTTGGTCCGGGGTACCAGGGAGTGTCCAATGCCTCACACTTTGAATACCTAAACCGCCATGCAAATACCGGAGGAACCCTCACGCAGTATCCAGACTCGGGTATCAGGGAGTGTCCGTAGGCCACACTTTAGCACTACCATGGGTTCCAGGGAGTGTCCAAGTTCGGCGTCACACACTTTAACGCTACCATGGGCGTCGGGGAGTGTCCAAATGTGCCACCGTCGCATTACAAAGATACTCTCACCGCAATCTCAACACGTCACACTTTGGTACACCATAACCAGGGAGTGTCCACCACACAATCTCAATCTCAATTTCATACTCTTTCCACACTGATCATTACTCTTTTCCACACTGACTGACACCCACATGCATCTACCACTGACTCCACATGTATGTCATGAAATCTAAACATAAAGGAATTCGCTGAATTAAAGAAACAACGTACGTACGGGGATCGATAAGTCATAAGACATTGTTTTAATCTTTTCCAACATAACCAAAAGTATTCTTTTTTAATAAAAATTCCCAAACAGAACCTTAACGGTGCTTTAAAATTAATCCAAACAGTCCCTTATACGAAAACACACAAAAACTAGAAACTGCCAAAAGTCGCGCGCTCAGGCCGCTCGCGCGAAAGGTCGCTCGCGCAGGTCGCTTGCGCGAACTGCCTAATTTTCATTTTATATAAAACCTTTCTTTGTGCCTAAAATTAGCCACCTCGTGCGCGCGGGTCGCTCGCGCGAATGGTTTCTCGCGCAACCCTCGCTCGCGCGACCTGCCTATTTCCATTTTATTATATAAAACATTTTCTGTCTGCCAGAAACCACGCGGCTCGCGCGATCGTGGCGCGAGATGAAGCAGAGGCTTCATCTTCTTCGTGGAGATTGCCCTGTTTCAGATTTTCAGGGGTCTTTTGACCCATTTTCAAAACTGAATTTAACTAAGCCTTATAATCTATGTTTCTCTTTGTTTTTCAATGAGGATTAAGAATCCATAACAAATTTTACATGAATCAATCTATAACACAAGAATTTTATGAAAAACTAAAAGATCACAAAACTAATTTTCTTATATACTTTTTGATATGAATGAATTAAGCTCTAAAACTTTGACAGGAGCTTCTATGTATCATAATCTTTCATAAATATCTCTGAAAACAAGTTTTGGTGAAGATTGAAAATTTTCATATTTCTAAGCTTTAAAACTTCAACCGTAAAATCATCAATGGGGCTTTACAAAATTAAACAAATACACAGCAATTAATATGAAATTACATTCTTAGTGAGTTTAGAATACTCACTGATCAAGAGTAAAGAGGTTTGTTGAGAAAGATAAGCTCAAATAAGAAATACTCCAAGCTTTGGATATGGAGTTTGTGAAGTTTCTCTCTCCCAAAAAAATTTCAGCAATAAGAACTCTCAACTCTCTGAATGTGAAGTGCAGAATGAGGATGTGTGTGTTTAATAGTGTATAAATAGAGAGCCATGGAGCTGAACTTGGAGGCCAAGCAAAATGTTGATTACTCAACAAATTAAAATCTTAACTTAATCACTAAATATACATAATATACACACACAACATACAAATGTACATACGTATATATGCAACCCTCAGATTTTTGAAAAGGTGTTATAGAGTCATAGGGGTCAAGATGTGTTTGGGAATTGGAACTTATGGTACAACTTTACACACACAAGTTGTATGTTTCCAAACAAGGCTCAAGGAAATCATGACTTGCCTTAAATGGAAAGTGAAGCATAGTCACATCTAACTTTAAGTCTAATCCAAAAACTGTGCAAGTTAAACGCGACGCGGACTGTTTTAGACACAAACTGATATTTTTGTGACACGGTGTTCATCACAAAAATACAGAAAACTCATTTTATCGAAAGAAACAATTTTCCGGTTTTATAAAAATACAGATTGAGTCAAAAGCAAACATTTCCACCGTTTTGAAATACAGTTTTAAAATCCACCACAGGTGTTATTAATATTTACAGAAATTGAAATTTGGCCCCAACAATAATTTCAATAGTAACTAAATCAAGGTTTAACATGAGAGAATTAAATTAAGAACAGACAATATCACATGAATTTAATTATGACAATGCCATTACAAATTAAATATGAAAATGTAATTTAAAATTAAATGGAAATGAAGGTTGTTACAGAATAATTATATACTCCCTCTGTCCCATATTAAGAGTCCTTGATGCCATTTTTTGATGTCCCATTTTAAGAGTCCTCTTTAAAAAGTCATAAAGTACTTTAATGCACACTTTCCAAATTTGTCCTTTATTACATCCAACTTTTCCCTCTCTTTATTTTGATGTGACACTATAATTTTGAATTTCAAAAAGGGCAATATTGGAAAGTTGAAAATTTCACCAAAATCAAGGTTGTCCCCTTAATAAGTTGGAATTCCCAAAAGAGACTCTCAATATGGGACGGAGGGAGTAGTTAATACTTTTTTATGAGCACAATTTTAATTGTGATTACATGAAGAAAGGTTTTGTTAATCACTTGTTCTATAAATTGAGGGATAATTGTTTTACAGTTTTTCTACTTTTAATAACTAAATCTGCAACTTTCATTGGCCCATTTTTAAAGTACAATAGAGATAAACTAAGTTTTCTAACGTCCATTTTTAAACTACAAATGCTTTAATATTTTCCCTATCTACTAACACATACACACGCATAAATATGACCATATTTACATGCCTTACAAAATCATGAAATAAAAGGTTTCCTAAACTAATAGACTCTAGTGCTCTAAAATACCAGGACTCCTGAAAACTTAAGTTTCCCAAAACAATCAAGTTTTGTGAATAGGATTCGTGAAAGTATGAAGTAGCCAAAAATATTAAGACATAGGAAATTGTGGATATTCGCAAACTATTTGTATTATCCTCAGACAATGTTATATCATTCAATGTTTCATTGTGAATTCACATATATTAAATAAATTTATTTATTTTACCCGACACCAGAATGAATTTATTGATTCTTCTATAAGCATGTTGCTTCAAATTTTGAATTGCATTGAATATAAAGAATAATGGTGCATGTATTATTTTTCTCTTTAAATATTATTATAAATCGATATACTTAAAATTTTGAAATTTGAGAACCAAATTTGAAATTCAATTTTGGGAAGCATAGCATTACTCTAAGTACAAATAAATCGCATTTTGAAGGTAATACCATTTGTGTTGATTCTTCAAACAAAATTTGGCTTTTGGAACACCATTTTTGTTAAACACATGCATTTGGTATCAACCCATAACTGGTGCATTATGACTATTGTACATAGATAACATAATAAAAGTAAAATTAATGCAGCTAAGTTTTATATATATATATATATATATATTAGTAAGACTGCATTTGGTATCAACCCATAATTGGTTTTAATATTATATATTCTAGAAAATCAAGTTTGCACCTAATTTGAAATAGAGAACAAAATGGAGTTACAATTAACATAGATATTATTTTAATTTTTTTGGCCCACAATCGATGATGAAAAAAATTCCAAAATTGGTGCAAATAACTATTGAAATAAGATGTAAATGGGGTCGGTCATTGATACAATTTAATAGTATTTCACCATAAAACATTAACATTAAAGAAGAATACCATGTGTAAATTATTTCACTACACTTGCAAAGGGGATAAATTTATAGTCATATCCATTAAAGATTCTTTTTAATAGCCGAGTAATGTTATATTTTTTTTAATATTATTTGATCTGTTTATTTTCTAAACAAAGGAGTCAATGACCATTTTGCTATTTGCTGCAATATTATTTGATCTGTGTAGTTTCTAAGTGAAGGATGTCAATAATTATTTTGATGTATAATGCAGATAGATATATCAAGTGTATTACTTGCTTTTTAAAACTATCCTTTGGTGTTGGTACAAACATGCAAGTAATTTTGACTCTTTATTATTTCTCTTACACTAACCATCAGTTCAATCAACATTTCCAAACACAAATACTTATGGTATTAGGTCCTGAGCTTCAACATTTACTTGTCAATTGGTGTTTACTACTAGTTATCAATAATGATTTGGGGCAACAAAAATACAGCTCATATAAGTACTTTGGATTGTTTATTAGCACTAACATGAATTGTTCATAACATTTTCTTTCTTTTATTACAATGGGGGAAGGGGGATTCTAACCTACACGTAAGGCGCGGAGGAGTTGGTGCCAACTTCGATTGACCCCTTCAAGATATTTTTTGCCCCTATATCCTTCTTGATATGAAAATTAATTTTACAAAGAAAGGTAGTTTCTATGGTGGATAAAAATGATATGAGCGCATCAAAATTATTACACATTTAATGACTTTGGTGCCAACGTAATTGTCACATAATTTGCCAGTTTTTACAGAACACGACACATTGATACTTCTGGGAAAACTAAATTAAAAAATAAATAAAAAAGAAAAGAAGAAGAAGTACGCAAGGCAACCAAATTCACCAAGCCATCAATATTTGTGCTCTTTCAAATTATAAATAATTTGTTTGAATATAATAGAATTCGTTATTCTATGATATGTGAGAGGAATCATTAAACAAAAATAGTTATCTAACAAATAGGTTAAGTTCCCTACCATACAATATATATAATTAAACAAAAATAGTTATCAGGATTTGTAGACTAAAATCCAATACACCAAATAATAATAATAAAAAAAAAGACGTTATTTTGTGTCAAATCAAATTCAATTAGATTATTTAAGAAGAAAAACAAAGATTGGTGAATCTGATTTTGACCAAAAATCAAATTTAATTTAGCAAATGACAATAAAGTTGCTTTCAAAAAAAAAAAAAAAACAGACAATAAAAGTTAATGCATTATGTATGTTTTAATTATTTTATATAATATCTCCTACTTTCTAATATTAGTGTTATTATGTATCCAAAATGAAATGACGAATTTTGAGTTGTGTAAACTGTAAGAATAAGTGTTGCATGCGTTAAGAGTATCTCCCAGCTGACTCAGCTCAATATAGTGGCTCTCAGTTTTTGGTTAAGTGGTTTTGTAACTGTCTTGTACAGCTGGAATAAGTCGGTTCATAGTTTGTTGTAACTGAATGAGTTGTTCACTGAGTCTTGCCTTTAAATATAGCTTAGTCTATATATGTTTAATAATCTGCGAGAAATGAAATAGATCTGAGTTCATCTTCTTCCTTAAGACTCTTCTATTACTGTACTTATCTGCATGACCCAATAGAATGTCTCAAATAAAAGAATATGCACAGTGATTTAAACAAACTTATTTATATATATATATATATATGATCGAACTCATTATCTTTCTTTTTTATGTATTGAAACAAATTTGTTTTTGGGTAAGCGTTTTGAAACAATGTTAGGTGAAAACATAATAGCATATTGTGTCTTTTATTGTTTAAAACAACATTAGGTGAAACCAATACTGATGTATATGGTCTCATTATTTCATAATTTCTGTTTTCCAAATAACTATAGAACTAAAACCTAATAACATGAGGCAAAAAAAAGAAGCAGCATCTACATGCCTAGAGTTTGTCAAGGTCTTCAACAAGAGATTTTCTGGGATAGAAACAATCCAAAAGAATACTAATAATATAGCTTATAATCATGGTATGTCTTATAAGAGATTAAATGTAGTAAGGATCATTCATAATATGGTATTTTACTGCCTTCAATTAAGAACTGCCACGTAAGGGAAGTTAGTTAAATATTTGGGGCAATAAGTGATAAATCTAAATTACAGAAAATATGGTGGTTTAAGTATAAGTAGGAAAAGTTTTTAGAATTAGGTTCACTCCTTGGTCTAAAGATAAAACTACCCCCAACATTTCTCTACACAAACAGTTTTAATGTTCCTGCACCTCCGGCGACCTCGCCTGAGCTCCGGCGACCACTACCATGACATCGCCTGAGCTCCGACAACCTCGCATGAGCTCGTCTGACCTCCGACGAGCACCACCACCACCACATGCACTGGACCTCTACCGTTCACCACCAACGCCACACCAGACCTCTCTCAATCTCTTTACAACCAAACAACCACATCAACATAAAAATGATCATAAAACAAACTTCTGGAAGTTAATTTATCATATCACCGAAAAGAGTTGTGAAATTTAAAAAAAAAAAAAAAGTTATGAAATTTATCAACAAAAAGTTGTGAAATTTCACAGAATTCGTGGAATTTCACGAAAACACCACTGCCACACCAGACCTCTGCCGATCACCACCACGAGATCTGCAAATTATTTTTTGCATAAAATCTATATTTTTACAACCTACTCAACGAGATCTATCAAACAAGTATCATAGTTGATATCAAAATCTGGAAAAAAATGTTGAGTAACTTTACTGACTTTTTTTTGATAAATTTCTCAACAAAATGTGTTAAAAAAAAATAAAAATAAAAATAAAACTTTTACATTGATTCAATATTGTTGGGATTCCATTAATGCTTTTTCAAGAAGCCTCCAGCCATCTTCAGATAGTCTCCGTAACCACTTTCCGAACCACCATCACCACCAGTCTTCGCCGGTGGTTCGGTGATAGCAGGGGCGGTGGCCCATTTTCCAGAATCAGTGGTTATATTGGTGGTCTCTGTCTTGGTCTCGGTCATCTAAGTGGCCGATTCGCCGAAACCAGTGGTTGTGGTGGTGGAATGAGATGTTTGGTAGTTGTGGAGATAATCCTCAGCCTAGCCAACATACTTTCCGAAGCTCTTCTCCTCCAGATTTCTGTAATCGGAGGCGGCACCTAGGAGATCTGTACCGATGTCGGCGACCTTGCCTGTGTCTACCTTTTCAGATTCACTGCCGAAAGTGGATTTTACGACCTCCGCCACCAACTGAACGCTCGATAGGAGATCGGAATTCGAAGGTTGGGTATGGGGCTTCACCTTCTCCTTCTCGTTCTCGTTCTCGTTCTCGGGTTGGTGTTCCGATCAGAGATTGATCGGTATTCTCTCTCTCTCTCTAACTGCAAACCCAGTAAGAGGAAATGTGTGAAGGGTGTAATGGTCATAAACTATGATATTATATAGGTTAAAGGATTTATGTTTATTAATGTCCACTAATCATGGACTTATTCCCAAATTGTTTTCCCTTGTGTCTTATAACCAAATAGTTCTCCTAATTTGGTATTTAATACCAAATTTTTATAAATATTTTGCATTGATTTTGGGTAACTTGCCTACCTTAGTCGATTATTTAATCTGGGTTAGAATTAATAACATGTCCATTAGTTTAACCAAATAATATTGGTTATTGTACTATCCCAAATGAATTAAACCTCTCTATTAGTGAAAAATTAAGTATTAAATGTAGACGTTATTTTAGTAATATGATATCACAAACCAATATAAATTTCTTATTTATCGACCTGTCCCCCTATTTCCATGGAAATCTTTGTCCACCTAAGCAAACTTCTGAAATGTATTAGTATGTTACTAATTGGAAGAAAAATATATGAATCTTTATACCAGCACAAGGTCATTTCAGCCTCCTAAAGTGGGTAAGGATAGTTTAGGTATATTTGAATAGTCCCAACATTATTTAATAAATAGAAGATGTGATTGTTTATACCTAATAAAAGCTCAGGGAGAAGTGTTGCTCTTCAAACCTGATGGAGGTAAGTGTTCTAGGGTCAATCCTCAGGGGTGGTAAGTGATATTAACTGCCCATTTCAAAATTTCATATAATTGGTTATTCAATTTTTTTTTCACTAAAATAAATAAATAAAGGGGATGGTCCTAAATTAAACTTATAACTTTCAGTAATCAAAATGCATATCCATTGTTACAAATAAAAATAAATAAATAATTAACCCTAATCATGTGGATAACCATGGGTAAAAATAATGAGTGTATCTTTGCTCACCTCAATTTTGCTCACTCTTTCCTTACCTACAACTGTTATATTAACAAGTGTCTTATTTCATTCTCATACATATTACCCCTGCTTTAATAACACAATTACTGAATGGAACAAAAGTGAGACACATATCAGTTCGTTTGTATTGGGTGAGAAGGGTAATAAGTTCATCTACATGAATGGATCAAACAATTCTAACTCAGTTGAATATATTGTGTTTGATTGCAAGTGATCCCAAAAATGTAGCCTCCACACCGCATAAAATTTGTTCTCATCTTATAATTATTAATCTAACCAATAGTAATTTTAGTTGTAATAGGACTCATTTTAATAAAGAGGATATGACTAATCAAAAACACTTTATTGAAGATTACTTAAAACACTGTGTATTATATCTTGACAGTCCTACACGGCTAAAAAGACTACAATATATACTAATGTATAACAAATTTAAGAATTCTATACTCTCATGGACACACCACAAATAAAAAAGTGGTATACCAAATTTTTAAAACTCTAAGAAAAATATACCACTAATAAAAAAGTGGTATACCAAACTTTTAAAACTCTTAGAAAAATATAGTTAAGTAAAAGTATACTAATTGATAAAAGTGTAAAACACTTACACCCATTGGTACATTTATATATAGTATAGAAGTATAGATATAGATAGATATAGATATAAATATATATAGATAGATAGATATATATATATATATATATATACTGCTTCGGGTCTGGGGCACTACCCCTGAATTCTCCTATAAACTTGTACCCCTAAGATAAAATCTTCGGACCGCCCTGAATCCGACTGCATGCAAGGTTGACACGTGTAATGGGGGACTACAACTACACTTTGGTAGGTCTCCTCACTATTGTCACCAAGTACCCTCAAAACATCGAACAAATTCTCATGTTTGTCTTCCAGTAGGCCAATGCATTGTAGAACTTGCATGGGGATAACAATTAGGAGGTAAAAGATCCATTCTCATTTGTAGTCGTATATGATTTGGAACGCCAGCGGTCCTTTCAACTTTATCATATAATCTATTCGAGTAATGCTAGAGTCACAAAATAGTCACAAAGAGATGCTCACAAAAGGATGTGGCATTCAATGTGGCACCCATGTGGTAGAATTAAGTGTGGCGGGTCCTACTGTCACATGGGATGCCACTTCCTTTTATAAGCATCTTTTTGTGACTCTTTTATGACTCTAGCATTTTTGAATCCATTAAGGCGTACTGAAAACCAAAACTAAATAACCATGATATAGAAAGCACGTATCTGCAGACGAAAGAAAGACATATATAAAAGAAAAAAGGACAGGGAAAGGGCTCATCATGTTCGGTGCTCATTATCTAACAAATTTGACAAAAAAAAAAGTGTTTACAACTGAAAGATTGGGCTGCTTGTGCTGATTTAAATGCTAATTTTCCTGGAAACTTGCATATTGAATCGAACAAAACTACAACAGCTGGTAGGACTTTGAATGGTTAACACTGATGTCTGACTGAAAAAATAAAGTAGGAAAACAAAACCGAAAATTAAATAATGTTATATGGTATAGACAGCCAAGCTAACAAAAAACCCCAGAAGAGCACCTGCTATGACTTCTGCCAGAGTATGGCCAACTGATTCGTTTAAGGGAGTGCAATAAGAGGCCACTTTCTCTGATCCTCCATCAACATCCGTTGGAAGGCTGGAGGATATCATCGCACTACTTTGACTCTTCTTGTTAGATGAAAGTAATTTTGGTTTAAAATCATTGGCCTCCTCCAGGAAGGGATGGTGGTCAATGCACTCTGAACTGAAGGCTGATTTCCCTGGTAGAGAATTGATTAAATCACCTGAATCATTGCAGGAGGAGGAAACTGAGTTCAACTGGGTCTCAAGGAGGACTCTGTTTAATGCTTTTGCATGAGTGCCCACTTCCCTTCTGACTCCCTACAAATGTGAAAAATTCTTAGAAGACTTGATACTTTAAAGCTGCATGGAAAATATTACAATTGTATACAGTATTCTAGCCTTTGTAGTATTTGAGATATCATGTAATGGAGCTCTTAGAAGTACCACAACCAAGCACGGACAATATACTGTTCCCCCAAAAAACCCACTTCCTCCGTCCCAATTTAAGAGTTCTTTATTCCATTTTGGTATGTACAGTCCTCTTTGAAAAGTCAATGTACTACTAGAGACTTTCCAAATTTATCCTGTTATGATAAAAGCTTCTCTCACTTTTTATTATGTTGGGACACTAAAATTTCAAACTTAAAAGGGCATTAACAAAAAGGGTTCGTTAATTTGGAACGGATGGAGTATTATCATCTCAGTTTTCTTTGACAACTACATGTTTAATATTGATGTCCAATATATTTATTATCGTTACCCCCCTTCGAATAACAAGCTGATGCAAATTGAAGCAATAATCAAAAGGAATTCAAGGATATGTCAACCAAAGAACAAAAGCTCGAGGATCTGTTTCATATCAAACCAGAATCTACCAACTAGTACGATTTCAAAACAGATTCTAACAACCTCTCATGCTCATTATTAAACACCCTAGTAAGATAAACTATACTCACGTATAGGTTACTGAGAAAAAGACCAAATACAAAGAAAGACAAGCTACAACAATTATAAAAGAGTATGGGAAAATAATGAATTGTACTATTTCACAACTAGGAAACTGTTTATATACAAGTTACAAGGAAGGATAAGAAAGAAAATTAGATAAAGACATTAAAAAGAAAATAAAATAAAGATATTAGTCAACAACTAAAATAATATGATCCTCATTCAACGGGCTAACTATCCGGGATTCGAATAATCATATCCAACACTCTCCCTCAAGCTGGTGCGAAGAGATCCACAACACCCAGCTTGCCCAACGAAGTCTTCAATAAGGACGGTCCAATAAATTTAGTAAGCATATCAGCAACTTGATCAGTTGAGGGAACAAAGTTTGGAACAATAGTAACAGACCGAACTTTTTCCCGAATGAAGTGAATATCCACCTCAATATGCCTGGTGCGTTCATGAAGAAGAGTCAGAAGCAAGCATAATTGCAGACTTGTTATCACAGAGAGTGGAGAAGGCTCACTCACGGGAAAACCCAATTCGGTTAAAAGAGAACGAAGCCAAAGTAATTCACAAGTGCCCTGAGCCATAGCACGATATTCAGCTTCAACTGAAGATCTAGAGACCACTGCCTTCTTTTTACTCTTCCAGGATAGAAGGTGACTACCATAGAATGTACAGAAACCAAATGTAGAGCGCCTATCATTCTTAGATCCTGCATAATCTGCATCAGTAAAACAAGAGACCCCAGTCTGTTTTCCTACTGTATAAAAGAGACCAAAACCAGGGCAAGTTTTGAGATACCGCAAGATATGGTGAACAGCGTCCAAGTGTGTGGTACGAGGAGAATGCATAAATTGGCTCACGACACTTACTGCAAAAGTAATGTCTGGTCTAGTGTTGGTTAGATAAATTAATCTACCAACAAGACACTGATAAACAGAGGGATCAGATAACAAATCTCCAGACTCAACAGTTACCTGAAGATTAGGATCCATAGGAGTGGATGCAGGACGGCATCCCATCATGCCAGTATCACCTAAAAGATCTAAAACATACTTCCTCTGAGTCATTAATATTCCACTACGAGACCGGGCAATGTCAATACCAAGAAAATATCTGAGAGGCCCTAAATCCTTAACTTCAAAGGTACGACTTAGATCCTTCCTAACTTGAATAATCCCCAAAGTATCGTCACCAGTAATAATTATGTCATCCATATAAACAGAAATAACAATACAATGACCATCCAAAGAACGACGAATAAAGCATGTATGATCTGAATGACATCTAGCAAAAACCAAGATATATTACCACATCACTAAAGCGACTAAACCAGGCTCGAGGTGACTGTTTTAACCCATAAAGAGATTTACGAAGTCGACGTACTTTACCAGGATACTCCCCCTCAGCGCGAAAACCAGGTGGAGGATCCATGTATATAGTCTCCTCGAGATCACCATGAAGAAACGCATTCTTGACATCCAATTTTGCAACAAGGCGGGCCTTGTACCTATCAATAGAGCCACCTACTCGATACTTAACCGTAAAGACACATTTGCAGCCAACCGTCTTCTCACCAGGTGGAAGAGAAACAAGCTCCCATGTCTTATTTTGCTGAATGGCATCCATTTCTACTTGCATGGTCTGGGTCCAATTTGGGTTCTGGAGAGCTTCTAACGCTGACCGAGGAATAGAGACAGATTCAATATGACTAAGGAAAGCCTGGTAGGGACTTGAAAGATTAGAATAAGAGAGATACTGGGAAATAGGATGGTTAGTGGAACTTGAAAAACCATATCGATTCACAGGGCGAGAAACACGAATGGAACGTCGAAGAGAAGGACCAGGAGATGCATTACTTGACACTGGAGAGGATTCGGGCAGTGGAGGTGGAGCACGGGGACGACAAGAATAGTGATGACTAGGAGAGGACATGACAACCGGAGGAAGTAATTCATCGGAAGGAGGAGAGCTCTCAAAAATAGGAACAAGACGTGGGAGAGCTTCAGTGGTGGTGATTGGAGTGGGAGTGTCCTCCAAAGATTGAGATGGCCCTGCAAAGAAAGAAACATCCTCCAAGAAGGTAACATCCATAGAATTATAAAATCGTAGGGTGGTAGGATCATAACATCTATACCCTTTTGACATCGGAGAATAACCAAGAAACACACACCGAATAACTTTATCATCAAGTTTGGTACGTAAAGGACTCCTGTTCTGAACAAAACAAGTGCAACCAAAGACTCTAGGAATAACAGGAAAAAGGGTACAATCCTTAGAAGCAGGAATCGTGGATGTCGCCTACAAATCTCTATAAAATCCGCGATTCTGCGGTTCTTAGTGAGATTCATAATAGAACCACGATTCTCTCACAAGAGATTTGCGACTCCTACTGGAGTAGAAGCAGCCATGAAAGAAAAATAAAAAAAATAAAAAAAATCGATGTAAACCCTAACAGAGAAGACAAGAGAAGAAGAAGAAGAAAAAGAAGAAGAATAAGAAGGAGAAGAAGAAGGAAAGAAAGAAAAAAGAACCTGGTAAAGCAGTCCCTTCCTTGTCGAACCAGGCGTCGTCGTCATCGTCCTCGTCCTCGTCGTGTGGTCCAAGGCGAGTCTCTCTCTCTCTCTCTCTCTCTCTCTCTCTCTCTCTCTCTCTCTCTCTCTCTCTCTCTCTCTCTCTCTCTCTCCATTGTGGCTGCTGTGAAGTAGTAATAATAGAGATAAAACCCTAATGGGCCTAATGTGTATGCGTGTATTTAAAACAAGTGAACCCACTTAACTTTTATGTTTATTATAAATACACCCCTTAAAGTTTTGCAAATATCAAAACCATAATTACATTATATTCTTATGTTACTTCATTTGCAAATAGCACCATATAACTAATGTATATCTACAGTTTAACCCCAAATCAATCTATGATTAATTCTAAATAGCTACAAAGAAATCATAAATTAAAAAGCATTACATATTATTTTCAATGTTCTAATATGAAAAAACATCATTTACTTTTTCTTGCATAATTTTCAAACTAAATAAGTATATAATATTTATTTAATATAGACGATTCTTAAACGCCCCAAACTTGGTGAGAAGACGACTGCAAAATAGAACCAAGCTGGGACTGAATCAAACTAATCTGAGTCTGCAACTGTCCAAGATCAGGAGTGGCTGGGCTAGAACCAGTATCAGCAATAGCAGCAGTACGAGAAGGACCAGTATTACGATTATTACGAGCACATTGTTGCTTAAGTTCGGGATGGAACTTAAAGCAACGATCTCTAGTATGGCCTAGGACCCCACAATGACGACAAATAGGACGCTTGGTACCTGAATGAGCGCCAGAAGAAGCTGCAAAGGCCATCTGATCAGCAGCAATAGGACGTGACTCAGTAGCAGGAACAGGAACAGGATCAGGAACAATGGGGTTAATCAATCGACGCCGTCGCTCGTCACCATCTATCGTAGCAAAGGCCTCATATAGTGAAGGCATGGGTGAGGTGTTAACAATCTGAGCCCGAAGTGTTTCAAACTTAAGCTTAAGTCCCATGAGAAACTGGTAGATATGCAGCCGGTTAAGATGCTGGAGAGTAATAGAAGGGGCTTCAACCGGATAGTCACTAAGAGGCTCTGAGCCAATTCTTCCTAGCGAGACTGTAAGTAACCAAAATAGTCGGCTACACTAAGTCCCAAAGATTCTTGGAAAGCCTGGGAGATATCTCGATACAACTCAAAAATTCGAGAATCACTGCGCGCATGCACATACATCTGGGTCAAAGCAAGTCATAAATCGTGAACCGTATCGTGGTACATAAACATGTGATAAATACGGTCTTCCATCAAATTAAAAAACCATCACAGAATGGTGCAATTGTCAATGTTTCATTGGGCTAGCTTAGGATCGGTGCAGGCTGGTTTCTTTTCGTCACCCTGAATCTAACCAATTTTTCCTTTTCCACCTAGGTAGAGGCGGAGAGAAGGAGACCACACGCTGCGAAATTCTGCCCATTCAGAAGCACGCTAGTAACCCAATGAGCGAAAGTGTGCTATGAGAGAGAGACATCTGGTCGAGTTTCGGAAGTGGTAGGTTGAACACCATCTTTGTCTTTTCCGAAATTGGCCATCGAAACGAAGGAATAAGAGTAGATTTTTCACCCGTAGCAAAGAAGAAATCCGAACAGAGGCTGCCGAAAAAATCAGCGGCAGAAAAAGAACCCAAGAGAAGCAAAAAGAAGGGCACGAAAAATCCCTAAATCATCGGAAGACCCACAAGGGCAAGGCGCAGCCTAAAAGCTGCACAGAGATCTGCGCAGTAGAGAGGAGGGCTGCGGCTGAGTGGTGAGGGGCTGGGGAGGCTGCGGTGTGGCTGGGAAGGGTGGTGGAGGTTTGCGGTTGGGCAAGGGTGAAGGGTTAGGGTTTGGATTTGGCTTTGATACCAAAAAAGAGTATGGAAAAATAATGAATTGTATTATTTCACAACTATGAAACTGTTTATATACAAGTTACAAGGAAGGATAAGAAAGGAAACTAGATAAAGACATTAAAAAGAAAATAAAATAAAGATATTAGTCAACAACTAAAATAATATGATCCTCATTCAACGGGCTAACTATCCGGGATACGAATAATCATATCCAACAATTATAAATGTCGTACAACACCAAACTGCATCAACGACAAAACTCAACTAAGCCTTGTCCCAACTTACTTGAGGTGGGCTACATTACTCCTTTTCTCCACTCTGTTGAGCCTGAGATCATATCCTCTCTCACCTGCATGTTATCAATCTATTACTTGTACTCATGACAATTAGCATTACCCTCAATGTGGATAGGCCAAATGAAACTTTACTCAACTGTACTATGACCCACTGACAAATTACATACACGTCGTTAATTTTTTCGATTGAGCATTTGTCCTTTTAGTGATGAATCAGACCCAATTTTCTAGTGGCGTCATGATTACTTTAACAGAATGCATAGATGCTAACGTGATTTTACTAAAATATTATTAAAGCTGATGTCACATCTTCTTCCAATCCATCTTCTGAAAACACTTCCTTGTATAGCAAAACCTAAGGAAGAACAAGACAAGGCAATCTTCATCAAGTTTGGAATTAGAACAATTTTAGTAAGACCAGCACCAACCGGGTGCACATCTCACCATCAATTTCACCAACACCAACACACACACCTCTTCCACCACCGATGACTGCCTATCACACTACAAAAATCTCTAAGTCAATCGCCGGCATAGTTACTAAAGATGCAAGGCATACCTAGGCGCAAATGTCTAACGCAGAAAAAAGCGCGAGCCTGAGCAAAGTAAGGCACACTTCAAGAAAACTTCTAAACTAAATGTACTTAAGCAAATATAAAGAACTCAACAATTAACATATACATATAAATATGTAAACAGCTCAACAATGTACATTCTGATCGATTAGCTCACTTAGCCAATTATTAATTTGTCTTTACTATGCCTTACAAAGTAGTCCATCTTAGAATAGTATAGTAAAGACCTAATTAAGTTAAAATAAAACATCAAATCTAATTCCCATGTATATTATTTGTACACTTAGGCTTTTCCCTTCTCTTTTCTTTACCTACTCCAAACTCAAGAACTAAAAGAAGAGTTAATGTTGGTCAGAAAAAAGAATATTTTATATCTGAAAGATCTCGAAGTTATAAATTTATAATGGCCAAATGAGTCTTAATATGGATCCAGAGCTAATAAGAGGTGGGTCATGAGTTAGGTCTAAAGACAGTATAAATTGGGTTTGAAAATGTACCTTAGTTTCATGCCAAATTAAATTGTTGATGCATAATCTTATTGACACCCGAGCCTTGGGCTTTTATGCAAAAGCACGCCTAGGGGGGTTTCACCTAGGAAAAGGCGAAGAGTAAAGACTAAGCCCGTCTAAGCCTATGGCGTGCCTTTAACAACATAGGTTCGTCAGTGCTCAATATCCATGCCACGAACTCGTGGGCTCATCTGCTATCAGCCCCAATTTCACTGTGATGTATGTATGTATGTACCTTTATGTTTTGTGAAGAATCTATACATATTATACTCATACATGTACGGTATGCACACTCCTTATATATGAATATGTGTGTGCACATATTTGGAATTATCTTCGAGTTGAATCCACTGCGGTGCCATGGTATAAACTTGTTTGGTTTTCAGGTTGCACACCTAGACAAAATGTAATTTTATGGATTGCTGTCCAGAATAGACTAGCCACCCATGACAGAATCTATACGTTTACTCCAGGGCCGCTTGCCTGTGTGTTTTGTCATAATAAAATGGAATCCCATAATCAACTATTTTTTTATTGCACTTATGTCTCTTTTGTTTGGCAGGATCTAATGCAGCGATGTGGGCTTATCTGCAACCATATTGATTGGGATACCACAGTCCAATGGATGGCACAGCACTGGAAGGGGAAGAATATCAAACATGCAATACCCAAAATCTGTCTTGGAGTTGCAGTTTATGGCATTTGGAGGGAAAGAAACATCAGAACTTTCAAAGGCATCTCTACTCCCAAAGAACACTTACTTCAAAACATGGTATCACAGATAAACAATCAGATTAGATCTAAATGGAAACAGCACTCCCAAATTGAGCTTTTTGTACTTCCCTGGACATGATTGGGATGGTGTTTGTTGTTTTTGGAGTGTTGGTTGAATTTTGGTGTTTTGAGATGACTTTCTTGTAGTCTATCTATTTTTTGTGTGGCATGCTTGCCACTGTCCTTATGTTGTGCTTCTCTGTATCATCCTGGGGTATGCCCCTTGTACATTTGTACATCCTTTTTTGGAATATATTAACCCTTTTTTCCGGAAAAAAAAATATGTGTGTAAATGTAACTACAGTCCGTGCATAATTATGAGCATGTTTATCTTACCAACAATTTGAGGTTTTGCTTCGTTGTAAGCTCTGAAGGAGAGAGTCAGTTCATAAGCAAATAAAGGACAGTCAAAATTTCAAATCTCAATTTGAAGAACAAGAGAGTTTGCACTTGCAATAATTCAAAACTCAAATGGGGTTGTTATAATTGTTATAGTGCGTTGAATTGGATTCTTGATTGCTACAATTACAGTTGTTGGTTGGTGGAAGCATTCTCATTGAAGGTGCTGACGACTATGAACATCACTTTTTGATTTGGTTCGTTTTGCTTGAACATCTTTTTCTCTGACTCTATATATATCATGTGCAACCCATTTTAATCAACTCTCTCACATTTTATCTAAAATGTTGCTACTTTTTACAGCTCACTAATCGAATCATTTTAGTATGGTAGAGGATGGATAACTGAAAACGAGGACTAGAAGGAGCAGCGTTTGAGATCAGAAACTTGAGTGGTGAGGAGAGAAAGCTGGGAAAACTGAAACTCCAGAATATAAGTCTATTTTGCTAGAAAAGATAGCACTGAAGTGGTGTAGGACAAATAGAAGATAAAAACTTAACGGAACAGATCGTAATGGTTACTCGAAAAGGGGAAAAGTAATCTAAAATTGCATTATGCAGTTTGAATCTTAGAAGCACGAAGCGAGGGCGGGGGCGGGGGCGGGGGCGGGGGCGGGAGCGAGGAACCGTTAAACTTAAAGAGGTTCAAAGGTTGGGAGTGTCCAAGAAGCGTCTAAATATTTGAGATAATATATTGTATATGTAATTATTGAAGTGAAATTTAGATTGATAGAAGATTTTTTTATTGTAAATTTTGTTTTTGAAAGTCTTAAACCATATATTCCGACATAAAAATACTTCTTTGATAAAATGTTTGGGCAAACTCTGCCTGGGTTGTTTCAACACTGCCGGTCCCAAGCCCGGATAAAAGAGGAGGGTTAGTGCGTTAGGTAGCTCGACAGCCAGCACGTAAAAAAAACCGTCGGATCCTTATGATATGAATCCAAATATGAATACTCGTGTAAATGCTAGGGCGTTCCCTTTAAGCGATGCGTTGCGCCTGCCTTCGGGTGTTTCGAAAAATGTGCAAGGGGCGCCGCATCGACGCCCGGGTGTGGTGTTAAATAAGCAAGGGTTCCCGGGCTCATCTGGGCCACCGCGGGTAAAGAAGCTAGTTCAAAACTATAGGCTTAGGTTAGCAACTTGGAATATAGGAACCTTAACAGGTAAAGCTATGGAACTAGTAGACACTATGATTAGAAGGAAGGTTAATGTAGTATGTTTACAAGAAACAAAGTGGGTTGGAGAGAAAGCTAAGGAGGTAGAAAAGACCGGGTATAAGATATTCTATACAGGGAAAGATAGGCACAGAAATGGTGTCGGAATCGTGGTTGACAAGAACCTCAAGGATAAAGTTGTGACAGTCACGAGGAAAGGAGAAAGAATATTGCTTATCAAACTGATAGTTGGAGTGGATATAATTAATGTGATTAGTGCATACACGCCCCAAGTAGAATTGGATGATCACACTAAAAGACAATTCTGGGATGAGTTGGACGCTTTAATGCAAGAAATACCGGGAGGAGAGAAGATAATTGTAGGTGGAGATTTTAATGGCCATGTAGGCAAAGATAGAACTGGATATGAGAGGGTGCATAGGGGGTATGGTTTTGGAGATCAGAATGAGGCAGGGGTGAGTATTTTAGATTTCGCAGTAGCATATGATCTTGTAGTAGCAAACACATTTTTTAAAAAGAGGGAAGAACACGTGATAACCTTTAAGAGTGGATCTAATAGAAGCCAGATCGATTTGTTCCTTGTGAGAAAGGCAAACCACTTAGCATGTAAAGACTGTAAGGTCATCCCAGGAGAGTGTTTAACATCTCAACATAGACTTACTATTTTAGATATCCATATAAAAGGACAATGTCGTACTAGAAAAGACCCTATAAACCCGCGAACTAGGTGGTGGAACCTTAAAGGCGAGAAACTAGCAATATTCCAAGAGAGAATGTATGCAGAAGCACCTTGGAATTTGGAAGATGGAAGCAATACTATGTGGGATAGAATGGCAGGGTGCATCACGAGAATATCGAAGGAGGTCCTCGGAGAGTCGAAGGGAAGAGGGTTGGCTTCTAAAGATACTTGGTGGTGGAATGAAGAGGTACAAGCTGCAGTAAAAACCAAAAAGAATTGCTTTAAGAAGTGGCAAAATGATAGAAGTGAGGAACACTTCAAAAGCTATAAATGTGCAAATAAGGAGGTTAAAAGGACAGTTAGAGTTGCTAAAATGGAAGCCTATGACGCCTTCTACACCAAACTAAACCCTAGAGAGGGAGAAAAATGTATTTATAAGCTTGCTAAGTCGAGAGAAAGGAAAACAAGAGACATTAATCAGGTTAAGTGTATAAAAAGCGATGACTCTAGGGTTCACAATTGTGACCCTCACTTTTATTAATAAGAGAAATGAATCAGAAAAGATAAAATTACATAGAGACCCTTTAACTTAAGATAAATCATAAAGTAGCAATAACAATAAAATAAAGACTATCACTCAACACTCCCCCTCAAGCTGGTGCGAAGATGTCTCTCATGCCCAGCTTGCTAAGAATGAAATGAAAAGGTCGACTAGCAAGGCCTTTTGTAAGGATATCAGCTAGCTGCTCACCTGATTTCACAAAAGGTGTACATATGCTCCCATTTGTTAACTTTTCCTTGATGAAGTGCCTGTCAATCTCCACATGCTTTATCCTGTCATGTTGAACAGGATTGTGTGCAATACTAATGGCAGATTTGTTATCACAGTACAACTTCATCGAATCTTTTGGTCCAAAACCAAGATCTGATAACACGATCTGAACCCACAATAACTCACATACCCCTTGTGCCATGGCCCTAAACTCTGCCTCTGCACTAGACCTAGCCATTACTGATTGTTTCTTGCTCCTCCAGGTCACCAAATTACCTCCAACAAACAAGCAATAACCTGTGGTTGACCTTCTGTCAGTAATTGACCCGGCCCAGTCCGCATCAGTGTAGGCTTCTACTAACGTATGACCATGTTTAGCAAAGCATAAACCTTTCCCTGGAGCTAACTTCAAATACCTCACAATTCTGAACACAACATCTCGATGGAGTTGTTTGGGATCCTGCGTGAACTGGCTAACCACACTAACCGAAAATGCAATGTCAGGTCTCGTATGAGCCAAATAAATTAACTTACCAACCAACCTCTAGTATCTCCCCTTATCAACTGAATCTCCACTGGGATCATCACCAAGCTTTACATTAGGGTCCATTGGAGTATCAACTGCCTTACTTCCTAGCATGCCAGTTTCCTTGAGCAGGTCCAAAACATACTTTCGTTGTGATATGATAATTACATCCTTGGATCTAGCCACCTCAATTCCCAAGAAGTACTTCAAATTTCCCAAATCTTTGATTTCAACATCTGTAGCAAGATATGATTTCAACCGTTTCATCTCCTCTAAATCATCACCTGTAAGGACAATATCATCCACATAGACAATCAAAGCCGTTACCTTTCCCCGTGACGAATGCTTAAAGAAGAGAGTATGGTCACCTTGGCTCTGTCTGAAACCGTACCTGATCATAGCTTGGGAGAACCTATCAAACCAAGCTCTGGGAGATTGTTTGAGGCCATATAATGACTTTTTGAGTCGACACACTCTTCCTTTGGTCCTATCATCCTCGAACCCAGGGGGTATGTCCATGTAAACCTCTTCCTCTAAATCCCCATGTAGAAACGCATTCTTCACATCGAATTGATGCAAGGGTCATTCCAAATTTGCTGCTAGAGACAACAAGACTCTAATAGAGTTCATCTTTGCAACAGGGGCAAACGTCTCCTGATAGTCCACCCCATAAGTCTGAGTAAAGCCCTTGGCCACTAACCTAGCTTTGTATCTCTCTATTGTCCCATCTGCTTTGTGTTTCACAGTGAATACCCACTTGTACCCTACTGTCTTTTTTCCACGGGGTAACTCTGTTAATTCCCAAGTACCATTTTTGCGAAGTGCTTTCATCTCTTCAACCATGGCAAATTTCCACTTAGGATCAGAGAGAGCTTCCTGTACATGGTTAGGGATAGACACAGAATCGAGTTTGGACACAAAAGCTTTATAGGATGTAGACAATCGAGAGTATGAGACAAATTTAGAAAGAGGGTGTTTGGTGCATTCCCTAGTGCCCTTTCGAAGAGCAATAGGAATGTCCAACTCATTTTCAGAAGAAATAGGAATAGGAGTAGAGATACCTGGACCTTCATCACTTGAAGAAGTCGATTGTAGTGGGATTGGAGAAATGATCCTCTCATCTGTTGCCCAAAGATCCTTCTACTTTTATTTTTGGAATAGGTCAACAGCTCCTTATTTTTATCCTCTGCACTTTCCTCTCCTCTCCTTGTTTTACTTTCATCTCCTATTTTTTCTTCACTAATACTTTCTTCTCCTTTTTTTTACTTCCTCCTCTTCTCCAATAATAAATGGCACCATTTCTACAGGTTTCTCTTCACCTAACAGTTTCTCCCCCTGAAGAGAGGGCTGGAAAGAAAGGAAGTAAGACAATTTTTCATCAAAAGTAACATCCATAGACACGAACCACTTCCGAGAGGGTGGATGATAACACTTGTACCCTTTTTGTGTAGGAGAATAGCCGACAAAGACACACTTGAGTGCACGAGCGTCCAATTTCCGACGGGAAGGAGAGTGATTGTGAACGAAGCAGACACAACCAAACACTTTAGGGGGAATAGGAAACATTGAAGAAGGGTTGGTAAGAAGTTCTATAGGAGCTCACTTACCAAGAACACGAGTAGGCAAACGATTGATGAGGTAGGCAGCAGTCAAGATTGCCTCTCCCCAGTAGGACTTAGGGATCTCCATAGAAAACAACATAGACCTAGCAGACTCTAACAAGTGAATGTTCTTTCTCTCAGCCACTCCGTTTTGTTGCGGAGTATTGGTGCGTGACATTTGATGTATCATGCCGTGTTCAGAAAAGTAGTGAGTGAGACCACTGTAAATGTATTCACCTCCTTTATCAAACCGAACAATTTTAACAACAGTACTGAATTGGGTGCATATCATCTTATGAAAAGATTTAAAGATAGAAAAAACATCACTCTTTTCTTTCATCAAATATACCCAAGTTGTGCGAGTGTAGTCATCAATAAAAGTTACAAACCATCTATAGCCATTGAAAGTAGTAATATGAGATGGACCCCACACATCAGTATGAATAAGTGCAAAGGGAATAGTACTTTTATTGATACTTGAATTAAAAGTTGCACGGTGGTGTTTTCCGAGTTGACAAGCCTCACAAGAAATCTCGGAAACACAATTATTGGAAACTAAGGAGGGAAATAAATGACGAAGCAAATAAAAAGAAGGATGTCCTAATCTTTTATGCCACAACCATAACTCTTGAGGAATATTCTCTCTCTGTGAAGTATGAGCAACACCAGTCAAGGTCCCCTTTTCCACTTCATTAGGCAACAGAAGATAGAGACCATTCTCCTCTTTACCACTGCCAATCACCTTCTTCGTGGAGAGGTCCTGAAATACACAGTGAGATGGAAAGAAAGTTACACAACAGTTCAAATCACGAGTTAACCGACTAATTGAAATGAGATTAGTAGAAAAGTTAGGAATATGAAGAACTGAAGTCAAGGCAAGAGATTTAGAAACATTAATAACCCTTTTACCAGAAATAGAGGACAAGTTACCATCGGCAGTTTTAACTTTATCTTTCCCTGAACATGGATTATAAGTGGAAAAAATACTATGAAGACCGGTCATGTGATCGGAAGCTCCAGAATCAATGATCCATGGTTGTGGAGAATGAGCATGCAAAGCACTAGAACAATTAGCAGAATTACCTTTCTGGGCAAAAGAAGTAGTAGCACTAGTGGATGTGTCTAACTGCGCCATTATGCGTCTCAATGTCTCAATATCTGTACTACTGATGCTACCTGGCACAGGCAAGGAAGTAGGAGCTGAGAATTCCTCCTGTTAAGCTGACTCTGATCCTGTGGTAAAGTGGGCCCGTGGTCCACCACTACCTCGGCCACCGCGACCACCACTACCACGACCACCACTACGGCCACCTCCCCTCCCTTTGGACATAGGAGGGCGTCCGTGAAGACTCCAACAAGTCTCACGGGTATGTCTAGGACGGTTGCAGTGATCACACCAAAGTTTATCTTTATCATCACTTCCTTTATAATTCGAATCCTTACGCTGAGTGGAAGGCTTGCCCCCTCGATGACTAGTGGAAACCAAGGCGGATCTATCCGCAGAAGGATGTGGAAGCATAACAGAGCGACGACTTTCCTCGTTCTGGACATAGGCAAATGCTTCCCTAAGTGATGGTAGAGGTTCCATACCAAGAATTCTACTCCGAACTGGATCAAATTCAGCATTAAGCCCCGCAAGAAATTTGAAAATCCGTTCACTTTCAATGTAAGCTTTAAAGCTAGAAGCATCAGTTGGACACACTGGATGATGAGTAATAAGATGATCAAAACGCTTCCAAAGAGCTCCTAAAGCAGTAAAATATTGCAAGGTGGTACGATCCCCTTGTATCTCGGCCTCAATAGCCCTTCTCAAGTCATAAACTTGGGCAACATTACCTTTGCGAGAATATGTCTCGGCAAGAGTATCCTATATATCTTGTGCAGTGCCCATTTCAAAAAAGGCATCCGCAATCTCCGGTTCCATAGAATGTGTCAACCAACTCATTACCAAAAAATTATCGACCTCCCACTTTGCATAAGTGGGATCTTCTATGCTAGGTGCCTGGATTGTGCCATTCACATAACCATACTTTGACCTACTCTTGAGCCAAAACGTCGCCGATTGAGACCAGGACAAATAATTTTCACCATTGAGTAATACTGTGGTGATCTTGGACCCGGGATTCTCAGTAATGAGTCTCTCATTACCTGCAGGAGAATTCGTAACAACGGCATCCTTTGATGTCTCACCGTCTTTCGCCATGAAGAAGAGAGACACCCAAACCAAAAACAAGGAATGGACTCAAGGCTCACCTAGCAATAAAGGCACCAATCTGGTGCGATTGTCCTCTTTTATGGACAATTCATGTGGTCCAAAGATGGACCCAAAGAGGGATATACGAAAGGGTTGTGCTCAGACTAACCCAATTGCAAAAGCTGTCACTAGGTTAGAAAAGGAACTGATTTTAAAAAAGGAATTATGGGGGGCTGAGATCAATCCAGTGGTGCAGAGGATGCATCGAGAGGATCAGGAGGGAGAACCGAGAGGGTTAGGGTAAGCTAGGAGGTGAGGCGCAAGAGTTAGGGTCCGTTTGGTGGCTGCGGCGCAAGGTTTGGGGGCAGTGTGGGTTGCGGCGCAAGGGTTGGGGAGCACTGTGGGTTGCGGCGCAAGGTTGGGGAGCAGTGTAGGTGGCGGCGAAGGGTTGGGTGGTGGTGGTGGAGATAGAAGGTCGTGGTGGTGGTGAAGGATCGTATGTCCTTGATTAAGGAGGCTCTGATACCATGTTGTTTTCCAAGCTTAGGGTTCACAATTATGACCCTCACTTTTATTAATAAGAGAAATGAATCAGAAAAGATAAAATTACATAGAGACCCTTTAACTTAAGATAAATCATAAAGTAGCAATAACAATAAAATAAAGACTATCACTCAACATTAGTGAACGACGAAGAGATTAAGGAAAGGTGGAAGAGCTATTTTGAGAAGTTGTTGAATGAAAAACATATGGATAACACAATGGAAGAAGAAACTGGAAGTTACGATGAAACTAGAGAATACAGATACTATCGGAGAATAAGGAAGTTTGAGGTGGATTTTGCTTTGAAGAAGATGAAACCCAACAAGGCCTTAGGACCAGATGGGATCCCCATTGAGGTTTGGAAATGCTTGGGAGATGTGGGGGCATCTTGGCTTACAAAAGCTTTTAATAGGATTTTAATGACTAGAAAAATGCCTAATAAGTGGAGGAAGAGCATCCTAGTGCCTATATATAAGAGTAAAGGAGATGTACAACAATGCAACAACTATAGAGGTATTAAGTTGATGAGCCATACTATGAAGCTATGGGAGAGAGTGATGGAGCATCGCTTAAGAGGCGCAACATCAGTGTCAGAAAATCAGTTTGGATTTATGCCTGGGAGATCAACTATGAAAGCAATTTATTTACTTAGAAGACTAATGGAAAAGTATAGAGAGAAGAAAAAAGATCTACATATGGTTTTTATTGATTTAGAGAAAGCTTATGATAGAGTGCCTAGAGATTTAATTTGGTGGGTGCTAGAGAAGAAAGGAGTGACCAAGGGTTATATTGACGTGGTGAAGGATATGTATGATGAAGCGGTTACTACAATTAGATCACCAGCCGGAGAAACAAGCGAATTCCCAATTACCGTAGGCCTGCACCAGGGGTCGGCCTTGAGCCCTTATTAGTTCGTCCTAATTATGGATGAATTGACTAGACACATTCAAGATGAGGTCCCATGGTGTATGTTGTTCACAGATGATATTGTCTTGGTTGATGAGACTAAAAGGGGACTCAACACTAAACTAGAAGCTTGGAGAGAAGCACTGGAGACTAAGGGGCTAAAGATAAGTAGGACAAAAACAGAATACATGGAATGTACTTTTAGCAACAGTGGAAGTAGAGACAACGAAGCAGTGAAGATCGAAGATCATGAGATCCCAAAGAGGGAACACTTTCGCTATCTAGGTTCAATGATCAGTAGAGACGGAGAGATTGGTGATGACGTGACCCATAGAATTAAAGTGGGCTGGCTTAAGTGGAGGAGTGCTTCTGGAGTATTATGTGATCGGAGAATACCAGCAAAATTGAAAGGAAAATTTTATAGGACAGCTATTAGGCCAGCTATGCTCTACGGGACAGAGTGTTGGGCAACTAAGAAACAACACATTAGCAAAGTGAGTGTAGCGGAGATGAGGATGCTAAGATGGATGTGTGGTAAGACTAGGAAAGATAGAATTAGAAATGAGTACATCCGAGAGACTGTAGGAGTGACACATATTGAGAATAAGTTGAGGGAGAATAAACTTAGATGGTTCGGCCATGTGCAACGAAGACCTGTAGATGCACCTGTGCGAAAGAGTGATAAGATCGTAGTGCCTGGAATGGCTAGAGGGAGAGGTAGACCTAGACTGACTTGGGAATATGTAGTGCAACAAGATATGAATATATATAATTTAAATGAGCTTATAGCTCTTGATCGTGCAGAATGAAGAAAAATGATTCATACAGCCGACCCCAATTGATTGGGACACAAAGCTTGGTTTGGTAATAAAATGTTTGAGCAAAATAAGAACTTGAATCTATTTGTAAGTTATTTTGAGACAAGGATGTGATGGGAGCAGGGTGGGAGCAAGGTTCTAACATGAGGGAAGCGAGGTTCCAACAAGCTTCTTAGTAAGAAGCGCGGAATCAAGAGTCTGAGGTAGGAGCGTGACCACTTTAGAAGGTTTCTGCTTCTAAGGTTTGAATTCAATAAACATGAGACACAGCACCACTATCTTTTGTCTTTGTTTCTCACGATTTTTTTTTTTTTAGGCGTACTTAAGTCTTGCTCAAGTTTCTACACGACATTTTCCTTTTATGAAGTTTATATCCACTATAGAACTAGATCACCGTCGACCCCAAATTTGGAGTGATATTGCTAGTCCTACCTAATGATGCACATGCCTTGATAGGTAGTGGAGATCAACCAATATGTATCACCACCATGTTTTTCTTTTACTAACCACGCCATGCGATAGATGATGTTAAAATACATGGATGCAGAACAAATAGGCTGATAATTAAAACAAGCATTATTTCCCAAGCTACCTAATATAGATACTATTTTATGTAGTGAATTTAGGTAGTCTTCTATTCTCCAGAGCCCCATTTTCTCAAACCAAGCCACAAGAAAATTAAACAGCAAATAGTAGTTCAAGAATATCAGAGATTCAGAAAGAATATGAACACAATTTTGGTGTTCGAAAAAAGGCAAAAGAATTGCTTTCTTTGACTGTGAAAATTTCCACATAGGAAACAGTAGGTGTGTGTATCAGCTTTAAAGAAATAAAAACGAGTACAGATAGGTCCAACAATTGAGAGTAGAAAACAGAAACTGCAGTGCATACTATTTGTTTACCTGGGCATCATACATTATCAGGGTGGCATAAACAACTGCCAAACCAAAAATCACATCCGAGAAACCCCTGGAATAAAATAGAATGAAGAGCAGTTTAAAAAGGAATTAAGTTAACCAACAAGCAATAAGACTGAGTTACCGATGGTTCAAGGAATAAAAATTAGCATCCATATAAGGAAATTAATTATATGAGGGATAGGGAAAATTACCTTTCAAGGCCGAGGGATGTAGCTGTGGCGACAACAGCCTGTAACCCATTTTATTTATTAAGGGAAAAAAAAAGGGGGGGGGGGGGGGGGGGGGGGGGGGGGGGGGGTTTATTTATTATGACGAGATGAAGCATCAGGGATTGACTTAATTACTCAATCTAAAACTAAGTAAGTAAGAGGGGAAATGGAGTATTGAGGTAGAAATAATTACAGATGAATGCGTAGAAGGGAAGCCTCCAGCCCGAAAGGCAGATCTAAAGTTGAAGAAACCATTGCCATTGCCAAAAAGGATAGCACCAGTGAAAGGCTTTGACAACTGCCCAATTGCCGCAGATAAAGCGGCTGCAATCAGAACCTACATCATTTATAGTATCTATCGATTTAGTATTAGCTTTGATTATTTGACTTTTACTCCGTATTAAATAAGCAGTCGGATGGATTAGAAGCAAACAAACCTTGTTATGGGCGATTTCTGCGATTTCATCAATTCCAACATTCAGACATACACATATAGAAGAAGAAGAAGAATTAGACGAAGAAGAATAAGAAGTAGTAGTAGTAGTAGAAGCAGAAAGATTTTCAGTCTTTCTTCTTCTTCTTCTCGAGGAAACAAAGGAGTTCCTGGAGTGTGATAAGAAGTTAAGAGACAGCAAACCACTAGTGCAACAGTTCCAACTTTGCAATAACATGATTATCCTTCTCTTTCATTCAGTCAACCGCAACCCCAAATATACTTCCGCAATTAAAACATTAGCAATTAAAAAATAATAAAAAAAAAATTTGCATCAGCAATTAATTACGTAGAAATTTGGTATTAAATACCAAATTAGGAGAAATATTTGGTTCTACCACACAAGGAAAAAATATTTGGGGACAAGGATATGTTTGGTAGAAGTTGTTGGGGATAAACTCAACTACTTCTAGTTTGGACCAATATACCCCTTTCATTCATTTTCAGTTAGATAGAGAGAGAGAGCGAGAGAGAGAGAGAAGTGATCGCAGGTCCGGCGACCTTCATCGCACCTCCGGCCATCTCCTTCGCACCTTCGGTCACTTTCATGGCGCCTCCATCCAGCACTATCGCAGCTCCGACCACTGTTCTTTTTGCAAACTACACCATCTCTGGTTTGGATCTACCACCACTATGACCTCTTCTGTCTCTCTCATTTTGGTCGGACTTCACGACCACAATCACAAACCAGATAGCGCGGTCGCACAACCAAATCTGGTGAGTATTTGTCTCCTCCAACCACTAGCAAATCTACATCCACAACGAACGCCACACGCAGATCGACGACCACAAGCTAGTGCCACAAGCATTTTCACGGGTAGATCCGGCCACCAGCGTACCAATCCACCACAGATCTGTCATAGATTCTTCGCTGGGATGGTGTAGAGTGTGGTTTTTTTTTTTTTTTAACACATTTTTTTGAGAAATTTATCAAAAAAAAAAAGTCAGTGAAGTTATTGAACATTTTCCAGATTTTGATATTAACTATAATACTTGTGTTGATAGATCTTGTTGAGTAGGTTGTAAGAATATAAATTTTATGCAAAAAAAAGTTACAGATCGATATGAATGCTCAAATTTGTAAAACTTTTTGGAATGTTTGTTAGAACACTTTTTTTTTTGTGAAATTTCACAACATTTTTTTTATTTTGAAAATTTCACAAATTTTTTGTGTTAGTATGAGAAATTAAATTTCAAAAACTTATTTTGTGATCATTTCGTGTTAATGTGTGGTTTGGTTGGGCAGAAATCGATCAGGTGACGTGGTGGTGGTGGTCGGCAGAGGTATGGTGTGGCAGTGGTGGTTTCGTGAAATTTCACGAACTCTGTGAAATTTCACAACTTTTTGTTGATAAATTTCACAACTTTTTTTTAAAATTTCACAACTTTTTTCGGTGATATGATCAATTATCTTCCAGAAGCTTGTTTTATGTTCATTTTTATGTTGCTGTGGTGGTTTGGTTGTGAAGAGTTTGGGAGAGGTCTAGTATGGCCTTGGTGGTGAACGGCAAAGGTCCGGTGTATGTGGTGGTGGTGGTGGTGGTCGCTGGGGGTTTGGTGTGGTGGGGGTGGTGCTCGCCGGAGATCAGACAAGCTCAGGCGAGGTCTCCGGAGCTCAGGCGATGTCATGGTAATGGTCGCCGGAGCTCAGGCGAGGTCACCGGAGGTACAGAAACTTTAAAACTGTTTGTGTAGAGCAATGTTAGGGGTAGTTTTGTTAGAAGAGCAAAGAAAGGACCTAATTCTAAAAACTTTTCCTACTTATACTTAAACCAGTATATTTTCTATAATTTAGATTTATCACTAATTGCCCCATAAATATGCTCCTTTGTGAGTGCTACTGGAAGTTGCTTTACAGCCAGCCTATTTGGCAAGGAGCAAGCGAGCAATGGAGCCTTCCAGATATTGATTTGGTAAAGGGGAATTATAACATCAGTTATATCAGCAACTACTCTATAATTATTGGATGAAGAATAAATAGTTATTTAATATTATTTTTACTAATTTTCTTAAAATTAAATCTTCATCTAACGGTTAAAATTTGGAGTAAAGATTGGGATGCACTCAAAGACACAATTTTCTTGGATTGTGTCTCAAAAAATCTCTTGGATTGTGTCCCAAAAATTGTGTCTTTGGGTGTGTCCCAGACTCCCAAGTACACACACGTCTCTTGGATAGTGTCTCAAAAATTGTGTCTTTAGGTGTGTCCCAAGTACACAGAAGAGAGATTGACACATCTCTTGGGTTGTGTCCCAAAAATTGTCTTTGGGTGTGTCCCAAGTATTACCCTAAAATCTGTTTTTTCACATAAAAAACTACTTACTATATCATTAACTGTTGGGAAAAACAGTTCAAAAATTGAAATTCGACATAAAATATAAAATGTACCCTAAAGTTTTGTCCGGTCTTATTTTAGTTCTTTAGTTTCAATTATCAATTTCTAAAGTATTTGAATAGAAGTAGGCAGCCGCTAATGCCAGAGCTATTTTAACTAATGTCAGAGCCAATCACTCTATTTTGACAAAATTGCCCCTCAACCAATTTTTGCCTTTTAGGAACCGTTCTATCTCTAGGGTCCGGCTGTGATACGTCCTAGCTGTTTTGGCTGTTTGGTGCGGCCACTTTTCCACCGTGGGATTGATGATCCTTTAGATCTAGGGCCCTCCATTTCAAACCACTATTTTGTGGCAAAACAACTACCCCCAACCCACCCATTCGATAGCCGGTTACCCCACAAAATCCCGCCCAAACGCTTCCTCTCTCTCCCCATCTCTCTTGGTCTGTCTGACTCTCACCAAACCCTCTATCTCTCTCACTTTTACTCTCTCACACACTGGTCTCCACCACCCAAACCCTCCCCCTCTCTCACTTTTACTCTCTCTCCTGGTCTCTGTCACTCGTAGCATCACCACCACAGTAGTAGCCGTCGTCGTCGCCGAACCCACCACCTCAACAAGGGACCACCTCTCTCTCTCTCTCACTCTCTGAGCTGTGATACTCCCAAACCCTCCCCCACTATCTTGGTCTCTCTTACTCTCAGTAACGCCACCCAAACCCTCCCTCTCTCTCTCACTCTTACTCTCTCTCTTGGTCTCCACCACCCAAACCATCCCTCTCTCTCACTCTTACTCTCTCCTGGTCTTTGTCACTGTCAGCACCACCACCACAGCAACCGCCATCGCCGCCGACCCACCACCGCAACAAGGGAACCACCTCCCTCATCACTCTCTCTGAGTTGTACCACCACCAAACCCTCCTTTTCTGGTAAGTCTATTTGTATCCATTGAATCTCTACATATACTAGTGATGATCAATTTTGTTTGTCTCCCTCTCTACATTCCTTCTGTGTAAAGTGATATTCCTTGTGTAATTTGTTTATATTCAAGTGTAAAAGTTTTTGTTCTAAGTGTAAAATGTTATGTTTCTATTGTAATTATGTTCTTTGTGTAAAAAGTTGTGTTCCTTCTGTGTAAAGTGATGTTCCTTGTGTAATTTGTTTATATTCAAGTGTAAAAATTTTTGTTCCAAGTGTAAAATGTTATATTTCTATAGTAAAAGTTTATGTTTCTTGTGTATAATGTTGTGTTCCTTCCTGTGTAATTTGTTCATATGCAAGTGTAAAAATTTTTGTTCCCAGTGTAAAATGTTATGTTTCTATAGTAAAAGTTTATGTTTCTTGTGTATAATGTTGTGTTCCTTCCTGTGTAATTTGTTCATATGCAAGTGTAAAAATTTTTGTTCCCAGTGTAAAATGTTATGTTTCTATAGTAAAAGTTTATGTTTCTTGTGTATAATGTTGTGTTCCTTCTGTGTAAAGTCATGTTCCTTGTGTAATTTGTTCATATGCAAGTGTAAAATTTTTTGTTCCAAGTGTAAAATGTTATGTTTCTATAGTAAAAGTTTATGTTTCTTGTGTATAATGTTGTGTTCCTTCTATGTAAAGTCATGTTCCTTGCGTAATTTTTTCATATGCAAGTGTAAAAATTATTGTTCCCAATGTAAAATGTAATATTTCTATTGTAAAAGTTAATGTTTCTTGTGTATAATGTTGTGTTCCTTCTGTGTAAAGTCTTGTTCCTAGTGTAATTTGTTCATATGCAAGTGTAAAAATTATTGTTCCCAGTGAAAAATGTTATGTTTGTATTGTAAAAGTTTATGTTCCTTATGTAAAATGGTGTGTTCCTTCTGTGTAAAGTTTTGTTCCTTTGGTAATATGTTCATGTACAAGTGTAAAATATTTTGTTTCCATTTTAAAAGTTTATGTTCCTTATGTAAAATGTTGTGTTCCTTCTATGTAAAGTCATGTTCCTTCTGTAAAATCTTCATTTCCCATTGTAAAATGTTATGTTCCTTGTGTAAAATGTCGACTCCATTCTGTGTATAATGTTGTGTTTCTTCAGTGTAAAGTCCTGTTCCTTTGGTAATATGTTCATGTACAAGTGTAAAATATTTTATTTCCATTGTATAAGTTTTATGGTCCTTGTGTATAATGTTGTGTTTATTCTGTGTCAAGTATGTTCCTTTTGTAACATGTTCGTATACAAGTGTAAAATGTTATGTTCCCATTGTAAAGTTTCTGTTCCTAGTGTAAAATGTTATGTTTCGTCTGTAAAAAATTTATGTTACAAATGAAAATGTTATGTTCCAAGTGTGAATTGTTTTGTTCCTTCAGTAAAAAGTCTGTGTTCCTTCTGTAAAATGTTCATATCCCATTGTAAAATGTTATGTTCCTTCTGTAAAATGTTCTGTTTCCTTTGTAAGAGTTTACGTTCCTTGCGTAAAATGTTATGTT
Source organism: Hydrangea macrophylla (assembly GCA_033977485.1). Lineage (NCBI taxonomy): Eukaryota > Viridiplantae > Streptophyta > Magnoliopsida > Cornales > Hydrangeaceae > Hydrangea > Hydrangea macrophylla. The sequence continues at coordinate 110,327,234 of CM066990.1, read as the reverse complement.
TCTTGTTCAAAATGTTCATATCCAAGTGTAGAATGCTATGCTCCTTGTGTATAATTTATATTCCTTCTGTAAAATTGTCACGCCCCGACGTAGCATAAATAAGGAAAGCGTTTAATTTCCATTATGGACCCGTAGGTCGCGACAGTTTGAAGGATCGATTCCGTCCCAAACGTCAAACAACAAAACATAATAATCAGAGTAAAGCAATCAAGGCTTACAAAAATTTTCTATCTTATTACATCTTATAAACCGGGGTCAACTAAGGCACAGACCGCCTTGAAAATAAAATAATAACTTAGAGTCTGTTACAGTCATCCTTAAAACAAAACAGTTCATAACTCAAAACAGATAAACTTAAAACATATAATAAATAGTTTCTCGTCCCAACAGCAGCCATTCTTAATTAGCATAATCGTATGATTCCTCCTGATTGTAACCTGAAAAGCCTGAACACGAATGTCCAGGACGCATCAACGTCGTCAGCTTCAAGAAGCTGGTGAGTATTAAAAACATGACTTTGAATGTAAAACATACCAACTTACTTTTTTTTTTCCAATTCAAGATTAAATCCACAAGTTTATAATTATGATTAAAGAGCTCGTTTAGAAAAACATCCACAACATTATTTAAAGAGGGTAAATTTACACAGATGGGACCGTGTATGAGAACAATGCACCACACTCATCTTGCCGACTCTTTTCTCTTGACAGCCACAACAACCCACTATCCTACTCCTGGTATCTTTGAAACACTCAGACAGCCACACTTTAGCAACGGGGCGCCAGGGAGTGTCCAGTTTGCCTCACACTTTGGTCCGGGGTACCAGGGAGTGTCCAATGCCTCACACTTTGAATACCCTAACCGCCATGCAAATACCGGGGCAACCCCTCACACAGTATCCAGACTTGAGTTATCAGGGAGTGTCCGTAGGCCACACTTTAGCACTACCATGGGTGCCAGGGAGTGTCCGAGTTCGGCTTCACACACTTTAACGCTTCCATGGGCGTCAGGGAGTGTCCATATTTGCCACCGTCGCATTTCAAAGATACCCTCATCCACAAACTTTACCACAACCACAACCACAAACACAAACTCATACTCTTTTCCACCCAGACTGACACCCCTATGCATGTACCACTGACCCACATGAATGGTATGCACTTAAACAAAAATGCTGAATTAAGAAACAACACGCGTACGGGGATTAATGAGTCATACTACAATATTTTAATCATTGAAACATAACCAAATAGAGTTCTGATTAACCAAGTTTCCCAAACAGAACCTCAACAGTATATAAATTTCATCCAAACAGTCCCTTAACAGAAAAACAGACAAAAATAGAAACTGCAATACCTCGCGCGCGCGGGCCGCTCGCGCGATAAGCCCATTTTTCCTTATATTAATAAACTTTTCTGTCTGCCTGAGGAAAGCAAGGTCGCGCGCGCGGATCGCTCGCGCGAAGGGGTTCTCGCGCGACCCTCGCTCGCGCGACCAGCCAATTTTCAATTATATATATATAAACTCTTACGTCTGCCTGGGGAAGCCTACCTCGCGCGCGCGGGCCGCTCGCGCGAGGGGTCGCTCGCGCGGGCCGCTCGCGCGATCGTGGCGCGAGATGAAGCTGAGGCTTCATCTTCTCCGCAGGGACTGTTCTGTTTCAGCAAACAGGGGTCCTTTTTGACCCATTTCAGTTCTGTTAGTATATATGTCCTATTATATATGGATCTCTTTGTTTTTCAACAAGGATTAAGAATCTATGGTTAATTTAACATGATTCTAACCATAACTCTCTAATTTTATGAAAAACCAAAACATGTCAAAATTTATTTTCTTATATACTTTCTTATATGAACGAATTAGGCTCTATAACTTCGAACATGGCATGTATGATGTATAATCTTCCATATTCATCTCTAAAAACGAATTATGATTGAGTTTGGAAAATGGTGATTTTTTTGAAGCTCAAGCTTCCATGGACGAATTTAGCAATGGTGCTTCAATTATACATACACATGCTCAGTAAATAAGTATAGAATTGCATTGGGAGTGAGTTAATAATACTCACTGTGATTAATGGAGCAGAGAATTGTTGAGAAAGAAAATATGAAGAAATTCAAACCCAAGCTTTGGCTATGGGGATTAAGAGCTTCCTCTCTCTAAAATAAAATCTGAACTAAACTTTCAAGCTCTCTCTAATTCTCTGTGGTTAAACAATGTGCAGGAAGTGAAGTGTGAAAGAGTGTAGATGATATATATATAGAAGATCAAAACTTGGGGGCCAAGAACTTTCATATATACTCAACAAAAATGGTTTTGATTTTTAATTAACTAAGGGCTATCATATACACTGATATTTACATACGTAGATACATATATGAGCAGATTGTAGAGACTCCAAAGGCTGGGGAAAATTAGTAGGGGTCAAGTAGCTCCTTAGGGGTCAACATGAAGTTGTTTGGGAAAACAAGCTTATGGCATAAGATATACACATACACTCAAAGCATTCCCAAACAAGGCACAAGACAATGATGAGTTGCCATAAATGGCAAGTAAAGTGTATGTCCAATCACACTTTATATCACTTCCAAAAATCTGGAGAAGTTTAGCACAGCGCGGACAGTTTTGAACATAAACTGGTATTTTCGGGGCACGGTGGTCACCACAAAAATACAGGAATTTCATTTTAACGTAAGAATTGATTTTCTGGTTTTATAAAAATACTGATGGAGTCAATAGAAGTTATTTTCACCGTTTTGAAATACAGATTTTGAAATCCATACTGGTATTACTAACTTTATAAAAATTACAATTTAACCCCAACAACCTTCTTAGCTTGCAATAATTCAAGAAATAACATTTTAGAACATGAGAAATGTAATTTAAATGAAGCAGTTAATACAAATGAAATTAAATATACAATGCAATTGCCAATTAAATATGAAAATGTAATTTAGGAATAAATGGAAATGCAGGTTATTACAAAAATGTTCTGTTCCCATTGTAAATGTTTATGGTCCATCTGTATAAAGTTATGTTCCTGGTGTAAAATGTTATGTTTCTTTTGTACAAAGCTCTGTTCCTTGTGTAAAATGTTATGTTATAAGAATTTTGTTCCTTACTTGTTCCCATGGTTAAAGTTTATGTTCCTTGTGTATATTTTTATGTTGTTTTTGTTTAAATGTAATATTATGTTCCTTGGTTTAAATGTATTGTAAATCCTTGTTTATGTTCCTTGATTTAGGTAAATCCTTGCGTAGAGGCTGTCTCCACAATTTGCTTAGAATGAGGAAGCAAAGGGCGATAAAGAGTAAAGTTGTACAAGGGCATGTAATACCAAAGAAGCCTCCTACACCAAAGAAGCCTCCCTCAGCATACATTTTGTTTTAGTAAGTAAAAGTAGTTTTAAAATGCAAATTAAAGTAATCTAAGTGTTGGTTTTGCAAACCCAAACATCGATGTATCATACATATGTTTGTTAATGCAGTCATGAAAGATGTAAACAGTTGAAAGTTGAAGGTGGAGAGAAGAAGCAACAAAACGAGGTATCTACAAAATATAACAATTTAATTTAATTACATGTAACATGTTCAGGCGTCAATGGTTAAAACTTCATTGTATATGTAAAGATATAAAGGGAATGTGGTCGAATGTGGAAAAAAAATGGCAGAAGAGGAGAGGCAGCCTTATGTTGAAAAGGCAAAAGAGGCGTCAACGATGTATAAAGAGAAGATGCCTACTGAAAAAGTAACCATTTTATTTTCACTTAATTTGGACAATGCATTTATGTGACACTAACAACATCTTTCCTTGCTTGTTTAATAGGAAAACCATTCGTTCAAACAAGAATGGCACTGCCCACTTTAGTTGAGTGCATATCCAAATTTTCGCAAGATCAATTAGAAACAGTTAAATCCATTGGTATCAGAGCCCTCATAGACTTGCGTTGCACAAGAATTGATCACAACCTTTGTGGTTGGCTTGTAAAAAGGTTCGATCCCACATATTATTCATTTACTGCACATGGCAAGAAATGTAAGGTGGCCCTAGAGGATGTAGAGAGAATTATGGGCATTAGTTCCTGCGGCCTTCATTTCAGTCGAGAAGGGCCATCCAGCGATATTCAAGAAATGTGTGATAAGTATGGGTTTAAAGGTGGACTGCTGCAAATAAAAGACTTGAAAGAAGATATACAAGCGATGGAAGACGTAGGAGAGGAGTTCAAGGTAAGATTTGCCTTGCTTTCCTTGGGATGCATCTATTGCCCCAGCATGAAGCCAGGCATCAATCATTACTTTCTCCACGGATTGAAGGATGTATCTATTCTTTCGAAGATGAATTAGGGCAAGTTCGTGTTGGGCTACCTAGTAAATAGTATCCACAATTATAAGGAAAAAAAGCAAGTTGGAGTTAGCGGTTGCTTGCTATTTTTGGTGGTAAGATTGTATATATGTAATTCTTTGTGATTTAATTGGGAACCAACCAACTATAAGTAAGATTATTGAATATTTGTTTTTTTAGTTGTTCTACGTTGACAGATATATTCCATATGGGCTGCCCATGTCATCTACCAAAAGCGGTACGTAACCCTCGATTGGTTTGTGGGGGAATGAGGACATTAGCGCGCGAGTGAGATTCCTTATAAAGAAGGGTTTGTACACGAAGCAAAAGGTATATAAATGAACTCATATATGGGTAATCTATGTGATCTGACCGAAACTTTTTATTAAATTATTCTTTTTAAATGCAGATTGAGATGGAGCCGGCCAAGGAAGACATTACTGCCGATGCTGAACCACGAAATGAAACCTCGCCCCTTCAACCAAAAGGAGAAGCAACTCGACTGGATGAGTTTGAGGTAGAAGTTAAGAAGATGAGAAAGGAAATTACAGAGTTGAAAGACGTGGTGCTCTCATTGAAGGATGAGGTTGTTGGTAGTATGAAGGTATTAAAAGAGTTTATGTCGAGTAGAGGACAACAACAACAACAACAACAACAGCATCAACAACAACAGCAGCAGCAACAACACCACGATTGGGGTAAGCGTCGTCCTGAAAAAAAGAGGTCGCCTTCATTTCGATATGATAGAGGGGATGATGAGCGATTCTGACCCAATAATGTCGTCGACCTCTCGGCATTCAAGTCAATGGAGGAAAAAAGATAAACTCCCATTTTCCAGAGTCCAAGATTGTCAGACCATGGATCGTCTCCACCCACCAATATTGTGAAGGTTTCCTCATCTCCTAAGACTCCACCAGAAAAAAGAAAATTCTACGCCTCCCCTGATACTCTTAGTCCAGAAGTCAGAAGGAAGTTCTACCCTCCCCCTAAGTTTTTACATAAATCTTCTGTCATTTTCCCAGAAGAAGTGAAGAGTAAAAAGATCCTCCCACCCAAAGAAGAAAAACAAGAGGTTAGGAAAAGAAAATACCGTAGCCGAAATGAATCTACAACACTTAGAAGATCCCCACGTAAAATAGGCCTTGTAACAGATGAGGGACATTCTAGAACGTCTAAGGCCAAGACAAGATTAACGTCAAAAATAGCACCTAACAAGTATAAGCGCTCTCCTTACACAGGCGTAAAGGCAAAGATAAAAAAGTTGGTTGCTTGGGAGAGCGAACCATTGAAGGATATCCCTACTTGGGAATACAGACTTCAACCTCTGATCAAGGACGAAAGAAATCTTGTCGACTTCGTTCTCGACAAGCAATTGCCCCAAAAGTATGTTGTATAGATTATGATAGTTTTTTTATTTTATGCTTTTGTGTTGTTTTATTTTGTGGGGATATTTTTGAGTAAAGTATAAAGCAATCCATTATAAACTAATTGGTTTTATACCATTTAGGGATACGATCGTAAAAAGCTCTCTCGAGCATTGCGACCGTAAGACATTGCAATCATTAGCACCGGGCCAATGGATTGCTGACCTCGTAAGTATTTTAGATATTTGATAATTTTGGGTAAAAACCTCACCATTCCACATATAATCACAAATTGTAACATGCTATAAATTGTGTAGGCTATAAATGTCATGGTGGCAAAACTGACAATTGAGGAGAGGTGTAGGCCTTCAAAAGAACAAACTGGTCGATGGTATTTGCCTACCTACTCTCGGTAAGTCCCTCTATTTTCCTGTTTCATTTAGTATATATTCAGTGGGTTGACATACATGTTTCCATTACAAACACTTATCATGGGAACAAAATCGGCATCGGTTAGCATGCTTACCAGGGGATACTTTGGCCCCACCCGATATACTAACAGTTTTTGGACTGTTAGTACGGTATGTTAATATTATGGAGTGTGTGGGTTTATCTAAGATATATCATTAGGATGACATTAATTGCTTTTATTTGCCATGTAGATTTTTTTACCTATCAATGACAATGGTGCGCATTGGTTTCTCTGTGTCATTGACATGGTTGCTGGGTGGACTTTCATTTTAGATCCATTGCCGAGCCCTGAGTTCAATTTAAAACGACAGAACAAGGTTTCAACACTTGTAAGTCAAAATTCTGACTATACAACATTGTTATGCCTATAAATTCTTGTACATAGGTGTTTAAGGATTTCTATATCATATGGTTTGTCCAGGTAGAACATTTGGTTATGATTATAATACAAATATCGTTAAATTTCCAATCAAGAGATTGGAATCCGTCCACTTTTCACAACCAACCATATACTAATTAATTCTACAATTTTGTAATAGTAATGACTGCGGCCTATATGTGTACATGCAAATTCTTGATCTTGGGCCAGGAATTCAATTCAAGGTAAATATCATTCATTAGATTATTGTTTAACTACCATAGTAATTGGGATAGAATATTTATAACTTATAACAACTTTGTAATTTGGACCCGCTGAAGCCCGTGCAAGAACAATTGTGGACCTAGTCCAATCTGAGCATAACAGTGAGAGGTAGTCAAAAAATTTGCAGCACGTACAGTATAGCCCAAAGTGAGTTACTTCCTTCCTCACTTTTTTATGTACTACTGATTTATTTTTACCAAATTAGATACTTTACTGGAATTTAAGGAAATAGAATATGAACTCTGATATTTCGATATATGACATGATTAGCCAGTATGAAATACAAAAAAAAATGGAAAGAAATACAACTCTCTCTATGCATCTCTTGAATGTAAAACATACAGACCATAAGAAATCATTGCATGTAAACACACAACCCCCACCCCCTTTGTAAGTCAAAATTCCACAGAACGACAGTTGGATAGCTGCCTAAACAATCCATAACTTAGTGACACACACGGAGAGAGAGAGAGAGAGAGAGAGAGAGAGAGAGAGAGAGAGAGAGAGGGGACTATGAGATACTCGTAAATAGAGACACTGAAAGGTTTAGGATTTTCTAATGAGAGTGATCAGTTTTCATCGAACTCAAAACCCCATGTACAATTACTGTTGCCTACCTCATCGATACTATTTAAGTCGAATATTGTAGTGGATGGAGTGTTCATTGTAGTCGATGGATTGGTCGTCGTAGTTGCTCCACCATTGAACTCAAAACCCCATGTGCAATTACTGTTGGGCTGCAAGGAATCATTTACAAGGTTTATAAAGAAAAAACTAAGACAAAAGTGTACATTTCCAAATAATATGAGTAATGATATTTCCTACCTCATCGATACTATTTAATTCGAATCTTGAAGTGGATGTGTTCATTGTAGTTGCTCCGTCAACAACACCGCTGTATAAGTATCCTGAAGTCTTAGAGTTTGGAGTGTTGTCAAACATATTGTTCACATTTGTTGTGCGTGTATCAGTTTTGGAAGGAGTATGCGACCCACGGTCTGTGGATGTAGTATTTGGGCTACTAAATAAGTTCTTTTTTCAGCTAGCAGTAACCCGTCCGCCACCTTCAAGTTCAGTATCATCTTGTACAGAGGACCGGTTAGGTTGATTTTTTGGGCATGTTGTTCTTGTGTGTCCAACGCATCTGTAAACATCAATGTTTATTAGTACAACACATAGAAGATGTAAATGATAATATATTGACTGTTTCATTTCCTTACTACTTATAAAATTGTGTTGTTCTTTTATTTGACATGGTTTTTTTGTTTTTTTGTTTGTGCAGGATTTATTTGGTTTTGGAACTGGTCATCAAGTTTATTCAAATTGGTTTGGGGTTGTGTAATAGTACAATGATCAGCATTTTTGTGACCATTATGTTTATGTGATCAACATTTTTGTACCCATTATGCTTTGTGATCAGCATTTTTGTACCCATTGTGTTTTTGTGATCAGCATTTTTGTACCCATTATGTTTCTGTGATAAGATTTTTTTGTACCAGTTATGTTTCTATGATCAGTATTTTCGTACCCATTATGTTTCTGTGACCAGATTTTTTGAACCCATTTTGTTTCTGTGCCCAGATTTTTGTACCCATTATGTTTCTGTGATCAGGTTTTTTATACCCATTATGTTTCTGTGATAAGTATGTGTGTACCTTTGTTGTGCCAATAGTAAGAAGTATTGAGCCTCTGATATGCATGTGAATTTTAGGTAAATAAAAGTTGTGTTTAAGAAACTACCTGCAATAACCACAACGCTTTAAATTTTGTTTGCTTCTGCCTGCCCCTTTACTTCCCTTTGTTTCGACTGGGGCTGGGTCTTTTACACCGAAACAGGTACTAAACTCTGCGACCCCATTCTTCTTCTTCCATAGGTCCTTCAAACGGCATGTTAGTTCTGTGACTGTATCATTTGCATCGGCCCATCCTTCCTCCGTTAAGACAGCATAGTGCTCCATGTCTTCGCACCTTGAATTGAGCAAATCAAGACATGCAATTTGACTTTGAGTGTGCTGAAAATTATCCCAATTCAGAGACGTGCATTTTGCCGTTTCTGCCCATTTCGGGCCACTTTTCAACCATCTTGGTGTGATACAACTATGAGGGATTTCCTACATGTATTTATTTTTCATTACACATATCATATGGCAGCAAGGTATTCCAACATATTCAAAATGCATGCAAGAACACTTAATTGTCCCCTCATGGTGATCTGAAATAACATTCCATCGCGAAGTGGGCTGTGGATATTTGGACAGGTAAAAATTAACGTACATCGGCCCATTCATCCTTTCCACCACAAAGTACTTAGTCTCACGCTTCATTTTACCACTAAACATGATAAAAATGGATCTAGTGAATATGTTGGCATCATGCTCCTCAATGGGTCTCAAGTTCGTGGCCATAACTGGATATGTTTGTTCCGTATCATTGTGCGCCTTTGCTTCATTGTGGCGAAGCCGTCTAAGTGCTCTATCATAATTTTTAACAAACTCGTAAAGGCGCATTCGGATTTTAAGAACCCCTTTTAAAAAAGAATTAATCCCTTCGCACCTTTGCGTGCTCTTCATACCGGCAAAAAATTGGCCCCTCAAGTATGCCTCAGCCCAAATCGAACGCTTTTCATACATCTCTGTCATCCATTTGTTACGGTGTAGCCCATACTTATCAAGTAACTCTTGCCATGATGCTTCAAACTCTTCGCTCGTGCAATTTCTCCTCATGCATTTGTCAAAATCTTTACCAAACACTGCGACACGAATGTTTGTAACGACATTCCGTTGTATGTGACATTGACACAACCGATGTGATGAGTTAGGAAAAATGTGAAGAATTGCCTGCCGCATCGCCTTATCTCCATCAGTTAGTACAGAAGTCGGAGCCTTACCCTTCATTGCTTCAAGTAAGGTCTCCAAAACCCAAATGTAGGTGTCTATGGTTTCATCGACCAATAATGCGCAACCAAAAATTGTAGTTTGGAAATGATTATTGACGCCTGCAAGTATGACAAATGGTTTCCTATAGGCATTTGTTCGGTAAGTTGTATCAAATGCTAGGACATCGCCAAATCTGTCGTAGTCGATACCGGATCTTGCATCTGTCCAAAACAACCTAGACAATCTATGCTCCTCATCCACCTCGAACTTGTAATAAAAATCTGGATCGCTCTCGCCTTTAGAACACAAATACGCTAGTGCTCCCTTGGCATCACCATCTACAAGTTTTGATGTACGTTCAGCTTCAATATAGTTGTACAAGTCCTTCTGAATGAGCCCAACCTTCTCGTACGAACCCGCTTGATGTACCATGTAGTCCATTATCTTACTAGGATTGATACCGACACTGTGCATTGAACTAATTTGAGCTTTGTCTTTTGTCTGGACTTCCCTGTGCGACCGGAGGAAAGGCATACATTGAGGAGTACATAGCGGATGGTTGTGGTCTTTAACAAATTTTGTCACAACATAATACTGAGAAGCTCTATGCAATTTGATACAGAGGAGTGCACCGCATCCAACTCTAGTTAGGGGTTTGGGCTCCCTCGATCTGTATTCACGATCTAAATATTTTTGGGACCTTTCCCCTTCTTTAGAACACACCTAACGTCTCGATAACACTAATTTGTCCCTTCCGTATTTCATTGAATCCTTTCGTACACTAAAACCCACCACCTTCGCATAACTATTGTAAAATTTTTCAGCTTCAGCCACAGATTTGAATGTCATGCGTATGACTTCATCTACGGTCAATTCATTCAGCACTTGGTCCGAAGCACATTCGAAGGTTTGTTGGATGACATTACTTTGTTCAGCTTGTGGATCATTACTGTCAACCCCGGTATGAATATTGTACGTGTATTCCAATTTTCTTTCATCATCTAAATCATTTCCCAAACATGTTTCATCATCGACCTCTATGCATACTGACTTTCCCTTAGATCTCTGCATTCCATCCATTGAAATTTACCCTATTACAAAACAACCAACAATTAATAAATGTAAAGTATGCATATAACAAATTATTGTCTGTACCCCTTATTGTTCCAAGATTAACAAATATTGTGCCATTGTTGTTTCATGATTAAGAAATTTTGTACCCTTATTATTTCATGATTAAGAAATTCTGCACCTTTACTGTGCCATTGTTGTTTCATGATTAAGAAATTTTGTACCCTTATTGTGTCATGATTAAGAAATTCTGCACCTTTGTTGTTTCTTGATTAAGAAAATCTGTACACTTGTTGTTTCTTCATTAAGAAATTCTGTACCCTTATTGTTTCTAGAGTAAGAAATTTTGTACCTTTGTTAAACCTGGATTAAGAAATTATGTACCCTTGTTGTTTCTTGATTAAAAAATTCTATACGCTTGTATATCATGATTAAAAGATTTTGTACCCTAATTGTTTCTTAATTAACAATAAGTATTTGTTGTTCTAATATTGTTCCACAATATTATTGTCACTTATTGTTCCAAAACTATAAAAAGTGAGATTTTTTAAGTGATGGGACAACTCACTGGAACTATCCAGATCCTACTGTAGTGTTTCGTAAAATGACAGCTTTTTCAGTGATCTGACTAAAGTTTCAACTTTCTAAGTGATTGAGAGATGTCGACAACTCACTGGAACTGTCCGTGAAATAACAACTCAAAGATTTTTTAAAGGATGGGACAACTCACTGAAACTGTCCATCATATCTCATTCATAGTACTGTCCCTTCTATGAAATCCTTAGTGATAGTAGGTGTAGTCATTTTTAGTTTCAAGCAACAGCACAATTCATATTCTATAAAAAAGCAATAGGAGTAGCAAGCAACAACACAATTCATACTCTATACTGTGTACTCAAATCTCCATAGGATGAGAAGAGGCAGAGGTGGAGGGAGAAGTGGAGGAAGGGGAAGAAGGTCTAGTAGTGCTCCTTCAATTACCGATGCATGGCATATATATTGCTCTTACATAGATCCTAAAGGGCAAACTTGGTATGGCAAAAGACGTCCTTTTGTCAACACCCCAATACCTTATAATTTCTCTTTCTCCAATGTTGGCCACATAATCATTGGTGACGCTCACACTTGACTACCAAACAATGCAGTCCTTGTTGGAGATGATCTACGATGGACAAAATTTTTTAGCATAAGGTGTGAATGCGAAGTATATTGTCGTTGACATGGGTTGCCAGTACCAATTTCTCGCGCTGCTGATTTGATGCAAAATCCGAATAGGGATGACGATCGAGTCATACGTTTGTTGAAGCAAGAGATTCGACAGATAAAACGATGATTGAATTGTTTTCATGCAATCGAAGATGCAAAGAAGTATTACGACCCGCCAGTCTTTGCCATACAAGATATTGAAGATGATCCATGTTACGCTGATGTATATCCCAATCTACCAGATTATAGTGAAGATGATGTGGATGGGGATTTTCAACATTTTCTTCCTGGGTGTCTAATCAGAGATGATGGACATCCTTTCTGTTGCTATGAATACTATGGCGATCTATCTAGTTTGGACATCCTTTCTGAATGATGTTATAAATTCCATGATTAACAAATATCATTTCCTTAGTGATCCATGTTTATGAAATTATGTACCCTTGTTGTTTCATGATAAAGAAATATTGTACCCTAGCTGTTTCTTAATTAAGAAAAATTGTGTCTTAACTGTTCCATCATTAATAAATTAGGTACCCTTCTTTTTCCAGAATGAAGAAATTTTGTTTCCTTCTTGTTTCATAATTAAGAAATTCTGTACCCTTGTTGTTTCTTGATTAAGGAATTCTGTTTACTTATTGTTTCATAATTAAGAAATTTTGTACCCTTGTTGTTTCTTGATTAAGGAATTCTATACCCTTATTGTTCATAATTAAGAAATTATGTACCCTTGTTGTTTCTTGATTAAGGAATTTTGTACCCTTATTGTTTCATAATAAAGAAATTCTGCACCCTTGTTGTTTCTTGATTAAAAAATTCTGTACCCTTATTATTTCATAATTAAGAAATTTTGTACCCTTGTTGTATCATGATTATCACTTATTAAGAAATAAGTATTTGTTGTTCTAATATTGTTCCACAATATTATTGTCACTTATTGTTACAAAAACTATAAAAGTGAGATTTTTTAAGTCATGGGACAACTCGCTAGAGCTGTCGCACTTATTTTATTCATAGTACTGTCCCTTCTATTAAATCCTTAGTGATAGTAGGTGTAGTCATTTCCAGGTTTAAGCAACAACACAATTCATACTTTATAAAAAGTAAGAGGGATTGTAAGCAACAACAATTCATACTCTATCCTATGTACTCAAATCTCCCTAGGATGAGAAGAAGTAGAGGTGGAGGGAGAAGTGGAGGAAGGGGAAGAAGGTCTAGTAATGCTCCTTCAATTACCGATGCATGGCATATATATTGCTCTTACACAGATCCTAAAGGGCAAACTTGGTATGGCAAAAGACGTCTTTTTGTCAACACCCCAATATCTTATAATTTCCTTTCTCCAATGTTGGTCATATAATCATTGGAGACGCTCACACTCGACTACCAAACAATGCAGTTCTTATTGGAGATGATCTACGATGGACAAAATTGTTTAGCATAAGGTGTGAGTGCAAAGTATATTTGTCACACCCCGGAGCAGCATAAATAGAGAAAAATAAATTTCCTTTATGAGTCCATAGGGAATGACAAGTGAAAGTCACTGATATCCACACCACACAGTACTAGTCCAAACATGAACAAACAGGATTAGTAAACCACTAAAATATAAACACGATTCTATCTATTACAAACATCATAGTATGGTCCACCGGATCACAACAGGTCTGGAGACAACATATGCCCAAGTACCCGTTAAACTACAAAGTACAACAGTAAAAGAAAAGTAGTAATATAAACTACTATCTATCTTCAGATCTTCAACTGGCGTATGGATAGGCTTCAGCATAACTGGCATCAATGGGGCCATTCTCTACGTAACTCCCTTCAGGGTAGTCGTTATCGCCATAAGTTCCGTCATCTGCATTGTAAAGGAAAGGATAGTCTGGACGGGGAATGTCCAGGCAATAAAGGCCGTCAGCTTGTTGAAAGCTGAGTGAGCACTAACTAACGCAGTCTCATAGAAATAACGTATTTACAGTTATGAACAATATATGACAGTGATACGAAATATATCTCTTCCTCTTTTATTCAGACATATTACTAATAGATTCCCATCATTTTCCCACTCTAAACCTGATTTGCACAATTTCCCAACTGATTATCTTGATCTGGTTATATCAATACAACATACCAGTGCTCTTGTTCACCGCTATACCGCTTTTAAGAACTCTTGCGAGCACCTATACATCGTTCTCATATAACGACTGGTCCATGGATGTACCCATACTCTTGTTCACCGCTTTTAAGAACTCTTACTGTTCACCGCTTTTAAGAACGCTTGCGAGTACTATACATACACATCTCTGGTAATTCAAATCATGGGCGTGCCACATCTACTCTTGTTCACCGCTTTTAAGAACTCTTACTGTTCACCGCTTTTAATTAGAACGCTTGCGAGTACTGTGCACCCATAATCCTCACGATCCTGGTCAAATCCTTGACATACACTTATTGGATTCAACCTGAGCGAATCATCAGCTCGACTCACACAACCTTGAACATACCAATCATCTTACTGACTTAACTCCCAGTTATCCAATACTACCCAGTGTTATCATCTCAAACTTATCTCGTTATCGCGTCGTACTATTACTAATGTTCCGAACCCAACTACGTTACTCACTATGTTATCTCAATCTCATTATCGTATCCCATTACCTCCGTAATCCATAATATCGCATAATAGGAACATGAAACGATGATTAAATAACTACGCATTTTGCATTATAAACTGAAAGGAATACATTCATGTTCTGCTAGGTTCGATCGATTGAGGTCCTCTCGATCACTCGAAGAAAAGTGAAGTTCGATCGATTGAAGTATTCTCGATCGATCAAAGTTAAGGTGGTCTCGATCGATTGAACTCATTTCGATCGATTGAGACTTAGTGACGTTCGATCGATTGAAGTCAGTTCGATCGGTCGAACTTCGTCTTCCACAGATTCTGCCAGTGCACGTGCAGAATGTGCTAGGGGGTGTTTGGGCTACAATTAATACGTCCATAACTCGTAAAACATCATAACTAAGTTACCGAGTGAGTTTGGAACTCACCGAAAGTCGTTAAAGGCACGTTTGGCAAGTTGAAAGTTTCCAAGCTTTAATGGCCTCTCTCTCTCCTCTGCCTTGTCTCTGTCTCTCTCTGTCTCCTTCTCTCTTGTTCTTCTTCTTCTTTTCCAGTTGTGAGTATATATATATATATATATCTATAGATGTGTGTTATATATATAGAGATTTATGGATGTGTGTTATATATATAAACACAAGACTCACAACTCTCTCAAACTTCAGCAAACACCCAACATACACGAGTACAGTGTATATATAGGGGAGGATGAGGTGCAGATGGCATTGTTTGCGGGAAACCTGGGAATTCAAATGATTACAAGTTCGATTGATCGAAGGTAGTTCGATCGCTCGAGCTCAGTTCGGTCAGGTTAGATCGATTGGAAAGGCTTTGATCGATTGAAGTGGGGACCACGTATTAAATTCAGGTCGGTAGGGTTTCGATCGATTGAACAATGTTCGATCACTTGAACTTGAAGATGCTCGATCGATCGAACAAGCTTTGATCGGTCGAAGATTAAATTTCATGAATGGTCAAAGGAAGTATATAGAATCTCTCTGCATTAAATGTTTATTGAAAATACAGGGTATTACAATATTGTCGTTGGCACGGGTTGCTAGTACCAATTTCTCGCACTGTTGATTTGATGCAAAATCTGAATACAGATGATGACCGAGTCATACACTTGTTGAAGCAAGAGATTCGACAGATGAAACGACGATTGCATCGTTTTCACGCAATCAAAGATGCAAAAAAGTATTACGACCCCTCAGTCTTTGCCATACAAGATATTGAAGATGATCTATATTACGCTGATGTATATTCCAATCTACCGGATTATAGTAAAGATGATGTGGATGGGGATTTTCAACGTTTTTTTCCTGGGTGTCTAATCAAAGATGATGGACAGCCTTTCTGTTGTTATGAATACTATGGCGATCTATCTGGTTTGGACATCCTTTCTGAATAATGTTATGAATTCCATGATTAACAAATATCGTTTCCTTAGTGATCCATGTTTAAGAAATTATGTACCCTTGTTGTTTCATGATAAAGAAATATTGTACCCTAGCTATTTCTTGATTAAGAAATATTGTGTCTTAATTGTTCCATCATTAATAAATTATGTACCCTTCCTTTTCCAGAATGAAGAAATTTTGTTTCCTTCTTGTTTCCTTACTATTTTTCGTATTTTCCTTCTTATGTTTATGTAGTAATCAAGTAAGAGCACTCTTATTCCTAAAAATGTTTGTACATACATTAAATAAATAATGTTTCATCATTGTTCCAAGTTTAAGATACTATGTACCCTTTCTGTACCCTAGTTGTTTCATGGTTAAGAAATATTGTTTCCTCCTTGTTCCGTTACTGTTTTGGTGTTATTTTCACTACACTAACCCATCATGCACCCTTTTTCTGACCAATAAAATAAAATAAGGTAAGAACGTGCAAATGTTTGTAATAAATATATTTCAATTTCAATGATGTATCTTATTTATTTTCAATCAACTAATATTTTTTTTTTGTACTAACAAAGTAAGAACACTCTTATTGACTAGTATTTGTTTTTACTTCACTAATATTTATTTTTATCACAAATAAAGTACGAAACACTCGTATTTCTACAAATCTTACAATAAAAACAAAATAATGTGATAAATTAAAAAGAAATGTTTACCTCTTTTTTTAAACAGCTATTGTCTTCTCTCTTGTGCTCCAAAATAAACATTCACCTCTTTCTTTTTAATAACAAAGCATTGTCTTCTCTCTCTCCCTCTCTCTCTCTCTCTCTCTCTCTCTCTCGTACTCCAAAATAAACCTTCACCTCTCTAGAAAAGAGGAAAAATGCTGTGATACATCCACATAAAAGAGAAAAAAGATAAGCTTTTCAAAATAATCCTAGGATTAGTGTGGTTTGTGTGTTATCCTAGGATTTGTGTGGTTGGTGTGTTGTTATTTAATGAACAACCTTAAATTTTACAAAGGAATATTGGTGTGGTACCACATTGGTTACATTAGGTACAAGTCTGTCCGAAAATTGGCCGCAGGAACAAGTTTTCCTCATTCAGAAACAAGTCTTATTACACACAGGAACAACTGTTATTACATAGGAACAACATTTACAACCCAAGGGGTGAACATGACCGGCTCTACCAGTCAATACCGCATTTATTGCGCATTTAATGCACCAGCTATACTATCCAGAAATCAAACATTACCTTTATGGATTAATCCCAGCCGTTGGATGGGCATGAACACACATCTCCTAGCCCTTAATTGGATGAGCCACACCATGCATCCCAAACCACCCTCTTTTATGTGGATGTATCACAGGCTCACAGCCTTTTCCCTATCTCTAACTCTCTAACACAAAACTTTCATTCTCTTTCTCTCTCTGAGAACATGGAGGCACAACCTCCTCACTCCCTCGCAGCCGTTGCTCCTCACTCCCTTACCACAGCCGTTGCTCCTCACTCCCTCGCCGTCGTCGCTGCCCACTTTTCCACCGCAGCCGTCGCCTCACCTCGATCGCTGTCGCAGTTGCCTCCTCCCTCCCTATTCGAATGTAACTTTTCTTCTCTACTACCCATTTTCACCTCTCTTTAGTACCACCTATTTTCATCTCTCTTTAGTATTCCCATGGAGCAAACCCTCGTGTCCTTCAAGGCTTCAATTGCCAGTTTCTCTTCACAGTGATTGAATATTTTATCTGAACATATATATTTATCACTGAAGCTTGGTTTCCTTTAACTTCGATTCTCTATTGTGTTTTGCTGATTCAAATCATATTTGGTACCTTCTTAGCTAACAAATATGCACATATATTGATTACTCCAATATCCATATCTGATAGTGTCACATTGAATCTAGCTCGAAGATTGGGGCTTTTTTTATAGGGTTATCATATAAACTAAAAAAATACAGTTATTTTTTTTTTAAAGTAGTTGAAATTTAGGAGAAATAGTTTAATGTAATAATCATGGATTTACATTCCATGAAGAGTAATGCTACAGACACAACACATTGCGCAACAAAAAGTATAACAGGGCTTTAAATGCCTTGTACCCTGTGCTATTTGAATTTTTCACACTCTTCTATGCACCACTTACATAGCACAGGATACAAATATTTAAAGCACTGTTGTGCTTTGTATTGTACAATGTGTTGAGTGTGTAGCATTACTCTTCCATGAAATAGTTGAATGTTCCCAACAACTTTCTATTGAAAGAAATGTTTGATTTTGGGCATATTCATCAAAACATTCCTGATCTGTTTATTTTATTTTTAATTTTTATTCTCTGTATAGGTAATATGGATTTTGAAAAAATAGTTGAATGTTCCCAACTTGAGAAGAAACAAAAGGCGTTGGACATAAGGAATCATGCTCCACAAAATGAGATCCTTCAAAGTTTGAGATTGTGATGGCAAATCAACGATAGCACTTGCAAAGGCGTTGGACATAATAGTCGTACATGTCAAACTCGGGATCCTTCTCAATTTTTTGGACATAATAGTCGTACCTGTCAAGGCCCGAGATCCTTCTAATTTTTTTGGACATAATAGTTGTACATGTCAAGGTTTGGGATCCTTCTAAATTTTAATAGTCATTCATGTCAAGGCCGGGATCGTTCTAAATTTTTTGTAATGAATTTTATCTGTTTTTTTCCTTATTTATTTGTAATATGTTGAATGATGGTTTTTATTCCAATGATTATGAAGTTGAATGTTGAATGATGATTTTTCTTACACAAAGAGAGATTGAAAGCTTCCAGTTTGTAGAGAGAGAAAGATAGTTGAAAGTTCTCCCATTCTCTATGTTAGAAGGGCTCCTAAAAGGCTAAAATGGGTTGAGGAGCAATTTTGTCAAAAAAGAGTGAGTGGTTTTAGCATTTAG
This sequence comes from Hydrangea macrophylla, assembly GCA_033977485.1. Taxonomy (NCBI): domain Eukaryota; kingdom Viridiplantae; phylum Streptophyta; class Magnoliopsida; order Cornales; family Hydrangeaceae; genus Hydrangea; species Hydrangea macrophylla. The sequence continues at coordinate 110,308,300 of CM066990.1, read as the reverse complement.
TTAAAACAGCTCTAGCATTAGCGGCTGCCTAGAAGTAATATGGTCAAAATATCCAATTCTACGAGAAAATTTGACCGAATTTACTCATATGTTATGCACTGATTGTCAGACTTGTTAGGTGTAAAAAATGAAGTCCACCAATCTTCTCACCCGCTTATCAGCGTAATTATGTATAGCAGTGGGTGAGAATTCACACAAATTTTCTGACATAATAGAACATTTGGACCATATTGTTTTCATTTACGGCCCGTTTGGTTCATGGATTATTTTAGGTGGATTCTGATTACTAGGAATCATAATACTAGTAATCACTTTACCAGAAATCTGAATCCCTGCAGAATGTTTGATTCACCAATAGAATTCTAGCTGGATTTAGAATCCAGTGTTTGGTTGGGTCAAGGAAAATGAAATGGAAATATTGTTAAATACCTAATCTACCCTTGAAGGCTAAAAGAATGTCTGTGTTAAAATCAAATTGTCAACACTCTAAAAATGGAGGGTGATTAAAAAAATAACAGTATAAATCTAAAAATCAATGACACATAAAAAAATGAGATAAATAGAGTAATTAAGACATGAACATGAGTCTAAACTATTACATGTAGTTAAAATATATTTGAATAATAACAAAATATATATTATATTTTTAAGCATAAAATATGTGTAGGTCTAACGTACAAATCACAATATGCCAAATATGTAGTTATTGTAATATCATATAGACTTTTCAATCATTAACATTTAGCAACCAAAATTTGAATTCAGTCATTAAACTAACATCAAATATAATGTTTTAAGCATTATAAGAAATCATCATAAACAATCTCATCTACCAATCTCTCCATTTTAGAAAATAATAATAATTATAATCATAAATTTCTTCTGATCACATTATTTGTTTGTTTAATAGTCTAATAAAGGCTAGTTTTGGTATTATGAAAATAGTAAATCAAAACCCCAGTAATCCATAGGAATACCACCTCCCAGCTAGGATTTAGAATCCACCCTATTTTCCACCTTTGGGTGGATTCTAAATCCAGTGGGACCCATAATTCATTAAATATTCCATGAACCAAACAAAGATATTTTTTTTTTAAGATTACTAGTAATCTTCGGGTGGAATCAAAATCCACCCTAAGAATCCATGAACCAAACGGGCCGTTAAAAACTTCAAGGACCAAATTGATACAATTGAAACTACATAGACTAAAATGACACAGAGATCAAAATTCAATGGTATATTTTGCAATTAAGCCTCGAGATACCCTAATATCATATATATTACAAAGTGCAATCAGACTCCTGTCACGTTGCGACTCTCTAATTTTTTCCACTTTTTTAGATTTTTTCCCTAGTTTTTATATCTCTAGAATTAATAAAATATACATATATAGTGTCTCTCTCTCTTTCCTTTTTTCTCTTCTTACCTTTTCTCTTTTTTTTTTTTTTTTTTTGATATACCTGGATTATGGCAACACACACCACACACACAGACACCAATCCCACCCCAACCCAACCCCAAAGTCCCACAATGGTCCACAACAAAGCTCAACAATGGCCAATCATTTCTTATCTCTTTTTAAACCATATTAAATTTCATCAATATCTAATCTATATAAATATATATATAGATATATGTATTCATATATCTCCAAATATACATACATACATGATACAAACTAAACTAAGTAATTAAAATAATATAGCTACATATTATATAAACTAGCAATATCACTAACAAATTTATGTACATAAATTTGCTTAGCAAAAAAATACTACATGAAATTCACATTTTTTTTAATACATACATATATCTACCATTAAATCTAAGTTATCATTTACATACTTTTTATATCACATCTAATAATCTAATCTATATATTTTACAAGTGCAAGAGTTCTAACCAAAGAAGAAGTTATGCATATTTTACTTTAATCATATTTTAATTCTTAAAATTTCAGTACTTAAAATTCAACACTAAGGGTCTGTTTGATAAAACTAAAAATTAAGTGCTGAATTTTAGACACTGAAAATTTTAAGCGAGTGAATTTGCAATACTGAAAACAATATTTTCAGTATTGAAATAGATTGCATTCAGTGGTTATTTTCGTAGAATTTTTTCACTTAAAGTTTTCAATGAGTTTTTGGTTGCTTTTTTAATTAAGTGATACATTATCAAACGCTCTGGAAAAAAATAAGTGCCAAAAATTTTCATTTTCACTATTAATTGGGTTATCAAACACACCCTCAGTTTCTAGTAATTAATTATCAATTTTATCAAACAGGCCCTTAGATTTCAATGATTTTTTTAGAGCTATCAAATGTTTGAATCAATAATGTTAGGCACACAACACCAACCAACACTTTTTTGGGAAGCACAAGGTACATGCATTTAAAACATGTGTTGTGGTTTGTGTTGTAGTTTTTAGTGTTGTGTGCCTAACATTATTGTGTAACCTACATTATTGTTATTGTAATAGTTTTTTAACCGATATAATTCAGGTTTTTTAACCAACCACTTAATTTTATATTTGTTCAAGGTTTATGAATTGAGTAATGTTATGGTTCCAAAACTTTAGTTCCCAGGCAAGACTAGCTAGATAAAAACTTCTAAGAAAAATCAAGTGGTATCGCAAATATTGCATGTAGTCTCACTACCACATGTGTTGAAAATAAATTTATTATAATTAGTGATATCGGGGGAAAAAAGTGACAATATGAATGTATTAGAAATTACAAAGGAATTGGGGAGAAAAACATCAAAGTCATTATATGTAGGGTTAGTTATAAAATGCACTCTTGAAGTTCGGCCCTTATCTCATTTTAGTCTATGTAGTTTCAATTATGTCAATTTGGTCCCTGAAGTTATACATTTGATAATTATGCTGATAAGTGGGTGGAGAGATTGGTAGGGTTCCATTTTTGCCCCTAAAAAGTGTAACAGTGCATAGCATGTGTGTAAATTCCATCAACTTTTCTTACAAAATTGAACATTTGGATTACATTGCTTCTATTTAGAAACTTCAGAGGCTAAAATGAGACGGGAAACAAACTTCAAGGGTATGTTTTGTATTTAAGCCTTATATGTAACAAGTGGACCCAACAAATTTTGTTTCAGGGGTGCTACTCTAAACCCCTGTATGGTATACCGAGCAAACCTTGAGCATGACAAAATCTGTAAATTTGAAACTAATTATGGTTACATCGAAAATTCTCATAATGTTTCAGGTGCATGAGAAATTTCACATATTTATATAAAACTTGTAGTTTTGGATCCTATTATTGAAACAGTTAGATGCTTAAAATGATATGAGAAATTACGTATAACATTCAAGGACGTGCAATGTTGTTTTTTCACAATTGAGGTACAGGGAACTTCCATAAAGCATCTGAATGACCTCTCAAACATATAGACCGAATATTCGTTGGGGTTGCGAATGAATGATTGCTTAAACTTTAAAATTTTCAAACGGACGTAAAAATGACCTTTAATCCAAAAGCTGGAGAAACAAAGGTACAACAAGTCAATTTAAGAGAATATTATGATAAATTTTATCAATTTGTACTTAAAAATCATTGAATCACATAACTTTTCTACCCATGTTTTGATGTCGTAATGGCAATACAAGACGATACAAATGATGTGAGAAAATTCATGTATACAAGTTTCGTAGAGGATCAAAGGGGTATAGATGTCTTCAATTTTGGTGGCAATCGAGTGAAAATGGAGTAGAAATTGTCGATTTCCATTTTTTAATTCAAAAATGCTAAATGTACAACAAGCGTAAAGGAATTTGGTGGTGTCACTCCTCGAAACCACTCATATGATTCTAGGACACGTAGCACGCCACCACGGCTCGCCTCATGTTATTAAGGTTCCATAAAAACAAGTTTAAAAAAAAAGTTTAGGAAAAGAAACTGTCAAAGTATAGAAGAAAGAATTATATATTCAGTATATCAATTACAATGAGGAGGGGTCCTTTATATAGGACAAGAGAAAGACCAAATAAGGAAATGGTACTAATAATGAACCTAGACAGTGTAGTACAGAATGGTAGTACAACCCTAAACATACATACATATATTAACATCCCCCGTCAAACTCAAGGTGGTAAAATGGAGAGCAGCTTGAGTTTGGAAACCAAGTCCTAAAGACGTCCTGGAGTATGAGCTTTGGTGAAGATATCAGCGGTTTGATCAGCAGATGAAACAGAGACAAGTTTGACGTTCCCTTGAGTGAGATGATGACGCACAAAATGACAATCGATCTCAATATGTTTTGTGCGTTCATGAAAAACATCATTGTGAGCAATCTGAATAGCACTCTGATTGTCACAATAAACAGTAGTGGGAGTGGAGTGAATAACTCCTAAGTCCTCAAGTAACCAGCGAAGCCAGAGGAGCTCTTGGGTAGCATCAGCTAGGGCACGATATTCTGCCTCTGTGCTAGAGCGGGCAATGACAGTTTGCTTCTTGCTTCGCTAGGAAATAAGATAGTCACCAAGAAAGAAACAATAACTTGTAGTAGAGCGACGATCCGTGGAATCTCCTGCCCAATCAGCGTCTGAGTAGGCACGAAGTTCAAGTGAAGAATGGGCATAAAAATGTGGACCATGAAACATAGTTCCTTTGACATATCTGAGAATACGTAGTACAACTGCAAAATGAGACGAGCGGGGAGCAGAAAGGAACTGGCTTACGATATGAACGGCATAAGCAATGTCCGGTCGAGTAACTGTGAAATAAACAAGGCTCCCTACTAGCTGGCGATACAAAGTGGGATCATCAAGAGGGGTCCCATCTATGGGAGTGAGCTTAGAATTGGCTCAAGAGGAGTAGGACTAGTTTTATTGTCAGTGATGCCTGCACGGGTAAGAAGATCAGAAGAATACTTTGCTTGTGAGATATAATAACCATTATCATTGGAAGTGATTTCGAGTCCCAAGAAATAGTTAAGTCTCCCAAGATCTTTTATCTCAACATGTTGACTAAGATATGCCTTGAGATCTGAGATGCCCATTACATCATCCCCCGTAATAATCATATCATCAACATAGAGAAGAAGAAGAATAGTTCCTGGAGCAGTTTTGTGAATGAAGAGAGCAGAATCATAGGAGCTAGAAGTGAACCCAAAATTCTCAACAATAGTGCTAAACTTGGCAAACCATGCGCGAGGGGCCTGTTTGAGACCATAAAGAGCCCGACACAGCTTACAGACTTGATGAGGAGAGTGATGATAACCAGGAAGAGGACGCATGTAAACTTCTTCATTGAGTTCGCCATTGAGGAAGGCATTTTTCACATCCATCTGAAATAAATCCCAACGACAAATTACTGCAATAGCAATAAGGCTACGAACTGAAGTAAGACGAGCAATAGGAGCAAAGGTCTCCTCATAATCGATACCATACTCCTGTGTAAATCCCTTAGCCACCAGACGCGCTTTATAGCGTTCAATAGACCCATCAGAGTGGGTTTTGACTTTGAAAACCCATTTACACTCCATAGCATTTTTTCCAGTCGGAAGATCAACTAGGTCCCATGTGTGATTTTGATCCAATGCATGCAATTCATCATTCATTGCTTTCTGCCAAAGTGGGTTAGAACTAGCCTCACGATAGGTCTGAGGCTCATGATAAGATAAAATGGTGGAAAGAACAACAAAATCACGAAGACGAACTGATTGTGTTCTTACACGATCACTACGGCGAGGATGATCATCAGAAGCTGGTGCAGATCCATCAGGCAGAACAGACAGCTCAGGAGAGGGTAAGGTAGATGACTCAGGTTCATGTCCATCGTGTAGGTCTAGTGGCTCAGGGGTTGGAGTTTGTAGATCAGAAGAGGGTAAAATGGATGGTGACGGATTTGCATCAGTAGTATCCGGGAACAGTTCAGTGGAAGGATCAGTGAAAAAGATAGGAGTAGTAGCAGGTGAGAGATAAAACTGGGACATGGACGAGAACATTTTGTGTTCCCAGAAGACCACATGACGAGATACACGGAGACGTTTTGAAGAGGGATCTCAACATCGATAACCTTTATGTTCAATGCCATAACCCAAGAAACAGCATAGGCGAGCTCGTGGTTCTAGTTTTGTACGTTCATGGGGTTAGAGAAGAACAAAGCAGGCACAACCAAAGGTTTTAAGGTTGGTATAGTCAGGTAAATGACCATAGAGACGTTCATAAGGGGATTGATTTTCTATAGTAGGAGAGGGGACACGATTCAGGGTATGAACAGATGTGAGAGCAGCTTCCCCCAAAAAATGTTCAGGACATGATGCAGAGAGGAGTAGAGCACGAACAGTATTGAGAATATGTCTGTGTTTGCGCTCAGCACGTCCATTTTGTTGTGACGTGCCAGGGCAAGACCGATGGGGAAGCGTTCCATGTTGACGAAGGAATTTGAGAACTTTACAGTCCTTGTATTCAGCTGCATTATCAGCACGGAAGATTTTGATATTGCAAGAGAATTGTGTTTTGATCATATTAGCAAAGTCAAAATATATTTGTGGTAGTTCAGAACGACTATTCATAAGGTAAAGCCAAGTGTAACAAGAGTAGTCATCTACAAAGATTACACAATATCTAGATCCTCCCATAGTAGTGGTAGGAGAGGGACCCCAAACATCAGAGTGTATCAAGTCAAAAGGTGCAGAAGAAAGTGAGACACTTTTATTAAACGGCAATGCCGATTGTTTTGCAATTTGACAAGAGAGACAATCAAAATTGTCATTATTGACTATCCCTAGTTGACCACTAGAAACCAAATTTTGTAGACGACCAATAGAAGCATGGCCCAATCGTGCATGCCAAAGACTAAGAGAAGAAGTGGATGTGGTTGAGGCTGCCTTTTGGATTAACTGAGTAAGGTCTTATGGAATGTGGAGGCTGATAAGTTCAAAGAGGCATCCAATCTTACGGCCTATCCCAAGAGTCTGTCCCGTCTTTGGATCCTGCACACAACAACCAGAAGCAGAAAAACTTATAGTGAGTCCAAGATCAAAAAGTTGACCAATAGAAATGAGATTCATTGTGAGTTTGGGAATGAAATAGGCATCAGGCAGAGATGTATGAGAGGTGGAGATATCTCCTATATGATTGACAGACATATGGGAACCATCAGCAGTGTGGATGGTTGGAGTATGAGGAGTGGTATATTTGGTGGAAAAGATGGTGGGATCAGGTGTCATATGATTGTAACATGCAGAATCAAAAAACCAAGAAGAGGTACCTGGAGTGACGAACATGGCAGTGGAAGGTACATTACCAGATTGTGACAAAACCTGTTTGATAAGGTCCTCAAGATGCGCAGCAGAAAAGACTTCGGTAAGGGCAGTGGATGATGGACTCTCAGTAATAGTGGTGGCAGACTTGTTTGGACCTCTGTATGTAGACCTAGACTGACCCTCTCGGGATATATTGCTATGGGCGGGTCTGTCGGGGTTTTTGAAGCAGTTGCTTTGATAGTGACCAGGACCTATCTTCTTACAGTACTTACAAACACGTGTGGGACAATTCAAGAGAACGTGTCCAGGTAGTTTGTAATAGTTGCAGAGTATTCCAGAAGAGTTGGAGTCCTGATGATGACGCTGATGTTGCTGATTATTTTTATTACCAAAAGAGGACCCTCTGTGAACGGCAAGGACTGCATTGGTTGGTGAAGTCTTGCGAGTGGCAAGACGAATCTCCTCAGACAGAAGCTCAACAACGGCTTACTCCAGTGTGGGTAAAGGAGTACGATGAAGGAGAGATGCACAGACTGGCTCAAATTCATCACTTAAAGCCATCAAGAATAGAATGAGATGTTGCTGATCTCTATAGTGAGAGAACTTTTCAGCATCAGAGGGATTGGTCCATGTGGGCTCTGAAGAAGATAGTTGATCCCCGACATAGTGGATTTCAGAGAGAAATGTGTTGATGGACTGGCCAGGTTGCTGTTGCATGCGATGAAGATTCAGGAGCAACTGGTACTGATGAGCAAGATCAGCAGTGGTGTACCGATTTTTAAGGAAATCCCAGATAGATTTGGCAGTAGAGAATCTCCCAAATTAAAGATGAATAGAGCTAAGAGCGGTGTTTCAGAACCATGTGATAATCTGGTGGTTTTTGTTGTCCCAATCTTCAAGGCGTTCTATGAATTTGATATCGTCTTCCTCCGTAGTTTGTTTTGGTTCAGTGATGTCACCCGTGACATAACGCCAGAGTTTGCGGCCTTCGAGAAAGCTAGATATAGCCTGGGCCCAAGGTATGTAATTGTTTCCATCCAAAATGGAGGAAATGGGATGCGATACCTCGGTGCGCTCCATAGAGGACATAAGGGGGGTCGGGTCAGGATTTAGTGGTGTAACACTGAATGTGGTGAATTTTGGGCTTGGTTGGATAGGGCAAGAGGTTTTGGTGATGGTGATGCTGTGAAGATTTAGTGTGGTGATCAAGGGAAGGGTTCAAGATCGGTAGTTATAATTGGTGACAGAGTCAATAATATGCAAGGCAGATTGGTGAGGATGGTGAGATGGTTGGTGATGATTCGTCTAGGCAGATTGGTGAGGATGGTGGCTAATGGATGTGGGGATCTTTGATGCGGTAGTGGTATTATTCGGCTAAAGGGTCAGAGGATTTGATCTGGGTAGAGGGTTTGATCGGCGATGGTATGATAGGTAGATTGGTGGATCCAAGTTTGGGGTTAGTGGTTAGGGCGTGATGATGATGAGATGATGATGTGGGTTAGAATAGTAGTGATGTAAATCAAGCTTAGACGTGATGATGATGTTGATCAATGTTGGTAGATTGTAGATCAAGTTTGGACGTGATGATGATGAGATGATGATGTGATGATGATGAGATGATGATGTGATGATGATGAGATGATGATGTAGATCAAGGTTGGCAGATTGTAATGATATAGAAGAAGTTTGGTGTTTGGGCTTGAAGGTGCGGCGGCGACAGATTGCAGGTTTGCACAGATCACCAAAAGTGATTTGGCTCTGATACCATGTCAAAGTATAGAAAGAAAGAATTATATATTCAATATATCAATTACAATGAGGAGGGGTCCTTTATATAGGACAAGAAAAAGACCAAATAAGGAAATGGTACTAATACAATGAACCTAGACAGTGTAGTACAGAATGGTAGTACAACCCTAAACATATATACATATATTAACAGAAACCACATACTAGCAATGACTTCTTCAAAGGTCCAAATACAACCGCTTAGTACGACCCGTAAAAAGATCGGATTCCAAAAATTCCATTTTTGTGAATCAAATGAGTTCCAAGAGTACTCATTTATATAAAAAAAAAGTTTGAATTGTAAATCTCGAGAAAGTATAGAAAAGAAAGTCAGTCAAAGGGGTTTTTGACTGGTCGAACGGTCTCCTTGGACCAGTCGAACATCCCTCTGCAAGAAGACTCCCAGCTGGGGTACATTCGACCAGTCCAATGGCCCCCTCCGACCGGTCGAGTGCCCCTCTGCGAGTTCAATCAACTTAAAAACCCTGTTTAAATATAAAAGAATTCATCCACAACTCTTTAAACATAAACTTAAAACCAATATCAATTCATGTAATCTTTCTCAACACCTTAAAAACACAATTGGGATTATACTCAAGAACTTAAAAGAGTCCTTGCTAGCATTTGAAAGCTTTCAAAAGAAATCTAATACAAGAAACTAATATGAACTCGAGCTCCGTTAACGCAATACATAAGAGGAGCCAATTCTCACAATTTCTATTGACAAGACTAAAGTGAGATGCAAGCCCAAGCTATAAACTTAACACTAGTACGACCACCGTTACAAATTCTCAATTAAACTTACAAGAGTTACTCCAAATACTAACTACAAATGTGAGATTATAATATGTTCTATAAATCCGGATTCATAACTGATTACAAGTTTAGCTACAACATAAGTCTTGTACTAGCATTTACAAGATAAAATACAACCCAATATAAAAAACCATAAATATAACCCCCGACCACGTGACTTCGTTTTCCCCCACATTAGCTTTCCGATTCTCATAACCTTGCCACAAACACCTACGATGGTTATTCAATAACCACTACAATATATAAACTATATGCTTATGAGCAATATTAATCGTAAACGTGAATGGCACCACATATTTCAAATTCATCAAATAATATATAATTGATCTCCAGGTAGATCAAGTATGTTTCCACCGGCCAACCACCACTACGCACCACACCCCAGGCTTCGTGCATGGGCCATCCACCCATGCCCTTTAGCCATGCGATCCAAATTGCCTCTTACGGCTCACCATAGTCCACTCCCAATACAGGAGGCATGATCTGGTGGAACACTACAAGTCTCCCTTTGATCCACATAAGCAACTTAGCATGCTCACATATAATTCATTACACCATATTTTTCACATATACATGCTTTCACAATATTGGGCATAATTTAACCACATGAATTTGCCGAATAAAATTAAATATAATTATTCAATCCAATTAGACATGCTTATCTCAAGTCATGAATCCAAACATGCATTCCATTCAAAAATATGATTAAAATCACTCACCTCTTGCGTTTCGCTCCTAAACATGAAATTAGAGCCCTACTAAGCTCTGAGTACAAATCCTATACAAAAATTATAAATTATGAGCTAAAATCCCAAAATGGGTCGTAGAAAAACTGTCACATAGCTCAATAAAATTGGTACTCACATGTTAGACTCACCCCTAGGAGTTTGAATATGTATTCTATTTTGAGGTTGAACGTCAAACGACGCGGTGATTGGCATCAAAAGCTCGGCGGAATTTCCATCGTAACTCTCTTTGTATTTCGACCGAATTCCGAAAATGTTTGGTGGTGATATGTCACCCTTCCAACACTTGCCAACATGCATGTACCTCTTTTTTTTTGTGATATATTATAACATCCCCTAAGTTTTGCCAGTTTTGCATTTATACTCCTGTTAGTTATAAAACTTATTAAAACTATCTCAAACTTAAATGGATATTTGTCTATGTCTCGTCTGGATCCCACAAGTGGTCCCATATAACACCATGAAGTTGCTAATTAGCCTACTAATTATGTAGCAGGTCCAATTCACTCTCACTAGGTTACCTAAAACAGGCCACATAAATATTCAAGACTAATACTAGAATATTAAAACAATTAAATAATCTTTTTACGGGTTGACTAAGCGGTGTTTTAATATTCTAATTTTAAATGTTCACGGTAATTTTTAAATGTTCACGGTAGTTTTTTTTAAATGTTCACGGTAGTTTTAAATGTTCACGGTATTTTTTAGGGTAAAATACATAAATAGGGTATTTTTTAAATGTTTACGGTAGTTTTTTTTTTAGGGTAAAATACATTTTTCACCCTCAAACTGTACCTTGTTTTGCACCCAACAAAAAATACTTGTCTAAAATAAGTCCTCTACCATTTTGTATGTCTAAAATGCCCATATTTTAAATGTTCACGGTAGTTTTTATAGGGTAAAATACATTTTGCACCCTCAAATTGTACCATGTTTTGCACTTTAGTCCCTAAACAAATAATTTTTTTTTTTTTTTTTTTGCATTTTGGAATTGATGTTGAAAGAAACTAGGTTCAAGGTGCGTTACAATGTCACTTTCCTTACGATGCAATCGCCCCACCAGATTGTCTAATTGGTGTGCAAACGGGATTCTGGAGAATCGCCTCAAGATACAATGAAGCCCAATGATTGTTTTTCTTTTACATTTTTCACCAACCAAATAGAATCACTAAACACCCGTTTCATTTGTCAAGTATATTAATGAATATAAATGAAGGTTTCTACAACAACACTTTTGCTTATATAAATATGTCCAAGTTGGGAGACGAAGAGTTGTATAGATTTTCTATCTCAAGAATAGAGAAGCTCAAAAGCTGTTTTAAACGTTGGTACGATTCATCTATTTATAGATAATCACTTGTCTATTGGTAACAGACAAAACTCTTAGTATTAAGAGTTTGAATCTAGTTTATATTTGTGTATGTGTGTGTGTATATAATATATATCTCTGAAACACTCAAACATTCACCTATTTGAAGTAGATGACTCACTCCTCCCAACTAAAACTAAAGATTGTCCTCAAAGTTCTAAACTAAGCACATAGACATTTGAAGTAAAGTGAGAGAAGGAACGATGTTACCTCAATCATTAAAGTCCAAAGAATTTTTAAGTTACCTACAAAATCTATTAGCAATAAGGCGAGATAGAAAATATAATACATCTACTCAGTAAACAAAGTAAGCTGTTAGTCAAGATCATCATCGTAAAACAGTAACCAAAATTTTTGCAGAGCATCCCAATAAAATAATTTTACAGCGAAAAGAAATTGGGATCGTCATAGCATTTTCCCCCAACTGTTAGTATTTTTACTAGCATTAATTACTCAAAACAAGTGTCATACACCAACAATCGGAATTTCAAATGGTTCTTATGATTAAATAGATATGCAATTAAGAGTTCAAAAAGACCTTTGAAATGCGAGAATTCCCCCTATCTAACTTTTAACACAGGGTTAGAGGGTTTAGCATATACGACCTCACCACCTTTTGGATTGACAAAGTAAGTTTGAATTATTATATTCAAATGTGAATAGAACGAAAGTAGAAGAGGCTTAGGAGCATGCGGTATAACCATTTCCACATGATATAAAATGATAGATTCGAGATTACACACTCATGTTGAATCGACAGTAGCACTCCAAGTTGAATCATTAGTACATTTGGAAAGGGAAATCAAATCAGTATTTAAAAATTGATCTAATTGAACTTCCCATTCGTCTAGCTTCATATTTACTGAAAAATTGGCCCACTCTTTGGCCTTTTGATAATCGCCCTCCAAGTAGCTTACATCAACACAATCTAAAAAATTCATCGACCTCACTATCTTTATTATTTCCAGGTTCCCATGGGATGGGATGGTATACGTGTTCTACTAGTTCATAAGATTGTGCAGAGTAAATGCAATGAACTTCATCACCATTTTACTCTTTATCTGGGTGATGGGAATGCGAGAAGATCTTAACATTTAAAGTCATATTCCCAACCACCATCATCATGAGGCCATTTCTAACGTGAATAGTTGCATCGATTGTTGCTAAGAATGGCCTACCAAATATAACAGGGATTTGTGTATTGCTAGTAGGTACAGGCTCTGTATCTAAGACAATGAAATCCATGGGGTAAAAAAAATATCAATTTGAACTAAGACGTCTTCTAACATGCCCCGTGGTACTTTAATAGATCTATCAGTGAGTTGTAATGTAATCCGGGTGGGTTTTAACTCGCTTAAGCCCAACTGGTGGTAAACAGAATACGGGAGCAAATTAACACTTGCTCCTAAATCTAAGAGTGCATTTTGGATCCTTTGATTCCCCAGGATGCAAGAAATTGTTGGGGTCCCGAGATCATTAAATTTTGGAGGTAAGTTATGTTTTATGATTGAGCTCACTTGTTCTATTAAGTACGCTTTCTTTTTAACACTTTGCTTGCATTTGATAGTGCATAGGTCTTTTAGGCATTTAGCATAAGCAGGTACTTGTCGAACAACATCCAAAAGAGGGAGATTAATGTGAACTTGCTTAAAAAGTTCAAGAAACTCTTGACTCTTGGTTTCTTGTCATGGTTTCAATCTTTGAGGATAGGGAACGGGAAAAGAACATTCAATTTTTTTCTGTTTCAATTTATTCCTACTCAATTTCAATTTTTTGATTTCCTCTATTTCTTGTTTAAATTCCAATTTTAACTTTTCAATTCAGAAGGAGGTTCTCTTCAACATGAGATTCTTCCAATTCCTCTTCATTTTGTTCTTCATCAATCTCTTTTTCCTTCTCTACTACTTTCCTACTTTTTAACGTTGAAATAGTTTTGGCTTATTCTGGATTGTTAAAATCGGGGACTAGTTGCCCTTAGCCTCTTTGATTAAGTTATGGTTGAGGATGGATGTCACGTGTAGGATTTGCTTGTGTTTGAGCTGGGAAAACTACATTTTCTTTATACAGTCATGTTGATTACTCATTCTTTCCATCGTTGTTTGTAGTTTTCCCAATACTTGAACCATTTGTTGCATTGGGTCTTCCTGTGCCTTCTTGTGAGGGGGCACATCGACATTAGAATTATGTTGTGCATTACCTTGATAGTTTTGTTGTTGTGGGGGTTGGTATTTTTATTATATTGGAGTATTGATTTTGTTGTGGCTGTTGATTAAAATTATTTGATGCTTGATTTGCCTTAGTTCTCCAATTATTCAAATTAGGATGATTCCCCCAACTATACTCACTGTGAAAATTTGTAAGACCCTTATAATTAGTCATCACATTCATATCTACAAGCGGTATTTCTTGATAAACATGTATATTAGGGCAAATATGTGCTTGATGTCCTACCATATTGCAATTATCACGTACTTCTTCTCGATACGTCACTAAAGGTTGCTCTGTTAGCCCTTTAGTTAATACTTCCACTTGTTTAGCTAATTCTTCATATTTCTTAGACAACTCATCTTCAGCCCTAAGTAAGCATATGCTCTTTTGTTTGCTTCTATCAGGTTTACTACTCGTTACTCGTGTTACTTCACATGGTTCCCATTGAGGTGAATTTTCAGCAAGTCAGCAAAAATATGTTTCAGCTTCATTCGCGCTTTTATGCATGAATGATCCTTGACACATTATTTGCAATAACTTTTTAGATTCCGGGGTTAGTCCCTTGAAAAAGAAACTCATGAGACAACATTTTTCGAAAACCATGGTGTGGACAAGACAAAAGTAGATCTTTGAAACGTTCCCATACTTTAGCAAAAGTTTCATTGTCATTTTGGCTAAAAAGCTTGATTTGTCGCATGAGGTCATCTGTTAAATGCTTCGAAAAGAATTTTTTCAAAAATTCCTCATGTATGGCAGACCATGTGGTAATTGAGCCAGGTATAAGAGTTAAAAGCAGTAATACCCATACCCTGAGAACGGGTTAATTATCATTTTTAGATGCATTAATTAATATAATTAGTGTATAAAATGGATTAAGGGGGAGGCTTGGACTCGCCCATGGGAAAGTGTTCGGAGAAGGACACCAATTGGAAAAGTCCCCAGTGAGGTGGGACAGGTACTGGAATGAGACCCAGTGAAGGGCCCGAATAATAATAATTTGCATTTTAAATGATTAAATGCATTTTATTTGATTACATGGATATTTGTTAAGTTGCTTACATATTATATTGTTATATGTTAGCATTTGGTACTAGGTTGGACACCCAAATAAGGGTATAACTAAAAAAGATTCATAATTAGTAGGTGTGATAGCAACATCACAAAATATTTGGGACCCATACGGGACTTAGACAAACACTCATTAGATAATTGGGTAGTTAATGGAATGTTTGGAGATCTCATAATAGGAACTTAAGAAATTCCGGGGGTGCAAATGAAAAGTGGGAAAAATGAGGCATTGACACCTCATGCTTGTGCATGTGTGTATGTGTCAAAAGATAGTGAGAGGTTCTCATTTACAGCAAATCTAAAGAAGAGAGAGAGAGAGAGAGAGAGAGAGAGAGAGAGAGAGATGGAGATATAAACAAGGAACACATCTCCAACGTCGTTTTTTGTCGTTCCGTCGCCGTCGTTCGTCCAATTCGCGAACTAAAGTCGTATTCAGACTCGTGGAGGTGAGATGATCATTTTTTTACCTTTAATTTACATTTTAATCATCATAATTTTGGTAGCTTATGCTAATCGGTGACACGCGGTTGCCGAATTCGTGTAGGATTTACTCCAGAGAGAGAATAGAGCTAAGATTTGGAGAAATTATGCACTTCTTGGTTTAATTTGGATAGATCTTGCTAAGGTGAGTTTTCTAACTAAAAATGGTTGTGGTATAACTTGTCAATTGCTTCAATTATTGTTGGAAGTTGTAAACTCATGCTTAGAAGTTATAGTATTGTTAAATCATGCTTAAATATGTCAATTATGTGATTATATTTTTATGTGGTATTCAATGAATACCGGGAAAATGATTCATTATTGGGAGTAATAAGGTTGGTGAAGAGGAAGAATCCGATAAATACGGAAGTCCAAGGAATAGAAGTAACCACGGGACCAAGGGAAGGTCTTCGGGTCAGAATGAATCATCGAACCGGTAGTTCAACGAATACATTTATGGTTTATGTGTTCATTTTTAGCATTTACACATATTAATCATCCAATCATGTTTAGATTGCTCACTAAGCATAATGCTTAAGAAAATTGTTTTCCTTTTCTGTTGTTGTAACAACCCTAAAATTTCTATGTAAATAATTATTTTAATTATTATTTTCAGTTAGCAATATTATATGAGTGTGCCTATGTAAGATATGTGTTTGAAAAAATTTTAAGTGTTTGGTGGACATATAAATTAAATCATGAGTGAGCGCGTTTAGTTTGAGAGTTATATTCTATTGATTTATATTTGTTAAAAAAAAAGTGAAGGGTTGATATGTATTTTTGTTATATAGTGTTTACAGGCCCGCGAATGTGTTAAATAATGTAATTAACATTAAAACTTAGTACCGGGGTCATGGGTACCCATTGGGCCTACTCATTTTAACACTTTGTACAACATTTTGGACCCACATGAGTCTCTTTTGTGAGCCCATTAGACAAAAAACGGGATTTGATATGTATATATGAGTTATTTGTATATGTTGTATATGTATATAGTATACTATGTGTGTAGTACATATATACTTATATCATTAACCCTAGCCACCCAAAGAGAGAACAGACGTGTGTGTGTGTGTGTGTGTGAGAGAGAGAGAGAGAGAGAGAGAAGAAGAAGAAGAAGAAGAAGAAGAAGAAGAAGAAGAAGAAAGGAGAATGGTCTCGGGTTCGTGGGCACGTGGGGAATCGCGGAGCATTCGTGGTGGTCGATTTTTGATCAATGAGGTGAGTTAAATTTTGTGTATGCAAGTATATATATATACACGTATGTATATATGCATGTATACGGGAGTAAATTAAAGTAGTATATGTTTAATTTAATTGTTAGGGTTAAATCTTAGTAATGGATATACGTTGTTATTGTTGTTGAAGTAATCTAGATATTTTCTTTCCCCTTCGTGTGACTTTGTGATTTTGACTTTAGGGTATTCGAAAAGGTTACGTGAATAGTGAGTTTGATAAAATCATATGTGAAATATTTATGGTAATTAAGAAATATGTGTGAAATTCGTTTTTTTTAATTAACACAATTGCAGAAACTTTAGAAAATTATTGTATAATCGTGACTTTGAATTTGAACATTCTGTCCTCGTGTTTTATGTAAAACGCAATTTTGCACACTTTTCGTCTAATGGAGTTTTTCCTGATTCTGCACCATTTGGGCAGAAATTGAAGATTTTAGTAGCAGTTTTTAGTATATTAAAATGTACGACATTGGAGAAATATGATTCGTTGTGTTTTTTTTATTCGTTCGTATGACTTAACGAAAGTTACTTAGAGATACATGAATTCTCATATAATGTTCAGCTATAAAAAAAAAATGGGTGATAGTCATTAACGTTGAGTCCGATGAAAATATTGTGGAACGATTGTTATAATACTTTACGATATGAGAATTTGAAATTTTATTATGGGTTTCATGTAGGCTAATATTGAATGTTGGGTTGATGTTATTGTACCTGAAATGACTGACCTTATTGTGTAGTCATTTGATAAACAGGAGTAAATTAGATACGTTGAATAGTATATTGGGGATCTTATAATTTGATTGGAAATTTTTGAGGGAAGATTGTTATGGGTTAATTGATAAAACCCTTTATTGTAAGAAATTGGAAGACATCTAAAAGTTAGAGATATGATTGGATGATGAAACGGAACTTTGTGATAAACGTGAAATTCACAATTATTGGGATAATACGAACGATAAGTGATAATCGCAACATAATTCCTTAGTGTTCACTGCTCCCCATTGTGTGATATGTGTTTTTGGTAGTTCGCACTCTTTTGCCAGTGGCTTCGTAATCAAGCTGGCTTAAGACTTGCTGAGTGTACTCTTTTGCCAGTGGCTTCGTGATCAAGCTGGCTTAAGACTTGTTGAGTGTACTTTTGCCAGTGGCTTCGTGATCAAGTTGGCCTAAGCCTTATGCTCGGCTTATATTGTATAGACGTCTTGACATATTGACTAGCCGTCCGTTGTGTATACCTAGTTTGGTTGATACCCCAACCAAACTGGCATCGGAGTGGGTGTTGGTAGTATGTCTGGGCACACATGGGATATATGTGTGGGCTGTACCATGGAGGGTGGCCAAGTGGTGAACCTAGGGAATACAAAGATAAATTTAATGCTAATAAATAATGAAAATGGATTATTTCATAAGATTGATAAGCGTGAAATAATGAACGCGACGTTTGAGTTAGAATGTGGACGGTTTGTATACGGAATTGTTTGCTTGGTTTGTGATCATTCAATTTGCAGGATGGTGGGCCCACTAATGTTTTACAGGTTTGGCTCACCATAAGTAGATGGGTAAGTATGAAATCGTAGTAGCTTTGGGTTTTGGGCAAGAAACTACTTGCCACCACATAAATGGAAACTACTCTTTTGTCCAAATATGTGTGTGGAACTACCTGTCTTGGCCCAATAGTGTTGTAATGTGGTTTGTAGTCTACGGGTTCAGGTAGGAGCCCTCAGATTTTATTATTTTTGTTTAACTCATACCAGTCATGTGACTGACCCGAGTGTGTTATGCATTCGGGTACGTTTCTGTTTGAAATGTAGTTGGATGACATGTGCAGGATATTGCTTTTGATGATGTGACCGTTGTGCTTGGCTGTGGAGTCTTTGGGCATTGGAGCGTTGTAGTTGCTCTGACCATCGGATGTATAGACTTTATTTCTTTTTTCTGAACTTTGTAAGAAATTTTATTAACAACCTTTGTATTCCTTTTGTAAATTAAAATGGTATTATATTTGTAATGGAATATTATTTCTTTTATAATGAAATGGAGGATTGCGAATATAAGTTTAATAATACATAGTTTTTATATTAACACAGGATCACGTGTCCTTATTTAATGAGTATTAAATTCTATTTTCAAATAAATTATTTATTAGCCTGTGTGAGGGTGTCACTCTCGGTGTTTTGGAAATTGAATATTAGTCTGGATACATGCTCTGGATTAAATATTTGGTTGTCCAAAAATCGGGGTGTGACAATTGTGATAAAGAACAACCACCGCATATACGGAGCAATATCCGAAGAGGAAGTAACGTGCTTGGGAATGGGGAAGAGATTTAGACTTATTTACATGTTCTTAAACTTGCAATATGGTATAACTAGTGACTTGATGTTCTTGACTTGTGTTGTAATATATGTTGTTAGTTGAGTTATAGGTGAACTTGGGAATCTTATGTAAACTTCCTATGTTGTGGATGATCTTATGTATAAGTTGGTTGTACTTGGATTCTTCTCCGACAAGTCCGAGTTGTTTGGCAAGTGTTTTGGAACAAATACCATTGGTAATATGATGTTAGTTATGGTTTTGAGTCCATTACCAATAGGTTCATGTGAAGTACTAGCTTGTCAAGAGTTGAGGTTAAAAGAAACTTGTACGATTCCAAAAGAAATGAGTTCATGGGTTGCTTGATTCAAGGTGATGTACATGTTTTATATGCTTAGTTTATGTTTATAGGAGCTTGGGTATGTATTTGAAATGTTTTCTCAAAGTTCCATGAGGTTTGGTTGTGACTTGGTTGTGTTAAACACATGTATTTCTTAGGGATTCGCATGTTTCTTTGCTAATTCGTATAATTGAACGCTTGTAGCATTGTTACACGTGTCCTAATCCACACGAGGCGGGTTGGTGTGTGATAAAAGCCAAGCTTTTACTTTATCTTTTAATGAAAAAGGAAATAACTTTAATCGAATAGTTACTTGTGGGTATGTTTGATCAACAAATGTCTCACATACCGATTCAAATTCTTTTAAATGTACGTAGGCACGTTTAGTCTCCATCCCATGGAAGGTGGGTAGGAGTTGTAACATGCCATTCTTAAAATGAAAAGCACCATGATGTTGTGGAATAGCTATGCAAGACAAAGTTGTGTTCCTATTGGGAGCTAACAACTCTCGCAAGGGGCGTGAGTTATCATCTATCCTCTCTCTAGGGTTGAAATTATGTTGACTTTCAACATCGTCATTTAAGCCTAGGTTATCTTCCCCGTTATTCCCATTATTAATTCCATTATTATTATTATTATTGGGTGGTAAAAGTCCAGCCATAATATCGGAATGTAAAGGTGTAGCGATTGGATTAATAGAGTTATTGGAAGAATTATTCAAGATTTGCAGTTCTTGAACTATAGATTTGGTTGAATTATTTGACTTGAAATGGTATAGAGCTTATGTGTGGTGGTATGTAAAGCAATAAAAACTAAAAAGTACAATAACATAAATAAATTAATAAGTAAAGAAGAAGAAATAAACTAGATAAAACAAACTAAACTAAGTGCCTTCCCTGGCAACGGTGCCAAAAACTTGACACGAATAAAATGTTGTGCGCTCTTTTGTGCAACACCCAAGTGTAGGTGATCGTGCAAGTAAAATAGTATTGGAAATCCAGGTCGATCCCACGAGAAAGGAATAGATTATTAAGATGTTTTTATCTAAATTATGTCTTAAAGAAAAGAAAAGATGATTAATTTTGAAGGATTACTAAACTAATTGTAATATTGAAAAAAGTAACTAAAATAACTAGACTAGTGAATTTAATGAGAATAGTTAAAATTGTGAATTAACTTGAACTAAGTAAAATATGAACTAACGGGTTAGGATTATACGAATTCACACTAGATTCACCAATTATCATGCCTAAGGAAGGATATGGCCACCTACTATAATTCAATGTTTGCCTCTTGATGTTTGTGTCTTGCTTGAGTTGAGCCAATACCAAATATTTATTAATTGGCATAAAACAACGCTAAACAAGCCTATGAATTAATTATGGGCAGATTCAAAACACTTCATCTTCTCATTCAAAACAATTTAACAAGTCCAAAAACTAATTATTTGAAGTGAGAAATTGATTTGAGTGTTTAAGTTCATGAAACAAATCAAAAATGAGATTAGAATGTAAGACCAATGTTTAATATAGCTAGAAAACATTCCGACAACAATTCTAAATTGTAATCCATGGAAAAGTTGAATTATGAAGGTTTCCCTTGAGAACATGCATGAAAATCGGCTTTTCTAGTACTTCATCGCATAAACCTAACACTATGTTGAGCTTATCATTAGCAAAACAAATCTAACAATCATAGATAACATTCACATAATGAAAACCATGATTAAACA
This sequence comes from Hydrangea macrophylla, assembly GCA_033977485.1. Classification (NCBI taxonomy): domain Eukaryota; kingdom Viridiplantae; phylum Streptophyta; class Magnoliopsida; order Cornales; family Hydrangeaceae; genus Hydrangea; species Hydrangea macrophylla. Next base: position 110,286,965 of record CM066990.1, on the reverse strand, counting down.
AGAGCTACTAATTTGAAAGTATAAATAAACAAGAGCAATATAACCTAGAATGAAGAAAAACTACTTTATTGACTTGAAATCTAGAAATAGCATCCAAACATGACCTTAGAGATCCCAAACTAGGGTTTAGGAGAGCTCTAATAGCCTCTCTAATACCTCTTATATGTATGAGAATGATTAAAATTACATATATTACGTTTACAAGTCATATATATATATATATTAGAGTATTGCCCGTGGCTAAAGCCACTACCAAATTCTAACCATGAGTGAGTTCGATCAAGAACTAAATCCCCGTATATCGGCAATCATGCATGAAACATAAAAGGATACATTCTTAACAATCAGACAGAAAACAAAAAATCAACATTAGACTTTGTCAATGATTCTTCATTTGCATCCTTATCAACCCTGCATTGAATTTACCATTTCAATCTCAACAAATGAGAAAATAATTTAGTCAAAAACAAAATATAAAAACTATTCAAAGTCATCATGAATTTATTTCTGTGTCAAAGAACTCTTAGTGCACCTCCATGTTCTTATTTTAGAGCAATAATCAACACCACTAAACAGATTTAACATACGACATAGCATCACAAATCTGTAAAAGAACAAAAATTAAATTAGTTTGAGACTGATAGAAATCGCAAAACCCAGTTCTTAGAGAGATTACAAGCTCTAAATCACACTTCATAAATATATATATATATATATTCACAAAAGATGGAGGTTAGGAAAGCACTACACCCAAATTTGGTACACAAATGTTTTGATAGTTGTAATACCTAAAAACTATAATGAAATTTGGGAAACATAGCATGAACACTCAAAAGTTCCAAAAATAATTTGCCTTTGGAGAAAAATGACTTTATTTGTTTTGGCAGACAAAAAGACAATGAGACTTTTTTATAAATGCATTTTGAATACATTGATGGAATACCCAGCAAGCAATCCTTTTCAAAGATCCCACTTTTTTCCTTTGCTTTGTTTTTGGCCGAACCACATTTTCATTTCAAAAATTATATATGTACCTATGCATATATATATATGGGTAAAAAAAAAATGAGCATACACAGACTAGTTAGGAGATATAAAGTTTGAGAGTGGATAGACACTTTCTATGATTTTGGTTGTATGTAAAATGTAAGGCTCTAAATAGTCTACATATCTTGTTTTATCTTCTCTTCATAAATGACTAAATTAAAGCTTTTTCCATGATCTGAAAGGAAGTCTTACCAAAAAAAAATGAAAAATATGAAAATAGAGAAGGCTCAAGAAGTTTGCACATAGAAGGCTAAGTACTTAAGTTGAATGAATTAAAGCTTTGTTCTCTTGCATATGCATAAGCCAAAATCAAATAACCTTCAAAGCTCAAGGAGGGAAAATAGGAAATGGGCAGACCATCTGAAAAAATCAGCATAAGCCTCTCTCTCTCTCTCTCAAAAATTACATGTTGCAACTCAAAATCCGTAACACCCGTATCCGGAAAAAGGGTTAACCAACATGTTAATGTGCATTAACTCATGTGATTAGTGTATATAATGGATTAAGGGTAGGCTTGGACTCGCCCGACAAAAGTGTTTAGTAAAGGACACCATTGGAAAAAAAAAAAAAAAAAGTCCCCAGTGAAGAGGGACATGTTTGGAAGTTGGAACCAGTGAAGGGCTTGGATAAAATATTAAATAATTTGCATTTAAATTCTTATATGCATTTTATATGACTACTTGGAATATGTTTAGCTGCTTTCATATCAAATTGTTAATATGCTAGCTTTTGATATATACTAATTAACCCAATAAGGGCATTTTTGTAAAAAGATGCACAATTAGTAGGTACGTTAGCAACTTCATAAAATATTTGGGACCACATGTGGGACCCATACGAGACTTAGAAAAACACCTATTTAGATAATTGGGTAGTTAATAGAATGTTTGGGGGTTTCATAATAACATTTGGAAAACTTAGGGGAGGTAAACGGAAAGTATGGCATGAGTCATACTTGTTGGGGGCTTAGAAAGAAGACACCTATTGTCTTCTTTAGTTAAACAAAAGAGGAATTTACAGAAATTTAAGAGGAAAATAGAGAGACGTCAAAAGAGAAAGACGAGCACTAAACGCCGACGTCCAATTCACACCGTTCCGTCGTCGTTCGTCGTCTAATTCGCAAACCGAAGCCATATTCGGACTTATGGAGGTGAGACAATCGTTTCTATATCTTTGATTTACGTTGTAATTGTCAAATTTTGGTAGCTCACTCTAATCGATGACACGCGGTTGCCGAAAACTTGTAGAAATTACTCCAGAGTAGGACTTGGGCAAGAATCGTTAAGGAATTCTTTTGTTTGGTGTAAAATCTATAAGAGGTGAGTGACTCTAATCCATGGGCTAAATGTAAATCATGTTAAATGTGTTAATTTATATGTTAGTATGTTGAATTCTTGTAAATTAAAGCATGGACATGAGAATTGGATATATTAACATGTTGATTTATGTGGGTTTGGTTAGTTTACTTTAAAATTGGAAGTTTAATATGTGTTAAATTGTGTGTGAATCACTATGTTGAGATGACTATGTGATTATGTGTTATGTGGATTGAAGAAAGCCTTATGTTGATTCACCGTGGATTTACTCCATAATAAGGAGATGTGGAAAAACCAAACGGTGTAAGGGTACTCACCACTTAACTGTGTAAAGGTGTGTAGGTGACGACCCAGTTGTGGAAGGGTATGTGAGATGGTGTAAATTAGAGGTGCTCTATGCGCATAAGGGAAAAAGGCAAGAGCGACGTCACGATGAATTGATATTTGGTTTTTTGGAGACTAAATGATATGTTGATTCTTAACTTGTGCATTGAATATGAAATTACACTCATACATGTGATTAGCTTTACTCACTAAGCGAAAGCTTAAGCAAATATTATTTTATGTTATGGTTATTAAATAACCACCGCAGGTACGACTCGGGAGGAAGAAAGGAAATGACCGACACATCGGGTTTGGGTTTGGATTTGGGAGTTGTAAATATATGTGGTTATGTCCATATGCTTAGATGATTTAGTTTCAAAATGTAACTCCAACGTTTGAACAACTTGAGTTTTGGGAGGGTGTAATACGTCAAGTCCAAGTTGATGTTGTTTATGAGTTTTGTTATGTAGGTTGCACTTGCAAACCACAAGTTGTGTAAATTGGGAGGGGACTTGGGATTTAGCTAACTATGGATGTTAGTTAGCTTGTTTGTCCTTATGTTTGAATGTGTATGTATATTAATTGGGGGAAATGAGGAGTTTGATGCTAGTTTATGTTGCTAGTGAAGGATTAATGTGCTTGGAGTGTTAAAACAACTTCTCAACTGTTTTGAAATGCTTTGAAAACTCTCATGGTGGTTGGTTAATATTTGGAGACATTTGGGAACACTTTTGAAATGATTTGGATGTTTCCATATGAGTTGTTTTGACTCAAAAGAAGTTGTGTATATGTTCAAAATGAGTTTTGGTTGTAAACAAGTTATTTGCAAAATTATGAATTCATTTCCAACAAATTTTCTATTTTTGTGCAAGTTTGGCAACATTTATGGTTTTAATGGTTTAATATGATCCAATTATGGATAAAGTGGAGTTTTACATGTTTGGTTGATGTGTAGAAATACTTAGGAGTGCTTTTCAACTGGTTTTGGATGTTCCCACAAAGTTTGGTTTGGTTTGGTTTTAGTTTGGATCTTTTTAAAAATGTGTGGGTATGTTTAGATATGTATGTGGTCAAGTTGTGGAAGTTTTGGAAGTATTTTCAAGTGATTTGGGCATATTTTGGTTAGTTTTAAACTTGCAAACAGGTTGGAAAAAGTTGCTGCAGAATTTGTGCAGCAGGGCTCTCTGTCCGGTCAACCGGATATTTTTAAGGTCTCTGTCCGATCAGCCGGACTGGTATGTTTTGCTTAATAACCATGCTTTGCTGTCATAACATGAGCTAGGAAGCTCGGATTCTCGAGCCGTTTTCATCGTTGGTTTTAAAATGGAGAATACTATATTTTGACATTGTGTTTGACTAAAATTTCAAAATGACTATTTTACCCTCGGGGTTAATTACATACAAATGAGCTTTATGTAGAGTTTAGGAGAGAGTTTAAAACTTATTTTATGTTATATGTGTTGGGGACGTGCCTTGGTGGCATTGTTACACGTGTCCTAATCCGCCTGGGTGTGACAAAATCAGACTTCAAAATTTTGTATTTTTAAAGTTACATGTTGCAACTCAAAATTGTGTTCTTACTAGAAACAATAAAAGAAAAGTTTGAAACTACTTAAGCTCATACACAAAACTAACATGCTCACATGCTAAATGAAAACACACAATGCATTTCTCCAAATCTGCTCACTTTCATTCTTGTATACATGAAACTACAGTGACTGCAAAACAAAATCATAAAGTCAGAAAGTTGAAATAAGAAATACCAACCGTTGATAAAGAAAGATAGAGAATTTAGGCTATGAGAGTGAGATGGGGTTGGAGAGGGTAAGTATGATTTGGGGGAAAGTGAAAAGCTACTGGGAAAGCACAATCTTAGATTCTCATAAAAGACATACATAAATCAAATTTCTTTAACACAGAATTTAATTTAAACAAAATCAAGAATCATAACAATTAAATTAATTACCTTAAAAAACTCAAGAATCAAAACATGGAAATTATGGGTTGTTACAACAAACCAAATTGAATCCCATGGAAGTCTATTTTTTTCCTCCACACAATCTCTCTCTCCTTCTCTCTGAAAAAAAAAGAGAAGAAAATTTATTAAAAATAAAAAATTCACACAATCTGTTAATCCCCACATTTTCTGAGCAACCAAACATACAGCAAGAGAAATAACAGGAAATAGATTAAAAAAAAGGTCTTATCAGCTCCGTATGTTCAACTTCCTCATCAAAACCTCAGCTGTATGTTCAACTTAACCAAAATCAATTCCCAAAAGCGAAGCAGAAAAGTTTCTAAGAATTGCCCATGCCCGAGGGCGCTAACCGCAAAAAGAAGTTTATGAGAATTCATGAAATTGAACTTGCGACTGAGGAATCAAAATTAAAAACCACTTTAAATAAGACACAAACATGCTTCAGCAATGTATTAATAGGAAAAGGAAAAATTACTTTACACTTCTTCCAGACCCAAAAAAAAAAAAACACAAAGAGCTCAATAGAAAGAAAAAGAGAAATATCTTACATTGTGACCTAAACGATAGCGGCTGAAGAACAAAAAGATTAGAGAGAGAGAAGAAGAAAAGGGAAAAAAACATGTCAATAATCTTCTTTTTAGAGAAAGATGTTTGGAGATTCAAAGAAAAACTAAGAGAAATCTCCCAACCAAAAATTCAAAGAAGAAGAAAAGTGAAAAACATTCATCGATCTTCTTTTGTGTCTATGTATTCAAGTGAAGGAAAGATTAGAGAGAGAGAGAGAGAGAGAGAGAGGGAAAGGCGGGTAATCTTTTCCTCCCCAAGCCCTAATCCTAATCATCAATCCTCATCCCAATCATCATCCTCGTCATCAAATCCTTGTCCTAGTCATAAGTTCTCTTGTCCTAGTCTGACCTCCAATATAATATAGATATCAATATAGGAGTCCTAGACCTAAAAAGAAGCTTTTGGGGCGAATCTGCTGAGTGGGACCGGTCCCAATACACTACCATGACCAGTCATGGCCAGGACTGATCCCGCATCTGTTTCAGGATCGGTCATGGTCTTCTACAATTGATAGCTCTGCGCACTGATGGGAAAATTACGATATCTCTTTGCTCGGACCTCGGATTGATGCACGGTTTGCGGCCACGCGACCGTAACTCGACGAACTACAACTTTTATCTCTAGAGAAAATTCACAATTTAAAAGATTTGTCATTTCAACCTCGCTGAATACTCTGTATACTAATGGCATTGTCTCAATATTCCCTTTGTTTAAGGAGCTGCACCAATGGCCTTAACTTCAGTATTCACCCTTGCTTAGCCCTCTAAAAACCACAATAGCATGGTCTTGAGAGCCCCATCGCTTAACCTTGTGTACCAATAGAAACCATTTTTCCCTTGACCCGTGCGCAATATTGAGTTGCCGCTCTAAGCAATAATACCCCTTGCTTAGCACTCTACACCAATAGAATACCGTCCCCCTTTTACCAACCCATAACATTAGTTTATCATCAAAGAGACAACACCTCCCTCTAGTATGACTTGCCCCCTTGACTTGTCCCCATCTCATTTAATGACCTCAACTACCTCAAACAAACCACCACTTAGAAGAAACAATCTCAGCTCCTTCAGCTAAGATGAGAACCCCATAACCCCTCACAATCCTCTGTATAAATACCGATTGCATTCAATACATCCAACAACCCAATCCCATCTAGAGCTACTTAGCTAAAAAGCCATTTTACTCTCGCATTTACTCTAAGTTCCTCTACAAAACCTCCCATTATCCCTCATACTCAACATTTCCACTTACTCCACCCGGACACTCACCAATCCTTTTCTCTTACCCAAACTACCAATTTGCCCTATTTTGATACCGCGATAACCCATTCTAGACACTATTAGTATCCATCACTCCATACCCAATACCCGAGAGCTCCCTTTACAAAACATTCCTAAAAAAAAGCTTAAAATGATGCCCTGAGTCGTCACGTTGGTCAAAAACCACTTAGGAGAATTTTTGTGCCAAAATAACCCTTCTACGCATCTCTGGTTCGCTTCTTTTCGGAGTCAACTTCCCATTTTTTTTTATCATAACTCAAAATCTAAAAAATAAATTTGACTAAAACTAAAAACATTATAAACTAGACTTCCATACCTTTCCAACGGTATATCACAAGCTCAAAAAGGATAACCGAGGTGAGAGAACGAAGTCCGGGAAGTTCGGAGTGAAAACACAAGGGGAAGACCGCGTGGTCCTTGTGATGGCCATGCCCCTCTTTTTGAATGTCACTATGGCATTCGACCCTCGAATGCAATCTGAGCCATCCGGTTGGTCCCGATCTGCGTGATCTAGTACAAATTTGACCAATCAGAGTTACGTACATCCAAAACCTCTTAGGTACACCTCAAATAGCCTAAGTACAAGCCTTTAAAGCTTGTATTTCCATCCCACATCGCTTAAACATAGAAAACACAGCCCAATTTCTAAACTATAAATAGAGGCCTTCACCTCTCCATCCAATGCACCAGAAAATCCAGAGAACTAGAGAGAGCTCAAGGAAACCCCATTGGAGGATTCCGAAGCACTTATAAAAGTTCTTGGGAATAGTTTAATCATTTAGTTTTAGGGTTCTGATCTTAGAGATCACGGTGCTAGCGAAGCTTTGCCCGAGGAAGATTCTGAGGGAAGTTCTTGGGGTAAGCTTTCTTCTCCTTCTTTTCTTTCTTTGTTTTTATTATTTTCCTTAGTTTTGATCTTTTTAGTTCTTAGTTTAGATTTCTTTTCTTGTTTTTTTATAGTTGTTCATATTATTTTAGTAGTTTAGATCTCCTAGGCTTCTAGGTTAGCCTTCTATCCTGTTTGTGGATAGGCTATCCCTAGTGGTCCCTATTCCAATTATGGGATAGCCACCACTAGTGAGATTGGTAGCCAAGCAATGGAAATTCCAATCTCACTAGGGACCATAAAACTTTTATTTTCTAGTATTGCTTAACTTATTTTACCTTATTCATGTTTATCCATGCATACACATGCACACTATCCACACATAGAATAGTAAGATATCCTTAATAAGGGTTACACATGTACACATGCACTTAGTAATTATATTTAGTTATTATGTTGTTATTATCCTAACCATGGCTAATTAGAAAGCTATAATAAGGAGTGTTATGCTATCCTAGGTATGTTCTCTTGAATAGTCCCTTTTATCTATCGCTTTCCTAAATTACCTAGAAGCATGCATAGGGGGATAAAATTGGTTTTAATTCCTTACATGGTACTTGTGCATAGAATTCCTATTTTTCTAGGGCTTGAATATGATTTGCATTTTACTTCCTTTTATTTTCTTTTGCATGCATAAGGGAGCGTAGAAATATGTTTAGTCCCCGAATTACTATTTTAGCACGTGCATTGCATGATATATGTATAGTCTCTTGCACGATTTTCTTTCTATAGTTGTTTATAACTTGAACATAGGATTGCATTAATAATAAATGAAATGGCCCACATAATATCTAGTCAATCACCTTGAAAGCTGAGTAGAGGTTGTCTGCAAACAGGGCAAGAGGGGGGGTGTTTTAGCACGATCTAGCTCTTTCATCTCTCATACCTTAACCCCCAAACTAAGTTCTTTTGTAACGATGGGTCGTGCTCTCTTCCATTGGACTTGATAGATTTAGTTTTCTTCGTTTCCTTTATCAAACCAAGTGGCGACTCTATTAGCGAGGATCTCTCCATATTTAGCCTTGTGGGATATAATTGGATTACTCACTCATCTAGCCTCAGATATGGATCATGGGCATCGATGTTGCCTCGGGTTGGATAAAAGCCCCATGGAATCCAAAATATGAGTAATTCAAAATGGTTGGATCAGATAAAGGCTAATGAAGGGTGGTGAACCTCACTCGTGGCTGTTGACATGAGACTTGAATGGGATCATGGTGGGCTTGGTCTTTCTAAGCCTTAAGCTTGGTCGAGGTACCCATAAGACCTCTTTGATTGGTTGTGAGGCTGGAGGGGCACAGGGCATGTGAAAGTAGTCACGTCTCTCTCTCTCTCTCTCTCTCTCTCTCTCTCTCTCTCTCTCTCTCTCTCTCTCTCTCTCTCGGACTAACCCAAACTTTATATGTGAGGCATTAGTTTAGGGAGATGCCCTTGGCTCTAGCCACCTGACCATAACCTCCTGAGATCCTAAGGGATGTGGCCACCTTTTGGTACTGCTTTCGGACCAAGGGTGGGCATTCTGTGTCATGTGTGTGTTTGTGTAACTATAGTATAGAGTGGAGACTTAGCGAGGGGGGAGTAAATTTAGATCTTGTGGATCCAACAAAGTGGAGGTTGGCAATTGTGCAGTCCTATTTTTAATATTCCGTGAATGGTGAGTGAAGAGAGTGGTGGGTGAAAAACGGAGAGCAGTTTACTTTGGGGTAGATTCCTTTAAAGTGGGCTACTCTGAGGTGGGGTGGGGTGGGCTACTCTGAGGTGGGCTTCAGAGTAGGCTCCTCTGAGGTGCGCTTCAGAGTGGGCTCCTCTGGGGTGGGCTTCCGAGTGGGCTCCTTTGAGGTGAGATAGACATGCCTCAGACAAGGTCCACGTGGGCTAGCGGTTATAGATGGAGCCCATAATTAGTTGATACATGTGGAGTTATTGGTGACATGTGCTGGTCAAACTGTGTGAGTTGTCAACCGTTATCTACAATTGGTAAGTCTAATAGCAACTTTATAATATACGTGGGACCACATTTGGGACCCGTATGAGACATAGACTAAACCTATTTAGAAATTTTGGGTAGTTAATATAACACTTAGGGGCTTCATAATAAGAACTTGGAAACTTAGGGGAGGTAAATGGAAATATGACTCACGAGTCATATGTTCAATTGAACAAAAGAAGACACATTGTCTTCTTCTTTTAATTTTTGGATAGCACATTTAGAGAGAAAGAGAGAGAGAGAGAGAGAGAGAGAGAGAGAGAGAGAGAGAGAGAGGGGACGCCAAGAGAGGGAAGAGAGAGAAACGGAGTTCCGACGACATTTTCTTGCCATTTCTTTGCCATCTGACGTTAGATTTGTGAACTGAGACCATATTTGGACTCGTGGAAGTAAGAGGAACACATGTGTAACACCGGCCCATTTCCTTGTATTTATGTATTGACTAGTATTTCCATAGTTGGGTATGAATATATAAGTTTTGATTCGTATATATATATATGCTTTAAACTTTGATCGTAATCTTATGAACGTTTAATTTACTTGAACTTTAGAAGGATTTGTGAATCAGGAGCCCTGAGCACTTTATATTTCCTTAGCACTCGAGTCATCGCGAGTGCTCGAGCTGTATTTTAAGTTAAATGACTATTTTTCCCCTGGGACTTCAAATTCTATAAATACCCAGCATTTCTCAGCATTTATTACGTTTTGTTATACAGAATACAGAGAGCTTCTTAGAGAGTGTATGAGAGTTCTTGAGAGTTTGATCACTTCATACATCAATTTTACTTTGCATGGCCTCTTTAACCACTGTTCGCTCTCGGGATAAGTATGATTCAAGTGCAAATCAATCGTAACAAGTAATACTCGGGTAGGTACGAGGTCGATTTCCACGGGGACTAGACTGGAAGATTATAGTTTCGAGATATGAATACACTACTACCGTAACCGAAAAGAAAGAAAAGGTGGTTGATTTAAGGTTGTCTAACTCTAAATCTAAAACTAACATGCAATCGGAACTAAAGTAAAGAAGGCAACTAATTAAGCTAACTAATTGAACAACGGGTAAAAATTAACTACAACAAGCAAGCGAGAACAATGAGTTGATTTACTAAGGAGGAAAAGGGCTAGGGGTCATGCTACCAACCTTGGATCATACAAAGATAGATTTTAGGGATTTGGAGGGAACTTCTCAAGTGAACAAAGTTCATTGGAGGCCAACAATCAAACATGTAGGTTGTCAATCCCACTATGAAAGATGAAAGCTTGAGGGGACTAAGGACAAATGTTGGATTGGTAATATATATTCAATAACCTCTATTGCATGACAATAGAGGTAAAGAAACAAACATATTACAAACCTAACACTCTTCAATCACTCAAGAAGATCCAAAACCTTTAGACTTTCAGGAAACACAAAGATCCATAGGTGGGTTCATGACCCCTAACTTAGAAAACTAGCTACGCATGGATTTAATTAAATAAACATTAACACAAACATTGAAAGAGTAGAGAGACGTCACCATAAATGCACTCAACTACTACAAGGAAGAGAGAATCCACTAAATAGCTTCAATAAATGCTCCAAAAGAAGAAACCAAGCTTGCAAGTTGAAGAATCTCTCACAAGCTCACTTACAAGCCCTAAATCTAGCTAATCTATGAACAAAATAAGAAGAAATCCTAAAGAGATACAAGAGGATTAAGAGAGAGGGTCTATACTATTGTAAGAATTAGGTCAAGCCCCCAAAAACGAGTTATAATGGGGTATGAATACAAAATCCTCAGAGTGGCAAACTTGTAAAACAAAGGATGCAGAAACAGGGTCATTCGGCCGGTCGAGCGGGGCCATTCGACAGGTCGAATGCCCCTCTGCAGGATGATTGAAAAGAACACAAAAGGGTGGACCGGTCGAATGGGGCAATTCAACCAGTCGAATGCCCCTCTGCCTGGAATCTTCACAGCTTCACAACAAGGTTGCACACTGATCACTAAAATCGCCATAACTCCTCGCTCTGGCTTCCGATTGAGGTGCAATTCGCGGCCACGCGGAGAAGACTCGCAGGGCTATCTTAATCAAGTTAGGAGCACTCTTCCAAAATGAGGTTTTGGAATCCGAAATTGAGCTTGACAAGGCAACAATGGAGGTGATCTTCAGCCGAGGCTTTGCCTCCCGACTTGGATTGTCAAAAAGACCTACAAAACACAAAAATAACCCGTGTAAAGGATGTAAACAGTTGAAATGAGGGTTATGCGAGAAAAGTGCGTAAATAATGTACTTAGAAGCTCCGGGAGCGGTATTTTGCGCAATTATAAATCCATACTCAAGCAAAATATATGATAAATCAACCACACACACAACTTCATTACACTTACAGACACCCATAAACGCCTATATTGAAGTTTGGAGCTGAAGAATTTGAGGATCAAAGTGTAAAGGAAGGAGTTTGGAAGTCTAGTACACTTTTAAAGTTGCATTGGAACATGATCAAGTACACACACAACATGTTTTCATCATCTAGCACCAAATTCATCATCTAGATCTTAGTGAGTACTCCTACTCACTTAAATTTATGTTTTCTGAAGTCTAATTCATGATTCAAGTCCATGCATGTAACATGCATAAGGATCCAAAACGAGAATCTGTTATAACTACCAAACTGTTGGATTTTCGCAAAACCCGAGCGCTCTGGCTCACCTGAGCGCTCGAAATGGCTTAGCAAGCCAGCCAAGGATCGCTCCCATAGTCTTGAGCGCTCAAGTTTGGCAATGTATAGAATATTTTATTATATGCATGTTAATTCTAAGATGGTATGTTATGTATTGTTGTACTCTAAGCTATAATAGTTGTACTTAGAGTTATAGTTGATATTTATATATACATGTGGGTTCTGTGCTTCCTGAAGTTGTATCATATGCTAATTTAGTAGTACTTTAGTAAAAGAACTACTTATGTGATAAAATGAACAAAGGAATATGAAAATTCATGAAGGCAGGCGGTCGAGCCTCTTGAGCACTCAAGCCTGCTGTTTTAAGAAGGATCATGTTTTCAATAGTAAACGACGTAACAGACCTATAATTCTTATATGTGTGAGGTACACAAACTCTAAAAGTCGTAATGTGATGTGAGTAAGAACGATACCCTGATTATTAATAAGCTTTGATGAGTTGTACCGCGTACACTAATCGATTATAAGCAAGTCGTAACCATGTTGTAAACGTAATGATTGTATATGTCAGTCTAGTTCTCGTGCTTCGTTCGTACGATCAATTCGTGAAAAGAGTTGTGAGTTCTGCAATGTTGTTCAGATGTTACTATGGCCAATGGTGGGCATTAGTGGCAAGAGTAGTAGTACCTTGTCGGTACCATCATGGTCGGTTGCTGTAGATGGTTAACCAACCATTTGGGTAGGAATGTCAAGTAATTGGCCATTGGGGCAGCGATGAAAAGTTCCAAGGCTGAACGAATAAGATGGGGTTACCATTGGCCATTTAGGCAATAATGTCAAGTAATTGGTCATTAAGGCAGCGATGACAAGAAAGGTAACCCATCGGCCATTTGGGCAGAAATATTCAGGCCAACGGCATTCGTGTCGGATTGCATGCAAAAGAGTTGAGTTTGTACAGATTAAACTTGCGGTCCAAAGTGAAGTCGAGTCAGTCGTATGTCCAGTATGATACTGATTGACAGTCGATCTCGAGTAGAGTTCCATAATGTGATAAGAATTGTATATCTAATTATAACATTTTCAAAAGAGGATAAGAGAATATTTCACTCTTTCTTAACGGATTAACAAAATGTTTTCTAAGCCTGGTTAAGTGCAGCAGGGTTTACTCACTCAGCTTTCATTAGCTGATGACTTTCATGTCCTGGACAATCAAATGTTTAGATTTTACAAAGGCAGATTATCCAGAGGAAGAGTATGTCGAAGAGGGATATGGCTTTGCAAGCTAGACGGTAAAGCCAAAGATTTTATATTTTGTTTATGTATATGAGACATGTAGTGTCCATATTTATTTCTGTAAGGCTTAATGCCTTAGATATTTTCTCTCTTCTTTACCCCTTTCTGTTTGGATATAATAAGAATCTTATGATTGTAGTTGTTTAATATTATATTATGCTTAGCACCACCAATGTTTCTATATACTATTATCATTACTGTTTATTATTACTTGGTTCTATAATGTTTGGACAATCAGGCGATCTCCAACTTGCCACGTATCTACAAGGCCAAAAGATGAAATATTTTAATTTTTTCCTATTTTGGCTACTCTGGGGTGTGACAATATACATGTCCTTTATTTTAAGTTTCGATAACATTTTTATGTGACCTATTTCTAGTTGATAGTAATTGATGACTATGTAGGAATTGCTCTAGAGTAAGAATTGGGCTTCAATATAGCTTGGAATTGAATTCTAGAAGCAAAATTGGCTAAGAATCGAAGAGTTTGAGTGTTCTAATCCCACAATTGGGTGTTTAATTATGTAGATGTGATTATGGTAGCTTAGTTATGCTTAATTCGTGATTATTAAGCCAAGCATGTGTTAAACTAGAAGCTTACATGTAATACCCGTACCCGAAAATTGGTGCTAAATATTATTTTTCATGCATTAATTAGTGTAATTAATAGCATTAATAGCATGTGATGATTCAGGTGAGTTTCAATCACCCTAGTATGGTAAGTGTTCGGAAAGCGACACCGTTGAAAGTTCCACTAGAGGTGGGACAAATATGAAAGTGAGACCCCACGGGAGGTCTGGATTAAATAAATTGCATTTGGTTGCATTTATATGATTAAGTGAATATTTGTTAAAAGTGTTTTTAATATTTTATTGTTAGCTGTGGCTTTTTATGGTACCAGTTCGGGTACCCTAGTGAGATCGAATTGGAATTGGATTCATAACCAGTAAGTTAATTAGCAACTTCATAAAATATTTGGGACCACATTTGGAACTCGTATGTGACATAGACTTGTACCCATTTAAATATCTGGTAGTTAATATAATTAAAGGGATAATTAGTGCAAAGTCCTAAATATTGTACTTTTTTAGTACCAGCTTTACACGCAAAAACATTTGAGAGAAAGGTCCTTTGAAATTTCTTGGGACAAAATTGCCCATTACCAAAAATTCAACACGCACGGTAACAAAAGTCACGCACACAGTGACGTATTCTTCACTCTGGCACGTATTCTCCATTCCAACACATTCTCATTTGTACTTTCCTAGCTAACTTTTTGACATTTTTTCAAAATTTTAAAAACTTAAGGAAAATTAACTTTCAGTCTATTATTTGTATAGAAATTAAAAGTAAGTCTATTACTTTTTTAAAATTAAATAAATATCAACTTTTATTGTACAATAAAAAAGTCATCAAATTTTATATGATGTTATGGAGCAACTCATTTCAAAGTCGGGTGCAACTCATCAAATATCGGGAGCAAGTCTTCCATAACGTTGGGAGCAATCATCACAACGTTTTGACGCAAATTCATACCACTGAAAATATAAAATAGACTAAAACACAAAATTACACAAAATGTTGACTAAACTATAATTATCCCAAAAATTTATAACTTTTAAACTAGAAATCATTTTTTAGTATTTTTTTTTTTTTGAATTTATTCGACGAGATCTATTAAACAAGTACCATTATCGGTATAAAATTCTGCAAAAAAAAAATGTTATGTGACATTTCACATAACTATATATTTTTTGGTGTGCAGATCATTTATTCAATCAATTTTTATCATGTGTGGTCACTCACACCGAAGTTGCTTTATTTATTTATTTTTTAACTTTTAAAATTCACTACTTTTAATCTAGAAAAAAAAAATTTGTCAAATTTTTATTTTAGAATCTATTCGACGAGATCTATCAAACAAGTACCATTGACGCTATGAAATTATGGACAAAAAAAGTTATGTGAAATTTCACATAACAAAAAAAATGTGAAATTTCACACAACTTTTATCAGTGTGAAATTTTATTCTGGAAAGATAGAGGGAGTGTAAGAGAGAGGAAGTGGTAATCTCACTATTTCTTCATAATTTATTATGTGAAATTTCACACAACTTTTTACAGTGTGAAATTTCATTCCAGAAAAGATAGAGAATGAGAGAGAGAGAGAGAGAGAGAGAGAGAGAGAGAGAGAGAGTTTGTGTATGTGTATGTGTGTGTGTGTGTGTGTGAGAGAGAGAGAGAGATAAAGAGTGGTGAAAATTTTGCACAACTTTTTTTAGTGTGAAATTTCACACAACGAGAAAAGTACAAAAATTCCTCTCAAACAAAGCTATTACCCACTTTCGTATTTCATAATAGTTATGTAAATTTTCACACAACTTTTTTTAATGTGAAATTTCACATATCTTTTTCCACATAACTAATTTGTTCAAATTTCACATAACTTTCAAATTTCACCGACTTTTAAACAAGTTTCACACCCAAAAAATGCCCCAAACTCTATGAGGATAAAGACCAAATACTTAACATACAAGGTATGTGAAATTTCACATTAATAAAAAAAAAAATTGTGATATGTGATATATATTTCATAACAAAAAATTGTTGAATTTCACATAATTAGTATTCAAAATCTCTACTCAAACTTGGTATTGTTGGGCATCAACATATCATCATAGATTCAAAAGAAGGAAAAAAGCTAAGGAAAGTAAAGACCTTGTCACTATCACCCAAAAATTTCGTGGAAAATTATGAGGAATGGGCTGGCCACCGACCACCACATCCATTTCCGTCCAAACTAAAAATGAACTTGTGCTTTGAGATGACGGAAAGAATAAGTTTTGACCCTAAGACAAAAGGATTCCAACTCACAGATCCCAACAGGCGCCTCTTCCAATCTAGTACGTCGGCTCCACCATAGTTGGCAACAACCTCGGATGCCTGCTTCACTGTCGTCGAGCGCTGAAATTCACTCTAGAGTCTAAAATTTCACATAATATATTATGTAAAAAAAATTTGTGAAAAGAAAAAGTTATGTGAAATTCATTCTAATATCTGAAATTTTACAGACAATTCTGTATTCTGTGAAATTTGTGAAAAGAAAAGTTATGTAAAATTCACACAGAAAAAGTTATGTTATTTGACATTTCACAATGTCCTTAACCAGTGACAATACACAATAAGTGCTGGGCACGGTGGACTTGGAGGGAGAGGAAGTAGGGTGCGAATCTCGGTAATGATCGTGGCATAAAAAAGTACAAGAAATTTTAAAATTTCACATCATTAGTTATGTGAAATTCTAGTTATGTGAAATTTCACATAACTAGAATTTCACATAACTAGTTTCACATAACTAGTTATATTTTCATAATGTATTCGACAAGATCTACTAAACAAGTACCTCATTGTCACTATTAAATTCTGGGAAAAAAGAAAGAAAGAAGAAGTTATGTGAAATCTACTTGAGCGTTTGAAATTTTACATAATTGGTTGTGTGGAATGTGTGGAATTTTTGAAAAGAAAAGTCCTGCAAAATTCACTCTAGTACCTAGAATTTCACATAACTTGTTGTGTGAAATCTGTGAAAATAAAAAATTATGTGACATGTTTTCCAACGTTGAATTTTCACATAAATAGTTATGTGATATTTGTAGAAAGAAAAATTAAGTGAAATTCACCCAAAAAAAGTAATGTGAAATTTCACATTAAGAAAGTTATGTTAAATTTCACAGTCCTTAACAAGTGACAATACTCAATTAGTGTCGAGCAGAGTGGACGGCAGGGTATAGACACCCCAATTTTGACCAAACGTCGGGTTAAGGGGAGTATTACCTCTAAGATCTGATGATGACAATGTCCGACTAATCTAGGGCGTCCAAAGGTGATTCAAGCTCTTCAAAAGGCTCGTCAATCCAAAACAACAGGAAATAAAGAGAGAAAAGGGAAAACAGAGAAGAACGGCACATTGTGAAATATGCAGCAGTCACGGGTTACCGTGCGGCACTCACTTAAGTGCCGGAATGGCACTCTATGAATGCCGCAAATTTCAATAATGCCGCAAAAAAATGGATTTCCAGAGAAAACGGCAGTCCCTGGAGTTGTCCGCGGCATTCTCTGAGTGCCGATTTGGCAATCATTGAATGTTGTAACGTCATTCATCAAGTGCCGTTCCGGCACTCACCAAGTGCCGCTTCCATCTCCAGTGAGTGTCGCGTTTTCGTGACTACCAACTGTGATATAGTATGATTGTACCCATAAAAGGACATCTGAATTAGGATTTCTTGCTGTGAATTTACTGGAATACCCTCTCAAAATTTGCCTATATAAGAGAGGTGAATATCCCATTACAAAGGATCTTTTTTAGAGACTTGGAAGTTTGGAATTTTGGAATTTTAGAATCCCTAGGTTGATTTCCTCTTCAAAAGTTTTCCAAACTAAGAGGAGGAGTAGAGAGAGTTGAGAGGATTAAGAAGAAAGAGCTAGAAGAAGAGCTTGATTAGTCTTGGGAAGTCTTAGAGCAGCCAAATAGTTGAGGATAATTAGAGATAAACTTTCATTTCATTTCATTGATTTGGGACAAAATAGCTTAAGGTTTAGAGTTTTTCTTGAAGTAGAACTTTGGTTTCCTTCCTTTTGATTATTTCTTAAGATTCATTAGACTTTTCTATGTCTTACTTGGATCTTTGTACTCAAAACCCTTAGTACTCTTATAGATTCATGAATTATGAGAGGATTAAGGTTAATATTAGTATGTTGAGTCAATGAGTTTAAACTTTTACCCATAGTTTGAATTCATTATTTTGAGATTTTATGAAGTTCTCTCATACTTCATCAACATCCATAAGTATAAGAGTCCTTAGTCTCCAATGACCATCAAATGGTACGAGAAGTAGTTTGAGTCTAAGCCTATCTCCATGGTTTAGGTTCTTTGTCTTGGGATTTTATGAAGTCTCTTCATACTTCATTAAAATCCACAAGTATAAATGTCCTTAGTCTTCAATGACCATCAAGTAGTAGGAGAAGTAGTTTGGTTTGAGCCCAACTTCATGGTTTAATAGTTGGGGTTAACAAACAAAGTTGAACTTGACGAATGGTGCAGTGAATTCAATGACCACCTTTGATCAAGGATTTTTAGTTAAACATCAAACTGTTGGAACTGAATGAAATCAACGGGAAAGTGTCTATCACTCAAAGTTCTACTATTGTAATTATCACACCCGTTCCAGAAAATCATTGTTTTATCATGTATATTGACTTTCGTGAGTTATCAATGTTATTTGATAATTGGATTGAGATGAGGTTGACTGTGGGTCAACGGTGGGGTGTCAGTAAGGACACGAGGAAATTGGTAATTGAGATTTTCATTGGCACGAGTAAATGACATTTATATGATTTAAATGTTATCTGCCTATCTGGTATTTCGTGAATAGTGAATTATACCTGTGTAGTATAATTTCTAATATTTCCGATATTGTTATATATCATTTTGAGAACTGTGGTGAGAACGTGAGTGATACGTTAATTAAAAAGGTAGGTTGTGTAGAGATTCCACAGAATATAGTTTTCGGACGTTATTTTTGGACCCCAAATGAAACCTAGTCGAAAACTTTTGAAACTCATAGTTTTTACTCGTAAAGTTATAAAATGGACGTGTACGAAGTTTCGGGAGTTAATGAGAAGTTTTGAGAAGCTTGCGGGGAGGTAAACACGATTTCTTAGAAGTTTTTCTATAAATAGTGGTGGATGAGATTCATTCTCATCCAAATCCTTCTAAATATCTAGAGAGAGGGGAGAGAAAGGGAGATTTGGTGGCCACGGGCTTTGCGACGCCGATCGACGACCGTTCGTCCGTCAGATTTTTCCCAGATTTCATATTTGAACTCGTGGAGGTAAGAGCTACGTTTTGATACTACTTAGGAAGTGTTTGGCCAATTTTTGTAAAAATCTAATTTCTAGAAATTGGAAAAAATCAGGTAAAACTTGTAGGAATCGTCCCAAATTTGGAATCCGACGATTAATTAGCCCGCTAAACGATCCTTCAAAGTTTGAAGAGAATCGCACAAGGTATGAATTCTAGATCTATGAAATATATGGATTTCATGTTTTGAACATCAACTTTAATATCCTTGGATCCGGGCGAAATTCATGTATTAATTAGGCCCGTTAATTATGCACGTGAAATTATGTGAAAAGCACGTATAACTGTTTATGTGAGCATGTTATTTGTCTACTTGGGTCAAAGGGGAGTTTGGTGCAAATTCATCCAAGGTAAGCTCCTCGAACCTTGAGGATTGTGATTTGATTGTGATTTTGATGGAATTGGAATTGGAATTGGAATTGTGGTTGTGTCTGGATTGGAGGTGGGCCCAACCAGGACACGGTACCTGGTATGGAAGAAGCCCCAACTAGTGTACGAGATGCGTGGGAGAGGTGGGCCTCCTACGGCATCGACCGGATGAATGCGTACCACTCACCCTAGAGACTATTTCTATGTGTTTTAGATGCTTAAACCATGAACTGTCATATAAGCATACATTTAGAATTGTACGCTCAGCATATAGCTGAGCAGTGGAGATGTACTCCATTGCAGGTAAGAGGAAAGACAAAAGAATCGTGAGGAGTGAGGCCGAGGAACGCCGGGAAGCTACAATTGTACATGTTTTTGTTTTAAATCCTAATCTTGTGTAAGGATTTGTAAATTGTAATAATACGTTGTAATAGATCTTTGGATTAGTTCCGTAGTATGGTAATTCTGTATTTGAACGCCTGTAGTTATGTTTTAAAACGTTGCAAATCAGTTATGGTTGTATTGGTGTTAGGTTTGAGAAGCATGTGTTAGTATTTATCAACACAGGGCTGCCCAGCAGGGGAGCAGTCGCCTGGACCCTGTATTAGTTGACTGGTTTCCGTGTGAGCAGTCGACTGGTTTCCATGTGAGCAGTCAACTGGACCCTATGTCAGTCGACTGGATCCCGTGTGATTGAGACACTGAAAGTGAATAGTAAGAGAAGCAGTCGACTGGACCCTTTATCAGTCGACTGAACACTGTTGATTTTTGGCTACTGCTTTTATGTATGGTAAAACCAGTCAACTGTACCATCAATCAGTCGACTGGACCCCTTTTGAAAATGTTGCATTTTGGTTCTGTAAAGCACAGTCGACTGGGGACCTTTGATTATTCGACTGAGCTACTGTAGATTTTAGCTACTGATCCAAATAGTAACCAATGCAGCCGACTGGGTTCCCTGATCAGTCGACTGAACCTCTGTTTTCAAAACTGATTCTTTTGAATGTGTTTTCACTTGGCCAAAACCTTTTGTAACTCCGATTTTCAATGGATCTTTCAACTCAGAGGGCAATGTTTCCTAAAGTTTTAAATTACTCAGGGTTGTTTTAAAGTTCTTTCCGCTGCATATAGTTATATGAAGATTGGATGAGCCTTGGTGGCGTGCCACATGTCCTATTTCCACGCATAGTGGGATGCGTCGTGACAGTAATTTTTGTTTTAACAAGATTCCATGGTTAAAATGGTTTGGTCATGAGTTTTTGGCAACAACAACAATCTGTCCAGAGTTTCAGAACAGCAACACCCTTTTGAAATGAGTAAATCAGAACCCCAATCAAGTATTAATGACCCCAAATAATTTTTTCTATAAACTTTATGTGTTAATAAGACCCCCTAAAAATATTAGAGTCTTTTAGATTTTTTTACTATTTTTAGAAAATCGTACAAGAACTCTGGACAGAGAGTTATGAAGTTTTGAGTGATGTCTAGTATTTGTTTAATTCCCAGAGATCTAACTGTTGAAACTTTGATTTTCTTTTTGGATTAAAAACTAGACTCACAGAGGCAACTAGTGTCTAAAATCATCGAGGTCAAACCATGGGAACCATGTCTTTTATTTCTTTGAAGTTCTGATCTGCTCTCAGCAATTTTCAGAATCCTGTCACAATTTTGACCAATCTTGTAAATAATGGGTTAAAAGATATTTTCATGAGTTAGGGCTCAAACCATACTTTGAGAGTGATTGTTTAGACTTGAAATCAAAGGTTAAATGGTCCAAATTAATGAGTACTTCATAATTTACTCTTGTTCATGTACATATTTATCTATGTGGCTTGATTAGGGTTCGCTTGCTTTAGATTTGATCACATTTGATAGATTTAAGCTAGAAGCCTAGGATTATCATTTAACTTTATATCTTGTGTATCATGCGGACTAACTTTTGTTTTATAGCGCCGATGACGTATGATCTCTCGACTCTCCCTTAGTTTAATTCTTCCTTAATTTTATTGATTTATTCGACCTCATGTGCGACACATTAGAATTAAAACTTGCCTTATGTGTATATATGTGATTAAAGACTCTTTTAGGATTTCAAATTTTTGTATGCATTGCACATTTAAATATTGGCGGCTGGACCCCGGGTAAGTTCTCTAGTTCTCTATTTTGCATATCATATCGCTTGCTAATTGAACTACTTGGTTTTGAATGATATTTTGTTATCAGCAATTTTACACAATTTCAACATGCTTGTGTAATGTATATTTACATCTATGTATTAGTTGAGGGCATACTTAGATTAATAGTTTGATTAAAAGGATGTTGAGTAGAGGCATATCGTGAGATAGGGTGAGAGGGGGTGTTTTAGTCCGCCGGACTCCTTCCTCTCTCATTCCATAATCCCCAGACCTAGTTAATCTTTGGTTTCGCAAAAGATCAGTTAGTCTTAAAATGGTTTCTTAATTTTCCTTTTAAAAATTAAGTAGCGACGCGTTTTCGGAAAAGGTTTTAAATAAAAGTTGTAGGTAAGAGAAAATTGCGATATCCACACAGGGAGAGGGGTCAGGGTGCAAACCTCGGTAATAATTGTGACATAAACAGTTCTCCATATATGTCCCTTAAAAATAGTCAACATTTCATTTTTGTGAAATTCACATAACTAGTTATGTGAAATTGGAATCTCATCACAAATCTTCTTCAAAGCCACATCTTGAAGTCGTTTCTCTACGATCTCATGAATCAAGAGTGGTTGTGCCACCATCGTCGACATCAAGCCACTTTCAATCCTCGGTATCACTTCAAGCTCTAAATTCTCCATATCTCGTATCAGTTCTTTCTGAGAAGTCAATTCTGATGCGGTGTTGGTTGGTACGTTGCGACTAAGAGCATCGGCGACGACATTCGCCTTGCCCGGATGATACTGAATTGACAAGTCATAGTCCTTCATCAACTCTAACCATCTCATTTGCCTCATGTTCAAATCTCGTTGTGTAAACAAGTACTTCAAACTCTTATGATCCGTGTATATCTCACATTTCTCCCCGTATAGATAAATGAAAAAATCACGGCGGCCAATTCTAGATCATGTGTTGGATAATTCTTCTCGTGCGGTCTAAGTTGTCTCGACGCATACGCAATGACTTTATCACCTTGCATAAGAACGCAACCTAAACCTCTATATGAAGCATCACTGTAAATAATAAATCCTTCAGTCCCTGATGGAACGGCTAATATTGGTGCTTTCACTAGTCGACCCTTCAACTCTTGGAAACTTTCTTCACATTCTGGACTCCAAACAAAAGCAATATCTTTCCTCATTAACTGTGTCATCGGCATTGCTATACGCGAAAAGTCTTTTACAAATCTCCGATAATACCCAGCTAATCCTAGGAAACTTCGGATGTCTGTCACATTCGTTGGTCTCACCCAGTTGGTAACTGCTTCTATCTTCTGAGGGTCTACAGAAATTCCTTTAGCTGATACAATAAGTCCAAGAAAAGCAATCTCTATCAACCAAAACTCGCACTTCTTCAATTTGCCGAATAATCTCTTTTCACGCAATCGTTGTAAAGCTAATCGCAAATGATACTCGTGATCTTCTACGCTTTTGGAGTAGATTAGGATGTCATCTATGAACACAATGACAAACTCATCTAAGTAGTCCTTGAAAACATGGTTCATCAAGTCCATGAAAGCAGCTGGTGCGTTAGTCACTCCAAATGGCATAACCAAAAATTCAAAGTGACCATATCGAATTCTGAAAGCTGTCTTCTCAACATCTTCCTCATTGACTTTCAACTGATGGTAACCGGATCTCAAGTCGATCTTCGAAAATACCTGAGCCCCTTGTAACTGATCAAACAAGTCATCTATTCGCGGCAACGGATACTTGTTCTTGACGGTCAACTTATTCAACTCTCGGTAGTCGATGCACATACGCATTGTTCCATCTTTCTTCTTCACAAACAAGACTGGAGCTCCCCACGGCGAAACACTCGGTCGGATAAAACCCTTCTCCAACAGTTCTTCTAACTGAACTTTCAATTCTTTCAACTCTATCGGTGCCATTCAGTACGGTGCTTTGGATACCGGTTGTGACCCTAGTACTACTTCTATTGTGAACTCAAGCTCTCTTTCAATCAATACGTCGGGTAACTCATCGGGAAAAACATCTGGAAATTCTCGAACTACTGAAATGTCTTCTATTAGTGGTCCATACACTCGCGTGTCGATAATTGAACATAAGAAACCCGAACAACCCTTCTTCAACATCTTACTTGCTTGAATCGCCGATATCAAGTACGGCGGTACGATCACTCCCTTACCCTGAAAAGTAAACTCTTCTCGTCCTGACAAATAGAAACTAACCCGTTTCTGTTCACAATCGATTTTGGCTTGATTAACCGACAACCAATCCATACCCAAGATAACATCAAAGTAATTCACCGTCAACGGAATCAAATCAACGCTCAAGACTTTATCATCTATCTTGATCTCACATGACTTGAATATCGAAGAAGTAACTAGCGGTTCACTACTAGGCAATGATACACACAAGTCATATCCTAGCGGTTCTGACTTAACAGTTAAATGCTTAACAAAATCATGTGATACAAATGAATGCGTTGAACCAGAATCCATAAGTATACGTGCAGGATACGAACAAATTGGAAGAATACATGATACGACGGTATCATATGTATTCCCCGGCCTGAGCTGGAAGTATCGTCCTTGTTGATGCGCGACTCATTTCCCTTTATCTACTCGAGGTTCTACCCTTGATCCGCTTGGCACACTCGATGCCCCAGTACTCATTCCCGGTTGTCTCTTACTCGGACAGTTCTTTGCTATGTGTCCCGGTTGTCCACACTCAAAACATTTTCCTCTCGTTTCTGGGTTGTAGCTCTTCGTATTCGGAAAGGTATTTGGTGTGGTCGAGTTTGCATTCAAAGGACAATTCCTAGACACATGCCCCAATTGTTTACAAATATAGCAAGTGATCAATTGATAGCAGGTTCCTCTGTGTCGCAGGTTACATGTTGGGCACGACAGTCTCGAATCTCCAACAAACACACTTCCTCCTTGACTACCCATATTCGATCCTGAACCTTGCGTGAACGGTTTCTTCGCATTCCCTTGGCTCTTGCCCCTATTGTCATTGGGTCTCTTTCCTTGTTGTCCTTGTCGATATCGGTCGACACTCTTCTCAGCTATACGGGCGGCTTCCTCGACTAGAGAAACAGTCGGGTGTTGCAATATGTCCACACGGCCACGGATATTCTCTCTAAGCCCTTCCTCAAACTTACGAGCTTTATCCCTATCAGTCGGAACGGTAGTTTTCCCAAATCGTAACAAGGCATTAAAACGAGAAACATACTCACCTACGGTCATATCTCCCTGAATCAAACTTGCAAACTCTTGACGTTTCTGAGTATAAGCAGATTGCGGAAAGAAACGTTTGTTGAATTCTTCTTTAAATGCTTCCCACGTGATTGGTTTCCCTTGTTCAAGCACGTTATTCCACCAATCCAATGCTTCGCCCATCAATGCATCGGATGCGCATAAAATTTTCTCCTCATCGGTACATATTACCTGACAGAAATGTCTTTCCATGTCCATCATCCAATGATTGGCCAAGTCTATGTCAACATGTCCATGATACAACGTCGGTTTCCGTTTATGAAACTGTTCCACGATTGTGTGTTGAGGTCGCGGTGTCGATGGTGCATTGACATAACGAATTTCCACTTGTGGAGGCTGAACGCTCATCTGTTCTCTTTCACTTACCGCTTGTATGAAATTTCCCACCATATTCACTATTTGGTCCATCCGCGAATGCGGTGATAATTCTCTTGGTGGATCAGCCATAACGTTTCAAATATTTCCCCTGTTGATTTCAATGCATAATGACCATGCATGCTATGCCACAATATAGATATATGTGCACAGTTC
Source organism: Hydrangea macrophylla (assembly GCA_033977485.1). Lineage (NCBI taxonomy): Eukaryota > Viridiplantae > Streptophyta > Magnoliopsida > Cornales > Hydrangeaceae > Hydrangea > Hydrangea macrophylla. Next base: position 110,261,385 of record CM066990.1, on the reverse strand, counting down.
ATCACAATCAACAAATGCTAATGCATGAAGCATTTATACAATGATAACCATTATCTTCACAATTACACACTCCACTCGACGTCACTCAGCATATATAACGTCACTCGTTCCCAAGGCTCTAAACTTATGCTCTGATACCACTAAATGTCACAGCCCGGTCCCGCAATAGCGGAACCAGAGCCCGTGGCACGCCACCGAGGCTAAACCAATTCATTAACGTTCCCAAAAATTAGGTTTGAAGAACACACGCAGCAGAAAAACAAAACACATTTTTGTAACCATAGGTTCAGTCGACTGCTCAGTCGACGGGAGAAGGCAGGGAGTTTTCATAATGTTTAATAGCAATTCCAGTCGACTGAGGCTGGGGGTCCAGTCGAATGCTTTTGCTATAATAAGAAGCAGTAGCTAACAGATACAGGGGTTCAGTCGACTAAACACAGGATCAGTCGACTGCTCCCCTGGCAGCAGCCCAATCTGCAGAATTTCAAGTTTAAAAGCTTTCTAACTTTCACCAATGATCAACCACTCAATCCAAACTCAATCCAAAGTAATCTTAGCTGTATTAAAATATTTCTAAAGCAGGATTATAATATGTTACTAACTATTACAACGGTTTAAAATCCATTCTAAAATACCAAATTAAACATGGGTTAAAACAACCAAATTCTTATTACAACATTCCTATTATCCCAAAACTACAAGATTTACATTCAAGTTGCCTTCCAAGAGAACTCCCAACCCACGTACTCACTTCTGCGATTCCTCGCCAGCATTTACACCTGAAATGGTTATTTGAATAACCACACATATTTCGATTTGTTTAAGCTAATGCTTAGTGAATAAATCAACATATGTACATGAATGATAAACATGTCCGCATTCACATCTCTACATTTCATACTAGTCGCCGGAGACTCACATGCCCGTCCATACTCCCAATCCGCGACTCCTCGCCAATAAGTCCACGCGAAAGGGTAAGACCCACGATTCTTCTCTTCAATCGTGCGACCTTAATGCCTATATCGGCTCCACAAAATGGCACGGTGACCACGTGCTCCTTCTTACCCAAATAAGCAACTTAACATGCTCAAATACATATCACCATGCTCGCGGTAATCAAAACATATCACCGTGCTATTGAGCCTACTTATCAATATAAATGCCCAATATGAACTACACAATATATCTCTAAGAATTAATACATGCTATTCACACAAAACATGAATACATGTCAAGAAATCATTCCAAAACATAGTTGAATCACTCACCTCCGAATAACGCTCCTATAATTCAATCTGAAGAAAACCCGTGCACAAAGAACGTGCAGAAATCCATCTAGTACAATTCCTATGGATCAGAATTCCATTTATCAACTTTTATGAAAAATTCTAGAAAATAACTTTTCAGAAAACTTAGCCAAACAGGCCCTAATAGGTATCAAAACGAAGCTCTTACCTCAAGGAACTCGAATATGAAATCTGGGAGAAACCAGACTGACGGAAGGTCGTCGTTTGGCGCCGCAAAGCTCTAAGCTCCTAAATCTCCCTCTAGCCCCCTTTTGGCCTCCTTTTGGAATTTTTAGGTTAAGACTTATGAAAATATCTCAACCATCTCTATCTATATATAGGCAACTCTTTTGGAAATTACGTTTACCTCCCCACGAGTTTTCAAAACTCCAAATCAGTCTCTGAAACTTTCTATACAGCTTATTCATAGCTTTACGAGTGAAACTTCGAAATTATAAAAGTTTTCGACTAAGTTTCGTTTGGTTGCTAAAACGCAAATTTCTACATGACGTTTCCAAAGTTGCTAATTAGCCTACCAAATTAATAGCGTGTTAATTCGTCCTCACCAGGATACTAAATCTAACATCAGAAATATATTCTAAGCCAGAAAATAATACAGATATTGAAATACACAGGTAAATATTTATTTTCAGATAAACATTTAAATTGTTCCACAGTGACCGTCTCATACTCGAAGAGACTTCACAAACAATAAATCCTCAATCACCACAGTCTCAGAGGGTTCTCTAATACAGACACCCAAATCAACTCGTGAGTCAAAACTCACCCAAACATGTGTCATAAGACACGCCACATCACATTATCATGCATGACAATGTAATGCAAATGACATAACACAAATGTGGGTGTTATAGCTATATTTTCTATTATTAGTTAGATTTACTTAGGTTGTGGATCATGAACTCTTGAATTTAATGTTGTAGCATTTCTAGGGTTCATTTGTGTAGAATTCAAAAATTAGGGGTTTCATCTTACTTGCCTTGCATCTTTGATTGTCAAAACTTAGACTTTGAATCCTACCTTATGTATTTCATATGGAATATTATGTAACCTTTTTGTTTTGCACTCCATGTGTTTGATAAATGTTGTGTGTAGGATTTAAAACTTGGAGTCTTCATCTTTGATGTCAAGCATCTTTGATTGTTTAAACTCTTGGGTTTTGAATACTTCCTTTTGAAGGCTTCATAGGTGATTTGTCCACCAAGTAAGGCTTAGTTTGGCCCCCATATGGTGCTTCTCCTTTTTTAAAGCACAATTTAATGTTAATTCATTTGGTAACTAGTTTATGAGCTTTGCAAAAATTGAACTTAGGGCTTTTTTGAAGGGAGATTTTAAAAGCTCTAGAATTGAGCTTTTAAAAGCCCAAGGTTGCTTTTTGGTTTCATGATGTCTTTTTGAAGAGTAGTGTGTCACTTGTATAAAATTATCAAAGAACTTAGTAATAAATTTCACAAGCTCCTTTTAAAAAGCCACATGAGGGCCAAACTAAGCCTAAATTAGTTAGTGTAGAGTGGACAAATCATTCGAATAAGAAGCCATAGAGGCTTCATCTTGTATGTCATGCATCCTTGATAGTCAAACGTTAGCTTCAAATCCATTTCTATGAAAATCTTAAAGCTCGTTTCATCTAACACATAGGTGCACTCCAAGTGTTTGATAATATGCCACATTGAGATGTTACCTTAGAGTGTGCTTAAAACATTAGTCCATTTCATCCTGTTGTGACCCAAGATGGGGGGAATGATCCCAACCTATTGCTTTTTAGATTAGTATTTATTTTCCCTTTTATCCTCAAAAACCCCCAAAAGACGCAAAGTTATTTTTCCCCTTTTTTTTATCATCTTTTCTTATTTATTTCTGTTAAGCAATATAATTAGTTTCTAAACTTCCCAAACGTTGTTCTTGTATCAATCCTTGTGGACTCGACACCCTACTTCCAACATACTACATTTTTAATAGGGTTAAATAAGAACTTGATTTTGACAACATCACATCCCATGAACTCAATGTCATATGATTGTGTGCAAAAACAAGCTGATACCAATTTTTCATTTGTCGGAATCTTACATGTTAGTTATGACATGGTGGACAAAATAGTACATGGAAGGGACCAAATGTTAAAATGGCTGAAGGATGTCTTTGAAGAGGCTCAATGTAGCATGGAAGTAATTGCAAAAGAAGAACCGAGAAGTAATTTGCAATTGGCAAACAAGGTAACTGTTCCTCCTTCCTTGCCTTTGTACGTGAATACACGATCTATGGAATGGAAAATAGAGGAGATCCTACGAAGAGGCGAGGAGGCAAATATCACCAAATTTCTCATACAATGGAAAGGGATTCCTCCAAGAGATGCATCATGGTTGTAACTTAAAAAGTTACAAGCCTATTTTCATAATTCCAACCTTGGGGAAAAGCTTGTTTGCATGGGCGTTGGATTGTTAGGACATCACTTATTATCCTCCTCTATTATTCTCTTTTCTGTCATTTCCTAATCTTTCTTATTTTTCTTTTATGCAAGAGTTAATTAGGAGCCCTAGTGTTTTCCACATGCTCTGAGTTAGTTACAAACCATGTGATTCTCACGTGGTCATTCACATGGTTTGAGCTCTGTATATGAGGTAGAGGAAGACCAGAGAAGGGTGTTGCGTATTTTTGCTATTTTTTCTATTTTTCTTCTTGTGGTTGGCACCAGTAAATGCTATATTCCTTTCTTGTTTCCTTTTTTCTCTTACATTTTCACTGTTATTTCAGTTGGGTCTTTACATATGAATCAACAACCCAGCGGCGAAGATGAGTGACCTCCGCTTGGGGCAGTGATGTGACCCCTGCCTTTGTTAGAGAGATTGACATTTCCGAACAGTATTGCGTCTGTCGGCCATTGCTCCTGCCTTTCTCTCACTGTAACATCATCTCTTCATACCCTTCTTTTGTTTCTGTAAGTATCTTAGGGCTATTTTTGTCATATTTTATTCATCTGACTTGGTCAAAAGTTCTAGTTAGATTATTTTCTACTATTCGTGGAGTATTAACTAAAAGAGAACATTTTTACTCACCCAAAAAATGGTTCACCAATGCTTACCCAAGCATCCTATTGGTCAATGCAGTAGGACCCAGGATTAAATTAATGGTGTTTAATCCTAGGTCCCACTGCATTGGCCAATGGGATGCTTGGGTGAGCATTGGTGAACCATTTTTTGGGTGAACAAAAGTATTTCTAACTAAAATTAAAAACGAATTGACTTAAAAACTAAAGTAATTCAATTTGAGGGGTTTTACACCAAAATTCTATATATCTAGCTGGGGGTTTCATAATAGAACTTAGAAAGTTTAGGGCTTATAAATGAAAATATGATCAAATTGAAATATATCACATTAGATGTGGGGTAACACTTGGGACACACCCAAAGACAAAACTTTTGGGACACAACCCAAAAGATGTGTCTATATCTCTCTTGTGTCACTGTGGGGTCACAGGAGAGAGATAGACACATCTCTTGGGTTGTGTCCCAAAAGTTGTCTTTGGATGTGTCCCAATCTTTACTCTTGGATGTGCATATAAGTGAGTCGGTTAGGCGTATCAACACAAATAGAAAACAAAAGAAAGGAAAATAAGAATAGAGAGAGAGAGAGAGAGAGAGAGAGAGAGAGTTGAGAGCTACAAAGAGAAGACGGGGGTTTCTCACTGAACATTTGACGCCGTGGTTCTGCCATCAGATCTCTGTTTTGCGAACCGAAGCCATATTCGGTATCGTGGAGGTGAGAGGATCACATACATGTAACTCTTTTTCAGTTTTGGTAATGTTTTTCATGACCCATTTTGAGGGGTGATATATATAAGTGATATATATATATATATATATATGTAGGATTATGACTGGACACATTAGGAGCTAGAATTTGTGAAGAATTCGGACTTTCTAGGCTTATTCGGTTGAATTCGAGTGGTGAGTGTCCTAATTCCAAAATTAGATGTTTAATGTTGATTATTTATTTTAGATGCTTAAAAATTCTTAATTAGTAATTAAATAGAAAAGCATGTGAATATTTAGCATTTAACATGCCTAGAATATTGAAATTGCCATATTGACACGCTAAGTTGCTTATGTGCTTATTTAGGTCAATGGGTCTCAATTGATAATCACCATTATTTAGCCCATATTTAAGGGACGGTGATATTCCTCGAAGAAAAGAGGACGGTGGTGGCGACCACAACGAATTGACTTTGATCACATGAGAGTGAGAGATATCGCATTAAGCGACGGCAAAGTGAGAAAGGCTCGGAATTAGGGGTCCAAAACGATGGTGATTGATTACTTAACACGCCAGCTACCATTTATTGTTAAGAGTGCATATTTGATGTTTATGATTTATTAAATATTCCTATTGCATGATTAGTATACCCACTGAGCGAAAGCTTAGACATATTTGTGGTTCGTGACCACACAGGTTCAGATAAGCATCACAGTGAGAAACGTTGAACTATGGAGTTCCAGATAGCTTGGATTTATGTTTCCTTTGTTTTGTATATTGTTTAATTGGAGTCACATTGACAAACAGTTTCTCCCAGTTCTTAAAAGTAGTCGATTGTATGTAATATCCTGTATTTTTCATATATATTTACACAGTGATTCTATATATATTTCCCTTATTCATACTTGAAGTTTTACTTTCAACCGATCGAGCTTCCTTCGAGCGATCAAACATTCCAAAGTTTAAGAGATCAAACCTTGTTCAAGTGATCGAAACTCTACCGACTTGAATTTATGACGTCGTCCCCACTTTAATCTATCAAACCCCATTTCAATCGATCAAACCTGACTGATCTATTTTCGAGCGATCAAAGTATCTTCGATTGATCGAACTTGTAATCATCAGGATTCCAAGTTTCACGTGAAGACAGTCACCTATACCCCCTCTTCCCTATATATACTTTGTGTTCATGTGTGTGGATGTGTTTTGAGAAACCAGAGAGTTAGAGAGAGGGAGAGTTGTGTGTTTTATACATATACATCTATATACTTATATATATACACTCATATCTATATACATAGTCAGAGAGAGAGAGATAGAAGCTGAAGAAGGAGAAGAGGAAGGAGAAGAAGAAGAGAGAAAGAGACAGAGACAAAGATAAAGAAAGGAGCAGAGAGAGAAAGGAGGAGGCCATTAGAGAAGCTTTGAAGTTTCAAACTTGCCAAACGCGCCCTTATGACGTTCGGTGAGTTCCAAACTCACTCGGTAGCTTAGTTATAATATCTACAAGTTTTTGTACGTTTAAAAATGACCCAAACATGCCCTAACAGATTATGGACGTTCACTGCCAGAATTTGGAGAAGACAAAGTTCGAGCGATTGAACTAAGTTCAATCAATCGAATACACTGAATCTCAATCGATCGAAATAATTTCAAACGATCGAGAATACCTTCACTTAAAGCGATCGAGAATACTTCAATCGATCAAACTTCACCTTCTTCAAGCGATTGAGAGGACTTCAATCGATCGAACCTTGACAGAACTTGGATGTTTATTTTAATTTATAATTCATAATGCTTAGTTGATTAATTTATGTTCCATGTTCTATTATACGATATTATGGATTACGGAGGTAATGGGATTACGATAATGAGATTGAGATAATGTAGTGAGAAACGTAGTAGGGTTCAGAATGTTAGTATTAATACGACGCGATAATGAGATAAGGTTTGAGATATAATGGTGAGTAATGTTGGATAGTCTGGCGACTGAGTCAGTGGGTTATTAGTTACTGTCAAGGTTGTGTTTTGTCGAGCGCTCAGGCTGAATCCGATAAGCGTGTAACAAAGATTTAACCAAGATCGTGAGAACTATGGGTGCATAGTACTCGTAAGAGTTCTTAAAAGCGGTGAACAGTAAGAGTTCATAAAAGCAGTGAACAAGAGTAGTAGTGGCACGCCCATAGTTAAATTTGCCAGAGCTATGTATATACTATACTCGCAAGCGTTCTTAAAAGCGGTGAACAGTAAGAGTTCTTAAAAGCGGTGAACAAGAGTATAGGTGCGTCCACAGACTAGTCGTTATATGAGAGCGATGTATAGTGCTCGCAAGAGTTCTTAAAAGCGGTGAACAGTAGGAGTTCTTAAAAGCGGTGAACAAGAGCACTAGTATGTCGTGATGATATAATCAGTTCAGTATAGTCATTTGGGATTGGTACAATCAGTCTTATAGTTGGAAGATGATGAGAATCGATTAATGATATGTCTGGATAAAAGAGGAAGAGATATTATTATTATTATCACTGCTATATATCGTGTATAACTGGTTATTACGTTGTGCCTATGAGACTATGTTAGTTAGTCCTCACTCAGCTTTCAGTAATCTGATGGCCTTTATTGCCTGGACATTCCCCATCCATACTACCTTGTCCTTAACAATGCAGGTGATGGAACCTACGGTGATGGCTACTACTCGGAGTTAGATCATGTAGAGGGTGGCCCTATTAATGATGGTTATGCCAGAGACGCCTATTACGCTGACGACTACCCTTACGCCAGCTGAAGATCTGAAGATAGCTATATATAGTATTTATGTTTCTGTTGTTCTATCGAACTTGTTTAGTTGACGGGTACTTGGGCATATGTTGTCTCCAGACCTATTGTGATCCTGAGGACCACTCTGATGTTTGTAATGATACACTGTTATTATATTAAGTTTGTTTATTGTTCTTGTTGCTTTTGATTGGACTAGTACTATGTGGTGTGGATAATTAGTGACTTTCACTTGTCATTCCCTATGGACCCAAAAAAGAAATTTATTTTTCTCTATTTTTGCTGCTCCGGGGTGTGACACTGTATCAACCCTTACAGTCGACTAAATCAACATTTTATGGATAGAGCTCACTGGAATAACAACATAGTCGACTGGATTAAAGCCATTCAATCGAGTTTGGCACCCTCCCTTTCAAACTTAGCTAACTGTGTCCCGAGTCAGTTGGCCGGATTGGTTTTCTTTAGGAAGTGTTCTCTGTGATTCTAATACCAGTCGATCGGAACTCCGACCAGTCAACTGGATCTGAGAACTTTTAAAAATTGTGTTTTTTCTCAGTAAATGATGGGAGAACTGCTTAACCACAATAATAGTTGATGTTTTGACTTGAGTAATCGCCTTTGTTACATGTCCTAATCCGTGTGGGGTAGGTTGGGGTGTGACATTACATGTCAATTATGTGGAAAATTACCATACTTATATGTTGAGATGTCTAAATGCTTATGTGGGCTAATGGATGTCAAGTGATGGCCACCATTTTTATATCCCATAGTATGGGAATGGAAGCCCTCAAGAGTGGGGCGTGGTGACGACCACAATGAAATGACGATGACTCCTTCGGGGTCACAAGTGAGGGAAACACTATATGCGACAAAAAAAATGAGAAGATCCAAGGTAGAAGGACCAGAGGTGGTGGTTTGATTACTTGACATTCCGTAGACTAGAATGAAGGAATTATGTTGAGTTTTTGCATTTCACGTTAAACATTTCAATAGTACGATTAGTTCTCTCACTAAATAAAAGCTTAAACAAATATTATTTTCTGTTGTGGTAGGTACGGATCGAAAGAGGAAAGGAAATAATCAAAACGACGGGTTGGGCTCGGGAAAGAGTTGTTTATATTTAATTTATGTTTATATGTTTAGTTCCAGTAGTTAAACTTGTAATACGGATAATAGGAAGCTCGGATGATGAGTGTGTGTGTGTGTTGTAATATAAGTAGTTGAAACTTGTGATATGTTGAGTTTAGGTAAGTTGGATTATGCTACTAGTCGTGGATATATTCTATAATCCACACGTTATGTTGTTTGGAAGGTTGTTAAGTTGACAAGTTCGACTCTTGTTAATGTTACCTTTGAAGTTTCCGTTCATCTCGTATCTAGTTGAGTTCATGAGTTAAATGGATTTTGTTTATGTTTCATGCCCGGAATTGGATTAGGAAGTGTTGTAACCTCATTTAGAATGGTTTGTGTTGGTATGTGGGCTTTGGGTATGTGTAATGCAAAGTTATAGTAGTTGGGACTATGCATGCAATGGGACTTAAGGCAAATTCTGCAGAATTGGCAAGGAATTTGTCAGTCCCCTTCGACCGGTTGAACAGGCCCGGTCGAATAGTCGAACTACCCTCTAGCAGACTTATTTATCTTGGTCTTCTGCAATTTAGTTTTGACTTCTAACATGATGAAAGGGTTCCTCAAGGGTCCTATTGACCCACAAAAAAATCACTTTCGATTCCAAAACTCAAGAAGTATTTTTAATAGAATTTTCTACTCGATTAAGGTTAAAACATAAGGTTTTGAAGTGACTACATCAAGTTTAAGCCTAAACTTCTTTTCTTTATGTTATTAGTGAATATATGAACTACTGTGGTGTTGTTGCACATGTCCTAATCCTCACGTGGCGGATTGGGGTGTGACAAATATACTCTCATAGAAGGCTGATTCAGTCTCCTAAAGTCATTCTCTTGAGTCCATTTATAAGGCTTCAGCATTGACGAGACTATTGATGAGGTGTTCATTATGTTCTGGAGTTATTGGTCTCTAAATAAGAGATTGATAGGTTGTATGGAGCATGCTAGTGTGAGGGATCACAAGTCAAGAACCTTGATCGAGCGAGCTTTTGCATTGCTTAAATGAGAAAGATGTTAGCAGGCTCATCCGACGAGCCAAGGGATCTCCCTAGGGAAATGAGAGAGAGCTTCCCAAACTTCAGGAGAATGCCCATTGAGGGTGAAGTCAGGCAGCAAAAATTTTGTCCTTTAGCCTGTTGCCGTAATTTATATAGGGTGGCTATCATTGTAGTTGGTGATATTTCATCTCTACATGTTAGTATAGTATAATCTCAACACCACAATGGACATAGCTCGTTTTTGGGTGAACCATGTAAATCTGATTGTTTTGTGTGGTTCTTTTTATTTTGTTTTTCGCATCTCACATGTCATGAACTAGGGTAAATCCCCAACAATAGTGCATGTTGCCACTAAAAACAAGTTTAAAAAAAAAAAAAAAAAAAAAGGGAGAGTAGGGAACCGAGTTCTTTAGGAACGGATCACGCGATTGAGTTGCTACGTGGACTACACATGGACCTATTACATCTTGTAACTGTTCAAAATGTTTATGAAGAACTTTATTGCAATTTTTTTCCACTTACATCATAGAAAATTGAATAGAACATAGTGGTAACTAGGGTTTAATCCATTTTAGAGTACTTTTTAAGTCTTAGGTCCAACAAGGAAAAAAATTTAGTGAAAGGTCCCTCACATATAAAACTGGGCAAAAAATCCCAACGACTCTATGAAATTTCACATTGCACATATTATATTGAAGGACTTTTCACCAAAAAAATGTTTAACCAACAACTTATCCTAATGGGGAACTTAACACTAATTACTGAACCAAGAGAAGTAGAGCATGATAATCACAAGAGAGGTTTAACAATACTAGTGACTGTTCATTCCTTGACAGGCTTCTTACTGATTCCCAATTTCAAACAAGTCTGGATCAGAGCAGCAGCAGCAGCAAGCGCCACCATCATTCATCCCAAGCTACGGACCTGGCTCCTTCAACTCAAAGATTCTGGATTCAGCACCTTGGCTCCGAAACTAACATATTTGAGTTTTCCAAGTAGCACCACTAAATCTGAATCGACGCCACCACCATTTCCACCCTCAATTGCCCCATCACAAAATAAAAGTTCTACATAAACACGCGCACACATGGATAAAAGAATGAAGCAAACTAGAACTTAGATTTTTGCATTATTAATAAGTGGATATACACCCAGATAAAGGGATAGGTGGTGATTTTGGAGGAGAGGGAGGGTAGGGGAACTAGAAAAGGAGGGAAAGAAACACAAAGGTATCGACGTAGCCCAAACATAATTACCGTTTACAAAAGTATACAAGTTTGAATGAAACCAATCTAAAATAATAAATTGCCGTGTACAAAGCCAAGCTGGGGAGTACATTTTTACAACTTTGATTTGCTAGACAATTTTGCTCGCAGCTCCTCAGCCACAGCGTCAATGAACTCTTCAGTATTCAGATAGTGAGCCCTTGTAATGCTACACAAAACACAGCAGATTACTATGATATAGCCCCCGAAAAGGTAGCACTTAAATGCATATTGGAAGGAATGCATTTCTAAAATACTTACTTAGGCCCATGGATAAGAAGTGCAAGATCCTTGGTCATTTTTCCTGATTCAACACTTGCAACACAGGCTGCTTCCAGTTTCTCGGCAAAATCCAACAGTCGAGCATTTTCATCTAATTTTGCCCTATTTGACATCAACATGCTTATTCTTTATCCCAAAAAACAATGTCATGGAAAAATTATAGAAGCACTTGGACCAAGCACCAGTATAATACCTGTGTGCAAGCCCTCTTGACCAAGCAAAGATTGATGCTACACTGTTTGTGCTAGTTTCACCTCCTTTCTGATGAACCCGGTAATGGCGAGTGACAGTTCCATGGGCTGCTTCAGCTTCAATGGTCTTTCCATCTGGACACACCTGAAGGCATCCAAATTCTAAATCTTAAGTAAGGATGCACATGAAAAGGAACACATTTGGAAGGGAAATTGACACAACCCATTTACCAGCACTGATGTCATCAAGCCAAGAGACCCAAATCCTGTAATGAGTTCAAGTACAAGTTTGCAAATCAGATAAAACATAGTCTCCAAAGCTATCCACTCACTACCACACGGAAGCACAACATAAAATGTGGACCAATGCTTAACACTACCACAAAATGATACAAACCTTGGGCTAGGAAATCGCTTTGAACATCTCCATCATAGTTCTTGCATGCCCACACATAACCTCCTTCACTCTTAAGAGCATAAGCAACCATATCGTCAATAAGACGATGTTCGTACCTAGCATTATCAACTTCTAGATCAATTTCGAAATCCCTTCAAATTCAATAGAAGCCTAGGAAACAAAGATAACAGCTCACCATATTCCCACAGCCTCAAACTTGGATTTCCATTGACTTTCGTAAACTTCTTGGAAAATGTCCTTGAATCTTTAGAAAACAAGAATGAAAACTTGAACTAATTCAAACAAAAAACTACAATGTCCACCCGAGAGAGAGAGAGAGAGAGAGAGAGAGAGAGAGAGAGGGAGGGAGGTGATCCAAACTGTCACGCTCCCTTTGTGAAAGATTGGACTGCATTGATGATGGCTTTATTTGATAGAAATATCAGACCTGAAGAAACATTTGAAAAAATAAAAATAAAAAGTGAGGAAAAAACGAACGAAGTAAATTAATACCTCCCATCATATCTCTTAAGAATAGTATTTTTTGTGCTAAGATAAAGTGGCCACTGTTTCTGGTAAGCAGTGTTCATTGAAGCCTTAGCGAAAGCACGGATAGACTGCAGTGCCAGGTTAATGTGTCAATAAATCAATTTATGGGCAGCTAGATACTTGATCTCAAGTTGGCTACCAAATAACTGTCTAGGAGAACTCTTGACCTCATCAGTGTTATACATAGACAGAGCTACCCCTCCAGCACCATTAAAATCGAAGACCTCCCACTCTGTCTTCACATCTTGTCCATCTGGAACTGCATAAATTGTCAAAAGCCCTTTGTCATGATGAAGCCTTAAAGAAATCAAGAAGCACGAATCAATTGTTCACCGTAAAGCATAACAAAATTATCAAGGACATCAGTTTTGTACTGCAACTGCAAAAAGAAATAAATAAATAAATGTTTCTGGAACCTCAAAGAGAAAAATTAATTATACCAAACACCAGTTTGAGCTTTCCAGCTCCTTCAATCACTGTATCAGTAGCTCGATATTGATCACCAAAAGCATGCCTACCAATGCATATAGGCTTCATCCAGCCTGATGAGAGTGCCAACTTTAAACATTTCACCACATCATAGAAAAGGTGGAAAGGAATAAAAAGACATGAATAAAACCTGGGACAAGGCGTGGGACGTTTTTGCAGATAATTGGTTCTCTAAAAACCGTGCCTGTATCCAATGGTAATCAATTTGTCCGATGAGAGAAATGATAAAACCAAAATGATAAAACCAAAGCAAAAAACAGAGTCAACTAACAGAGGCAAAGAGAAACTCAATTACCATTTAAAATGTTTCTAATTGTCCCATTTGGACTCTTCCACATTTGTTTCAAGTTATACTCCTTAACACGAGCTTCATCTGTCAGTCACAAAAGCGAGTTCATGGAAATCTGCTGACCGAAAACAAAATTGTGACAATACTAACTCCAAGTAGTACAAGGGTACAGACAATAACAAAAAAAATCCAATAACTCTGAGAGAGATACCAGGAGTTATAGTTGCACACTTAATTGCTACATTGTACCTGCAGGAGGAAAAATACACAGCGCCGCTTAATGCAAAGCAGATTTCAAATAGAAAGAAAACTTTGCACAATAGACATAATATCATAGACACAGTTCAGCTTAACTAAACATAGCCTTCTCCCAATCTAGTCTTCTTGGCTGTATGAATAGTGCTTCATCTTGGGTAGTTTCCTCATCTCCTTTTTATGGTTGATTTCACAATGATAAATTGATATCTTAGAATACTAGGTTATTTGTAGAGTGGACAAGGGATTGCAAAGGGCGAATTTCTATTCTGTTCATGTAGATCATTCCACTGGGACAAATATTTGTTGTTATAGGTTAGATCTGAGTTCAGGTATGTTCAGTTCACAAACCTCGGTTGAAGACCAAAGAAGTGCATTGAAGACATCAAATACTGAGCTTCGGTTACACACCCTTAGGTTGGTAAGAGACTTAGAGACCTAGATTTAGTTCTGGTTCACACACTTCACATTAAAAGTGTTTCTGATGAAAAACACTTTCCGAAGTGCTTTCAAGTCATATTGTTTCCCATTAACGTTTTACATTGAAACATGATTTTTTTTAACGGAAATGGGCAGAATTAAAGTGGCGTTCAAACGGTGCCCTGGAGCATTCTCTAACACGGTGGTTTTTTTTCCTCAGAATGCTCCATTCGAAGCATAATTGGATACACATTCAAACGGCACTAACTTTGAAGAGATTTTTCAAACCAGAATGATCCATTGATCCATTCGACGTGAGAGGCTTGTGTGATTCAGGTCAATACGAGTCTTTGTTACTCTTAATCTTCATTACGTTTGACAGGACTAGGGCTTAGTTTGGCCCCCATTTTGGTGATTCTCCTTTTTCAAAGCACAATTTCATGTTAATTCATTTGGTAAGTAGTTTATGAGCTTTGCAAAAATTGAACTTAGGGCTTTTTTGGGGGAGCATTTAAAAGCTCTAGAATGGAGCTTTTAAAAGCTCAAGGTTGCTTTTTGGTTTCAGGATGTTTTTTAAGAGTAATGTGTTACTTGTACAAAATTATCAAACAAATTAATACTCCCTCCCTCCGTCCCATAATAAGTGTCCACTTCCATTTTGCACATTGTTTAAGAAAGTTGTATTATATTAGTTTTTTTGGTTCATTAAAGGGTCACTTTCCAATTTTACCCTTAGATGTGATGGGTGTTTGACTTTTTGCTTGTTTTGAGACCACAAATAAATGCTACTTTGTCTTTATTATAAGGGTAGTTTTGGAAAGTAAGTAAAAGCTATATGCCAATTTAGGAAAGTGGACACTTATTGTGGGACATCCAAAAAAGGAAATGTGGACACTTATTATGGGACGGAGGGAGTAATAAATTTCATAAGTTACTTTTAAAAAGCAACGTGGCGTCAAACTAAGCCTAGGTCCCTTGGTTTTTCCAAATTAGTATAAGAGTAACGGATACTACATTAGTAATGGGAAATGGGTGGAGTGGGATATTTGTATATGTTGTTCAGGTCGATCAGAAAGAGCAGAAATAGCAAGAACAGAATACGAAGGGTAAGGAAAAACATCTTATAGCATTAATATCTATTGATGATGCCAAAATTTGGTAAGATAAACTAGAGCAGTTTAAGGATATATATATATATAGAGAGAGAAAGAGAGTGAGAGACACTGGTTTTTTGTATGTGGCTCGGCCCTGTTAATGAAGAAACCTACGTCCACGTGTGTGTCTGAGCACGTTCACTATACTGTAAAAAGTCGGGGTATGGTGAACCAACAATAGTTTGGAGCTACCGTAGGTCGGCCGGGCGTGATGATGACTGCTATAGAGGTGCTATATAGACTAAGAGCTGATCCCCTTCTATGGGGGTGAGTGGTCTCTTTTATAGATGCAAGAGACCTACTTGTACAAGGAAAGTAGACAGATTTAAGTAATACAATCTGATTTAAGATTGATTGGCATCAATCAAGGGCTTTCTAATTGTATTAGGAAGCTTTCTACACATTTCATTAGTCTTCTAGCTTGAGTAGGAAACTGTCTGGAACATTTTGGATCATGCCTCAGGGCCAGGGTGAGCTGTCCCTGTGACGAGCCGTGCTCGCGCGGTCTTCCCGACTTGTTGATCGGGGCTGGCATATACCGCTCGGGAAGTCTCAGGTAGTCCGGACCGCTCGGTTATGTAGTAGAGCCAATTTCAGGTGTATCAGTTGCCCCCCATTCTCAAGGTTGGCTGGATGCTATACCGGGGCAAGTTTGGAAATCTGCTTAATGCCGCTTGCCATTATTTGAGTGTCCGGGAATTGCTAGGAGTTGAGATTTAGCCTAATTCGGAGTCTTTTGCTTGAGTTAGCTCCCAGGGTGGCTATCATCTGCCCATAAACCTTCGTCAAGGTTGTAGGTAGAAGAATTTGACCATGTTGTAAAAGCCAACCTAAAGCGTGTTGCTTTAGGGTCCTTTTTATGTTAGCTCCCTAGGATGGTTATCTTCCGCCCAGCTAGTCTTCGTCAAGACTGTTGGGAGAAGAACTTGACCTTGTTGGTAGAACGGACCTAAGGCGCGTTGCTTTAGGGTCTTTTGCTACTCTATCGTGGGTTTGGACCTAAGCGGAGACCCAAAAATGTATGAATTTCAGGGATTTCTTTCACTCCTCTATCGTGGGCCAACCTAAGAGGATTCCTCTATCGTCGGTTTGGACCTAAGTGGAGTCGGTGCCTCTGAGTACTGTAGGCAATCGGGTTGTTTAAGAGTTTGACTTGGTTAACCCCGAGGCCTGTAAATACCCGGTGTGACTTCCTGTAGTCTTTATCCCCCCCTGCCCCCCGAGTTCTGTTGAGGCAGGTGCTATGAGAACAATTACTATAGGTAGCCGACCTAGAACGTTGGTAGTTCCAGGGTCTTTTGTTGCCTCGGGTGTAATCCCGAGGTCTTTTGATGGTGCCTCGGGTGTGATCCCGAGGTCTTTTGGTGCCTCGATGTGACCCCGAGGTCTTTTGGGTGCCTTGGGTGTGATCCCGAGGTCTTTTAGGTGCCTCGGGTGTGATCCCGCTGTCTTTGTAGGAGCTTTCTGACAGTCTGTGGAGCCTCATGCTATGATTGGGCATGTACCACTATAGTTGAACTCGGTTAGACTGTTAGAGAGAGGAGGTCGGGTCGGGATCATCGGGCTCCTGGTTACTCTGAGATGGAGGCAAGGTCGGGATCACTGGATCCTGACTGCTGCGGAATGGAAGTCGGGTCGGGGCTGTTGGACTCAAACCGCTGTGAACTGGAGGTCGGGTCGGGGCTGCTGGACTCAGACCGCTGTGAACTGGAGGAGCCGCCAGAGCAACTGAGCTCTTTTGCGTTGTTCTTCCCGGGCTGTTCTCGTTTCCGCTTACTTCTTGTAGGCTTGTTGCTTTCTTGCCTGGGGTCTTAGAAATTCTTCAGTGTCAATGTATTTTCCAACCCTCTCTGTGAGTTCAACCAAGTTACCGGTCGGTTTCTGTGGAACGACATGGCGCACTTGGCGTGTTGAACTCCTGAGCAGAAGGCTGTAATGGCGACTGTCTCGTTCAGATAGCGGACTTGAAGCTTCTGTTGGTTGAACCGATCGGTGTAACCCTTTAACGACTCTCCCCTCCGCTATTTGACAGTGAGCAGCTAAGTGTCAGGTTGCGGCCAGTCAAGCATGCCTATGAACTGGCTAATGAATTGTTTGCTGAGCTCCTTGAAGTCTTTAGCCAATCGGGGCTTCAGGGAGTGAAACCATTACGCGGACGGGCCTTTCAAAGTGCTGGGGAAGGCCAGGCAGTACAATTCGTCGGCGTTGGTGGCTAGGGCCATCTGAGCCTTATAGGTTCGGACGTGGTCGACCGGGTTTCCCGAGCCATTGTAAGAATCTAGACGAGATTGTTTAAATTTGCGCGGGAGGGCAAACTTCGTGATTCGGCTTGAGAACGATGACTCTGTCTCAGTATTGATATGCGTAGCATCCCGGCCCAGGTCTTTGGCCATGTCGTCGATCTGTTTTTCCAAATTCTTGATACGAGCCACCACATTCCCGACCGGTATCCGGGACGCAGGTCGGGTTAATGAAAGAGGCTTCTTTCTCCTGGCGGTGAGATGTCCCCTGGGATCGGGCTCGACTATGATTCTGGCGGATCGTGTGCCTAAGATCACCTCGGCTCTTGACCGAGTAACCCTGAACTGATTCCCGGGCCATACGCTCCTGCCTCTCCTATCGAGCAGCACGCCTATCGTTGTCTCTGGTGTCCTCGAAGCAGGACAAGTTGGCTCGGGCACGTTGTCTAGTCAAGATCGGTTCCCGACCGTACGCAACGTTCCCGGGCTGTTTCCCGACTACAGAAGGATTGCTTTGTTGGGCCAACAGGGCTTCGATCTGCTACTGGGTTTGACGCTGGACCTTCAAGAGCTGTGCGAGGGTCGCGGCGATCTGCTCCGGTGTTAGGACTGCCGTGGTCGGCGTCGGGCTGGCGGAACGTCTCGGTTAGCCTGCTACGCAGCCTTCTTACCCTTATTCGGAGGCATGACTATCAGCCAAGAGATTTGCTTTTTGAGGAATCTATCAATTCCCACAGACGATGCCAAGCTGATGATGCCCAAATTTAGTTAGGTAAACTAGAGCATTTAAGAAGAGAGAGAGTGTGTGTGTGTGAGAGACATTGGTTTTTTGTATGTGGTTCGGCTCTGTGAATGAAGGAACAGACGTCCACGTATGTGTCTGAACACGTTCACTATACTGTAAAAAGCCGGGGACATGTGGTGAACCAACAATAGTTTGGAGCTACCGTAGGTCGGCCGGGCGTGATAAAGACTGCTATAGAGGTGCTATATAGACTTAGAGTTGATCCCCTTCTATGGGGGTGAGTGGTATCTTTTATAGATGCAAGAGACCTACTTGTATAAGGAAAGTAGACAGATTTAAGTAATACAATCTGATTTAGGATTGATTGGCATCAATAAAGGGGGTTTCCTAATTGTATTAGGAAACTTTCTACACATTCCATTAGTCTTCTAGCTTGAGTAGGAAACTGTCTGGAACATTTTGGATCATGCCTTGGGGCCTGGGTGAGCTGTCCCTGTGACGAGCCGTGCTCGCGCGGTCTTCCCGACCTGTTGGTCGGGGCTCTGGCATATACCGCTCGGGAAGTCTCAGGTAGTCCGGACCGCTTGGTTATGTAGTAAAGCCAATTTGGAGCGTATCATCTATTATACTCCTTTGTGGTTTTCCAAAGTAGTATTTATGACTTAATTGTGCGATTGTATATTTCCTTAATTGCTTTAACATTGAACGGTTTAATTAGGGGTGTTCAACTTTGACCCGTAACCTGACTCACTCGAGGATTTTTTTTTTTTTTTTTTTTTTTTTTTCCGGTTTTCATAGACTTTGGGTCGAGTCACGGGTTTGGGAGGTGCAATTTTGTCGGTTCCAGTTTGGATGTCGGTTGTTTCATTCCTAAACCCGAATCACCCGACCCGACTCGTTGAAACAAGGAAAGATACTTTTATATATATATATATATATATATACAATACACTAATTAGCTTAAGAAATTGGGAGCACATATACACTTTATACAAAACAAAACCCTAAAAACCTAAAACCTCTCTCACTGCCTCATTTCGAAGCCTAAGGAGATCACTTCTCACCACTGCCACTACCCACCTCTCATCATTGCCGGAGGTGCACCTAAGGAGATGACGAGACCGCACTCTGCCGTATCTCAGGTATTCCATTTCCCTACCTCGTATTCTTCTCCAAACTCTTCTTCTTCTCTTGACTCTATCTGATCTATATCTCACTTTCCCCAAATTTCTTCAAGGAATTTCACCAGCTCTATCTCTCTTCTCTTTTGGGTTTGTGTTTGTTTGACTATAAATTGCTCAATCTCTGTTTTTATTCTAGTTTTGATTAGTGGTGTCATGTTGTGTGTGTGTGTGTGTGTACTGATATTGGTGGTTTTGAAGATATACATCCTCCATTGATATTCATCTCTATTTTGAAAAACTGAATCAAATGTTTGAATCGGTTTCACCTGAGCCCGAATCGACTCGACCTGAACTCGATGAGTCTGTTTCACCCTTTATGATAAAAAAAATTCTACTCTTCCTTTAAATCCCACCACCTATTTTTTTTTTCCCCCTAATATCTTTTCTTCATCTTACTTGTCCTCTAATGATAAACATATAAAACTCTTACTCAATGACTTGAGGTCATGTTCACTCCTGAATAATTTTACAATTTGGACATGTATGTCTATCTAATTTTTAGTTAGGATCAATCAATCTACTTATGTCTTCATCTCTTCCTTTCAATAATAGGGATTTGTGATGTCTACCATGTACCGTAACCTACCCAATCTTTACCTACATGATTGTTGAAATTCGATATACATTGTTGATCACATTCTCTAATAGCTTAAGCTTTTAGACCAACTGGTGACATAACATGGTATCAGAGCCTTGTTTGTGTGAGGTCTTAGGTTCGAGTCTCCGTTAGGGATGGCAACAGGTGGGTATGGGACGGTAAGAGTCTCCGTTAGGGATGGCAACAGGTGGGTATGGGACGGGGCCCCTCTTCCCTGACTCCGCCCCGCTAACATGACAACCTTCCCTTGCCCCTGCCCTGCCCTGCCCTGCCCCGCCCCGAAGAAGAACAAATTCCATCCCCGACCCCGATTGAGAAGTAGGAACCCATCTCGTCCCCTCCCTGCCCCGCCATACAATGAACTGTCCAGAAAAGGAGAATAAACTATGTCCAAACTTACTCAAAAACCTACACAATACATAGAAATTCTAGATACTCAAAACAAAGTTTTAGGCTGTGTATATACACACACAATATATATTGCAATATCTACAAAATAAGCTTCATATACCACTTACAATGTGATTGCCACAAATAAAAAAAGAAGAGAAGAATCACAAATTCACAATACATGAAACACAGAAACACACATACACATACACATTGTTAGAGTATTTTATTTTATCATTGGTTGTCTAGTTTAGTTAAAGTATGATTAGGAGGACTATTCTGGAATTATTTTTTTTTTCTTCCTATTGGAGATCACATTTCGTGGATAAGTTTTCAGTCAATATTCTATCCAAGGATTCTAGGAATTAGTATGATTTTATTTCTATTTCCTTTCTTTTCTCTTCTTTCCTTTTATTGTAATCTAGGATGTGTATATAATGGGTTGCATGCATAGAAGCAAATAATTGTTAAAAGCAATATTTGATCAAAGCTTAGATTGAGACCAAGAGTCTCAACCCTATTTATATTAATCACTGATAAGGGAGAAATTACAAAGGTGCCCTTAGGCAAATAAAAGAAATAAATAAAAAACTAACAACTCCATAATAACTAATTGACAACTAATTGTCAGCTAATAAATAGAACATCTCAACACTCCCCCTCAAGCTGGTGCGAAGATATCTCTCATGTCCAGCTTGCTAAGGATATAATGATGAGGCCTACTTCCAAGACCTTTAGTGAAAACATCTGCTAACTGTTCACTGGATTTCACAAACGGAGTACAGATCACACCACTACTCAGTTTCTCTTTAATAAAGTGTCTGTCAATCTCCACATGCTTAGTTCGGTCATGTTGTACTAGGTTGTGAGCAATACTGATGGCTGCTTTATTGTCACAGTATAGTCTCATAGGATCAGGGGGCATAAGATTAAGGTCTCTCAATAAAATCTTTATCCACAACAACTCACAAATTCCCTGAGACATAGCACGAAATTCTACCTCGGCACTAGATCTAGATACAACAGGTTGTTTCTTGCTACGCCAAGTAACAAGATTTCCTCCAACAAAGGTACAATACCCTGAGGTAGATCTTCTATCTGTAGCTGAACCTGCCCAATCTGCATCTGTATATCCTTCCACTTGAAGGTGATTATGTATACCAAAGAATAAACCCTTCCCAGGGGCTGATTTCAAATACCTGAGGATTCGAAGAACAGCATCATAGTGAGACTCACGAGGAGCATGCATAAACTGGCTGACAACGCTTACGGCGAAGGCAATGTCAGGGCGAGTGTGAGACAGATAAATCAGTTTTCCAACCAATCTCTGATATCTCCCCTTGTCAACCACTTCTCCATCTGTGTCATCCCCTAATTTCTGATTAACTTCCATAGGAGTATCACATGCCTTACTCCCTAGCATACCAGTTTCTTGCAGGAGATCAAGAACATATTTTCTCTGGGAGATGAAGATCCCTTGTTTGCTTCTTGCTACCTCAATTCCCAGAAAATACTTGAGGCTTCCCAAGTCTTTTATTTCAAATTCCTTGGCCATGTATCTCTTCAACTCCTGTATATCTTCCACATCGTCTCCTGTAAGAACAATATCATCCACATATACTATGAGAGCCGTTACTTTCCCTTGTGAGGAATGTCTGATAAAAAGAGTATGATCACCTTGGCTTTGTTGAAAGCCAGATTTGAGCATAGCTTGAGTAAACCTTTCGAACCATGCCCTCGGAGACTGTTTAAGTCCATACAAGGACTTCTTAAGTCTGCAAACCTTTCCTTTAGTTTTGGCGTCTTCAAACCCCGGAGGAATATCCATATAAACTTCTTCTGCCAAGTCCCCGTGTAGAAAGGCATTTTTAACATCGAACTGGTGGAGAGGCCAATCTAAATTTGCAGCAAGGGATAAAAGAATTCTTATAGTGTTCATTTTAGCAACTGGAGCAAATGTTTCCTCATAATCCACTCCATAAGTATGTGTATATCCCTTTGCCACCAAACGAGCTTTATACCTCTCAATAGATCCGTCTGCCTTATGCTTGACTGTAAACACCCACTTACACCCCACTGTCTTGTGCCCTCTAGGTATTTCAACCAATTCCCAAGTGCCATTTTTGTGGAGAGCTTTCATCTCCTCAATCATAGCATGCTTCCATTTGGGATCAATGAGTGCATCCTGTACATGGTTAGGGATAGACACAGAAGCAAGTTTGGATACAAAGGCTTGGTAAGAAGGAGACAGACGACTATATGAGACAAATTTAGATATGGGATGTTGAGTACATGACCTAACACCCTTACGTGTAGCAATTGGAATATCTAAATCATCGGTAATAGCAGTAGGAGAATTAGGATTACCTGGTCCCTCATCAATAGAAGGAGACGGGAGTGGTGGATCAGGAGGAATGGTCTTATCTTTCATCCTCCAAGTTCTTCTCTGATATACTATATCCTCTTTCTCTGGATTTTTTTCTTTTTCGATGGTGGGTTCCACAAATGTCTCTTGCTCAGTCTCTTGCTCTCCATCAATTTTTCCTACCTCTTCCTCCTTATCAAGAGTGCTCAATATCTCAAATGGATTAGACACAGGTAAATTAGGAACATGTAGTTCAGGCAACTCTTCTGTACTTGTTTTCTCCCCCTGAAGAGGAGCCTGAGGTGTGAAATAGGACTGTTCCTCAAAGAAGGTGACATCCATGGAAACATACCACTTTTGAGTAGGAGGATGGTAACATTTATACCCTTTTTGAGTGGGAGAGTAACCAAGGAAAACACATTTGATAGCTCGAGGATCAAGTTTTCCCCTTGTGGGAGCATGATTATGAACGAAACAGACACAACCAAAGACCTTAGGAGGAATGGCAAAAAGATCAGAAGGACTAAAAAGAACCTCAACGGGTGATTGTTTATGAAGAACTTGAGTAGGAAGCCGATTGATTAAATAAGCAGCAGTTAAGACTGCTTCACCCCAAAAAGACTTCGGAGCTTGGGCTGAGAATAACATTGATCTGGCAGTGTCTAAGAGGTGACGATTCTTGCGCTCCGCAACTCCATTTTGTTGTGGAGTATTGGTGCAAGAAGATTGGTGAATTATGCCGTTCTCCAAAAAATACTTCTCAAGACCAGATTTAAAGTACTCCCCCCCATTGTCTGAACGAACAATTTTACAAAACCGCACCAAATTGGGTACAAATCATTTTGTGAAAGGTTTTAAATATTGAATGGACGTCACTCTTTTCTTTCATCATGTACACCCAAGTAGTACGAGAAAAATCATCTATAAATTTGACAAACCACCTATGGCCTTTAAGTGCAACAACACGAGAGGCACCCCAAACATCTGAATGTATAAGAGAAAAAGGAACAGAACTCTTATTATTACTAGGATAAAAGGAAGCACGGTGGTGCTTTCCAAGTTCACAATCTTCACATCGAAAGGTGGAAACATTTTTATTAGATGACAAAGAAGGAAATAAGTGCTTTAGAAGACCAAAGGAGGGATGTCCTAGGCGTCTATGCCAGAGCATGATATCACTAGATGTAAAGTCAGTGAGAGTAGTATGATGAGCCAATTGTTGTCGGTCCTGTGGTTCCAGAATATAAAGACCATTCTCCTCTCTACCACTGCCAATCGTCCTTCCCGTGATAAGGTCCTGAAACACACAATGAGAAGGAAAAAAAGTGACACTACAATTTTGATCACGGGTGATACGACCAATAGATAAGAGGTTAGTGGTAAAGCTAGGAACATGTAAAACAAAAGATAAAGACAACGAGGGAGTGACACGGACTAAACCTTTGCCTGAAACTGAAGAGACGGTTCCATCAGCAATCCTGACTTTATCCTGACCTGAACATAGTTTATAATCGGAAAAAATAGGAGATGAACCGGTCATATGATCGGATGCCCCGGAATCAATAATCCAAGGAAGACTAGTTTGGGAATTGAATGCACTCACTGAAGTAGCTAAATTACCTGAACGAGCAAAAGATGATGAGGCAGTAGTAGGTGTATCCAGACGAGTCTAGATAAAGTACTGGATGAAGGTGGAGATGAATCATCAACAGTGGAGGGACCAACAACCTCTGTATGATAAGCACGAGAATTCTCTCCTCGTCCCCCTGAGCTACGTCCCAACTCAATTGTCTGGGAAGGATTGCCCTTTCTGGAATAAGTGTTAACCATGGTCTCCCAAATATCTTGGGCAGTCGCCATGTCCAAGAAGCCCTCACCAATTTCAGGGATCATAGAGTGAACTAACCATGTCATGACAATGGAATTTTCCAACTCCCATTTGTCATAAGCTGCATCCTCGGTGCTTGGTGCTTTGTTTCGGCCGTTGATGTACCCCATCTTTCCTCTGCTTTTAAGAAACAAGGTCGCAGACTTGGACCAAGCCAGAAAATTTTGGCCATTGAAGAGGGAAGTAGTGATCTTAAAGTTCGGGTTGTTAGGGTGAGCAACAACTATGTTCTCACTTCTAGATGGCTGCGAATTGACGGTGGATCTTTCAGAATCGTCCGACATCGTAAATCAGCCCACAAGAAAATTACCCGCAACAATCACTGAAAACAGAATAGAAACCGGTACCAACGGGGTCGTAGCACACAAGAGAAACTCAAATCACCATATAGGATGCAGAAATATCAGTCATCACTAATCAAGGGTCCATAGAAGAACCCAAAAAAAATGAGAGAAAGAAACTTCAATCAAAATAGGAGCGGTTGATAACTATATGAAAGTGAAAAAAAGTTGCAATGAATAGTAACGATGAACAGTAGCGATGAACAGTGCCGATGAATAGTAGCCGTGAACAATGCCGATGAACAGTAGCCGTGAACAGTGTCGGTGAACAGTAGCCGTGAACAGTGTCGTGAACAGTGCCGTGAACAGTGCTCAGGTCATATTGGTGGTGGTGGTAGGTTGGCGCAGGTGGTGGTTAGGGTTAGGGTTATGGTGGCTCTGATACCATGTTAAAAGCAATATTTGATCAAGCTTAGATTGAGACCAAGAGTCTCAACCCTATTTATATTAATCACTGATAAGGGAGAAATTACAAAGGTGCCCTTAGGCAAATAAAAGAAAAAAATAAAAAACTAACTCCATAATAACTAATTGTCAGCTAATAAATAGCACATCTCAACAATAATATATCAAAAAATTCCTAATACTCTATTCGTTTTTGTATCAGAGCAAACTCTCTCCACCACCACTTCAGTCGTTGCCCACCAACCCGTTCGCAGCTCAACCCAACCCTCGCCCAGACCACCAACCACCCCAGCCTCTTCGCCCAAACTAGGCAACCCTCCAGCAGCCCACCCCAGCCGTCGCCGATCTCCCGCAACCCTCCGGCTGCCTCTGGCAGCCTGTCCCAGCAGTGGTTGCTATTGGTTTTTGTTGAGATTGTGTGTCCCACATCGGGGACTTATAACCTGGCTACTCAATATATAAGTTCAAGGGGCTACTCCACCCATTGCCAATTGGTTTTGAATTGGAGCATCCAATCCAAAACCAATTGGCAATGGGTGGAGTAGCCCCTTGAACTTATATATTGAGTAGCCAGGTTATAAGTCCCCGATGTGGGACACAATCTCAACAGTTTTCGCCTGTAAGGGCCCTCTATTCATCACTGTGATGTTTTAGAGCCTTTTTGCGCTCTTCTTCGCCTCTTTGGCTACCGATTATTCTCCGGTGGCCATCCCTCCTTGTTCTTGCACCGATGTTGTCCGGTCAAGTCCCTTTTTTCCTCTTCTCGGGAGATCTTCTCTTACGGTTTATTTGGGTTATTTCCACTATTACAATGACGAATGCCAACAAGAATACCGAAACTCCACCTCGCCCAAATCTCTCTATCCCAACATGCACCTGCTCATCGTGTTAACGAACTTTGCCACTTGGTCTCACTCGTTTCACCTTTTCTTAGGTGAAAAGGGCAAATCTGGTTGGATCCTCGATGTTGAACCCAAACCGCCGGTCACTGACCCTAAGTGTGTGCAAAGGGATATCGACAATTGCACAATCTTGGGGTGGATCTTTAACTCCATGGAGGAACGTATCTATCATATCTTCATGTACCATGATACAATACGCAGTTTGAGGTCTACTTTGTCCAAAATGTATGCGCATGAGCGCAATGATTCACGGATTTTCGAGTTGTATCGCGAGAACCATTATGCTACCCAAGAGACTTTGGGACTCTCCGTGGCTGACTATTTCGGTTATCTTCAGGCTCATTAGGAAAAATTGGCTCAATATGAACCACTCAGTGATTCTTCGGACACAACCATGCAGCACATTGACCATCAACATACATATCAGTGTCTGATGGGTTTGAAACCTGAGTTCAAGTCTCTTCGAACCCAGATAGTAAACTAGGGTTGCACATGGATCGGTTCGGGTCAAGTATCTACAGAACCGAACCGACCCAACTATGGATGGTTCTCATGTTTTGAGACCTAGACCCGAACTGGTGAGATTTGGACCTGACCCAATAAGTTTTGTCTGGGTTCGGGTCGGGTCGGGTCGGGTCTGGGTCACAACCCAGACATCTCCCCAATTTGTAAAACTACTTCGAAACTATGAACGCTACGATGATATAAACACCTCTACTTTCCAAATATATATGTGTGTGCAAGGATCTAGAAATCTAGAATCAATTCTCCACCTCTCTCTCTCTCTCCTCACTGAGTTGCGATCTTCTCTCTCTAACTCTTCAAATAACAGTTTGAATTTCACCTCGGATTTCGAATTTGTAATTCCAATAGTGCCAGACTTCAAACCCTAAAGCCTCGGAATCAACTTGAAATCACCAATTGTGAAACCCTATATCAGGTTTGAACTCACCACAAAGACGGCAAATCTCCTTTTTTTTTTTTTTTTTTTTTGCTTAAACAGCAAATCTCTTCCTATTAACTGTTAGTATTAGATCAATACAATATGCCTATACGTATAGATTCATACATGCATACAAACCCTACAGTCTGCTTATAAAAGGCTCGTTAGAGTCTTAGAGAGAAGAGAGAGAGAGAGAGACGTTATTTCATTTTTATATACATTAGATGTGTGGTTCTTGGGTCCGGTTCGGGTACCCGAACTTCAGGCCCGAACTGACCCACAACAATGTCCTTTGCTAAGACCCGAACTGGAGTACTCATGGATCCGGACCAACCCGGACCGTTCGGGTCGGGTCTTCGATTCTTGGGTTTTTTGTGCACCCCTATCGTAAACTCATCCCCTATGCCTTTTCTCTACGAGGCATTTGCCACTCTTGATGGTGACGAGCGCCAGCGTCGCCACCGCTTATTACTGCCTCCGTATCCTACTGTCCCTAAGACTCCTATTTCTGATCTGATGGCTCTTGTAGCATCTTCTGGTTCTGGTTCTGGTTCTGGTTCTGGTTCTGGTTCTGGTTCTGGTTCCGTTCCCGTCCTCCAGTGGTAAACCCCTTTGTTCTTATTACAGAGGACTTGGTCATGTCAAGGACCGTTGTTTCAAGCTTCACCCAGAACTTCGGGAAAAATACGCCAGGAATAAGGGAAAAGGTCCCTCTCGTACAGCAGCAGTAGTAGATTCATTGCCCAGCCCAACAATCCCCGATATGCTTCAGCTTCAAGCTCAAATGAACCAGCTTCAGTCTCAGTGGGGATCTTTTCTTCAACCGGGCCCTCATCCTAGTGGAGCCTCTTCTACTGCTACCCTAGCTGCAGGTACTACCTCTACTGCTTTCCATGTTAAGTCTGGCCAGCCCACTTGGTTCCTTGATTCCGGAGCCAATGATCACATGACCGGTGAGTTGTCTTATTTTTCATCCCCTATTACTCGTGTCTATCAGTCTGTTCGCATTGCAGACGGCTCCACCATTCACATCCACTGTAAAGGTGACGTTACTTTAGCCCTCGGTATTACTTTACCCTCTGTGTTTTATGTCCCAATTTTGCATATAATCTTCTCACTGTTAGTTACCTTGCAAAGACTCTTAACTGTGGTGCTATTTCTTTACTCGATTGATGTTTCTTACAGGACCACACTACGAAGAGGATTTTTGGCAAGGGATATGAGTGGGATGGATTGTACTACTTTGGGGATCCTCCAGGGGAGCATGGACAGTCTTCTAGTTTTCAGGCATCTGTTTTGCCTGTTTTCAATAAATTTATCGCTTGAATACATTTGTGGCACGCCTATTTGGGCCTTGCGAATTTCCAATATCTTTGTCAACTATTTCCTCCACTAAATAAAACTTGTCATAAGTTAAAATTTAGTTGTGTTGTGTGTGAATTGTCCAAACATACTCGATCTAGTTACACTCCTCGCATGCATCGTGCCCCATGTGCATTTGTCCTCATTCATAGTGATGTGTGGGGTCCTTAACCTGTCACTGCTCTCTCTGGACATCATTACTATGTCCCTTTTATCGATGATTACAATCGATGTACTTGGGTCTATCTTTTAAAGAAAAAGTCAGAAGTTTTTCGTTTGTTCACCAATTTTGTACAAATGATTAAAACCCAATTTAATACTGTAGTGCGTAATCTTCGGTCTGATAATGGCAACGAAGATATTTCCAATGAATTTCGATCTGAACTAAACAAAAAGGGTATTCTACAGCAACTAACGTGTCCTTGCACCCCTGAACAGAATGGTGTTTTGCGGAACGCAAGAACCGCTCCATCATGACTGTTGTTCGGTGCCTTTTATGTGGGATGAATGTACTGTATGTACCCAAGTATTTTATGCATATGCCTGGCCTTACTGCTACCTACCTTCTGAATCGTACTCATAGTCGTGTTTTACATGGAAAGGCTCCTTTGCAACTTCTTCATCTCGACCATACTCTCTTTCCTATCCTACCTCGAGTTTTTGGGTGCACTTGCTTTGTAAATTTGTTCAAGATCGCAATCTCACTAAATTGGATAATAAGCAGTCAAATGTATCTTCTTAGGCTACTCTTCCATGTCTAAGGGATACCGGTGCTATGATCCTTTAACTCGTCGCTTATATCATTCTATGGATGTCACTTTCTCGGAGGATACTCCATTTTATGCAGGAACTAATTCTTTATCAGGACCTGCAGTTGAGGACATCCCAGAGTAGACTAGTCCGCTTCCCCGTCCTATTCCCTCCTTTGACTCCCCTCCGGTGATTTCCTCCTCTGCTCCGACTGATGCCATGCTTCCTCCCGTCATTACCACAGATCCTCAACAACTGTACTCTCGACGTCCGACGTCCAACTGGTCCGATCATCCAGCAATTATCCTCTCCGGTTTCAGGTAATGTCTCTAGTCCTTCTGACCCTATTACTCCCCGATATCCCTCTCGTGCTCGTCGCCCCGTGATTGTTATGGTTCTCTAACAATACTCACCATCCTATTGCCCAGTATATTTCTTATTCAGGTCTCTCTAACACCTATCAGACCTTTCTTGGCCGGGTGGACTCTACTTCGATTTCTCGGTCTGTTTTTGAAGCTCTTCAGAACACTCATTAGGTGGCAGCCAGGACTTTGGAAATGGAAACCCTTCAGCGCAGCCAAACATGGGAGCTTGTTTATCTCCCACCAGGGGAAAAGACTGTTGGTTGTAAGTGGCAGATGGGTTTATTGAGCTATATAAGGCCTGACTTGTGGCCAAGGGGTTCACTTAGATTCCCGGAAAAGACTACAGTGCCACCTTTGCTCCTGTGGCCTCCCATTCTTGGCCTTCTTATAGCTGCCTCCCATTCTTGGCCTTTACATAAGATGGACGTCAAGAATGCATTCTTGAATGGTGATCTTCTGGAAACTATTTACATGATCCACCCCCTCCCCCGGGATTTTCGGGCTAAGGGGGAGTATTCTAGGAAAGTCTGTCAACTCAGCAAATCTCTTTACAGTCTTAAGCAATCTCCACGGGCATGGTTCAATGGCTTCAGTGAGGTTGTCTTATCCATGGGCTTTATTCATTGTCATTCAGATCACACATATTTCTTTCATGGCGGCCCAGATGGTCGATGTGTGATACTCTCAGTTTATGTTGATGACATCATTATCACTAGGGATGCTGCCCCAGGCATTGCCAAAGTAAAAAAGATTCTTGGGAAGGTCTTTGATGTCAAAGACTTGGGTCCCCTCCGTTATTTCCTTGGTATTGAGGTTGGCCGTTCTCACAATGATATCTCTGTCTCAAAGGAAGTATATCAGTTGAATCTAGGGAACTTCTTCCTGATGCCTCCGCCTATCAGCACCTTGTTGGTCGCCTTATTTACTTTAACCATACACATCCCGACATTTGCTATGTTGTGAGTGTTGTGAGTCAATTCATGCACGCCCCGCGTACTTCCCACCTGGACGCAGTCCATCATATCCGTCGGTACCTCAAGACTTGTCCTGGTCTTGGGTCATTCTATACCGCTGGTTCCGAGAGCGGAATTTCTTGTTTTACTGATCAGGGTTATGCGGGATCTAGAACTAATAGGCGCTCTACCTCTGGTTTTTGCACCTTTTATGGTAGCCATCTCATATCCTGGAAGAGTAAGAAACATGCTATTGTCTCTAGATCATCAACTGAGGCCAAATATAGAGCAATGGCTCCATTCTTTGATAGAACTTGGTTTTTCGATACCTAATTCGTCCACTTTGTTCTGTGACAATAAATCTGCTATCATGCTTGCTTCTGACTGTGTTCTTCACGAGCGCACGAAACATATCGAGGTGGATATTCATTTCATAAGGGAGAAGCTTCAAACATGTACTACCACTCCACACTTTGTTCCCTCTTCAGCTCAGCCAGCTAATATGTTCACCACATCACTTGGTCCATCTCTGTTGAGATCTTTACTTAGCAAGCCCAAGATACCTTCGCCCCAGCTTGAGGGGGGGTGTAGGAGATAAAATTTTGTGGATAAGTTTTCAGCCAATATTCTATCCAAGGATTCTAGGAATTAGTTTGATTTTATTTCCTTTCTTTTCTATTTCCTTTCTTTTCTCTTCTTTCCTTTTATTTTAATCTAGGATGTGTATATAATGGGTTGCATAGAAGTGAATAATATATCAGAAAATTCGTCATGCTCTACTCTTTTCTTCCATTATATTGTTTAATAAAATGATAGAGGAACGATTGTTCTCTCTAAGTTTTGGTGGAAATATCATGGTATCAGAGCCACCCTAACTAGGGTTTCTCACAACCACACACCACCACGTCAACCACCACTACTTGCGCCAGCTCCACTAGCCCACCTCCTGCCTGCGCCGATCTCCCACACACACACACAGCCCTTCGCCATTCCAACAAGGGCTCTACAGCCCTTCGCCGATCAGCCCTGGCCATTTCTGGCCTTCGCCGGAACCCTCTCTAGCCCGGTAGCCATCGCAGCCCTAGCCTGATTTTTTTTCTAACTATTTTTCTCTCTATAAAATCCAATTTCCCCTAGATTTACTACAAAGCTGTACAGCTTGCTGGGATGATCGAAACTTTCAGAGTTTGTGTATAAGTACGTAATCGACCAATGATCTGTCCATAGATTGGACAATTACACCCAACCGGTGCATGTGAAGACTAGGTTTACCTTCATTGCCGTGTGTGATTGTTCAGACCAAGAGTTCTCTCCATCATGTCGAAAGATGATTTGACAACCGGAAAGTCCCTAGCCACTACTAGTGTTGTGAGTTCTCCTATAGGTAATGAGAAGCATTCCGTCATTACCGAGAACCCAGGTTCCAAAATCACCACAATTCTATTCAATGGTGAAAATTATCTCTCTTGGTCTCAATCTGCCACTTTCTGACTCCGCAGTAGAGCAAAGCTTGGCTATGTTGATGGCATACTCAAAGCACCTAATCGTGAGGATCCCACTTATGCCAAGTGGGAGGTGGATAATTATCCTGTGATGAGTTGACTCGTTCATTCTATGGAGCCTACGATTGCGATTTCTTTCCGGAGATGGAAAGTGCACAGGACATCTGGGATACCCTTGCTCAAACTTATGCACAGAAAGGGAATGTAGCTCAAATTTATGAACTTCATAGAAGTACTGAAGCTGAGGTTCAAGGTGAGCGCACTATTCTTCAATATTATACCTCTTTATCCACGATGTAGAAACGGCATGATCATTTGAATAATCATTGTCCGGTTTGCCTATGGATGCACCTAGTTTTAAGGAATATATTGAGAGTGAAAGAATTTTCAAGTTCTTAGCTGGACTCAATTCCGAGTTTGATCAGGCAAGGAGTCGGGTCCTTGGGATGGAGCCGTTACCTTCTCTTCGGGAAGGAGGAGAGTCGTCGTTCAGCTATGCTTCTACCTATCTCTACTGACAGGTCCGCTTTGGTCTCCTCCAACCAGAGGGGGGGGGGGGGGCAATTCCACCGATCTTATCCTCCCAAGAACCAAACAAATGAGGTCACCAAGGACAAGAGTAAGCAGTTCTGGTAACTACATGGCCGTCCTCCCTTGACTAAAGGAAGAGGGGGTGGACGCGCTGGTGGTTGAGGTGGTGGCAGGGGGACTGGCATAGGGTTGCCCGCTTGTCTACTGCACCTGATTCCTGCCCTCCAGAGGAGACATCATCCCCTTCCCCTGCTAGAAGTATAAGTAGTACAGATATAGAGACACTGTGGCGTATTATGGCACAACTAAACACTCCCACTAGCTCTTCTTCCGCTTTTGCTCACGCAGGTAATGTTGCTAATTTCACTAGTGCTTCACATGCTCATTCTCAACCACCATGGATTATAGACTTTGGGCCCTCTGGTTATATGACTAGTCGGTCCACTGTTTTTTCTACTTATGAACCTTGCTCTGGTAAAGATAAAGTGAGAATTGATGGTAATCTTTCTTCAATTTCTGGTAAAGGTATCATGTATGCTTCTAACACACTGCCTTTATCTTCGGTCCTTCGTGTTCCTAGTTTCTCAACTAATCTCATTTCAATTAGAAGAATCACCCGTGAGCTTAATTGTTGTGTAACTTTCTTTCCATCTCAGTGTTTTTCAGGACCTCTCCACAAAGAAGATGATTGGCAGTGGTAGGGAAGTGAATGGACTCTATTTTCTGAAACCCAGAGCTGAGAGTGGAAGTTTGACCCAGAGAGCTCATTATACATCGAGGGAGACTCTTTCTAGAGAGGCGTGGCTGTGGCACCAAAGGCTAGGACATTCGCCTTTTTTCCTCCTTAATCATTTGTTTCCTTCGGTAATAAACAATAAGAATCTTTCTGATGTTTTTTGTGAAGCATGTGAACTTGGCAAGCACCATCGTGCCACCTTTAATATAAGTTTGAAGAAAAGTACAATTCTTTTTCAGATTGTTCATACTGATGTGTGGGGTCCTCTAATAATATTTCTTGGGTAAAAAGCATTTTGCCCCCTCAAACTATACACGCTTTTGCAATTTGCACCCCGAACTTTAAAAAGTTGCAATTTCCCCCCTGAACTATCTTTAGGGTTGCAATGTCCCCCCTGAACTTCAAACAGTTGAAATGTCCCCCCTGAACTATCATCTGTTTCGCAAAGTCCCCCCTAAACTATCTTTCGTGTTGCAATATCCCCCCTAAACTATCTTTCGTGTTTCTTAATGGAATGTGATGACAGGGTTGTTATTGCACACGAAATATAGTTTAGGGGGGACTTTGCAAAACAGATGATAGTTTAGGGGGGACATTTCAACTTTTGAAGTTCAGGGGGGACATTACAATCCTAAAGATAGTTCAGGGGGGAAATTGCAACTTTTTAAAGTTCGGGGTGCAAATTGCAAAAGTGTGTATAGTTTGAGGGGGCAAAATGCTTTTTACCCATATTTCTTCCATGAATGGTTACAAATGGTTTGTTACTTTTATTAATGATTTCTCCGTACTACCTGGGTGTATTTAATGAAAGATAAGAGTGAAGTGTTTTCAATTTTTAAAACATTTCACATAATGATTTGCACTCAATTTAGCACTGTCGCCAAAATTGTTCATTCTGACAAAGGGGGGGAATATATTTATGGTGGTCGTAAAAACAATTTTTCTTAACATAGCATGGTTCACCAAACTTCCTGCACTAATACTCTCCTAACAGAATGGAGTTGCTGATTGTAAGGATCGCCATTGTTGGAAACTGCACGGTCTATGATGTTTTCGATGCAGGTTCCAAAGTCCTATTGGGGAGAGGCAATTTAACGGCTGCCTATCTCATCAATAGATTACCCACTCATGTCCTTGGTAAGAAATCTCCTATTGAAGTTCTTCAACCGTCTTCTATGTTTGCTATTCCTCCCAAAGTATTTGGGTGTCTGTTTTGTCCACAACCACTCTCCATCCCGAAAAAAAAATTAGACCTTGTGCTCTTAAATGTGTCTTCCTTGGTTATTCACCCACACAAAAGAGATACAAGTGTTATCATCCTCCTTCCCGTAAGTGGTATATCTCTATGGATGTGACCTTCCATGAGACACACTCCTACTTTCAGTCACGGCAATCACCTCTTGAAGGGGAAAAAGAGAGTGAGGAAGAGATGCATGTTGCTATTATATGCAATGATGAGGGAGTTGAAAATGAGAGAGGGAAATGGAGTACAAAGGAAAGTTGAGGAAGAAGGAGAGCCCGGGAAAAGTGAGGCAGAAGAGAAGAGTTCAGGAGAAAGAGAACAACTGAAAACAGAGCGGAAAAGGTTTGGGTCATCACAAATGGAAGCTATTCATTTCCCTCCACTACAGTCGATCACTTCTAGTGATGATGGTCCAGGTATTTCAAGTTCTCCAACTCAAGTTTCTGATTCTAGTGATGATTTAGACATTCCTATTGCTCATCGGAAGGGCACTAGAGCATGTACTAAACATCCTCTGTCTAATTTTGTTTCGTATTCTCGTTTGTCTCCATCCTATAGAGCTTTTGTTTCCAAACTTTCCTCTATTGCTATTCCTAACCATGTCCAGGAAGCTATGTCCGATCCTAAATGGAAGTCTGCCATGGTTGAAGAGATGAAAGTGTTGAATACTATTTTGGCAAAGCTTAGAGCTAACAATCTGTTAGACCCCATATCTATATTATGAAGAAGAAGGAAAATAAATAATTACAAATGAGCCGCTAGAATAAGAATAAATAAAAATAATAATAAATTTTTAACACTCCCCCTCAAGCTGATACAAATATATCTCGCATATTCAACTTGTCTAAAATGGCATGAAATGGTCTACTTCCTTTTCCCTTGGTAAGAATATCGGCAAGTTGATCCCCTGTCTTCACAAAAGGAGTGCAGGTGGTCCCACTAGTAAGAATTTCCTTGATGAAATGCCTGTCAATTTCAACGCACTTGGTTCTATCGTGCTGAACTGGATTATGAGCAATACTAATAGCAGATTTAATATCACAATAAAGCCTCATGGAATCCTTCAACTCAATCTTCAAATCTTTCAATAAAGACTTAATCCACAAGAGCTCACAAATCCCTTGGGCCATTGCCCTAAACTCGGCTTCTGCACTTGACCTGGCCACTACATTCTGTATTTTGCTACACCAAGTAACCAGATTACCTCCCACAAATGTACAATAACCAAGACGTTGACCTCCTATCAGTAATAGAGCCATCCCAGTCTGCATCGGTATAGGCTTCCACTCTAAAATCATCATTTTTTGAAAAGAACATGCCCTTCCTGGAGAAGACTTTAAATATCGAAGGATTCGAAAAACAGCCTCGAGATGAGACTCCCGAGGAGAGTGCATGAACTGACTGACATCACTAACAGCGAAAGCAATATCCGAACGAGTATGAGATAGATATATTAGCTTACCCACTAACCGCTGATATATCCCAGTATCAACCACGTCTTCACTGGTGTCATCACTGAGCTTCTGATTGGGCTATATTGGAGTATCACATGCTTTGCTCCCAAGCATACCGGTTTCCTTCAACATATCAAGAACATATTTCCTTTGGGAAATGAATATCCCATGTTTGGATCTAGCAAGTTCAATCCCAAGAAAATATTTCTGCTGTCGTCCCATATCGCTTAGATGTGTTGTTGCCTATGCGGTTTATAAGGCCTTAGTTCCCCTCTCTTTAACACTTGGGTTTTAAGGAGTTGAATGGGCTGGGCCTTACAAGTGGTATCAAAGCCTTGTTTGTCCCCCATCTCCGTAATCCACGTGTGAGCCTTTGCCACACGTGCGAGGGCGTGTTGTCGTCCCACATCGCTTAGATGTGTTGTTGCCCGTGCGGTTTATAAGGCCTTAGTTCCCCTCTCCTTAACACCTGGGTTTTAAGGAATTGAATGGGTTGGGCCTTACAAGTATTTCAACGCTCCCAAATCCTTTATCTCAAAGTCACTGGCCAAATACCCCTTTCAACCGTTCCATTTCTTCCAAATCGTCTCCTGCGAGCACAATGTCATCAACATAAACAATAAGAGCAGCAGTCTTACCCAATGGTTAATGTTTGATAAAACAGTGTGTGATCAGCATGACTCTGCTTGAAGCCATATCGAAGCAATGCCTAGGTAAATCTTTCAAACTAGGCTCTAGGAGACTGCTTAAGCCCATATAGAGACTTCTTCAATCTACACACTTTTCCCTTTGTTTTGGAGTCTTCAAAACCTGGAGGAACATCCATATAGACCTCCTCCTCCAAATCTCCATGCAAAAAAGCGTTTTTCACATCAAACTGGTGAAGAGGCCACTCCAGGTTAGCTGCTAGAGAGGGAAGAATCCGGATTAAATTCATTTTTGCAATCGGTGCAAAGGTTTCCTGGTAATCCACACCGTAAGTCTGAGTAAAGCCCTTCACTACTAACCGAGCTTTAAACCGCTCAATAGAACCATCAGCCCTATGCTTCACGGTGTACACCCATTTGCACCCCACGGTCTTTTTTCCTTTCGATAACGTTGTCAACTCCCAAGTGCCACTCTTATAAAGAGCTTTCATCACTTCAACCATGGCATGTTTCCAGTTGGGATCAGCAAGAGCATCCTGGACATGGTTAGGAACACAAAGGAAATTTTGGACAGAAAGACATTGTAGGAAGGAGATAAGCGAGAGTAAGACACAAAATTCGATATCGGATGTTGAGTACAAGATCTAACACCCTTACGGACAGCAATGGGAACATCTAAATCATCATGTTCAAGAGAGGATGTATCAAAGGAATTACCTGAATCTTCATCACTTAGAGAGAATGGCAGTGGAAGGGGAGGAGCAATAGCCTGTGGAGTCTCTCTGGTCTTCCGTTTACTCCACGTCCCCTGGTATAGACTAACAACTCATTCTCCTTTTCAGGCTCCCTCTCCTCAACTCTCTCTTTTTCAACTCTCTCTGCCTCCACCTCAACTCTCTCTTTTTCAACTCTCTGCCTCCACCTCAATCATCATGGGTAATACAGGTATCTCTTCGCTCCTTTGCTCCCCCTAAAGGTGTTCAAGAAAACCGAAAACCGACCGAAACCAAACCGACCAAACACCGATTGGTCGGTTTTTCAAAGTAGTGCACAAGCTAAAACCGACCAAAACCGCCTAAAACCGACCTACCGAAACCGAATGGTCGGTTTTAAAATCACTAAAAAAACCGAAAAAACCGACCGCGAACACCCCTAGCTCCCCCTGAAGAGATAGCTGAGGGTCAAGAAAGTCGGACTGTGAGTCATGAAAAATAACATCCATAGAGACATACCATTTCCTAGACGGAGGATGAAAACACTTATAACCCTTCTGAGCAGGTGAATAGCCAACACATACACACTTAACTAAATAAGGATCCAATTTCCCACGAGTAGGAAAATTATTAAGAACAAAGCATACGCAACCGAAGACACGAGGAGGAATGGAAGATGAGATGGAAGGATGAGAAAGAACCTCAAGTGGTGTTTTCTTATGCAATACTCGAGTGGGAAGACGATTAATGAGATAAGCAGCTGTCAATACTGCTTCACCCCAATAAGAACGAGGAGCTTGAACCTGGAAGAGTAAAAACCGGGCAACATCTAATAGATGACGATTCTTGCATCCTGCAACTCCGTTTTGTTGTGAAGTGTCTGTGCAAGAAGTCTGATGAATAATTCCCTAAGAAGAAAAATATGCACTCAAATCATAATTAATATACTCACCCCCAAGAAGTCTGTCTAATTTTGTTTTGTATTCTCGTTTCTCTCCATCCTATAGAGCTTTTGATTCCAAACTTTCCTCTATTGCCATTCCTAACCATGTCCGGGAAGCTATGTCAGATCCTAAATGGAAGTCTACCATGGTTGAAGAGATGAAAGCACTTTCTAAAAATGGCACTTGGGAATTATTAGAGTTACGTTGAGGGAAGAAGACAGTAGGGTGCAAGTGGGTGTTCAATGTGAAACACAAAGATGATGGTACTATTGAGAGGTACAAAGCCAGGTTAGTGGCTAAGGGGTTTACTCAAACTTACGGAGTAGATTACTAGAAGACATTTGCTCCAATGGCCAAGATGAATTCTATCAGAATTTTGCTGTCTCTTGCAGCTATTTGGGAGTGGCCATTACATCAGTTTGATGTAAAGAATGCATTCCTACATGGTGACTTAGAGGAAGAGGTGTATATGGATGTCCCTCCAGGCTTTGAGGATACCGAGACAAGAGGGAAAGTGTGCCGTCTTCGGAAGTCTTTGTATGGACTCAAGCAATCACCTAGAGCGTGGTTTGGTCGTTTTTCATAGGCTAAGCTCAGGTATGGGTTCAGGCAGAGCCATGGTGATCATACCCTCTTCTTTAAGCACTCTTCAGGAGGTAAAGTCACTACTTTGATTGTTTATATTGATGATATTGTTCTCACTGGATCAGTTGATACTCCTATGGATCCTAATCAGAAACTCGAGGATTACTCAAGTGGAGAACCGGAGGATAAGGGTAGATATCAGAGAATGGTAGGTAAATTGATTTATCTATCTCACACCAGACCAGACATTGCTTTCGCAGTGAGTGTGGTAAGTCAATTTATGCATTCTCCAAGACAGATTCATCTTGATGCTGTCTTTTGTATAGTGAGGTACCTCAAGTCATCACCAGGGAAAGGTTTGTTCTTTGGTAAGCATGGTCACACTCAAGTTGAACCCTATACAGATGCAGATTAGGCAGGGTCAATGACCGACAAAAGGTCAACCACGGGGTATTTTTCCTTTGTTGGGGAGAATCTAGTTACATGGAGAAGCAAAAAACAGGTTGTTGTGGCTCGATCTAGTGTTGAAGCAGAGCTTAGAGCTATGGCACAGAGAATGTGTGAGTTGTTATGGATTCAAATTATTCTTTCTGATCTGGATTTTAAGCCGGAAGACTCGATGAATTTGTACTGTGACAATAAAGTTGCTATTAGCATTGCTCACAATCCTGTTCAGCATAACAGGACTAAACATGTAGAAATTGATCGCCACTTCGTCAAGGTGAAGTTGAGTGGTGGGAATATTTGTACTCTGTTTGAGAAATTCGGAGAACAGTTAGCTTACGTTCTCAGTCTTCCTAGTAGGTCTTTTCATTTCATTCTTAGCAAGTTGGGCATGAGAGATATCTTAGCACCAGCTTGAGGGGGAGTGCTGGGTATTTTATTTTATTATTGGTTGTCTAGTTTAGTTAAGTATGATTAGGAGGACTATTCTGTAATTATTTTTTTCTTCCATTATACTGTTTAATAAAATGATAGAAGTTTTAGTGGAAATATCGTCCAACACACATCCACATACACATACGTATACATCTATCCCAAAAATAGGGATTAGGGTTTGAAACCAACCTTTCATGTAGATATTTGAGACTAAGACTGAGAATGCGAGATCGACGGCGGCGGCACAAAATTGAGAGAGAGAGAGAGAGAAAGGGAGGACTAACCGTGACTTGCAGCAACTGCATATAATATAACCCTAGTTTTTTTAATTTATATTCTAGGTAATTTAGTTGTATAAGAGTATTTGGAGGGTAACTATGTCATTCACCTACACATATGGGGCGGGTTATGGGGTTTTACCTCATACCCCGACCCCGACCCGAACCCCACTCAGGTTATGCACATGTATCCCATACCCACCCCTACCTCAATGATTCATACCCCATACCCAGCCTATTAGGGGAGCTGAGAAACCCACCCCATTGCCATCCCTAGTCTCCATCCCCGTTTTGGTGTGTATATTTGCACTTTGTTATCTGTCTCCAATTTGATGGAGTTGCACGTGAGGGAGGGTGTTGAAGGTTGATATACATTGTTTGGCCAATTCTCTAACAGATTAAACTTTTGGAGGAACTGGTGACTTAACAATTATGATCAAAGTCTCCTAAATGCTTTCTACAATTATGTACTTCTTGAATCAATACGTCCATGTGTTCCCAAAATTGGGCTTCAATATAATTTCTAGTCCTACTTGAGATGCATTCTCCAATTATAATATAAAATCTAGTTGGAAATGAATTTTACTATTATACTATCTCCTTTTCAAAGTAACAGTCATTGTTTGTTCTTAATTTTTGTCTACGGATTTCACTATCCCATTTTTCTCCATTTATTTCTTATATAATTGAATTTATATCTTGCAATGCGATGCAGGATATCAAGAGTCATATTGTTTATATTAATGTCTTTGTTGCTTTCTAAGAGTCTTATTAAGTGATTTTAGAAATCCATCTTGGTTAATTGAGTCTCATAAAAAGTTTGACACTCTAGTTAATTGTTCTTGTTTTGGGAAAGTGTCTAAGGTGTCTCTTCCAAAGAGTCTCAAGTTTTACTACCTATGAACGTTATGCAAATGAAATCTGATGAAGTTTCTTCTTTGGATAAAAACGTACTGTTTGTGCAAGATTTCTCTTGCTTGGAGTGAGTAGTTCTCCTACAATCAGCCAGTGGCTTGGTCATGTTGAGAGGCTCTCGCAATCAGCAACGTCGAGTGCCATCTGGTGCCCTCGGAGAGTTGCATCAAGGGATTATTCCTTTCTCTTATTTGAGACCTTTAGGCTTTGTTTGGTTCATGGATTTGGTGAGGGAAAAGTTGGGGAAAGGAAAACCGGATGGGAAACTAGTTCATTTTACCTTTTGGATAGGACTAGTTTTCCTTTCCTCTCTCTTTTCCCTCACGAAATCAATGAACCAAACAAAGCCTTAGGTTATGACCACCCTTGCAGGATCTGGCCTGTATCAGCAAGTTAGGTTAAATCTCCTTCTAGTCACTCTGTCTATTAGTTCCATCCCTTTACCTATTAATGTTCTAATCTTCCAAATCTCTAATTTAAGTCTAGACTAACTTCTACACCATCACTTGTCCTACAATAGCGCAAGTTTGCCCATTTTTCACTACCTTTGGGCTCTAATGTGGTACCCCTAGCCCATTTGTTGAACCACGCGAGAGTTAAAGGAAACATCCTAGTCCTCACACTAGTGTTTTGAGAATCCATGATCAGAAGGATCTAAGAATGGTATTCAATTGATGTAATTGCCTAATGTAAGTATTCCTCCTAACTTATCCTAGCTTGGGATTGGCTGTGTAAAGGCAAGGTACTGAGAATGACCAGGCTTGGTTCGAAAAAAATTAGAAGTTACTTTGAAAACCAAAACAAAGGATTATATTATACAACAGGAAACCAAATACTACATAACTCATAAATAAAAATGTATACCCTGTGTAGCTCTTTCTTCAGGAATGTTGATTTTAGTATCTCTGTTTGCAACAACATAAATTCTTCTCATCAAAGAAGAACACTGACCATGTTCAATCCAAGTGTGGCAGTGAGTGTAGTCAATCAATTTCTATAAAAAGAAAACAACTACAAAGGTAAACAAGGAAAGCCCTTCAACACACACTAAGAGAAGTGACAAGACGTACGTAAGAGTAGCTTCTGCACTTTCAACCGTAACTCTATCATTGGTGGCATCACGATGAGGGAGGCCAAGGTCAAAGTATTTTATATCTAGCTCCAAAAACGGAAATATAAGCTGTAAAAAAGTCGAGAAGAAAAAAAGTATAAAGCTTTTGAGAAGGAATTGATGAATCACGAGAGAAAGTATTTGGATTAACTTAAAATATTACCTTCTCCTTGATTGATTTCCAAAAAACTCGAGTCATTTCATCACCTGTAAATGTGCACCAGGGAAAAAAATAAAATAAAATAAAATAAAATAAAATAAAAGGGACGTCAGTGTATATAATGTTAGATATATCATGTAGCCTTTTATATTATTAGAGTAAAAAGGGACTAGTTTGTAATTATTTTTTCCTTATATTTCTGAATAATATATAAGGGTGTGACTCATTAGTCAACCCTAAGTTTTGGATTAATTTCTGTTAACGTATAAGCCTTCTCATTATCAAGCTAACAAATATCATTGACACACTACTTTGAGTTTTACATTCCACGCCCTCATCTCCTGCAGAGAATGCATTTCAAATTTTCTACCAACAGAGGCATATTGAGAAGCTGACACCACCTCCTCTATTCTTAGTCTCACTTTTGACATAAACTTGTACTCACAACTTACAAAGCTTACTGGCCTAAATTATTTTACAGGCTTACAGCCCATCACCTCTACCCTTCGGGATAAATGATACATTCAGGATTTCCCTCTACCTCTAATCTAATGGAATGAGTTATCATGGCCATTACATCCTCCCTTTCTTACCTCAACAACGATTAAAAGTATATTGGCCAAAAATCTTCTTTTTTCCATCACCTATACTTTATGGGATAAGTTATGCATTTAGGAGTCCCAAAATCTCTAACCTTATCTAAATGAATTGTCATGGCCATTACATTCCCACACTTTACTTCAACAACGATAAAGAAACAATGAAACATTATAGTCAATGTCAAGGAGCCTTATCCCCATGGGAAGAACCACATGTAGTTGAGTGTGATCATTGGCCCAACTGAACTTCGAGAAAAGAAAAATGTAAGCGTATCTTAATAATCTTATACATAGTGATGGATCTTTTTCTCCTAAATTTATTCCACTAGAATGAAGGAATTGAAACAACCCAACCCTACTGCCCAGTAACTTGAAGAAAGGACCCAACACACGATCCAAAATGCTTAAGCCCAAGTTACTAGTAGCAAGGCTTGTGTTATATAAGCCAAGCAACCTTTTGTTATCTAACCAATGTGGTAGATCACAATCGCGCACTTAAATACACAACATCGTTGTCGCATCACATGGCCACATAGCCTAGAATCTTTCCTTGGTTAGCTAGAGTGGGACACACCTTCGCTCCCCTTCTGGTCCCACTCCCACAGGATCCACCACACTGGTACACCACATCCCCTTCTGGTACCACATCGCCGTGACCAGGGTCCGCTCTTAATACAATTCGTGACGCTTCAAGCCTGTTGGGCCAAGTTACTAGTAGCAAGGCTTGTGGTGTCATATAAGCCAACCCATCTCTTTTCATCTAACCACAAACCTCATTTATATTGGTTATGCAAACCAAAAGTCATTAAAGTAGTGTAAAATTATTCAGTTTTACATATAAAAAAGTACCATATATGAGTCTAAGGATAAACAAGAACCCCACCAATATAAGATTTTCAAAAGAATTTCAATACTCAGAAGGGTGCTTTTGGAATCCAATTCAACGCTACTCATTTTTTACTTTAACTTGTGTCGTTTTTTAAAAGTCTAAAGATCAATAGGGTCGCAAGGATATAAGTTCTTCAAAACAGTTTCAATAGTCACAAGGTCATCTAACGGGCTATATACTCATTTGGATGAGGTTTGGGATGTTTTCATGCATTTGCTATATATCAGTGGAATCGGAAAACACTAAACCGATGTACCTACATAA
This sequence comes from Hydrangea macrophylla, assembly GCA_033977485.1. Classification (NCBI taxonomy): domain Eukaryota; kingdom Viridiplantae; phylum Streptophyta; class Magnoliopsida; order Cornales; family Hydrangeaceae; genus Hydrangea; species Hydrangea macrophylla. Next base: position 110,217,259 of record CM066990.1, on the reverse strand, counting down.
TTCATATTTGGTTAACTAAAAAAAAGAATAATAGTAATACGTACTTTATATAGACATACGGTATCCAGCTCAATTCACTCACAAATTGCAAAAAAAAAAAAAAAAACGTGATGTTAATTTTAATTTTGATTGATTTCCAATATATTGGTTGTTTGGTTGCCAGGAAAATCAAACATCCAAGACAAACAGAAGTCGGCATGCCGTTTCCCTTTAGTACGATTATTAGTGTGACAGGTGCAGTAAAGAAATATAAGGTTGAAATTTAATGTATCAGACTAACCGTCCATTTCAACAATTGGGTTGGCAACCTTTATTTTTTGGACGTGGAAGGCCATCTTTGTGCTGTGCTGTGCTGTGCTTTGCTGTGCTGGTGTTGTGCGACTCCCCTCCTCTCCGAATAAGTGGAAACAATCTGGACGGACGGACGGCCGGCCGATGATAGTTTTATCTGCGAGAGGGAGAGGGACTCGGACAGTTACGACAGTAGGACATTCAATCGCTCCCTTGCTGGCTTTTCGGGGTTGGCGATGCTCAGTTTGGCTGCCTGCCGCCTTACTACTGTACTTTTTCGTAGTATTTGGGTTGGGACAATTTCCATTTACATTTGCATTTGAGTAATGCTATGCTTGCCAAATTTTTCTTCCAAAAGTACTTGTCAAATGATCTAGTGGTGGATCTGGGACCACTTCAATTTTGATTAGTAGTTACCTACCTTGGCACACTGTCACATCATTTGAAAATTATTTTTGTGATAAAAATTTGAAAAGCATAGCATTACTCTTCCATTGATTAACAAAACAGGAAATTATTGCACGTAACACACAGTTCAAGAAGTACAGGAACCGGTAACAAAAGACCTACCCACAATACTATTTTTGGGTTAATTTCAATTTACCCTTAGTGGTTAGGCCCATTTTCAATGTACCCCATGTGGTTTTGTCACGATCCATCGCGCCACGTGCGGAAATAGGACACGTGACACGCTACTAAGGTTCATCCAATTCGATTAAAGTAAAATAGCAGCGGAAATCATAAGTACGATCCATAAAATCAGAGTCATCAAAAGTTTTGCTCAATTGAAACACTTCCAGAAAATAATCCATTTTGAAAACAGAGGTCCAGTGGATTACGTCGGGGACCCAGTTGACTGCTTTGAAATTACAGAGAGTATAACATCTAAACCGCCCAATCTAGTCGACTATGCCGGGGACTAAGTCGACTAGGGTCTCAATTTCTCAGTCGACTGGTGCCTGTCCAGTCGACTAGAAAGATTCAGCAGAATGTATGTTTTGAAAACACTTTCCAGTCGACTGTTTTCTTTACTTCAGTCGACTGCTTCCCTGAAAACCGAAAGAGCTTTTCGTTTCATCAGTGGGTCCATTCGACTGTGGTCCTAGCTCAGTCGACTGTTTCCTACTGCTGCACAACCTACAGAATTTCAAAGCTATAATTCTCCAACCCAATTCCAACATATTCACAACTATATTTCAATGATCCAAAACATAATTACAGAATTTTACTACATGTTACAATACTATGAATCCACCCCAGGATTTCTAAATTAAGTACATGGTTTCAACTTCTCAAATTTCTTATTACAACATTTGGAATGCAAAACAAAAACATATACAAAAGCGATCCCATCGTCCCATCGGCCTCACTCTTCGCGTTTCTTCTTTCTTATCTTTTTATCACCTGCAATGGAGTAAAGCTCCACTGCTCAGCTATATGCTGAGTGCACAAAATCTAACACATGCATATATGATAAATCATGCTTTAATCTCATAATTCACATCAAAATAGTCTCTAAGGAGAAAAACACACATTCATCCAGTAGCGACAAGTCCAAGCCTTAAACCGCAATACCCACGGCTAGTCCAAGCCTACAACTGTTGCATCCCCAAGTGCCCTAGCAAGTCCAAGATTTACCATGCACAGTAGCCATCGCTACTAAAATTCTCAAACATCGAGAAGCTTACTCCGGCACGAAACTGTATAAGTCCCCCCTTTGACCCACATAATCACTTAACGTGCTCGCGTAAAAATTATATATGCTTTTCACATTTAAGGCTTGCATAATTAACGGGCCTAAGATTAATACATGAATTTTGCCCAGATCACAATTTCGTCGTCGACATCAAGGCATATATATTTCCTACATAACATAGGTTAGAATTTCATACCTCGTGCGATTTCTCTCTAACTTTGAAGGAAGTACTAGGGGACCGATTAAACGTCGGATCTCAGATTTTGAAAGATTCCTATAAGTGTACATGTGTTTTCCCCAAAATTCCAACATTAAGATTTTCTAAAAGTTTGCCAAACGTGGCCTAAGAGGTATCAAAACGAAGCTCTTACCTCAAGGAGTGCAAATCTAAAATTTGATGAAAAATAAACGGGCATAAGTTCGTCGGTTTGCGTCAAGAAGCTTTAAGCAATAAAATCTCTATTTCCCCCTTTTGGATTTAGGTTTAGAAAACTTTGTAAATGAAAAATTACTTCACACTTTCTACATATAGGCATGACTCTCGGGAATTACACTTAACTCCCTACAAGTAGTCAAAACTTTCAATTATTCCCTAAAACGTCTTACACGGCTATATTATTACTTCACGAGTGAAAACTATAAATTATAAAAGTTTTCGCTTAAGTTCTGTTTGGGTCCGTAATTACGTTCCGAAAACTAATTCTCGTGGAATTTCTAGATAACCTACTTTTTATGCAACGTATCACTCATGTTCTCACCAAAGTATTCAAAATAATCTAAAACGAGATCAAAACTACCAAAAATTATACAAAACATGTACAATTACTATTCATCAAAATACCAACTCAATTAACATTTAATACACATAAGTGTAATTTACTCATGTCGATGCCTCATGGATTATCAAATCCTCGTGTCCTCACTTGACACTCCCCGTTGACCCACAGTTAACCTTATCTCAATTATTAATAATTCACATGATTCCAAATATGCTTTATTAAAATGAATGCATTTCCGGGACAGGTGTGACAACTCTCCCTCCAAAAAGGAAGTTTGTCACCAAACTTATACTTTATGAATCGAAAAGATATGGATATTCATTCCTCATTCTCCCGCGTAGCCTCCTCAACTATATGACTACACCACAGTACTTTCACCATTGGAATCATCTTCGTTCTCAACACTTGCTCTTTCCGATCCAAGATCTCTACCGAATGTTCTATGTAAGTCAAGTCCTCTTGGATTTGCAATGGTTCCGATATAATGATCTTACTCATATCCGTCATACACCGTCTCAACATAGACACATGAAACACATTGTGCACACGCTCTAGCTCGGACGAAAAAGCTAGTCAGTAAGCCACTGGTCCTAGCTTCTCTAAGATCTCAAACAGCCCTACAAATCTCAGGTTAAGCTTTCACCGTTTCCCAAAATCGTACAATGCCTTTCGAAGGCGATCCTCGTAAGTACACAAAGTCTCCTACCTCGAATGTCATTGGTCGTCGTTTAGAGTCGGCATAGCTCTTATAACGACTCTAAGCTTCTTTAAGTCGCTCCTAAATTAGCTTTACCTTTTCAATAATCAATTGTATTAACTCAGGTCCTAACAACCTTCTTTCCCCAACCTTGGTCCAACAAACTGCTGAACGACACTTATGCACATACAACGCTTCATATATATCATTCCGATACTTAATTGAAACCCGTTGTTGTACGCAAATTTGATTAACGGCTAATGCTTCTCCCAATCACTTCCAAATTCTAAAACACACAATCTAAGCATATCTTCTAGCATCTGAATCATTCTCCCTGACTGTTCGTTGGTCTGAGGATGAAATGTAGTATTGAAACTCGGTTTCGTACCCATAGCCTTTTGTAAACTTCTCAAAAATCTTGATGTAAAACTACTATCGCGATCAGATACAATCACTGTTGGGACTCTATGTAGTCTTACGATCTATTTCACATACAACTCTGCTAACTTGGAAGGCTTAGTCGTCTTGATCGGTAGGAAATGAGATGATTTTGTCAATCTATCAACTATAACCTAAATCTTGTCATTTTTGTTAGGCGAATGTGGAAATCTGGAAACAAAATCCATCGTGATCTCATCCCATTTCAACTCTAACACTAGTAATGGTTGTAGTAGTCCTGCAGGTACTTGTCTTTCTACCTTGATTTGTTGACACGCCGAACATTCAGGAACAAACTTAGCCACTTCCCGCTTTATACCTCTCCACCAAAATTCTCTCGCAAGTTTCGATACATCTTGTTACTTCCCGGGTAAACTGAATATTTAGTAATATGAGCCTCTTTCAAAAGTCGCTCTTTCAAGTCTTTTACATTCGGTACACACAATCGACTCCCAAGCATCAATACTCCTTGTTTCAAAGTAAAACCCGGTCGCTTCCCCAAAGGTATCTCATCTCTCATTTTACACAATTAACAATCGTTGAACTATTCCGCCTCGATCTCATCTATAATGTCTAGATGAGCTATGATCGCTATCACCAAGCCACCATTCGTCTCTGGAATTACATTTAGCTTCGAATGCTCCATCTCATTTACTAAATATTTTTGCTGGGTAAGCTCGTTAACCAAATTCCTAGTTATCTTCTAGCTTAAAGCGTCAGCTACTACATTAGCCTTTCCTGGATGATATTCAATCGAAATATCGTAATTCTTCATCAACTCTAACCATCTTCTCTATCTCATGTTCAATTCCCATTGCGTGAAAATGTATTTCAAACTCTTGTGGTGCGTGAAGATCTCATACTTCTCCCCGTACAAGTAGTGTCTCCAAATCTGCAAAGCATGGATTATCGTGCCTAATTCAAGGTTGTAAGTCGGATAATTTATCTCATGTGTCTTCAACTATCTAGACGTGTAAGCAACCACCTTACCACCTTCATATACACATCCTAAACCCTGATGCAATGCATCACTATAGATCACAAACCCCTCAATTCTGAATGGTATCGTCAGAATAGGTGCTCTTGTTAACTAGGACTTTAACTCTTGAAAACTGTCTTCACACTCTGAACTTTATTCAAAAGTAACACTCTTTTTCATCAACTTTGTCATAGGCGACGAAATCTTTAAGAAATTCTGTCACACTCGTCCCAGGAATTCATAATTTTATCATGCATTTTTGTAAGTTGGAAACTTATCAATGTTAGTTAATAATGGTGATGAGGTTGACTGTGAGTCAACGGTAAGGTGCCAGTAAGGACACGGGAACATGGCAGTTCATATTGCATGGGCATGAGTAAATGGCATTTATATGATTTAAATATTATTTGACTTTATCTGGTATTCCTGTGAATAGTAATTATACCTGTGTAGTATAATTCTGGTATTTGGATACTTTAGTATATCGTTTTGAGAACTGTGGTGAGAACGTGAGTGATACGTTAATTAAAAAGATAGGTGGTATAGCGATTCCACAGATTAGAGTTTTCAGACGTAATTTTTGGACCCAAACGAAACCTAGTCGAAAACTTTTGAAATTTATAGTTTTCACTCGTAAAGTTATAAAATGGACGTGTGCAAAGTTTCATGGGTTAATTAGAAGTTTGAGAAACTTGCGGGGGAGGTAAACGTAAATTCTAGAACGTTTGTCTATATATAGATGAGGATGAGATTTCAATCTCATCCAAATCTTATAAATATCTAGAGAGAGGAGAGAGAAGGGAGATTTGGTTGCCACAAGCTTGCCGGTGACATACGACAACCCTCCGTCCGTCAGTTTTTCTCCAGATTTCATATTCGAACTCGTAGAGGTAAGATCTACATTTTGATCCTACTTAGGCCATGTTTGGCCAATTTTTGTAAAAATCTAAATTCTAGACTTTTGGGAAAAATAGGTATAAACTTGTAGGAATTTTCTCAAATTCGAAATCCGACGATTAATTAGCCTCCTAGTCGATCCTTCAAAGTTTGGGGGAAATCGCACGAGGTATGAAGTTCTAACTTATGAAATATAGAGGAATACATGTTTTATATTTCGACGACGAAATTGAGATCCGGGCAAAATCCATGTGTTAATTGTAGGCCCGTTAATTATGCACGCGCTAATTTATGAAATGCATGTCTAAATTTACGCGAGCACGTTGAGTTGTCTATGTGGGTCAAAGGGGAGTCTTATACAAATTCATGCCGGAGTAAGCTTCTCGATGTCTGAGAATTTTGGTAGCGACGGCTACTGTGCATGGTTGTAGGCTTGGACTTGCCATGGCACTTGTGGGATGTAATGGTTGTAGGCTTGGACTTGCCATTGACATCGCGGTTTAAGGCTTGGACATGCCGCTACCGGATGAATGCATATTTTCCTCCCTAAAGACTATTGATATGATTTATGAGATTAAAGCATGGTTTGTTATATATTGCATATGTTAGACTTGTACACTCAGCATATAGCTGAGCAGTGGAGATGTACTCCATTGCAGGTAAGAAAAAGGACAAGAAGAAGCGCGATGAGTGAGACCGATGAACGGCGGGGGAATCACTTGTACATGTTTTTGTTTTAAATGCTAAAACCTTGTGTAAGGATTTGAAATTGTAATAGTATGTTGTAATAGAACCATAGATGATTTCTGTAGCATGGTAATTCTGTAATTGAACGTCTGTAGTTATGTTTTGAATGTTAAAGATCAGTTATGGTTGTGACTGTGGTTGGTGTGGAGAAGTATGAGTTGTTAATTATCAACACAGGGCTGCCCAGCAGGGGAGCAGTCGACTGAACCCAGGATCAGTCGACTGGATCTCGTAGGATGGAGATACTGAAAGTGAATAGTAAGAGAAGCAGTCGACTGGACCCTTGATCAGTCGACTGAACCACTGTTGATTTTGGCCACTGCTTTGATTATGATAAAACCAGTCGACTGGGTCTCCAGATCAGTCGACTGGACCCCTTTTTAAAATGTTGCATTTTTGGTTCTGCTTAACACAGTCGACTGGGCCTCTGATGAGAATTTTAGGTTTGGTTTCTGCTTAGTTCAGTCGACTGGACCCTAGGAGTAGTCGACTGAACCCCTGTTTTCAAAATGATTCTTTTGGGATGTGTTTTCCATTGGCCCAAAACTTTTTATAACTCTGATTTCCATGGATTTTACCAACTCAGAGAGTAATGTTCCCTAAGTTTTATTATACCCAGGGTTGTTTTATAATCCTTTCCGCTGCATACTTTTAGATGGTGTTTGACCGAGCCTTGGTGGCGTGCCACGTGTCCTACTTCCACGCGTAGTGGGATGGGTCGTGACAAATTCTCAATGAAACGGCGGTAGTACCCTGCTAACCCCAAGAAACTTTGAATTTCTGACACTGAAGTCGATCTCTGCCAATTAGTACATCTTCTACCTTGTAAGGATCAACTGAAACTCCATTCTTGTCAATCACGTAACCAAGAAAAGTAATGCTAGGTAGCCATAATTCAAATTTCTTAAATTTCCCGAATAGTTGCTTCTCTCGCAATCTCTGAAGTATAAGTCTCGAATGTTTATCATGCTCCATTTCACTCGGTGAATAGATAAGAATGTTGTCGATGAATATGATCACAAAGTCATCTAAGTAGTCTTTGAAGACTTAGTTCATAAGGTCCATGAATGCGGCTGGTGCATTGGTAACTCCAAATGGCATGACTAGGAACTCGTAATGTCCGTAGTGCGTCCTGAAAGTTGTTTTCTCAACATCTTCCACTTTTACTTTCAATTGATGTTAGTGCAATCTCAAATCGATCTTGGAAAATACTTGTGCCCTATGAAGTTGATCAAATAGGTCATCGCTCCTGGGCAACGGATACTTGTTCTTGATTGTCAGCTTGTTTAACTCTCGGTAGTCAATACGTACATACGCATTGAACCATCTTTTTTCTTTACAAATAATACTAGAGCTCCCCACGGTGATATGCTAGGTTGAATGAAACCTTTGTTAAGTAATTCTTGTAGTTGGATTTTCAATTCCTTCAATTCTACAGGTGCCATTCTATACGGTGCTTTCGATACGAATCTTGAGTCCGGCATTATCTCAATGGTGAACTCAATCTCCCTCTCGATAAGGACATCTGGCAAGTCATCTGAGAATACATTCGGATACTCTCGTACTATTGGAATTCCTTCTACCTTCAATTCAATTGCTAAAGTGTCAATTACTGAGCATAGAAATCCATGACATCCCTTCTTTAAAACTTACCCGCTCGGATAGTCGAAATTAATTACGGTGGCAGTGTAACCCCATTCCCTTGAAAACAAAAGCTTCCATGTACCAGTGATCGAAAATTGACTTCTTTCCGTTCACAATCTATTGTGGCTTGGTTAAGGGATAACCAATCCATTCCTAAGATCACATCAAAATGGTTCACTACCAATGGTAAAAGGTCTACAGTCATCAACTTCTCATCTAGTTTGATCCCGCAATTCTTGTATATCGTAGACGTTACTACTGGCTTGCTAAGTGGTACGACAGTGGACAATTCATACCCTAAAGGTGTCGATCTAACATTCAAATGTTCAACAAAATGATGCGATACAAATGAATGCGTAGATCTTGAATCAATGAGGATGCGTGCTAAGTGCGAACATACAAGCACCATACATGAGACCACTGTATCCGTTGCAGCCATATCTCTGAGATTCATTTTAATAACTTTCCTTCGCACTGCTTTGTCCCCTGCCTCTTCTCATTAGATTGCTTAGGTTTTGAACCACTCAAAGCCATAGAACTTGCTCCTTGTTGGGGACGTCTCCTCGGACAATTCTTGGATTGATGCCCAACCATCCCATAATCATAACATTTGCCACTCATATTAGGTGTCGAACTAGCATTATTCGTCCCTTGAATTTTGTTCTGAAAGTTAGTTAGAAAACATCGGCCGGTGTGTGGTCGGTTACAAAGCATACACATCAGTATATTTCTCATTAGTCTCCCTTGTCCACTGAAGTTAGAACTAGAACCAGAGCCTCGCATGAATGGCCTCTTAAAAGATCATCCTTGGTTCTAGTCACCACCCTCATAACCTCGATTACCTTGCTGATTTTGTCTCGATCTCTCCATTCTACTTTTGGCTACAAGTGTCGTTTATTGTACCGCTGCAACAGTTGAATGTTCATATATCTCTACCCTCAAACGGATGTTTTTCCTCAGTCCTTCTTCAAACTTCCTTGCTCTATCCTCTTCCTCTGGCACTGAACCCTTTCGAATCTCAACAATGCATTATACTTGGAAGTGTATTCAGTTATAGTCATATCTCCTTGCTTAAGGTTATCAAACTCTCTCTTTTTCGCATTATGATTGGCTCACAAAAAAATGGGCAATTGAACTCTGCCTTGAACCCTTCCTATGTTATCGATGCCCCTTGATCCAACACATTTACCCACCAATTCTGACATTCGCTCTTGAGTACGTTACATGCATTATCAATCTTCTGCGTATCGGACATCAGAATAGATCTGAAAATCCTATCCATGTCCGTAACTTAATGCTCTAAAAATCCTATCGTCACTTGTAAACTGTTCAGACACGAATCTCCCAACCCTATTCTCAGGTGTAGGCACAACGGCTATCAGTGCTGGCTCAAACGGAGGTGTTGGAGGCAATCACTCTGCTATACTCTGTAACAAGTCTCCTATATTTCCAATCATTTCTATCATGTGGTCCATTCGTCGAGTATGTCGTAAGAGATCTCGGTCATTGTCACTCATGATTGTACAATCCTGAAAATCTCAATGCATAAAACTATGCATGTATGACAATAAATATAACCATGTATATGTATCAACATACCATATGTATCAAATATCTCTACAATGTATGGATGCAATCTAGAATATGTATCAAAATCACTCAACACTCCACTCATCGTCAAACGTTTCCAAAGTTTTGTTACCTATAGCTCTGATACTAATAAGTCACGACCCATTCGGCTATGCGCAGAAATAGGACACATGGCATGCCACCAAGGCTCATCCAATTCGATTAAAGTAAAATAGTAGCGAAAATCATAAGTACGATCCATAAAATTAGAGTCACAAAAAGTTTTGCTCAATTAAAACACTTCCAAAAATAATCCATTTTGAAAACAAAGGTCCAGTCGACTGCGTCTAGGGCCTAGTCGACTACTTTAAAATTACAGAGAGTATAACATCTAAACTACCTAATCCAGTCAGCTGTCTTGGGGACTCAGTCGACAGTGGTCTTAATTTTTTAGTCGACTGGTGCCTGTCCGGTCGACTGGAAAGATTCAGTAGAATGTATGTTTTGAAAACATTTACCAGTCGACTGTTTTCTCTACTTCAGTCGACTGCTTCCCTAAAAATTGAAAGAGATTTTTGTTTCATTAGTGGGTCCAGTCGACTGTGGTCCCAGCCCAATCGACTGTTTCCTACTGCTGCACAACCTACAGAATTTCAAAGCTATAATTCTCCAACCCAATTCCAACATATTCACAACTATATTTCAATGATCCAAAACATAATTACAGAATTTTACTACATGTTACAATACTACGAATCCACCCCAAGATTTCTAAATTAAGTACATGGTTTCAACTTCTCAAATTTCTTATTACAACATTTGGAGCAAAACAAAAACATATACAAGAGCGATCCCATCGGCCTCACTCTTCGCGTTTCTTCTTTCCTATCTTTTTATCACCTGCAATGGAGTAAAGCTCCACTGCTCAGCTATATGCTGAGTGCACAAAATCTAACACATGCATATATGATAAATCATGATTTAATCTCATAATTCACATCAAAATAGTCTCTAGGGAGAAAATCACACATTCATCCGGTAGCGACAAGTCCAAGCCTTAAACCGCGATACCCACGGCTGGTCCAAGCCTACAACTGTTGCATCCCCAAGTGCCCTGGCAAGTCCAAGATTTACCATGCACAGTAGCCATCGCTACTAAAATTCTCAAACATCGAGAAGCTTACTCCGGCATGAAACTGTATAAGTCCCCCCTTTGACCCACATAATCATTTAACGTGCTCGCGTAAAAATTAGACATGCTTTTCACATTTAAGGCGTGCATAATTAGCGGGCCTAAGATTAACACATGAATTTTGCCCGGATCATAATTTCATCATCAAAATCAAGGCATGTATATTTCCTACATAACATAGGTTAGAATTTCATACCTCGTGCGATTTCTCTTTAACTTTGAAGGAAGTATTAGGGGACCGATTAAACGTCGGATCTCAGATTATGAAAGATTCCTATAAGTATATATGTGTGTTCCCCAAAATTCCATCATTAAGATTTTCTAAAATTTTTGCCAAACATGCCTAAGAGGTATCAAAACAAAGATCTTACCTCGAGGAGTTCAAATCTAAAATTTGGTGAAAAACAAACGGGCAGAAGTCCGTCGATTTGCCTCAAGAAGCTCTAAGCAATAGATTCCCTTTCAAAACTAAAGATTTTAAAAAGTGTTTTAAATGGGAAAGACTTTTTGTAACTATGATTTTAATGTTAATAATGGATCTTTAGGAGTGTAATGGGAGCCTTGTGGCGTGCCACGTGTCCTAGAATCGTATGTGCAATTTTGGGGCATGACAGTGTATGGAAACTAGTTGTTTCAGATAGATCCTAGGTATCACAATTTATTCATATAGCTAAACCCTACGATTAGGATCTTTTCCCAAAATTTGACATACAACTTTCATGTAGCTAAACCCTGAGATTAGTAGCTATTACCCTAGTATTCATAGATTGTTGATATCTTTGTATTGCGTGTTTAGAACTTAACCCGTTGGCAACTGATGTGATCATTTATGTAAAACAAGAACTTGAGTACCTTATAGTATGTCTTGCGAGATAGATTTCTTTCTTTTTAGGACCACTGCTTCAGATTTCGAGGACGAAATCTTTTGATAAGTGGTGGATAATGTAACACCATGTATTTTTGAATGTATATATATATACTCCTATTACTTTCCTGGTCTTTAGTGAGTTTGAGTGCCCAATCGATTGGCCCTTTTTACCAATCGATTGCCACTTACTTGGTCCCAATCGATTGTTGACCCAATCAATTGCCTTTCTGTCGACCTACAAACCCAATCGATTGTCTTCTGATCCTAATCGATTGGGAGTGGAAGAACTTGGCTTCGAAGTTTAGTTTGTATGGTTGTTGTTTTCCCCTCCCCAATACATATGTATATTTGGTTGTGTGTGTTTGGGAGATAGAGATATCCTCTTATATATATACACACATATACATATATAGATATATTCGTATATATATATACACACATACTTTCAGAAGAAGAAGAAGAAGAAGAAGAAGGAGAAAAGGAGAACAGAGAGCAAGACAGACCAAAGAAGAGAGGGAGAAAGAAAGAAAAGAGAGAGGACTAACATAACTATTGCCAACCAAGCTCGAGACGCCATCACCGGAATCCGGAGTAAGGTGAGTTCATTAACTCACTCAAGGGGATTGTTTTTGGGATATTTCTGTATACTTTAAGAATGTGCATGAAAAGAAAAGGATCCCCAACATTTTTGTAAATATAACAGAAGGTTTTAAGGAAGAAGACAGGGTCCAATTGATTACTATGGAGACCAATTGTAACACCCGTACCCGGAGAAAGGTTAACATGCATTAATTGATATAATTAGTGTATAAAATGGATTAAGGGGAGGCTTGGACTCGCCCATGGAAAAGTCCCAGTGAAGAGGGACAGGTTTGAAAATGGAACCCAGCAAAGGGTAAATTGGTAATTTGCATGTTACATGATTAAATGCATTTTATGTGATTACATGAATATTTGCTTAAATGCTTTTATATTATATGTTGATATATGTGTAGCATTTGGTATTGATTTAGACACCCAAATAAGGGTATAAGTGAAAACGATCTAAATTAGTAGGTGCGATAGCAATTTCACAAAATATGTGGGATCCACGTTGGGACCCATACGGAACTTAGACAAACACTCATTAAATAATTGGGTAGTTAATGGAATGTTTGGGGGATATCATAATAAGAACTTAAGAATTCCGGGGGTGCAAATGAAAAGTTGGAAAAATATATGCTTGACAACACACACAACATGCATTGCATGTGTGTCAAGAGAGTATGGACTCTCATAATTCACAGAAATTAAGCAAAACAAAGAGAGTCCGGGAGAGAAAGACGGAGACGAGACGCCGACGTCGTTTTTCCGCCGATCCGTCGCCGCCGTTCGTCGGATTCACGAATTGAAGCCATTCTTTGACTCGTGGAGGTGAGACGAACGTTTCTATACCTTTAATTTACGTTTCAATTGTCGGATTTTGGTAGCTCACTCTAAACGGTGACAAGTGGTTGCCGAAAACTTGTAGGAACCACTCCGGAGTAGGATTTGGGCAACAATTGTTAAGGAATTTGCTTGTTGGGGTAAAATCTATAAGAGGTGAGTGACTCTAATCCATGGGCTGAATGTAAATCATGTTAAATGTGTTAATTTACATGTTAGTTTGTTGAATTCTTGTAAATTAGAGCATGGACATGAGAATTGGGTATATATGAACATGTTGATTTATGTGGGTTTGGCTAGTTTACTTAAAATTGGAAGTTAATATGTGTTAAATGGTGTGTGAATTACCATGCTGAGATGATGATGTGATTATGTGCTTATGTGGGTTGAAGAAAGCCTTATGTTAATTCACCGTGGATTTACTCCATAATAAGGAGAAGTGGAAAAACCCAACGGTGTAAGGGTACTCACCACACTAACTGTGTAAAGGTGTGTGAGTTGCGACCCAGCTGTGGAAGGGTGTGTGAGATTGTGTGAATTAGAGGTGCTATATGCACATAAGGGCAAAAGGCAAGAGCGACGACACGGTGAATTGATATTTGGTCTTTGGAGACTAAATGATATGTTAATTGTTGATTTGTGCATTGAATATGACATTATATTCATACATGTGATTAGTTTACTCACTAAGCGAAAGCTTAAACAAATGCTATTTTCTGTTGTGGTTATTGAATAACCACCGCAGGTACGGCACGGGAGGAGGAAGGAAAATGATCAAAACGACAAGTTGGGCATGGAGGTTATGAGATGTGTGTTGATATGTTTATAAATCTAGATATTTAAGTTTCCTAATGCAACTTATGGTTTGGAGATGTATAGTTAACTCATGTCTTGGGCAAACTTGTAGATACGTTTTAAACTTATGTTATAATGTAACTAGTGGCTTGAGGTTCTCGACTTGAGGCTTGAAGTCTTGACTTGTGGACGGGAGAGATGAGGAGAGACGGGAGAGATGGGAGAGATGGGGGAGATTTGAGCCTCATGCTTGTGAACTTCTTTTGAACTTGTAAAATGATGTAAATTATGGTTTCTTTTATGTTAATGTTCATATTTGGGTTGTAGAAAAAGAGTTTGAATCCTAAAACTTGTATTTTGGAAAGTGAAAGTGAATTTGGAAACTAATGTGTAATATCTCTTGTTTTGCTCAAGTGTGGTGCAAGTAATGAATTTGACCATTTCGGCAAGTCCGGATGTGTCGCTAGTGTCTTAAACAAGTTTCCTTAGTGTTCACAATGTTAGTTATGACCTTGAGTTAATTCCCAACAAGTTTCATGAATTTTGAATGAGAATTGAGTTTCAAAGTTGAAAAGATCATTGTATTTCAAATGAAATGAGTTCTTAGTGGATTTGACCAAATTGTGAATATGATTTTATGATCCATGCTTAATTTGAGTTTAAACATGTTTAGAAATGTGTTGGAATTGATTTCCCAAAGTTTCATAATGTTTCCATGTGATTTAATTGAGTTTTGGTAAGCTAAAACTTGTTTTGACAGCAAACAAAATTTAGCAGCAGAATTGTGAAGGGGATAGATCCGCGATTTGTGAAGGGATCGATCCGCCCTTTCAAGGGGACATTCTGCGGGAGACTAATATAAATGGATCGATCCGCCCTTTATGAAGGGATCGATCCGCTTTGTATTTTTCCCTGGACGTCCATTTTTACGGAAACATGCATAACTTTTTCTATAAAACTCGGATTCACGCGCCGTTTGTTGAGTTGGAACCGGGACTCAAAAATCTAACTTTTGGTATAAAAATTTTACATACTTTATTAATGACCATTTTGCCCTTGGAGCCTATTTTGTAACAACAGAGTTGTTTAATGTGGTTAAATACATGTGTTTCTCTATAATTCGTATATTTCTTTACAAAGTAATGTAATTGGGAGCTTGTAGCCTTGTTACACGTGTCCTAATCCGCACAAGGCGGGTTGGAGTGTGACAATTTTTGGTATCAGAGCATTAGGCTAGAGCCTTTGGGGACGAGAGACGTACGATGTGTAGTGTGCACACAACGACACGTAGTTACATGATCATGCATCCACGTTTACTTAGCATGTTTTTAATGTTGATTAGCATGCCATGGAGTTATTTAAAGTAACATGAGTATATAATATGTGTGGGTGTCAAGCAAAATGTCTGGAGGTGAGAACTCAAACCGTATGGAAAGAGTTGAAAGGGCAATTGAAGGATTAGCCCGAGTGGCAGAAACACGTGTAGTTGAGGAAAGGCCGGTACAACCAAATCCAAACCCGAGGGAGGAAGTTGTAACTATTTCAAAATTTCACAAGCAAAAGCCAACAATATTCCGTGGGGAAGCCGATCCGATGAGGGCAAACTTTTGGATTTCGGACATGGAGAAGATTTTTAGAGTGCTACCATGTACAGAAGAGCAACAAGTTTTATTTGCAGCTGACACGTTGAAGGATGAGGCACAGTATTGGTGGCGTACCAAGCTGGGCCTAGGTCAACCAACCACTTGGGAACAGTTCCTAGAGGTATTCAACGAGCAATACTTCCCGGAGTCCTTCAAGGACCAAAAAGCTCAAGAGTTCATGGAGTTAACACAAGGTGGGATGTCGGTTAGAGAGTACTCGGCACAATATACAAGTTTGGGAAGGTTTGCTGGAGACATGATAACAAATGAAAAGGTGAAAGCGAGAAAGTTTGTGGCAGGACTTAAAAGTGATATCCTGGGGCTAGTAACAGTATTTCGACCTCAGACTTACGCCGGGGCACTAGACATTGCTTCCATTGCGGAAAGAGACCTTGGGTTCAATCCAAGCCTGCTACCACCACCGAGCCAACAAAACAAGAGGTTGGGGCCAAGCCAGTATAGTGAACATGAAAGTTTCAAAAGACAAAACTCTGGAAATCAATCGGTAAGTAGTGGTTCAAGTGAGGAGAGACCGTGGTGTTCCACGTGTAATAAACAACATTGGGGAAAATGCTATCAAACGATAACTTGTAATGCTTGTCAAGAACTCGGACATATCGCGAGGAACTGTCCAAATCGGAGTATGGTAATTAAGGGTAATTGTTATATATGTGATCAACCGGGTCATCGAGCGCGGGAATGTCCTAATAAACAACAAGGAGGTTTGGGTACTTTTGTGTCAAGTGCAGCAACCCAAGGATCTGTGCAACAGCCGACGGGAAGAGAACAAAGAGGAGCTAGATATTTTCAACTCACAACCGCAGGGATAGCCACCACAGATAAAGAGGCGACAGGTATAGTTACTAGAGTATGTAGTTGAGAAGATAATTAGAAGATGAGAAATTGGAGTGTGGGAAGAACATCTATGAGTGGTTGAAACTTGAGTACGCAAAGTTTGGGGACCAAACTTCTTTTTAGAGGGGGAGAAATGTAACACCCGTACCCGGAGAAAGGGTTAATTATTAACTTAACATGCATTAATTGATATAATTAGTGTATAAAATGGATTAAGGGGAGGCTTGGACTCGCCCATGGAAAAGTCCCAGTGAAGAGGGACAGGTTTGAAAATGGAACCCAGCAAAGGGTAAATTGGTAATTTGCATGTTACATGATTAAATGCATTTTATGTGATTACATGAATATTTGCTTAAATGCTTTTATATTATATGTTGATATATGTGTAGCATTTGGTATTGATTTAGACACCCAAATAAGGGTATAAGTGAAAACGATCTAAATTAGTAGGTGCGATAGCAATTTCAAAAAATATGTGGGATCCACGTTGGGACCCATACGGAACTTAGACAAACACTCATTAAATAATTGGGTAGTTAATGGAATGTTTGGGGGATATCATAATAAGAACTTAAGAATTCCGGGGGTGCAAATGAAAAGTTGGAAAAATATATGCTTGACAACACACACAACATGCATTGCATGTGTGTCAAGAGAGTATGGACTCTCATAATTCACAGAAATTAAGCAAAACAAAGAGAGTCCGGGAGAGAAAGACGGAGACGAGACGCCGACGTCGTTTTTCCGCCGATCCGTCGCCGCCGTTCGACGGATTCACGAATCGAAGCCATTTTCAGACTCGTGGAGGTGAGACGAACGTTTCTATACCTTTAATTTACGTTTCAATTGTCGGATTTTGGTAGCTCACTCTAAACGGTGACAAGCGGTTGCCGAAAACTTGTAGGAACCACTCCGGAGTAGGATTTGGGCAACAATTGTTAAGGAATTTGCTTGTTGGGGTAAAATCTATAAGAGGTGAGTGACTCTAATCCATGGGCTGAATGTAAATCATGTTAAATGTGTTAATTTACATGTTAGTTTGTTGAATTCTTGTAAATTAGAGCATGGACATGAGAATTGGGTATATATGAACATGTTGATTTATGTGGGTTTGGCTAGTTTACTTAAAATTGGAAGTTAATATGTGTTAAATGGTGTGTGAATTACCATGCTGAGATGATGATGTGATTATGTGCTTATGTGGGTTGAAGAAAGCCTTATGTTAATTCACCGTGGATTTACTCCATAATAAGGAGAAGTGGAAAAACCCAACGGTGTAAGGGTACTCACCACACTAACTGTGTAAAGGTGTGTGAGTTGCGACCCAGCTGTGGAAGGGTGTGTGAGATTGTGTGAATTAGAGGTGCTATATGCACATAAGGGCAAAAGGCAAGAGCGACGACACGGTGAATTGATATTTGGTCTTTGGAGACTAAATGATATGTTAATTGTTGATTTGTGCATTGAATATGACATTATATTCATACATGTGATTAGTTTACTCACTAAGCGAAAGCTTAAACAAATGCTATTTTCTGTTGTGGTTATTGAATAACCACCGCAGGTACGGCACGGGAGGAGGAAGGAAAATGATCAAAACGACAAGTTGGGCATGGAGGTTATGAGATGTGTGTTGATATGTTTATAAATCTAGATATTTAAGTTTCCTAATGCAACTTATGGTTTGGAGATGTATAGTTAACTCATGTCTTGGGCAATCTTGTAGATACGTTTTAAACTTATGTTATAATGTAACTAGTGGCTTGAGGTTCTCGACTTGAGGCTTGAAGTCTTGACTTGTGGACGGGAGAGATGAGGAGAGACGGGAGAGATGGGAGAGATGGGGGAGATTTGAGCCTCATGCTTGTGAACTTCTTTTGAACTTGTAAAATGATGTAAATTATGGTTTCTTTTATGTTAATGTTCATATTTGGGTTGTAGAAAAAGAGTTTGAATCCTAAAACTTGTATTTTGGAAAGTGAAAGTGAATTTGGAAACTAATGTGTAATATCTCTTGTTTTGCTCAAGTGTGGTGCAAGTAATGAATTTGACCATTTCGGCAAGTCCGGATGTGTCGCTAGTGTCTTAAACAAGTTTCCTTAGTGTTCACAATGTTAGTTATGACCTTGAGTTAATTCCCAACAAGTTTCATGAATTTTGAATGAGAATTGAGTTTCAAAGTTGAAAAGATCATTGTATTTCAAATGAAATGAGTTCTTAGTGGATTTGACCAAATTGTGAATATGATTTTATGATCCATGCTTAATTTGAGTTTAAACATGTTTAGAAATGTGTTGGAATTGATTTCCCAAAGTTTCATAATGTTTCCATGTGATTTAATTGAGTTTTGGTAAGCTAAAACTTGTTTTGACAGCAAACAAAATTTAGCAGCAGAATTGTGAAGGGGATCGATCCGCGATTTGTGAAGGGATCGATCCGCCCTTTCAAGGGGACATTCTGCGGGAGACTAATATAAATGGATCGATCCGCCCTTTATGAAGGGATCGATCCGCTTTGTATTTTTCCCTGGACGTCCATTTTTACGGAAACATGCATAACTTTTTCTATAAAACTCGGATTCACGCGCCGTTTGTTGAGTTGGAACCGGGACTCAAAAATCTAACTTTTGGTATAAAAATTTTACATACTTTATTAATGACCATTTTGCCCTTGGAGCCTATTTTGTAACAACAGAGTTGTTTAATGTGGTTAAATACATGTGTTTCTCTATAATTCGTATATTTCTTTACAAAGTAATGTAATTGGGAGCTTGTAGCCTTGTTACACGTGTCCTAATCCGCACAAGGCGGGTTGGGGTGTGACACCAATCGATTGGATCATTTCCCAATCGATTGCCCTTTTGTACAATTGATTGCGTTGCTAATCTAATAGATTGCCTTGCTATGCCAATCGATTGCCCTTTTGTACAATCGATTCCCTTGCTAATCCAATCGATTGCTATACGATTGGGTAAGAATAGTATGTTATTTATATATTGTTATATGTTATGAGTTGATTATGATGTACTTGAGTTGTTAATAGTTGTACCATATGTGATATTGTGATTTTTGGATATATGAATACTCAATATGATGTTATGGTAAACATGTAGGATTTTTAAGTGTATGATATGAGCTGAACTGTTGATTGTTAACTATTGATATAAGATGAACTGATTATTAGGTAATTGCCATATGTTGTACTGCCAAACGGTATAGTAGACAGAACATAACTACATGCTAATAACCAGTTAATGAGTATATATGATGAATGATTTCGCATGTGGTAGTTCTATATCTTGAGCATGAACATTACACGGCATGTGGTCAGCATGCATGTGATAGTGGTATGAAGAGATTAGAGAACGTAATTGGGACATGTGCTTTGGTGTGGAGTAATATGATATATGTACTTTGGATTCATGGGATCAATGGCTGACAATTCGGGTGGACGTGGGACGGTTAGAATTCCTAGTGTGCCTCTCACTATTGAAGACATTCAGTGATGCGTGTGCGCTGTTGAAGACATCCAATGTACCATCGATGACGTTCGACTAGTGATATAATGTATTCTTAGCTTATGTAGATGACAGTGAGGATATACACATTGTAGAAGACGTCCGATGTGCCGCTCCCATCATTTATAGATAGAATGTACTATGTAGACGATCGATAACCTATCAAGGGATCGTGTGACGTAGGATACCACCGTGTAAACGACCGGTGTGGCCTGCTGGCTAAGTTATGCGGTATCGACGTATGGATACAGAATCATATCATGGTATCGATGTATGGATACGAAGATGGATAAGATATGAATATGAGTATAAACATATTAGATGGTGGTTCAATCGTGGATTCAACGTCCCGACAAGAGGATAGATGTATGGGTAGAGACATGGGTTACATGCATGGATTTTGTGAATAACGTGATGAGATGTTATACCAATGTCTTTATTTAATATGGTTCCTATTACCATTAAGTTGATGTATAATTGATTAAGACCTCTACTATGTCTGTGAGTGACGTCATTGATAAGAGATTACTCGCATTTTAAGATGCTGAACAGTAATGGGTGAGGAGTGTTGGTTGATGTACTCACTTAGCTTTGTATTCAAAGCTGATGGTATTTATGCCCTGGACATTCCAACGTCCAGAGCTTTGCAGGTATTGAGGACGGAAGACTGATGTTCCTCTGGACTTAGAGCTGAAGGCTTGAAGACGAAGACATGGTGCTTTGTAATAGTTAGTTTATTTATCTACTGTACTTATGTTAATATTGTTGTAAGCTTCAGACTATAAGCCAACTATTGTAATAGTTTTAGTTGACACCGACCTGTGAGTTTTCGTTGTAGCCACTGATTATATTAATAAGATATGCTCTATGAATAGCATCCTCCCTATCATTATGATTGTTTGTTTGAGTAGATGACAATGCGGTTATTCACCAGTCGTAGGCCTATGGGACCAAAAAGGAACTTGTTTTCTCTATTTTTGCTTTTTTTGGGGCATGGCACCAACATTCTGGTGTCCATGACTAACTCGAAGGCTCTAAGCCTTGCAACTCGGCTCAGTTCCCCAAACATCTCATTGGGGTTCAATATTATAGCACGGGCAATACAAAAAGGTTGATACTACTCCTTCAACATATCAGACTAAGAGTCTAGTATATAAAAGCGAGCCATACCATGAATGTTTTCCACTACCAATATTGATCCGCAACATTTGTTGGGGTGTCACAGCTTGGAATAGGTGGACAGGAAATGATAAGAACGTTTTTACATCCATTAGCAGTTTACAATTCATCCAGGTCCAGTTTTCATTCAACATAGATATTTCCAATTAGCTTATTATGAATTATGGTTATAGCAAGTGGGCTAGACATAATGAATTTGAAATGCAAAACTATATAACAGAATCACAACATGGAAAACATAAACATGACACATATGATACATTGGAATTCCTTTAACCAATCAATTAATTGACTTTAGAATGTCAAGCCTATGAAATTAAGTCTCCGTGTGGCGATCATAACTTCATAGCCTGATTGGGAAACCCATCATGAGTGTCGTGTAACTCTTACAAAACTACTCATGACTCTTGAACTTTTGGTCTCTATGTTTTTGGATAATGCTCCGTGTAATGTCCCTTACCCATAGCTTAGCTAATGTCCACTATTAACTAAAATTCAATGATAATCACCTCAAGTAGTGCCTCTGTGTGGTGGTCACCCTCTAACACGTCTCATTGCTTCTATCCAAAAGAAGTTCATATCTAGTAACCAATGAACAGTCTATCCTTCGTATGGAATGATCACCCATGGCTGGGTGACACATAATATACTATCCACCTTACAATGAACCGTTTATGGAAGACCGTGGGAGTTATGTATAAGTCCATCTCCCACTAGATTTTTATAAGGAGTTTATATTTAGTAATCAATAAGAAATACCCTTTGTATGGAATGATCACCCATAAATAAGTGGCACAGAGTATCTCTTATACTTAAATGAACTAATAGGAATTTTTAATCTCGTATTAACAAAACTGTAGTTATTCATTACCCATAAATATTTAATATTTATTAATGTGTTAAAATAACTGTCACGCCCCAAAACGGTAAAAATAGAGAAAAAAAAAATTCTTTTTAGGTCCATAGGGAATGACTGGTGAAGTCACATGATTGTCCACACCATGTCGTACTAAGCAACAAAACGACATAAAGATCACACGGATATAAATCTAAGTTCTGGTTAAAACATAACTTAATGTCAAGAGGAAGTTACTAGCTATTACAATCAGAGTCTTGAATCAAATAAAACACAACGGAAACACAAATGTTAAGGCAACATAAGCCTAATTACAAAAGGGTCTAAAAAATAGTAAACATAGATAAACTATAATCTAGCCTAATCTTGAATTGGCATAGAGGTAGTCCTTGGCGTAGTAATCCTCTTCCGTCTGACCTCCTTCGGGATAATCCTCCACAGGAGCGTCATCACTAGCATAGTAGTCTTCGCTAGGGGTGTTCATCGGTTGTGGTTTTGAGGAGATGTAGGACCGAACCGAAGTGATCGGGATGGAAGTTGCGGGGATCGAAATTGACCAGCGGTCAGTCGGTGTTGGTCGACTTCAGTTTCGTCAGTTTCATTTGGGGTGTCGGGGTGGTTTGGGGTGAGCTGTTATGACTGGATTTGAAGAGAGGCAGTGGTGGTGGTATATTTGGTAATGGTGGTGGTGGTGGATCTGGCCGTAGTGATGGTAGTGATACTGGTTGTGGTCGCATGAGAGAGAAAGATAGATAGATAGGAGAGAGAGAGAGAGAGAGAGAGAGAGAGAGAAAGAAAGAGAGGAGATGAGAGAGAGAGTGGTAACCTCTGAGGCCTCAACGACTGTAAGTGGTAGTGGAGATGGTGACTGCATCGTGGTGTCAGTGGCGTCTGCGTTGTGGTGATGAAGTTTGATCGTGGTGACAACGGTGGCTGATTATGGTGGCCATGCGGGCTGATCGTGGTGGAGAGAGGAAGAGAGGGATGTGAGGTGGACCAGGTGGTGGTGGCGGCAGATTGGTCGTGAGAGTGAGAGGAAGAAGAAGAAAGATGGGGATTAGGGTTAGCATGTTAGGGTAAGAGAGGAGGAGAGGGATGTGATGTGGTGGGGGCGGCTGTCATTGTGAGAGTAAGAGGAAGGAGAGGAGATAGGGGATTAGGGTTAGGAACTTAGGATTTGTAAGTAAGTATTTATAGTAGGAGAGGTTCGGTCGGGTTCGGACGGCCATAATCTCAAACCATCCACCGATCCGACTGATTGGTTTTTCCCTCTCACAATACCGACCACCGACCGTTAACCCCACACACCAGAATTTTCAGTCCGAATCGGTCCGGTCGATCGGTTCGGCTTCGGGGATATTTTGAACAGCCCTAGTCCTCACCCGCAGGTCCTTCACCTGTATAGTCATAACCAGTTTGCGCTGGAATGTAGAAATGTCCAGCGGCATAAATGCCATCAGCTTAATGAAAGCTGAGTGAGTTAGATACTAACAGGGTATCAACTACTGAAGTTATTACAAGTTATGAACGATAAACAATTAGATTCCATTGAGGGAATCTTCTCTTTAATCAAACCGATTATCCAATTACTAATGTCTTACTAAGTTAAGACCGACAATACATTCTGATAAAAGAATAGACTCAACAGTAGTTCACTTCTAAAGATACACCATTGCTCCGTCCACTGCTTTTAAGAACATACGTACAATCCACCGCATGTCATGGACACCACGTCAGTCCATCCCCAGCTTTTAAGAACATATGCTCAGTTCACCGCACCACAGGGATATAACGCTTTAAGAAACAATACATCATTCTAATGCCATGACTTAATGTTGTCTACCAGTGATCACGGTCCACAACAAGTCATAGACACCTTTGTCTGTCTACCGCTTTTAAGAACATATGATTAGATCATCTGGCTATCGTAGAGGTATATTGGTCTCGTCCACCGCTTTTAAGAACATATTCACAGTTCACCGCTCTTAAGAACATATCATGACCAAGGCTCGTCCACGTAATATTCCTGAATCCTGAACAAACCTACTTAAGTTCAACACTAACATCAATACATGACAATACCATGTGGCCTGACTACATTGAATGAAATGAACGAGAACACAAACGGTTTCACGACTAATACGTTATCTAATGTTACAAATATTATCCGTTAACCTTATCGTCACTACGATCCTACGTCACGTTATCTCATTATCACATCTATATTACATGTGGGGGATTCAAAATAGTATATAAATAAATAACAGTTATAATATAAACTAAACAAGAAAAATAACATTCTATAACTGACAATCGATTGGGACAGAGGTCCAATCGATTGGTATAAAAACAATAATAATCGATTGGGAAAAAGTCCAATCAATTGGATCACAATCCATACCAATTGATTTACAACTTTGGCAATCGATTGGGGTATCTACAATAGCAATCGATTGTATAAAATGGCAGTCGATTGGGTTCTCATCCATGGCAATCGATTGGAAAAATCCCAATCGATTAGGACTTCATCTTCTTCGCAGAGATGCAGTTCAACAACATAAATACGGGAAATGATGATATATGCTTCCGATCTTCATCTAAACATGTTCTAACATCAATAATATGCTACCAAGTGAGTTTAGAACTCACCTTAGGATTAGAGGTTATGTGTATTGAAGCTTGGAGCTTAATGGCCCTTCCTCTCTCTCGCTCTCTATCTTCTCTCTTCTTTCTGTTTTTCTTTTGTTTCTTCTCTTTCTCTTCTGGTTTTCTTCTTCTATTCCTCAGTCCATGTGTGTGTATGAGTGTATGGATGTACATATGTGTATAAATATATATATGAGTGTATATATATAAAACACACACAAGCTCCTTCTCTCACTCTCTGATTTTCTGAAACAGAAAATGGGCGAAAATGGTCACATCTATATAGGGGGAGAAGTGTTCACGTGGACAATCCCCCAGCCAAAGCAAAAGAATCTATCCAGCTGTTGTCAATCAATTGGCATGAGTGGCAATCGATTGGGGTAGGTCGTAAATGCTCCAATTGATTAGTATTAATGACTTTAATCGATTGCGATGAGGTCTAATGGATTGGGTCCAATCGATTGGTGTTAGGTATTAATGACTCTAATCGATTGCGATGAAGTCTATGGATTGGGTCCAGGTGGTAGTTACAAAAGTGGCAATCGATTGGTATAAGTACCACTCGATTGGTGTCCAAATGCCAATCGATTGGGAAATGGTGCCAATCGATTGGGACACAAAATACACCAAAGGTAAAGTAAAACTCATACAAGTATCTCAAAGAAGAATACAAGGTCTTATTCATATAATTACATTACAAAAAAAATAGGGTATTACAATAACTTTTTCTTTAGCCATGATGAATTTGGAAAATCCAATAATCCATTTATCAATTAAAGAAAATTAGACTAAACTGATGATTTTTGTCCATACAATCACAAAGAATATACAATCATATATATATATATATATATACAGACATGCATAAGCATTTATCCACACAAAAATAAATAAATAATTATGCATGAATAAAATTAAGCCCATCACTCTCATGGCACTATCTCCATAGTCCATCTCAAAGGCTTTAAGCTACTTGACTCCATCTTCATGGTTCCATCTTGTGGCTTCAACTTGTGGCTCCTCCAATTAATCTAATTTACAACAATCCTATCTTCGAAGAGTTATACAAAGTATCTAGGAAAAGTAAATAGCATAATTGGATAAGGAAACCATTACAGTTCTCCTTTGCATAGGATTGAAACAGTAATGCCCTTTTCAATGCCACAAACCAAATTAAATGAATTGAAAAACTAATTTAAATGAACATCTAATCTTGCCATAAGAGAGTAGGCTACCTGCTTAAGAGGTTAGTTGACATACAATCACAGCCACACTTAGAATAGTAGGATATCCATGATAGGATTAGGGTTATCTTAATTCGGGTACACATGCACACTACTAACATTTTGCCTAGTATTCATGATTGCTTTGAATCACATCATTATTATCCTATGCTTGTGTTATTCTAACTATGTTAATTTGGAATGAGTATAATTGGGAATGTTGTGCAAACATGTTAAGTTCTCTTGAGATTCCCTTTTATTTACTGTTTTCCTAGTTAGCATAGAAACATGCATAGGTGGATACAATAGGATTTAAATTATCTACATGGTACTTGTGCTTAGAAATTATGATCTTCTTAGGGTTGTGAGTGTGGTTTGCACGTTTCCTTTTTATTTCAATTCCTTGCATGCATGTGGAAGCGTAGTTATGCGCTATCCTCCACACCTTTACTACTTTAGAACATGCATTATATGATAGATGCTTAATTGTTTTGCATGCTATCCTTTTCATGTTTTCGTCTTGTTTTTATTTGATTTTGGTTGTAAAATAGTTGCATAAATAAACGAAATGGTCCCTGCAATGTCTAGTCATAAACCTTGAAAGCTGAGTAGAGGCACATCTTCGGATGGAGAGAGAGGGGATATTTTAGCACGATCTAGATCCTTCATCTCTCGTATCTTAAACCTCAAATCGAGTACTTTGGTGACAGGCGGTGCACTCTTCCATTGGACTAAAAGATTAGTTTTCTTGGTTTTCTTTATCAAATCATGCGGCGACTCGATAAATGAAAGTCTTTTCCCGATTTAGCCTTGTGAGATTAAAATTATTGGTTACTCACTCGTGTAGCCTCGGATATGGATCATGGGCATCGATATAGCCTCAGGTATGGATAAAAGATCCCATGGAATCCAAGATATGAGTAATCCTATTCGGTATGGTTCAATTAAGAAAGCTAACGTAGGAATTGATTTTCATTCATGGTGTTGACACGAAATTTGTGAAGGATTAATCGAGTGGGCTTAATCTTTCTAGCCTTAGTTAATTTTTGGGTTCCCACACACGTTAGTTGGAGAGGTGCAACACTTGCCCTAATTGCCGTTATGTACTAACTAAGATTATTCTTTGTGTGTCCTTGCTTTTGTAACGACATATTCTGTGATTTTTATTCACGATTAAATTTTTTTCACCCTGTTTTTTTTTCCCCGTAGATTTTGAAAGACCACACTATCTAATGAAATCGAATTTAGTTCATGTTGACTTTTTTTTTTTAAAAAACTATTTAGTTTCCATATCACAATGGGTTAAATGAAGAGAGCACTTCTGCCCACCCAAATTTGGTTCACCATTGCTCACCCATGCCGTCATTGTCTGACATGTGTCCCTTTTCATTCCCATTTTGCCCTTATATGAGACAAATGTCAGACAGTGACGGCATGGGTGAGCAAAAGTGCTCTCTTAAATGAATTATGTACTTTATTTAGGGAAAGAAAAACAAATACTCCAAGCAAAAGGAAATTTCAGGGTAAGAGAACCACAATCTCAATATGTATCTGTCTAGGAATATGTAGTTTGAGTTGGAAAAATGATTTTGTTTATCTAAAATGAGTCCTATTAATTTTTTTTATTGCATTCTCACGGCTATGTTTATTATTTGAAATTAAGGAAAATTCTAGGTTATAGCCTAGGTTTGGGCTATATTTTGCACCCTAAATTTTTGGTCCTTGTATGTTGTAGTCTCGCCTCAAAATGTTGTGATTTTACAAACTAGTTTGGTTTTAAAAATAAAGTGATTTTTGAACTTAGAACATTTTGATTACAAAGTGTTAGGATTAAAATTTTGGGATGCATGATACAGTAACAACTTGGCTGTATCATAGAAGGTCCGAAATTAAAGTGAAGCTTTGGCAAGAAAAAAATGGAAATGAAAAAAAAAAAAAAAACATGGGCATGTTGATTGTGGAGTGAAATTTAGTATAGGAGAAGTATAAATAATAATAATAATAATAATAATAAATAAATAAATAAATAAATAAATAAATAAGGAAATAAGAAAGGATGTTAAGAGAAAAAAGATAATTAGATTTCAGTTAACTTTATGTGAGAAATTTAAAAATTAGTGTACTACTTTTTTAAAATTGAAAAAAATATCAACAATAATTAAATAAATATCAACTTTTGAATCGGTGATCTATGTTTCAGTCTACTTAATGTTTCTACGTTGCAAAGTTGCAACAAAACATGTGAATATACTCCTATCATTTTAATGAGTTGTTCCCAACATTGGATAAGTTACTCCCGAATTTGTGTAAAGTTACTCCCCAATGTAGCAACCTTATAAAGAATTGCTCCTAACGTTGTGAAGAGTTGCGCCCCAACATTTTAAAGAGTTGCTCCCTGCATTGTGTAAAACTTGTTGACTTTTAATTTCACACAAAAAGTTGGCATTTTTAAAATTTTTAAAACTTGTAGACTTTTAATTTCACACAAAAAGTTGACATTTTTTTAATTTCTAAAAAATAGTAGATTGACTTTTAAAATTTACCCAAAACATTGACTGATATATAATTATCCCAAAAGAAAATGAGGACAAGAAAGAAAGCTATTTGTCACGCCCCAACGTAGCAAAATAAGGAAAATTTTCCATTTCCATTTTGGACCCGTAGGTCATGACATGTGAGGGATCGCTTGTCCTGTACTTAGCTTATGTACCAGAAAACAGAGTATATAAAGCAGCAATGAAGGAAATATAGATCAACATTACAAACTTAATTAATATTACATTGTCTCAAATAAAAGTATTTCTTAAGGCACAAGCCGCCTTATTCAAATTAAAACATTATTCATATATTTTATTACAACTTTAATAAATTATAAAAGCAGCTCTGCAGACTTCTCTAGCTGGCATAATCATATAATCCTGCATAGCCATCTCATGAACATTTTGGGTGTCTAGGATAAAATAAAGTCATCAGCTAATGAAAGCCGAGTGAGCATAATGAACATACAAGCAATGTATATAAAAGCACATTAACTGTCTTTGCATTTAGTATTTTACAATACTGTTAGTCACATATAAACAATAAATGAATAATTAAATCAATTATATAAGACCGTGCATGAACAATGTAACCACCTCATCTTACTGACTCTTTTATCTTGACCACAACCTCTCGACTCATTCGGTTCGCCAGAACCATCCGACACGAGGTCGTTGTTTTAGATCGGTTTACCGTATCCGAGTCGGCCTGGACACAACCTGATTGGCCTGCCGTATCCGAATCGACCTGGGCTCAATCCTTCCTAATTAATCTACCGTATCCGAGTCGGCCTGGAATAATTAAGGTGACACAAGACTTTGATTGACCTACCGTATCCGAATCGGCCTGTGCTCAATCCTTCCTAATTAATCTGCCGTATCCAAATCGGCCTAGAATAATTAAGGTGACACAACTCAAAACACCCTTTCATTACTTACTTCTCACAAGACATATATGTCGACCCAAACGACCAATTTTCAACATGTCAACTCGACTATGCACGTGTATGACTTATTCAATTTACGATTTTCTTTTACATGACAGTGGTTGTTTTAAACATGTGATTATTATCAAATGAACCAATTTAGCTTAATTTGATTTTTAGGAAACTGACGGCGTAATTTTCGGTGTCATAGAATTTTTATTACAATTTTTAGAAGATAAAATAATATATAAATTTAGTCACAAGGCCCTTCTTAATGACATAAATATATAAAAGTAGAGGGTATATGCTTTGACATTATTTTTAATAAAAAAAACAAGGCATTAAAATACAATTCTGCTATTTTTCCATAAATTTAGAAGTACCAAATGTATTTTGAAATAATTAAAATATTAGTTAAACGACCACTAATTTATTTATTAACAATATCAAGTCCTAGTTTTATAATTTGATAAATAACAAAACTGTATATAAAAAAAATGACCTCTAACATGTTAACAAAACTATATATAAAAAAAATGACCTCTAACATGTTAACAATACTAATATATTTACTATTTATTTTTATGATAAAAATAATAATTTACAAACTTATATGTAAGTAGCAAGTATTGAACTCCCAACCTTGGGGTTAATGAACTAACCAATCAACAAACTATTCCAAGGGGGACTAATTGGGATCCTAATATTTCATTGTCAATTTACAGAATGAGTTTTCGTTAACATTTTTGGTACCGCTAATTTTGTACCTCCATGGCTATATATACATATCTATACATATTCACTTATTTTCGAAACCTACGGATAGCGCGTAATGACTTAAAGTACATTAAGAGTGGGTTCAAAAGACTCACCGTTCTTCGTAGTGGCTGGACTAAGAGAGCGAGAGATTCCGTAAATATCCGTAATAAAAGCTATGGCTTTGAGCTTTGGACTCCCCTTCTATATAGTGATATTATTCTTTCTATATTTCCTTTCTTAAATCTCTAGAATAAAAATGTGATTGTGTGTGTGTGTGTGTGATTGAGAGTAAATGAGAGAGAGAGAGAGAGAGAGAGAGAGAGAGAGAGTGTATGTGTTTACTACTGAAATGTGTTTATATAGGATTTCAAGGGTGAAGAGTTTGGTAAGGCATGTGGTTAAAATGCAAGCACACCACATACATAATTTGAACCATGCAAATTAGGCTTGTGGTAAGTTAGGCTTGTGGTAAAAAATCAAGCACACACTAGTCTAAATCTAAGCCATGTAAAGATCTCAATCAATAACTAACTTGTGGTTTAAACATCAAAGAGTTAAGTAAGGCATGTGGGTTGATACATAAACACACAGGTCATAATTTATATCCACATGATTTTGATGATTGAACATCAATCAGTCAATTGATTAGTTATGTTAGTTAATTCAGTCCAGTTAGTCCAATTTGGTCAGTTAGCTAATTAAAATGACCCAAATAAAATTATTAGGGACAAAAATGTAGGCGACGTGATATTATATTTTATTAATGGTTCTAATCCCAAATCATAGGGTAACTTAGGGGCGCAGTCTTAAGTAGTAATAACAAAATTAAAATTACTAAGGGTTGTAAAATTAAAGGCATTGCATTATTAAATGTTAACACAAATATTATTTATTTATTAAAAATAATACCATAACTACAAATAGTACACACTAATAAAATAGAAAATGACATTTTATTTATTATTAGGGACGCGAAAGTACATGTTGCTACACTATTTCCTTAACTTATTACTCTACTAGCTATAAACTTGTGCCTAAAGGCATTATTAAATAATTTAATCATGGGTACCTTCGGTCAATAACTAACTTCACGTAGTTTTGGTACTAGATAATTTTACGTGCTTTCGGCACTTTCTGATAAATTATGACAAAACCATTCTGTAGACAATTCGTAAGCCAAATGCCAAACAACTATTTAGCCAAACAACTCTTAAGTTGTGTTTGGTAGGAGGGATAGAAAAGTGGAAGGAAGGGAAGAGAGGAGGGATGGCAGAGGTATCCCTAAGGAAAGGAGGAGAGTATTCCCTCCTCTTGTTTGGTTAAAAAAGATAGAAGTGTGGAAGGAAAGAATGGAATATTGTGTACTTTACTATTATACCCTTACATTATATTAAATGTCATTTTCTTTAAGTGATGCTATTGCCACTCCATCATTGAACCAATGCACTCTATGGTGTCACTCTTAAAGAATGTGGTATCATGCATGTATACATTGCATACATGGCACCACATGCTCTGAGAGTCGTACCATGGAGTGTCTTGGTTCAATGATAGAGTGGAAATAACAATTCTCCATTCTTTTAGGAGAAAAAAAGTCAAAAGATAAAGAGAAGCTTTTTCTCTCTCCTAATCCGTCCACTTTAGATGGATTGAAATATGTGGGCAAGGAGGAAGGTAGCATACATTCCCTCTTCTCCTCCCTCCCCTCCATCTTGCCTTACAAGTGATTCTAACATCTTTACTCCTCTCTTCTATCCACTCGGCCTCTCCTTCCTTCTCGTCTTCACTCAAACCAAACATGGCATTAAGCCAAAAATAAGTTTTTCCAAATAAAATTTAAAAAATCTAAGTTAGGGTACGTTTGACTTGTGGTTAGGAATTAGGGGATGTTTGGGTTAAGATTGGGCTTAGGGGCTGTTTGGAGCATCACAAAATAAGTCATTCACAATATGAAAACCCAAGGTAAGTTTTCCAAAAAGTTAAAAAAAAAAATAGAAGTGGCCTGAAAAAAAATTGCCGAATTTTAGAGGAGAAATTCCAAATTAGGGGAAAATCTAAGAAATTTTGGTGCATTAATATAAACACACAAAAATGGGAACAAAACAAGGGAATAATTAAGAATCCTAGTCATCAACATACACTGAAATGCCACTTTTTGTCCTAGTTAGCACATAGATGAGATCCCTTATTATATAGATTGTTTTCCACCATCTCTAAAAATACCATAAAAAAAAGCTGGTGATAGAGGCACCTTCATTTTTTAAATTAGAGCACCTAAATTTAAGTTAAAAAAAATCAATTTTTTACCTTTTACTTTAATTAGTAAGGCCACCTCACTTATTTTACTATATATTATATGCATAACTATATTTTACATCCTCTTAGTTTGCCCTTTATGTCAATTTGGTCCATGTAGTTTAGAAAGTGTCATTCTAGTCTCGGTAGTTTCATAAGTGTGTCATTTTAGTCATTCGAACACTTTTTGTGGCAAATTTTTACTTTCAGTGACAAAATTATTCATTACTAAAGGACTTATTGAACTTATTGACATTGTTATGAGGGACTAAAGTGACATTTTCTAAATTACAAATGACCAAGCTACAGGGACAAGCACAACAGACATAATTAGGTATTATATATTTTCATAAATTTTATAAAATTAAAAGATATAATAGTTTTGGTACTTGCAACAATGTTACTTGCAATCATAGAGTTTTATAACAGTTGAACTTACTAGTAATCCTTCTTTCAGTGCAAGAATCTTTGCAGTTTCTATGGCTTTGTCACTTGATATTTGGATATCATACGACCATTAGAATATACAAAAGGAAAAACGATGTGGCTGCTAAATTGCGATATGTATAAATCTGGAATAAATACTAGGGGTGAAACGGTTCGGTTCGGTTCAATTTTTTTCGGTTTTTTGGCACTAAAAAACCGACCGACTATGCTCGGTTAGGGCGGTTTTGTCGGTTTTGTTCGGTTTTTGGCTTATTGTATATTTGAAAAAACCGATCGAAAAGCCTCGGTTTTTTCGGTTCGGTTTCGGTTTTCGATTTTTGTCGGTTTGGTTTCACCCCTAATAAATATGACCCATGCCAAACACACACACAGACACGCAAACATAATTTCACCATGAAGTGTAATAAATTGATGCAAAGAAACAACCTCGAAACCTAATATGGGCAACTTCATATTATTATATAAATTATACTCAGGAGGATCATGTGACACCTATCGAGAAGAGAGAAGAATCACAATTAGTGAAAATAAAAAAACTTATAAGAAGAAGACGATGAATACAGATTATGAGTTAATAGAGAAAGAAATCAGAAGTAGCCAATGATTTGGAAATAAACGAGGAGAGAGACACAAAGAGATAATATATAGTAAAATAAGTAAGGTGTCTTTACTAATTAAAGTAAAAGGCAAAAAACTAATTTTTTTAACTAAAATTTAGATGCCCTAATTAAAAAATAGAATTTTAGTATAAAATACCTCAAATTGGACTTAATGGGTTTAAAGTCAGTCCCGTCTTTTATTTTATTCTAAACTCCACCATCACTGAAACTTTTCCCAATCAAACCCTTCACCAATTTAAATGAAAAAATCAAAGACAAGAATACCCTTTGGGGTTTCTCTCAACCTAACTGGTCTCCACACACGATGAGAGAGAGAGAGAGAGAGAGAGAGAGAGGGGGAGGACCACGACAGTCGGCAATCGATGACGATGGGGGGTGACAATCAGCCGCAGCCGGCGATGAATACACAACAAAATATGTGGATTGGTCATGTCGACGGTGGAGGCAGAATTGGCGACATTATATACATAATGAGATAGTGTAAGTTTTTCAATCCCTCTCATTTTTCCAAACTGTTTTACCAAACTGATCTCAATTGGTATTACTCTGGTTTGTATTTTCCTATTGAAAGAGAATTGGAGGTTGTGGCTTGTTTGGGGGAGGCGAACCCAGATTGGAGGTGTGGGTGCTTTTGGGGTGCTTGTGTAATACTAATGGGGCTTGTATATCTATTATATGTGAAATTATGTAACCTAAGTGGGTTAGTTTAGGTTCTATTTGGTTGGGATTTTTGTGCTGTGCTCATTTTGTGAAATTTACAGTATGATTTTTTTATTTTATGCCACATTTGATCATTGGGCATTTTTTTTTTTTTTTTTTTGCTTTTGGCTGGGACATTATATGAAACAATTGTGTAAAATTTCACATAACGTTTTTAATATAAAATTTCAGGTGTTGGAGTGAATTTACATGACCTTTTCTTTTCACAAATTTCACAACTATTTATGTGAAATTTCACATTGCAAAAAAGTTGTGTGAAATTTTACACTGAAAAAGTTGTGTAAAATAAAAAGTTGTGTGAAAATTCACCTAATTAATTCTGGAGAAATACTGAGATAACCACTATTTCTTACATTCTGTCTCTTTCTGGAATGAAATTTTCGTACATAGATTCATACGCGGCTATAGAGATGAGACAGAGGACCGTCGATGACTGTGTGTGAGATTTGATACATATGTGGCGTCGTAGCATGTCTTTACAAAGAACTGAAAGTGGCAAATGCAACAATGTGCATGGGAGCAACGCTTGTTGGGCCTGAGTACATAGCTTTCTACATTATTTTTTCACTCATAATTACTCTTCACCTTTTCTCTCCTTTGTGCCAGTGAAGTTTGAAGGTGATGTGGAGATGTGTTATGTGAAATTTCACATAACCATTGTGTTAAACAAAAGTGAGTTAATTGTTTGAGAAGAATTTTTTTGCTTTATTCATTGTGTGAAATTTCACAATAAAAAAAGTTGTGTGAATTTCACATAAGTCATAACCATTATGTAAAACAAAATTGGGTTAATTGTTTGAATAGAATTTTTTTGCTCTGCTCGTTGTGTGAAATTGCACATAAGTCATAGCCATTATATAAAAAACATAAGTGGATTAATTGTTTGAGAAGAATTTTTGTGCTTTGCTCGTTGTGTGAAATTTCATAATGAAAAACTTGTGTGAAATTTCACACAACCATTATATAAAAACCAAAGTGGCCTAATTTAGGCTTCGTTTGAGAGGAATTTTTGTGCTTTGCTCGTGTGAAATTTCACACTGAAAAAAGTTGTGTGAAATTCTCACTTAAGAAATTCTAGAGAAACAGTGAGGCTACCACACTCTCTCTTTATCTCTTTCTCTTTCTGGTATGAAATTTCACTAAAAAAAAGTTGTGTGAAATTTCACATAATTTTTTTATGTGAAATTTCACATAATTTTTTTTCCTAGAATTTCGTAATGACAGTGGTACTTATTTGATAGATCTTATCGAATAAATTCTAAAAATATAAATTTTACAAAAGAATAATTTTTGGATTGAAAGTTATGGATTTTTATAGTTTGAAAGAAAATAAAGTCGCTTCGGTGTGAGTGACTGCGTATGATAAAGGTTAAATGAGGAATTGAGATATAGCTATAGCGAATGAGTAGTTTTGTTTGTCAAAATATTGATGGAGTTTTGAATGGGGCATTAATCAAGAGAGTTTTGAAATTTTCTCAAAAAAAAAAAAAAAAGGAAAATTACTTAGTTATGTGAAATTTCACATAACGTAATGTTATGCTTCCTAATTTTCTGTCCTATATTGGTTTCCAACACATATAGTGGGACCACCTGTGTTGGAAACCGATCTAGGATATAAAATTTGAAAAACATAGCGTTACTCATTCATAAATGTTATGTGAAATTTCACATAATTAGCCGAGGTGATGATCCTGCTGCTAAATCTGGTTCTGGTGTATTTTTGTACTGACTGGTTTTGGATTCTTCTTGGCAATTTTTTGGGTGTTGGGGTCTGGATTGTCCTCAAGTTTTGTTGGGGAATTGTTTTCTCTTGGTTTTGGCAAGTAATTTGGCATGTCTGCAGAATTTGGTAACTGCTTAGCTAGAGGTTTTGGTCTTTGATCTCTGCAGAATTTGTGTGAAGTTGGTTGCTGCTTCGTTGGGGTTTGCTACTCAATTGGTGAAATGAAGTACTCATAGCTCATGTTGATACAAAGGGTGAGAACAAATTGGTGTCGTGGATTTTTGAATATGAGAAGCTGAGAAAGGATGCCCAGATCCTGAAACATTGATGGAATTTTGTATTGGTGGCACTAAAGATATTGAAACTCATCATCTCTAAGGTCAGACACTCGGAGAATTGTTGAGGTTCTGCTTGTTGCTGGTTTTACTGGAGTTCAATGTGGTGCGGCTGATTATGTTTTCTAAATGGGGGCTGCCTACTGTAGAGGTTGCTTCTTTGATCATGGTTTCGATGGTTGAGGGCGATAGAAATTCTTTTATTGATTGTGGCTGTGTTCTTCAAAGCTATCTGAGGCGAAGACGGATTCTTTGCTAAGCTCTGTTCGGGTTGTTCCAGCAATAACTAGCATCAAAGAGAATAATGTGGGGTTTAATAATGGCGTTGAACAACATTTCGATGTGATAATATTCGCAACTGGATACAAAAATTCCGCTAAGAGTTGGCTTAAGGACTATAGCTATGTGCTTACTGGTGAAGGTCAGCCAAAAAATAGTTTTCCAACTCATTGAAAAGGGTGAGAATGGGTTGTATTGCACTGGTTTCTGAAGGAGAGGGCTGGTTGGAGTGTCCAATGATGCTATAGCAATTGCTGATGATATTAAAAAGGATATAAGTGCCCCAAAATAGAAGATTTGCTGCCGTATGCAAACTTTGATGCTAGTTTGCA
This sequence comes from Hydrangea macrophylla, assembly GCA_033977485.1. Taxonomy (NCBI): domain Eukaryota; kingdom Viridiplantae; phylum Streptophyta; class Magnoliopsida; order Cornales; family Hydrangeaceae; genus Hydrangea; species Hydrangea macrophylla. Next base: position 110,180,350 of record CM066990.1, on the reverse strand, counting down.
TTTTACTCTATCTTGTTTCTACTGAATTGCCGTATGGAATTTTTTATTTATGAAGACAATGGACTACTTTTCATGGCTGAGGGTGGATTTTCTACTTAATTTAGCAGTTTTCTTGTTGTTTATGGCTTTTAGGCTGATTGGTTTTGAAGTCATGTTGGTTTAGTCATGTGCAATTTTTGGATGTCAGTTGTAAGGTGTGATCTCCTTTTCCCATGGTTATGCCATGATGATAAAAAAGTTAATCCTGAGCAACAAAAAAAAAGTGTAATATTGTTATATATATGGATAAATTATAAATAATGTGAAACTTGAAATTTTCACATAATCATTATTTGGATGGGGCATTAATTAGAAGAGTTAGAAATTTTCTCACAACAAAAAAATTGAAATATGAATAGTTATGTGAAATTTCACATCACATAATGCTATGCTTCCCAATTTTGTATCCCAAATTGGTTTGCTACACATATGGCAATAGGCCCATTGGATTTTCATTGGAGGATGTTGAAATAACCCCACTGCTATTGAAGGTGGTCTCACTACCCTGTGTGCTGAAAACCAATTTGGAATGTGAAATTTCACACAACTATCTATGTGAAATAGTGTGAAATTTGTGAAAAGAAAAAAGTTATGCGAAATTTCACATAACTAGCTATGTGAAATTTTACACAATTAGCTATGTGAAATTTATGAAAATAAAAAATCATGTGAAATTTCACATCATATAATGCTATGCTTTCCAATTTTATATCCCAAATTGGTTCGCTACACATATGACAATGGGCTCACTAGATTTTTGTTGGAGGATGTTGAAATAGTCCCACCATTATTGAAGGTGGTCCCACTACCCTATGTGTTGAAATAATAGACCATTGTAAAAAGAAAAAAGTCATGTGAACTTTACTTTAGTGTTTGAAAATTCACGTAACTGGTTATGTGAAATTTGTGAAAAAAAAAGAGCAATGTGAAATTCATTGCAAGATTTGAAACTTCTCACAGCTAGTTATGCAAAATTTTAGTGAAAAGAAAAAGTTTAGTGAAATTCATTCTGAAATTTCATATATATATATATATATTAATTGTTATGTGAAATTTATGAAAAAAAAAAGTTATGTGAAATTCACATTAATAGAGTTATGTGAAACTTCACAAAGTTTAACAAGTAAGGATAAAAACCACAAAGTTCTTAAAAAGTAAGGAATAAGGATAAAAATCACCCCAAACAAGCCCTACCCAAAAATGTATGAATCTGCTACTCATCCTCACTTAAACCATTTTACAAACACATAACCTACCAAGCGACTAGCCTACAAATGCTTTCTGATCCTGCTTTAGCCTAATATGATGAATAGATGTGGTGCACAATGTGTTATAATCAAACATCGAAAGTAGCTCCTCCCCTGATTTTACAAGTTCTCATTTTCACTTGGAGAGGACACACTAACTTAAACACCCATCAATTCAAAACAAAGCATATAATATGGAAAAAAAAGAAGTTAAAAACTGGTAGCAACTATCTGATTTATCTCCCAGATGGCTTCTACTAAAGCTTTCAACATATACATTTGTCTTTCAGAAATCATTTTCGTAATATTGTCTTTCAAGTTTCAAGCATAAGCCTTTTGTAACTTGCAGCACCATCATTTTTTTCTCCTAAAGTTGGCCCTCAAGTGAAATTAACAAAACCCAAAATCAATTCTTCACTTGTTCTTCCATGTTCACTATAATCAAAATACTAAGAAGTTTGAAACTAATCGATTTTCTAGAACAATAAACTGAGTACATTAATAATTCCACATTTAGTCAAATTAAGTCAGAGAAGAAGAAGAATAAGAGAACTCACTACTCACAGTTAGAATGTTAGTAAAAAAAAAAAAAGAAGGCATAAATAAGCTCAAACTTAGTACTATATCACAACTTTTTCAGATGGAAACAGCTTAATTACAGAGTGGAATACAAATAATTCAAAATCAATCTTCCATATCTTACTTGTTAATTATAGCCCTTCCCTAAGCAGTTGAGACATCGATGTATCCTACAATCAAGAACCACAATCTCCAATTCCAATCCCTTCTCAAGATTCAAACTTCAACCCATAAATCTTAAGGTGTTCACAGACCAAATTTTTTATTAACAAAGTAAGTGACAATCACTGACCTGTTTCCATCACAACTAGGGCAAAGCCACAGGATCATAAAATGGTGGCCATTTTATTGTTGAATTCACGTATCTGGTTATGTGAAATTTGTGAAAAAAAAAAGAGTAATGTGAAATTTATTGCAACATTTGAAATTTCTCATAGCTAGATATGAGAAATTTTAGTGAAAAGAAAAAGTTTAGTGAAATTCAGTCTGAAATTTCATATATAAATATTAATTGCTATGTGAAATTTATGACAAAAAAAAAGTTATGTGAAATTCACATGAATAAAGTTATGTGCAACTTCACAAAGTTTAACAAGTAAGGATAAAACCACAAAGTTCTTAACAAGTAAGGAATAAGGATAAAAATCACCCCAAACAAGCCCTACCCAAAAATGTATGAATCTGCTACTCATCCTCACTTAAACCATTTTACAAACACTTAACCTACCAAGCAACTAGCCTACAAACGCCCCCAAGCACTCACCTGCATTAAGCCAGACAAGCAACCATTCTTGAGATAGAGGTGAAATTTCACAAGGAATCGACGAACTCATTCATAAAGACTTCAAGCGCATTAATGGAAATTGAAATTTCCAACAAAAAACATAGTCGGCAAAAACACAATCAGAACAAAAAAAATGGTGGAGTAGTGGTATTATATATAGTTGAGATCAGTTTGGCATCACCACTCTTCCAATCCATCTCAACCTCTGCTTCTACGCGTCCTCCATCGACGGTACCGTCTCACTCTACCGTCTTTGCACGTAGCCGCCTCGCGCGCCATCGCTTCCCATCCTCCTTCTCCTCCATTACTCACAGCCGATTCATAGAAAAAAAACAAACTACAAGTGTGTCGAGCTTGGTCACAACAATTCAGATGCCATAGTGTACCTTGCCGGCCAAAGCCTCCTTTTCTGGTCACCATCTCACTGCCGAATCATGCGGGAGTGTACATGCCGTTGTTGATCGGCCATCGCCTCCTTTTCTGGTCACCATCTCACTGCCGAATCATGCGGGAGTGTACATGCCGTTGTTGATCGGCCACCGCCTCCTTTTTTGGTGAGCATTTGGGGTGATTTGGGGCGAACGAAATGAGCAGACTGTTGACCTGTGGTATAAGGGCGGAGAGAGAAAGAGGGTTTTAGAGAGAGAGAGAGAGAGAGGGGGGTACAAGTATAACACTGCTGTTGAGATGGAGAGCAAGTCCATGGGCTTGTCAGATATTTAATTAAGCGCGAGGGGTAAACTTGTCTAACCAAAAAATAATGGAGTTGACTGTAAAAAGTTTTGTTGACTGAATTAAAGAGTGAAAAAGCATGGTGTAAAGGATTTTCGAGTAAATCTCCCATTAAAAAATGAAAGTGTCTTTATCGCCAACCTAAAAAAAGGTTTCAACATACAATAGGAAGTTGAAAATAGAGGAAGGAAATGCACTGTTTGACTAATTTGACCTAAAGTTTGACCCGAAAACCAAAGCGCCGTTGCAACTTTGAAATATTTTTTTATAAATATTAGAGGTCAATAGCTTTCAAACGTCATAGCACTCATAATATTCAGACTCAAAGCGGATTTACTATGAATTTTCAAAGAGGAAAAAGGCGATCAAATCGGCTTTGACCACAAGCACTGGAAATTTTTCTAAAGTGACACGACTCCGAACAAATTTTCTTTATGAAAAGTCAATATATTTCCAACGATATATCACAAGCTTAATTGAAGTTCATATGCATTTTCTGTGAATTTTGGAAGAAATATGACCTTTTCGCGAATACCAAAAGTTCCAGAGGCCTAAATGCAAAATAGGGTAGGGGGGTTGACTGATGCCGCGGCTTTGGCCCACTCTGACCCCATTTTTGTAATTATTTTTGGGGGTGTTTTCATGAATTTCAAAACTAAAACGATGTAGTTTTAATCTCCATTACTTTTGGACCAATGTTAAAGCTTTTAAAACTCCAATTTTCCCCCAATTCTGCCAATATAAAACAACCCCCCCCCCCCCCCCCCACCCCCCACCCCCATGCATGGCTACTGTCGGCGGCTACTGTGCGGAGCAGAGGCGGTAGTTTGAGAGAGACTCTGGCTGCAAATGAATTTTAATAACCCCCAGACCCCTATACATGCCTAGTATTGTCTAGACCGCTAGAGACAAAATACCCAAAGATCATTCAGCCACCGCCCAATCCGAATTTTGAGACTCTCTCTTCTTCCAATGCATTTCCTAAAACCCATGATGCTAGAGCTAGGCTAACAATCACCGAACACTAATTTTGATGTCAACTTCTACATCACCATCACCATCACTATCCTGAAGAAAGATTTTGAGTTCCAACTTCTACATGAGCATGCAATGCATGGTTAGTTCTCATCTGTAGTGATTTAATTAATATAAACCTTTTGAGGAAATGGAAACTGAAGGAGAATCAGCAAAAATAGAAGGGAGACAGTTCTTTAACTTGATTATTGATTAACAAACATATTAAAGAATAATGATCATCTGATACCACACAAGTTTATCAGATTCCTCGTACTCACTAAAACTAAGTCGGAAAGGCAAATCTGAATAAGAAGATTACACAGAATGATGAACGTCAACATACTACACCAAAGATCAACTATGAGGTATAATCCAACTCTGTAAATACAATAGTTACCTCCTTTCTCTGAATGAAATTGATAATTTCTAAATAGCCATATTAAGAGACCTTTTCATGCGCTCTTAACAATTTGGTTGGAATGTGTATTTTTCTATACATCATAAGAAGTGTATGATATCACCAGAAGACCGATGCACTAAAAATACTCAAAGTCGACATAAGGAGGATCGTTAACATTCGAACTACCCTTGCTTCTATCAACTCCAATTTCTGCAATTTTCTTGTCAACTTGGACTGCTCCTTCTTTACTGGAAAAATATGCAAAGTCAACAGGTTCAGGTATGTGAGGCGGCATGGCACTCCTCACTAGAGCCCAGTTCACACCCTCGAAGAATGGGTGTTGTTTTATTTCTGTAGCGCCCCTTTTATAAGCAATTCGCTTATTTGGTTCCTTCACTAAGAGTCCCCTTATAAGATCACGTGCCATAAAGCTGACTTGCGGAGTTTCTGGAAATCTTAATGGTTGCCCCACGACATTAAAAAGTGTGGCACGATTTCCTGAGCCCTTAAAAGGGGTTGCACCATGCAACAGCTCATATAAGAAAATGCCAAATGTCCACCAGTCTACTGCACTGCCATGACCCTCTCCACGTATAATCTCTGGGGCTAGATATTCATGGGTCCCCACGAATGACATAGAGCGCACATTGGTGGGCTCTGCCATTAGTTCAGGGAGGGACCCTCCAACAAAGAGACCAAAATCTGATTTTGATTTTCGATTCTTCTTTGTAGGTAGGATGCGAGGGAGAAAATTTGATGGTTGGATACAACCATGCACCGCATACTCATCATCTAAAATGCCACCACCACCACTGCCTCCTCCATTGCCTGCATGTACGGATGAAGACTTGACCAGAGTCGGACTTACGGAGCAACGAAGAGAGAGGTCAAAATCCGAGAGCATGATATGACCTTCATCTCGTACAAGCACATTTTCAGGCTTCAGATCCCTGTATACAATGCCTAGCATGTGCAAATACTCGAGTGCCAACAACACCTCCGAAGCAAAAAACCTGCTCAAGTAAAATGATCCAAAAAGGAAAAAAGATATATCAAACCGACTTACTAACACCTAGTAACATCTAAGAGTCCCAGAAGGAACTCAATCAAGAAGGCAACAGAGATCATTATACTTAACCTGAGCAATCATTCGTAACGCATAATATATTGATTACATTACTGCGTCAAACTTTGATTACAAGCAAATCATTAGGCTCTCCCAAAGAAACACCAATCATTCAACTCATGGCCTAACACTCAACAAGAAACATTCTCTCCCGCATCTTACGGGCACCATTTGTTTCAATACTATACGGACTATTCGTTAGGTGGCATAATTGCCATGTGTTCATTAACTGTGTAAGACCTTTGACAGCCAGTACTCAAGAATAAATATGCTGATATTATAGAAAAAAACAGCTTTAAAATGTAATTTTCAAGAGCCAACCAATAAGAGGTCATCGGAGAAGATGCCAAATATAAGTGTGGAAAAAAGCTATTATTGAAAGTTCTAAAGAAGTACATCAAATTTTTGAAAGATGAATGTAGTTATACTAGGATTAGGAAAATAAATAAGGGCGTCGTAAAACTGAAAGATGAATGCAATTATAATAAGATTAGGAGTGCCGATTAGAGATGATCTAGTACAAAAAGGACCATTATTCAATGGTGGTCCCGCTTTCGCAGGTTGTTAGAAGGATGTGTCCAGGGGAGGAGTGCATCTGAATCTTGTGATAGCCGTAAACCTCTAAAATTGAAAGAAAATTTTTGTAGGATAGTACCTAGACATGCCACGCTTCATAGTACAAAATATTGAAATATAACATTACTGAAACTAGTGGACCAAAACTCCAACATTTGACATGAATTTTCGGTAAACCATGAAGAGATTAAATAAAATGAATTCATTCATGACATGGTAGAAGTAGCACACATTCAACTAAAAATAATAGAAATCTGACTAAAATGCCTCTCGTTTATTCCATAAGACCACTGATTGCGCCTAGTAATATAATTAATAGTATTAAAGTTTAGAGCAATGCCAGGGTAAGCCATAGACCAAAATTGATTTCTGTTAGGTTCGCAAAGAAGATATACATGATAGTGTGGTTAGAGTGGGACTACTGTCCTAGACAGAGGAGTGAGAAAATGAGGTTTATCTAGCTGATCTCAACTGTTTTGGACAAGGTTTTATTGAGAGCTGAGGTGAGTTAAGTTCATGACATAGGTATTGCGATGTTTTGTATAACTCAACAAGTGCAGACCAAATGGATGTGACCCGGATCCCCAAATATTTTGAGTAAAGTATTGTGGTGTTTGGTATGCGACAAAATTTGCAGCCTATGTTGTGCTTCTGAGATAGTTCTATAATTTAAGGTGAGGAAGTCAATCCAATACAAGTTGAGGCAACAAAGAGAGCAACAGACTGAACACACGCTTAAGCATGAAGCCAACTCTATAGCGCAACTTGAAGAAAATGGCATAAGTTAAGTCTCTTGGAGACGGTCATCATCTACCAAATAAGGAAGCTAACTGTTGGAATATATTTTGATTATTGTCAAACCCAATCACGGGTTTTTAGGAATAGATTGATTATGATTGATTGTAATCTATTTATTTACTTTCTTTATCTTTCCTTTTTTGGTTTTCGTAGTTTGTATATAAACCCATACATATTGGATGAATAATACATTGAAAATTATTCCTCCTCTCTTTCTTTTTGGTATCAGAGCAAAACCTAGCCTCTCTCTTCCCACAACCTCACCCGCCGCACCACCTCCACATCTCGGCGCAACCCTACCAGCCACCACCACCCTTCGCCGCAAGTCCTCAGCCCCCCTCCACCTCTCGGCGACCCTCCCCAGCCCCTCTACCCCTCGCCGCAAGTCCTCAGCCACCCACAGCCCTCGCCGACCCTTCAGGGTCCCTCGCCGACACTTGTCGGCCCTCTGTTCATCAGCGGCAGCTTGTCCTGCCGCCGCCTGCCCCTACGTGGGCCTTTTTCGCATTCGTGTGATGCATTAGAGCCCTAGTGCTCTTCTCCTCTTATTTGCTTCCGATTCTCTACAATTCTGTTGGCTTTTATCCGGATTCAGACATCCCAATATGACTGACGGTAAGGACACTGCTATACCTGTACGCCCAGATCTGTCGCTCTCCCAACACACCCCTGCTCATAGGGTTACGAGCGTGTTGTTGAATGGAAGGAACTTCGCTGCTTGGTCTCGTTCTTTTCGTCTTTATCTTGGCAGACGTGGCAAGTCTAGGTGAATATTGGATACTGAACCGAAGCCAGCAATCTCTGATCCCGCATTTGCACAGTGGGATATTGATAACTGTACCATATTAGGATGGTTGTTTAACTCTATGGAGGATCGGATCTATCATATGTTCATGTTTCATGACACCGTTCACAATCTGTGGACTTCTTTGACTCAGATGTATGCCCACGAGTGCAATGACTCCCGTATCTTTGAGCTTTATTAGGAGGTTGCCCACGCATCTCAGCTTACATTGGGTCTTTCCGTTGCCGATTATTTTGGCTATCTTCAATCACGTTGGGAGGAATTGGCTCAGTATGAGCCCCTTAGTGAGTTTCCACCCGAGGCAGCCACCATTGCTCTTCGACGTCTCAATCGCCAGCACACATACCAGTTCCTGATGGGTTTAAAACCTGAGTTCGAATCTCTTCGTACCCAGATTTTAAATTCCTCACATTTGCCCTCATTATTTGAGGCCTTTGCCACTCTTGATGGTGATGAGCGTCGTCGACGCCTGATATCTCCTGCTTTCCTTGAGCCATCCCCAGTGCCGGACCAGATGGCTCTTGCTGCCCCGTCTGGACCTTTCACCCGCCCTCCTGGTTCTGGTAATCGCCCATTCTGCACTCACTGTGGTATTCTTGGTCATGTCAAGGATCGTTGCTTCAAGCTTCATCCTGAACTTCGGGAGAAGCCTCCTCGCAATAAAGGAAAGGTCCCAGCTCGCACTGCTGCTATTGTTGAAACAACACCTACTCCGGATCTTCTCCAACTACAGACTCAGATTGGTCAACTTCAGTCTCAATTGGGATCATTACTTCAGCAAGGTTCTCAATCTGGCACTACTCCCACTGCTACTCTGGCCTCAGGTACATCTTCTACTACCCTCCATGTTGGGTCTAGCAACCCCTCTTGGATTCTGGATTCCGGTGCCAGTGATCATATGACTGGTGAGTTGTCTTTATTTTCCTCCTCTCTGGTTCCCATCTCCCAGCCTGTCCGGATTGCTGATGGGTCTACTATCTTTGTAAAAAGTAAAGGTGATATTTGTCTCTCTCCAAGTATCACTTTATCTTTTGTTCTTCATGTCCCTTCATTTCCTTGTAATCTTCTCTCAGTTAATCGTCTTGCCAAATCTCTCAATTGTGCAGTTGTGTTCTTACCTGATTGTTGTCTCTTGCAGGACCGGATTTCGAAGAAGATTTTTGGCAAAAGATATGAGCGGGATGGCCTCTACTACTTCGGTGATCCACCTGGCGGGAGTTTAAGTTTGTCGTCTTCGAGTCTTCAAGCATCAGTTTTGCCTAATTATGAGTCGTCTAAGTCGTCTTGGTTTTCTTTCGAGTCAATAAAATTGTGGCATGCCCGCTTGGGCCATGCTAACTTTACTTATCTTTGTTAACTTTTCCCATTATTAAATAAGTCCTGCCAGAAATTTAAATTTAGTTGTGTGGTGTGTGAATTATCTAAACATACTCGTTCTCAGTATATACCTTGTATGCATCGTGCTCCATCTATGTTTGATATTATTCATACTGATGTATGGGGTCCTTCCCTAGTTACTGCTATTTCTGGGCACCGTTATTATGTTACATTCATTGATGACTACACTAGGTGCACATGAGTTTATTTGCTTAAAAAGAAGTCTGAAGTTTTTTCCTTGTTCTTTAATTTTTTGCAAATGATTAAAACTCAATTTAGCACAATGGTCCGTCATTTGCGTTCTGATAATGGTAGGGAATATATTACTAATGAATTTCGGGCTACGCTTAATAAGCATGGAATTCTCCAAGAACTCACCTGTCCTTATACTCCAGAGCAGAATGGTGTGGCGGAACGAAAGAACCGCTCCATCATGTCTGTTGTTCGGTGTCTTCTTTGCGGGATGAATGTACCCAAATACTTCTGGCATTTAGCTGTTCTTACTGCCACTTTCCTTCTCAATCGAACTCCCAGTCGTGTCCTACAGGGCAAGGCACCAATGCAACTTCTTCAGCCTGACAAAACTCTCTTCCCTATTTTACCCCGTGTGTTTGGTTGTACCTGTTTTGTCCAGAATCGTAGTCCCACTCGGACCACATTAGACAATAAAGCTGTCCGCTGCATCTTCCTTGGCTATTCACCTATGTCCAAAGGTTATTGGTGTTATGACCCAGTCACCCGTCATATGTATTATTCTATGGATGTTACGTTTATGGAAGATACTCCATTTTTTGCAGGTTCTCATGCTGTCTCTACTCCTTCTCCAGATGCCTTATCTGAAAATGTTGAGTTGCTTCCGCGTCCAGTTCCTCTATTTGAACCATCTCTGGAGACTTCCTCCTCGCTTCCTCCGGTCATTATCACCGCTCCCACTCAGGTGTATTCTCGCCGGCCTCCTGCTCAGACTCCACTGCCAAGATCTTCCACGAAATCTGGTAATGCTTCTACTTCTTCACCTACTAGACAATCCACCCGGCTTTGCCGGCCCACTAACCGTTATGGTTTCTCTGCTAGTACTAATCATTCTATTGCTCAGTATGTGTCTTACCAGGGCCTTTCAGACTCCTATTGCTCCTTTCTTAGTCAGGTTGATTCCACATCCATCCCTCGGTCTGTCTCTGAGGCACTTCAGGATCCACAGTGGGTAGCTGCCATGACTTTGGAAATGGATGCACTTCAACGTAACCAGACTTGGGAACTTGTGTCTTTTTACCCCCAGGTGAGAAAACAGTTGGGTGCAAGTGGGTCTTCACCATTAAATATCAGGCTGATGGTACTATTGAGCGATATAAGGCCCGTCTTGTGGCTAAGGGCTTTACTCAGATTCCCGGGAAAGACTTCAGTGCTACCTTTGCTCCTGTAGCAAAATTGACTTCAGTTCGTCTTATTATCTCGCTGGCTGCCTCTTACTCTTGGCCCTTACACCAAATGGATGTCAAAAATGCTTACTTAAATGGGGACTTGGATGAAATTATCTATATGGATCCTCCACCTGGTTTTCGCGCTGAGGGGGAGTATTCAGGGAAGGTATGTCGTCTTCGGAAATCGTTATATGGACTTAAGCAATCTCCTCGAGCTTGGTTTAACCGGTTCAGTGATGTTATCTTATCTTTGGGTTTCACCCGGTGCCATTCTGATCATACTTGTTTTACGCATCGTCGACCTGATGGACGGACGGTTATTATACTGGTATATGTGGATGATATTATTATTACAGGGGATGAAGTTTCAGGTATTACTAAAGTCAAGAAGGCCCTTAGTCAATCCTTCGATGTTAAGGACTTGGGTTCCCTTCGATATTTTCTCGGGATAGAAGTTGCTCGATCTCGTCAGGGAATCTCACTCTCTTAACGAAAATATACTTTGGATCTTTTGCAAGATACAGGTATGATGGGGTGTCGTCCTGTCTCCACCCCCATGGATCCTAATCATAAGCTGTCCATTGAGTCTGGGGAACTTCTTCCTGATGCTTCGGTATATCAGCGGCTTGTTGGTCGTCTTATCTATTTGACCAACACCAGACCAGACATTACATTTGCAGTAAGTGTAGTGAGTCAGTTTATGCATGCGCCCCAATCATCTCACCTAGATGCTGTTCATCATATTCTTCGGTATCTCAAGACTTGTCCAGGTCTTGGATTATTTTACTCTGCAGGAACACAGTCTGGGGTGTCCTGCTTTACAGATGCAGACTATGCGGGATCTAAGAGTGATCGTCGGTCTACATCTGGGTTCTGCACGTTCTATGGGAATCATCTTATCTCGTGGAAAAGCAAGAAACAAGCTGTGGTTTCTCGTTCTTTCGCCGAGGCAGAGTATCAGGCCATGGCCCAGGGTACATGTGAGCTCCTATGGGTGCGTGCAATATTGAAAGAATTGGGTTTCCCAGTTAGTGGCTCTTCTACCTTATTCTGTGATAACAAGTCTGCTCTAATGCTTGCCTCTGACTCAGTTCTCCATGAACGTACGAAGCATATTGAAGTCGACGTTCACTTCATTAGAGAAAAAGTTCGATCTGGAATCATCATCCCAGAATTTGTGCCTTCCACAGATCAAACTGCCGATATGTTTACAAAGTGTGTTGGCCCTTCACTTCTACAGTCATCTTTGGTCAAGCTGGGTCTGATTAATATCTTTACTCCAACTCCAGCTTGAGGGGGAGTGTTGGAATATATTTTGATTATCGTCAAACCCAATCACGGGTTTTTAGGAATAGATTGATTATGATTGATTGTAATCTATTTATTTCCTTTCTTTATCTTTCCTTTTTTGGTTTTCTTAGTTTGTATATAAACCCATACATATTGGATGAATAATACATTGAAAATTATTCCTCTCATCTCTTTCTTCTCTAACAGAATTCAGATGAAGCAGAAATGTTCATTTTGGAGATCACCCATAATCAAAGTCACTTACGAAAAGATAATAAGTGTAGTTTTAAAGGTACTATGTTCTTAACACGGTTATATACTCCCCTTTGTGCAGCACAGGTTTCCCTCTTGTTCATATGGTAATGCAAGGGGTAATCATGAATGAGCAAAGGCAATGTCCCTATTCAAATAACTTTAAAACAAGTAAGAAGATGGATAGAAAAAGTAGTTAGTAGCCGCATTTTTTATTTTATTTTATGTTTTTGAGGTCAAAATGACAAACTGCATGCCCCTTCTTAGCGTGGGTTCAGGAGCCACATATTTAGCTTAAGCAAAAAAGTTGGGAATATAACAACTCAATACACACACACACACACACACACACATATCAAGAAAATCAGGGTTTAACAAGGCCGCCAACCTATCCCACCTTATTTTGTGCAGAATGGACTTGCAGTATATAGCTAAGCATACAAATACAAAAAAATGGCATAAATTGCATAATCAAGCCTGAAAACCCAAGAAGACAATACGGATGGCACACAAGAAACAGATATAGATCAGATAAAGCGCATTGGTACTGACCGAGCAGCTTCCTCAGTAAAACGCTTGTTGGGCTGCTTTTGCCGAAGAGTATGAAGATTACCTCCACTGCAAAATTCCATGACCAAGCAATAAAATTTTTCAGTCTCAAAGTATGAGTATAATGTAGGAAGGAATGGGTGGTCAAGAAGACCAAGAATCTCTCTTTCTGTTTGTGCTCTAAGTAGCTTGTTTCTACTAGCAAGAGACCCCTTGTCCATGACTTTCATGGCAAAGTAGGTATTGGTTCCTCTGAGTTCAACCAGATAGACACTTCCAATGTCACCATATCCAAGCCGCTTCAGGAGCCGGAAATGGCTGAGACCCAACGGAGAATCTTTGGAGCAAGCTGAGTTAATGGCATCCCATCGAACATCACCACCAGTATGGGGTCTAAGGGGTGCACTGGAGCTCTCTAAGCTATCACTACGGGAGCTATTTCCACTCCCACGGCCATGATTGGTGCCCAATTGACCACTTTTACTGTCACTTGTCTTTGTACTTCCTGGCATTGTTGTTGCTACCCCTGTTGCTGTTGCTGTCAGGAGTTCAGCTTTTGCAAACATCTTTGGACTAGGAAATGAGCATGGATTAGTGAAAGAGTTCTCACCAGTGTTCATGACTGCGTAAATTTTTTTGGAGTCAAATGGTTTCTTATTATTTGAAGTTGTATTAGTTTTGAGGATAGGGTCCATAGATCCAGGTCCGCATGGTGAATTATGAGTTAGTTTGACACTACTTTTCTCCATTCTTTGCATTTTCACAGGGTCATGTGGCGGGTTTGAGGTTGAACTGGAAGTACCCTTCTCAGCTAGATCCATGTTTTTAGGTTGACATGGTACTTCCGAGGACATGTAGCTCATCTGCATTACAATAGAAACATAGTTCTTTTTTCTTTTATTGCCTCATTAAATCACAAGGACTGCAAAGAACTCAAATATTAAAGAATTATTCAACCGGTAAAAACAAATATGTATCCTCAAACCAAGCGTAAACTATCAATAGTAAAAAAAAATGTTAATTCAAAAAGAAATTTTTTAAAAAATAAAAATAAAGCACCAAGCACAAATGGGTCTCATCTGAACAATGAGCAAGGTAAATTTATATGATCCAGTCCTTCGAACAATGGGGCAACTTAGTTTTATTGTAGCACCTTAAAAACAGAGCAGAGTCATGTGTGCGTGTGTGGTTGGATGGGGGAAGAAAAGGCAAAAGAGAGCTTTCAGCCTTTCAGTGCCTCTGAGCTGACCAATATATTCGATAGATAAAGGAAAGGGGGGACATGTCTCGTTTGGTTTTTCCTGGTCTGGCATGTGCAGTTTTAATACTGCCGCAATTGTGCAATCTGAGAATGATTTTGCAGGACAAAAATAACTGAGAAATTGAGAATAGACAGAAAATTATTGAAAGCAAACAGGACAAAATATGATCAGGAAAGGAACATATGCATAATGCTTGTCACTCATGTAGATTGCTAAATTTTCAAGTCTTCAGTAAATTAAATCTAAGTACTTATAGGCGAAAAATATAAACGTGTGAAATTTGATTTAGTATGCTTTCCTCTTTCACGGAATTGACCATACTTTTAAAAGTATAAATAAATTGTGCATGACTATTGAAGTGTCGGTTGGAATAGCCGGATGTAAAGAGCGTGGTCATTTAATTGCTGGTGTTGGAAAATATGAAAATGGTTGTGCCAGAGTGTTGAAGCGTGATTAAAGGCAAATGACGGTGGAGGTCAAGCTGGAGCAGAAACAATGGAAGTGTCGGCGATGGTGGATGTCAGGGACAGTGGTTTGTGGTTATGGGAATGGAAGTAATGATGACAATGGGGGCGAGAATGTTAATCTTGGCACAAAGTATCGATTAAAAGGAGGCTCATATTTGATAAGTTAGTTTATCCAAACACTAAAATTAAGAATGTTACCAGTGCAACAGGTCCCTACTAGAAGTAGAAGAAGGCTCATATTAAACCTAAAGAAAGTCAGACTTGCAAGTTGTAATTAAACCCCAGTTCTCGAAAGATTAGAAGGTCTCATGGAAGCAAACATCAAATGATTCAGCTTAATGTTGCATCCTATAAATCCTATATCTAGGTAAGCCCGTCTGATGATTGAACTGGCTATAATCGGAAAGAGACAGTCCCTCAAACAAGCAACCCCACCCCCACCCCCACCCCCCAAACAAAAAAAGAAGGCAAGAAAAAAGAAAAAAGAAAAACGAGTTTCAATAAATTAAGTATCAAATTTCAAAGTCCACACAATAACTTCCATGGAAAGAACATGGTTCAAGATGTTAAATTCATATGCCACCATAGAAGGACTTCTTTAGTGGGGTTTGATTGAACTTAATTTAAGGGTAAATTACGCTGACCTCCCTCGAGGTTTGTAGTTGTCTCACACTAACCTCACCTTCGTTAGACAATAATCAGTTAACCAAATGGAAGAGTTAACTTTTTTGGGTAATTTTTTCATAATACCAGTTCTCCCTTGCATGAAACAAAAACAAAAAAATAATAATAATAAGGGCAGTTAGTGGAAAGGACAAATGCACAAGATTTCTTACGATTAAGGACAACTTAAATCTATTATTAAGGATAAGTCCTCCCAATATTTCATAGACTAAAATACCCCCATCTTCAACATCTAACCCTAAGCAAAACCTAGCCACCAATGCCACCACCTCATGCCACCTCTGGCCACCACTATTCACCGAGAACTTCGCCTCATACCACCATCAGTGAACAAAACAGCAACCTCCAAAGTTTAAATTGAGTTCACTAAAGTTTAAATTGAGTTCTAACTTAAACTCAAATTTCACACAAGTTGAATTCACTTAAACTCAAATTTCACTAGATATTGTAAGAACACTGCTCACTAACAAAATTAAGTGAAATTTCACAATTTATAATCAAAGTTAAGTGAAATTTCACTTAACTTAAACTTATAATAGTGAAATTTCACTTAAGATGTTGGCATCTACCAAACCCCCTAGGGCTTACAACGCCAGTAACTGAAAAATGAGAACTTCTCCTATAACAAGTCCAATTTCACTTAACTTTTCTAATATCAAGTGAAATTTCACTTGATATTGCAAATTATGCATGTTAGTAGAGGAACAATAGCAAGTGAAGAGAATCTGGTCCGTGCACGCACGTCAGAGATGGTCAGGATTAGAACAAACTAGATTTTCTACTGTTAAATGTTAATAAAACAAATGGTCAAGAAAAAATGACTTGGTAGAAGCCTTGCACTATGTGAACAATGATACACTTGTATTGTTCAAGTTCTAAGCGCTGTGAATCTAAACAATAATGTGTCAAACCAGGGTATGATCAATTTCTTCTCCAAAGAGCTACAACAGAAGTCTGGTGAAGCCAAACAATCCCTTAGGTTCATATCTCTTTCATGATTCATCATCTTCTTCCTCATCCATCTTGAAGGCGACAGTTTTACCTACTCTATTAGTGACCGACGTGCTTCCGCTTTCCGTCTCGATTTTCTTTGACCATCACTTCCATCTTCATCTCTAGATCTGTTGTACAGCTGCAACTTGTACAACTGCAACTTCTGGAACTCCGACGAGCTGCGAACCGTCCAATCCGTGAATCAATCTACCTTCGCCATGAAAGGGCTCGATACGCCATAAAAGAGTCCAGAGGAGAGAGAGAGAGAGAGAGAGAGAGAGAGAGAGAGAGAGAGAGAGAGAAGAGAGAAGACAGAAGAGAGATGAGAGAAGAAAATGGTTAGGTTTCCAAGGGCAGATTTGGCAAGAAGGGATGTTTATCAAATCAGAGTTCCAACATGAGGGACTTTTTAACAAATTAAGAAAACTTTTGGATCCTACACTCTTCAATGCTAGTTTGAGGGATTTTCCAACAATTAACCCAAAAAATATATACATATACATATATAGATATATAAACCCCTCTAAAACACAGTTCCTCTCTATTCTAAAAATAAGATGTCTTCCACCACTATCATAGGTCATCTTCCACCATTCAGTAATCAACACTGATACTCCATCGGATCCTAATTTGAAACTGAGTGATGATCCAAATGGGGAATTAGTTGACAAGGGGAGATATCAGAGACTCGTAGGTAGACTGATTTATCTTTCTCACACCAGACCAAACATTGCCTTTGTTGTGAGTGTTGTTAGCCAATTTATGCACTCTTTGAGATATACTCACCTTGATGTCGTTTTTCGAATTGTGAGGTACCTTAAATAAGCGCCAGGAAAAGGGTTGTTCTTTGCTAAGCATGGTCACACCTGAGTAGAAGCCTATACTAATGCAGATTGGGCTGGGTCAGCATCTGATAAGAGATCGACTACGGGATATTGTTCCTTTGTTGGCGGTAACCTTGTTACTTGGAGAAGCAAAAAGCAATCAATAGTAGCTCGATCGAGTGCAGAGGCAGAGTTTCGAGCCATGGCACAAGGAGTGTGTGAGCTACTGTGGATTCAAATAATTTTAGTTGATCTCAGATTTGGGCCTAAGGATTCGATGAGGTTGTAGTGTGACAACAAGTCAGCTATCAGCATAGCTCTCAATCCTGTTCAACATGATAGGACCAAGCATGTTGAAATCGATCGATACTTCATTAAGGAGAAGCTAAATAGTGGAATTATTTGTACTCCATTTGGGAAGACAGGGGAGCAGTTGGCTGATGTTCTTACTAAGAGTCTTACTAGTAGGCCTTTTATTTTATTCTTAGCAAGCTGGGTATGAGAGATATATTTGCACTAGCTTAAGGGGGAGTGTTGAAAGTTATTTTATTTATTTCTCCTATTGTTTGGGGACATATTTGTAATTATCTTTATATCTCTTTATTGATGTTTAATATAATAATAGAGAGTATCAATTGATCTCTCTAAGCCTGTAAAATATTCTTCTCTCTATTTCAACATATATGTGTATATATGCATATACGTGCAATGTGTACATAATTAATATAGTCTTCACCTTGCCGAAATTCATCCAAACCCAGCAACTTGATTTGATTCAAAATACAAAATCAAAAACCCAACTCATCCAAACCAAACAACTTGATTTGTATCAAAATGATCATCAAGCACCATGCATTCTATATGAGAAACAGGCATCGGTGTGGAAGAGTAACCCGGTATAAGTCAAGCCTCTAGGGCTTAGAGGACATCAATGCAGCAATATCCTCAACAGCAGATTCGGGTAAGAGTTGGATGATAGAGTTTTAGTTGTGGTAAATTGTTATTCCTATCATGGAAATGAATGTATTAACATGCACGCATAAAATCAATCCTTGAATTATATATGCACAGCTGAAAGTTTTGATTTTTGAACTTCCTATTGGTTGAGGATCAGGTTCGGCTCCTCCCAGTGACAGTCTAAAAACTGATGCATGTTGCCTCAATTCAAATGCACCTAGAGGCCAGTTTTTTACATTCTGCGCATCTGGTAACAAATAATTATGTGTAAAATGTAAATGTAAAGACAGGCAGCACACATATATGTAACCGGCGAAAAAAGAAAAAAGATGCCATATCCGGAAAACAAATATAAATAAATATATTCATTTTTTTTTTCAAAAAAATAAAAGGAGATTTGATACCAAATTAAGGAAGGAACCAGCAGAGTTTGCTCGAAAGCCAATAACCTTTTCTGCAGCGATCCTCTCCGAGGTTGAACTTCTATTTCATTCAGCTCAAATTATAATTTTTTTTTTTGCAGAATCTTCGTTTGCACATCTGTTGAGGACAAAACAATCTCAATAGAAGAGGAAAGTTAGAAACAAGGAGGAGGAAAGTCCCCTCTGGATTATGAAGACAATGACTTGGTAATTGTCTTCCTTTGAAACCATTGCCGAATAATGGTATTGGGTTTCTATTGTTGTTGGGTCTGAAAATGTTTGGGGAGAGAAAATCGTGGGAACGAGGAGAGAGAATAACAGAATAATTAGGAAAATCCATGCATATATATATATAACAATAAACAAATATAATCAGAGAGAGAGAGAGAGGGGGGGTGCAAATGCAAATATGAAATGCAACAACAACGTGGAGAGAAGAACGAAAAGGAGGGAAACGGTCTCCGCTCTCTCCCGAAGGTGACGGATGAATCGTCGTTTAGTTCTGCCAAATCATGGTCGGAAATAGACTTCCCCATCCATCTCCTGTGCCCACGTCTATTGTACAGCTGTGCAATCGGCTATTCTTGATTGCTCACAACCCATCCAGCCCCCCCCCCCCCCCCCCCCCCCCCCCCCCACACACACACACACACACACACAGAGTAAATAATTTAAATTCACCAGGATCACCGAATTATGATACCATAGTACCCCAGCTCCAGATTTTCCTTTTCAAACCATGTGCATTTTTTCTTCGAGAATACTTTTCTCATTCAAACACCTCATTGGCCAATGCATGGAACCCATTATTAAACATATAGGTGAACCATTTTTTGGATGAGCCAAAATACTCTATTTTTTCTTTAGAGCAGAAATCTTTAATGTCACAGCAAATTCTTTGTGTTTTAGCAATACTTTTTGCTCCGACATTTGGGTAGTCTTTCTTTTTTATCATTTTGGTTTAAAGTCTCATACGACGATACCCCGGGGGCAGTCTTCTAACCATGATATCTAGTTTTTTTTTTTTTTGGGGGGGGGGGGGGGGTGGTTGCGATTGGGGTAAAAAGCTGATCGCAAGTCGTTCGGGGTATTAAATTCCAATCACAATCACCGAAAATCCTTAATTGGAGCGAGTAAATTTGGTTTTCCGAAAGGACGCTTTTACTTTTGGGGTAAAAAGCTTATCGCAAATCGTTTGGGGTGTTAAATTCCAATCACAATCACCGAAAATCCTTGATTGGAGCGCGATTACCCGCAATTTGAAGAAGGTGGGGTAACCCACAGCTTTGAAAGTGAACACACTAAATGCTTTCAATCAATCCCTCTAAAATGACTTGCATCCATGGTTTTTCCAATGAATTAACAACCCCCCCCCAAAGACTCTTTTCCAATGCTTCAATAGTTTAATTTATGATGTCTCACAACACACTGACCAAATAGTTGAGAATTGTGAATTAATTTATCTACAATACCCTTAATGTTTTTAAATATATTATTATTCACCCAATTCTCCCATTCGTTAATGCAGTGGGATTCAAAATTAAATAATAATTAATTAATAATAATAAGTTATGGATTCCACTGCATTAGTCAATAAAAGAGTTGGGTGAGCAATGAATGAGCAATTTTGGGTAAGTAAAACTACACTAATCAATGTGATGAAACAGTGTATATTCTTTAATTAATTAATTTAAATATTTTAAAATATAACTTTATTTTTGATAACTTTTTAACAAATTAATATATTTGCTTATTTGATTAAGTAACTAAATAATAATTATTAATACGTATCAATGAAACTATGTACACAATAACAATATAATAGTCTTACAATATAAGTATACATTTGTCTTTTGGACATTAAAATCACTTTTACATTTATGAAACCAAACACTTATATAATCTATTATACCACCATAACCACTTTTACAATATTTTACCCAAACATCACAACTACCATAAGCTATTATCACAAATGCAATCGTTAAGCTATCGCAATCGCCAAGTTATCGTTGTGCCAAACAGGCTCGTGGTGAGTCTTCTTAACAATTAGGCTAAGTTGTTGCTCGTATTTGATCACTTTTAATAACACAATAAAATATTTTCCCCCAACAAAATGAGGTTGCATTCTCACAATCCTAATCATTGTAATAAAATGAGGTCCCAATGTCACGCCTCAGCGTAGCAAAATAAGGAAAATTTTTCATTTTCATTTTGGACCTGTAGGTCATGACAGGTGAGGGATCGCTTGTCCTGTACTTAGCTTAACATGTACCAGAAAATAAAGTATATAAAGCAGTAAGGAAGAAAATATAGATCAACATTACAAACTTAATTAATATTACATTGTCTCAAATAAAAGTATTTCTTAAGGCACAAGCCGCCTTATTAAAACATTAATATTCATATATTTTATTACAACTTTAATAAACTATAAAAGCAGCTCTACAGACTTCTCTAGCTGGCATAATCATATAATCCTGCATAGCCATCTCCTGGACATTTTGGGTGTCCAGGACAAAATAAAGTCATCAGCTAATGAAATCCGAGTGAGCATAATGAACATACAAGCAATGTATATAAAAGCACATCAACTGTCTTTGCATTTAGTATTTTACAGTACTGTTAGTCCATTATTCTAGTCGTCACATATAAACAATAAATGAATAATTAAATCAATTCTATAAGACCGTGCATGAACAATGTAACCACCTCATCTTACTGACTCTTTTATCTCGACAACAACCTCTCGACTCACTCGGCTCGCCAGAACCATCCGGCACGAGGCCGTTGTTTTAGATCGGTCTACCGTATCCGAGTCGGCCTGGAGACGACCTGATTGGCCTGCCATATCCGAATCGACCTGGGCTCAATCCTTCCTAAATAAATCTACCGTATCCGAGTCGGCCTTGAATAATTAAGGTGACACAAGACTTTGATTGACCTACCATATCCGAATCGGCCTGGGCTCAATCCTTCCTAATTAATCTGCCGTATCCGTATCGGCCTAGAATAATTAAGGTGACACAACTCAAAACACCCTTTCATTATTTATTTCTCACAGGACATATATGTCGACCCAAACGACCCCTTTCCAACATGCCAACGCGACTATGCACGTGTATGACTTATTCTATTTACGATTTTCTTTAACATGACAGTGGTTGTTTTAAACATGTGATTATTATCAAGTGAACCAATTTAGCTTAATTTGATTTTAGGAAACTGACGGCGTAATTTTCGGTGTCATAGAATTTTTATTACAATTTTTAGAAGATAAAATAATATATAAATTTAGTCACAAGGCCCTTTTTAATGACATAAATATATAAAAGTAGAGGGTACATGCTTTGACATTATTTTTAATAAAAACAAGGCATTGAAATACAATTCTGCTATTTTTCCATAAATTTAGAAGTACCAAATGTATTTTGAAATAATTAAAATATTAGTTAAACGACCACTAATTTATTTATTAACAACATCAAGTCCTAGAAAATGACAAAATTAAAATTACTAAGGGTTGTAAAATTAGAGGCATTGCATTATTAAATGTTAACACAAACATTATTTATTTATTAAAAATAATACCATAACTACAAATAGTACACACTAATAAAATAGAAAATGACATTTTATTTATTATTAGGGACGCGAAAGTACAGGTTGCTACATCACTCCCTCCTTAATAGGGATTCCGTCCCGGAATCTAAACTGACTAATCTTGAAACAACTCTGGGTACTTAGTTCTCATTTCTGATTCCAATTCCCAAGATGCTTCATTCTTATCATGATACTTCCACTGAACTTTCACTAGAGAAATGTCTTTGTTCCACAGTTTCTTCGTACTGTGATCTAGAATAAGCACATGTCTCTCTCTATAGGTGGCATTCTCGTGGATCTCTATGTCATTGAAATCAATTGCATGTGAAGGATCACCCTTGTAATCTCTCAACATACTGATGTGAAAGACGTTATGTACTCCAGACATCTTTGGTGGCAACGCGAGTCGATGGGCTACTTTCCCAACGCATTCCAGTATCTCAAACGGTCCAATAAAACGAGGTGACAACTTACCTCTTTTCTGTCCAAAACGTACTACTCCTCGAATTGGTGAAACTTTCAAGAGTACATGATCTCCGACAGCGAACTCTTTGTCCTTTCTATGTTTATCCGTGTAGCTCTTTTGTCTACTCTGTGCGACACGCATCATATCTTTCACAACTGTGATCTTCTCGTTGGTCTCTCTAACCAAGTCTGGTCCCAACATCTCTTTTTCTCCAACCTCTGCCCAACAAAGCGGGGATCGACACGGCCGTCCATACAATGCTTCAAATGGGGCCATTCCTATACTTGAATGGTAACTGTTGTTGTAAGCAAATTCAATCAATGGAAGATGTGTTTCCCATGAACTCTCAAAGTCTATAACACATGCCCTGAGCATATCTTCCATAACCTGATTGGTGCGTTCAGTTTGTCCATCAGTTTGTGGATGAAAAGCAGTACTTTAACTTAATGAAGTTCCCAAAGCTTCTTGAAGACTTTCCCAGAATCCTGAAGTAAACCGTGAATCGCGATCTGATACAATAGACACTGGTACTCCATGTAGGCGTACAACTTGCTGAATGTACATCCTACTCATCTTCTCTACCGGGTAGGTCATATTGTAAGCGATGAAGTGAGCGGACTTCGTCAAACGATCCACAATTACCCAAATAGCATCGTGGTGCTGTTGTGTTCTGGGCAATCCAACTACAAAGTCCATCGTGATGTGCTCCCATTTCTAACCTGGAACAGGTAGGGGTTGCAATAGCCCTAAGGGTCTGTCACGCCCCGGAGTAGCCAAAAATAGAGAAAATTTAAAATTTCCTTTTTGGACTCATAGGGAATGATGAGTTACAAAGCCGTCCTGTCCTCTAACACTATAAACAATATAAAAGTAAAGGGGAGAAAGCTAATTGTAACTTAAACTTCAATATGAACGATTACAAATCACAGGTCCCAGTACTAATACAACAGACTATTATAAATACACGATGCTGGCGGCTATCTCTAGTCTTCAGTCTAGCTCTACACTTCCAGTGTTCCTCAGCACCTTACTCTCAAGACTGAATTATTCTCTGACCAACCTGCAAGGAAATCTGGACATTGGATTGTCCAGGCGTAATATGCCGTCAGCTTTGCAACAAAGCTGAGTGGGCGTTCATAACCATATTCACTACCAATATACATACACTAACCACTCATCTCGCGTTATTACTTTGCATCTTAGGATGCGGTTAGTCCATTACCGATTGACGTCACTCACACGGACATAGCAAAGGTATTACTTAACATATGATGCAATTAATAAACATCTACCATTAACCAAATTACAGGATTAATATAATTCATAACATGCTTGTCTAGTTCTCAAAATCATAACAATATATTCGTACGAATCAATTTCTCATTTCCATTATGCTCGTGCATGTAAATGCGTACTCAATGAACCCAAACCCAAACTCTGGAATATAAAGTCCCATAACCAATGCAACTCATTAACGTCGGGTTATAAAACCCACAACGACAACTTATTCTGAACTTACTTTCATAATACAAACCACGCTTCGCTGCGCACTCTAATACTCATTTCATACTTAACATCACCGCTCTACGGCCTCATAGTAACATCGTCGCCTTACGGCCTTATAGAAACATCATCGCCTTACGGCCTTATAGTAACATCGTCGCCTTACGGCCTCATAGTAACATCGTCGCCTTACGGCCTTATAGTAACATCGTCGCCTTACGGCCTCATAATCCAAATAGCACGATGGCGGAATTGGCTCAATCGTCTATACCCTCGCTGGTATATCACCACCAGACGAGTTGCACGTCAGAGTACTAACTGTGAATAGGCAAGCATGGTGGCAAGCTCACACACCACGTGTACTATCACGGCAAGCTCGCCGCAGAGGACGGTACATTAGTAACTGACTAGCGCATGATATACAGCACGACAGCAAACTCACACAACGCGTGTACTATTTCCGACAAAGCTCCTCGGACGACCAGTACATTAGAGCACTAACTGCTAAGCAGTACGACGGTAAACCCAGACGCATGTACCATCTCCGGCATTTACACGGACGACTGGCACAATAGCAGCTCTAACTGTTCTCTTACTATTACAATCACAGTATTCTGCATTTTCATCATACTGTCCCGTTATCACGTCTCTTTATCATCTTGAATGGTTTCCAAAGCGTAACGACTCATGACTTACGACACAAGAATCTCAATCGTGTTAATTCCCAATTTCCAAGACTCCCAAACATTTCAACTCACGACCTCACTTGGCCGGAGTCACTGACACTGACACTGACTGTATGTATTGACACCGTGATGTGATTCTTCAATTACATGATTCTTGATATCATAACTACATTAGGTGCAACATATAAATGAAATCCTTAACATGCTCTTTATTCACATTAGCACATTTAGATATGGTCATCAAGGCAATAATAACAACGTGCTCATATAATCACCATTGATATATAAAACATACAAATTAACGTTCCATAACCGATTATTCATCACGACTATCACATATAGTTCTTTTCTTTTACTCCTTATCAATATATCATAATAATATCTAACATGCTGTCACATAGCAATCAATTCCATAATATATGTAACGTATACATCAAGGCACATCGAATAACAAACATAAGTACGGAATATACATACAAATACTCTAGTAGTCATTATGTATATTGAGAGTGAGGTTAGAAACACTCACCTGGATGTCTTGTCCAGCTTAGGACTCTCCGAACAGCGGATCAGTCACAGTCCTACAACGTATAATAGAATAACGGTGATAAAGTGTATGTGTTAATGATAGGGGTATAATGGTAATTTTATCAAATGAGGATATAAACCTCAAGGTAGTGATCTACGTGTCATTCTGGGTTCAACGACATTGACTAGACTCAAATCGGAGTCCGTCACATAAAAGGCTGGGTTTTCTATACCAGTTTGGGCCCTAGAGATAAGCTGTATTTTCGACCGCGTCGAAAGGTCATCAAACTTTAAGGGGATGTTCTAGGTATTATTCTAAGACTCTGAGAACTGACCGCGTATTTTTCTGAGGTACGGTTTATTTACTGCGAATTATTAAAGTCATATTTATATATTTATATCCTTCGGAGTCCCATAATTATAAAATATAATTTAGAAAGATAAGAGGTCCTTAAAAATATTTTTATTAAATATTAGACCTTAAAATAGGCTAGTGATATTTTTCTCATAATTTTCAGAACTCGTTTGATATTTAAAATAATTAAAGGACAACCAAACGGGTCCTTATTTAAATAAATAAAATGTTAGATTTAGGTTTTATAAATAAATAATTTATAAAGCAGTGATATTTGGCCTTGGGAATAGTAATATAATTTTTCTGGAATTTAAATTGGCCATTAGGTATTTAATACCTAATTATTACCCTTTAAAACTAATTTTGATTATTTATTTAAACTAAATAAATAATAAGCATACTATATAAATAATAAAGTATTATTTCAGAATATAATATTATATAATCTTAATATTTTAAAGACTAATTTATAATACTTATAAAACCGTTTTTTTTTTTAAAAAACATTTACAACATTAAGCTAATTCATACATGTATTTATTATGAATTAGCTATCATTGATTATTTATTTAAACTAAATTAATAATAAGTATACCATCTAAATAATAAAATATAATATTTTCAGAATATAAATATTAAATAATATTTCAGAATTTAAATAATAATTTTGCTTTTGAAACTATTTCCAAAACAATTTAAAACAATTTATAATTCATAAGCCTACTTATCAAATATTTAATAACTTCTTAGTATACTAAATTATTTCTGGAAATAATTAATTACATAAATAACTAAACTAACAATGTATTATAACACAATCTAATTTAAATCACATTATTATGATTAAGACTATATTAATGATAAATCAATAAATATCCCAAAGCTTAAGGCTATGTTTGGAAACTTAAATTCCTAACGCACAAAAGCCGGCCCAGAAGCTGATTTGCCAAACGGGCCTTAAGCGCCCAGCTTCTTCTTCCTAAGTTCACGTATTTGTACAGTATATGTATATATATATATGTATAATTCGTATATATTTATATTTTATACCCCAAAACTTCAAACGATCATAACTCGCTCAAATCTTAACGAAAACATGTAAACTATATGTCGAAATCGAGTGCCTCGACGAGCCGGATCTAACGGTATAGGTCTTGAAGTCTGAATCTTAACGATCTGTCCGTACGGTGGCAAAAACAGTCACGACCCAAAAAGAATAATTCAATCGTGGGTGGTCCAAACGCGACTCAAGCTTCGAGCCATTCATCGAGGGTGTTAAGGGAGTCGTTAGGGTCATTTTGGCATTAACTTTGTGGGTTTTGGTGATGGTCCGAAAAACCGAGCTCGTAGGAGCTTAAATGGCCGCCGGCCATGGTGGAGGGTCTCGGGTCTGCTCAAGGGTGTGCGTGAGGGTGTGTGTCCGTCTGTGAGTGTATAGAAATTACAGAGGGGGCGTGAGAGCATTACCTTCCTCGGCGTGGCCTCGGTTTGGCTCCTCTCTCTCTCTAGCGTGGTCTCACTCTCTCTCTCTCTCTTCTTCTTCTTTGCTGTTGTCTGGGGGTTATGTGTGTATGTGTGTGCTAAAGTGAGAGGTAGGGGGCAGAGAGGTTGAGGAGCAGTGGGGTTGGGAAGGTGGTTTGGGTCCCTTTGGGTTTTCTCTCTCTCTAACTCTCACTCTCTCGGTTCCTTCTCTCTATATAATATATGCACTCACATGCACACACATACTACATATATTAAACACACATTCTGCACACTAGTACACCACACACACTGCTACATACACCTGCACACACATGACACACACCTAACACTCCTAATAAATAATATACACACATACTATTATATAAAACAATTGTGTGTGTGTGTGGCATCCCATTTTGGCGGTGGTAGTGAGGGTGAGGAGAGGGTGATGGGTTGGTGATGGGTTAGCAGTGAGGTGATGGTGAGATTGAGAGGGTATCCAATGGTTAGGAATAGGGTGATTGTCCAGCGGGTATTAGGGAGTGTTTGGGTAGAGTTTTAGTCCAATAGATATAAGGGGTTAGGTTAGTACACTAGCCATTTAGGGTAAGATTCCCGTTACCGAAAATGTATGGTTGAGTCGTCGTTTGGAATTACGTGCTATACAGTCTAAATTAATACAGATTTTACAGGTCTACGTGTAAGCCAGTCTGGGTCTATAATTTACGGTCCGAGTCTAATATTAATAATCCGAATATTAATATAATCTATAGTTACAATATCAAGCTACAATTAAATATTAAAACATGTAATTAATATACGGGGGTCTAAATTTAGGTGACACTGAAATGTACATTATAATCTATGGTTATAAAATTAAGCAACAATTAATTATTAAAATACAATACATAAATTTACGGGGTCAGGCTTATTTAAATTTTATAATTAAGCGGCAACGAAAATATATCTTATAACTGATAGTTATAAATTCTAAATCACAATATATTAACATACGGGGGTCTAAATAATATCCCATAGCTAATAGTTAGAAAATTAAGCGACGGCGATTAAATAATCTATAGTAATAAATTAGGTGATAATGAGATTATATATGTTATAATCTATAGTTACAAAATTAAGCGGCAGCGAATTATAATATAATATTAATATATAACGTCGAACTCAGAAATTAAGAAATTACATAATTAGAGGAGTACGGATTTTACGGGTACTACAGGGTCTTTGATGTTCGGCTTTCACTTGTTGACAAGTCAAACATTTAGACACGAACTCGGCTACATCCCTTTTCATTCCTTCCCACCAGAAATTTCTCTTCAGATCCTTATACATTTTTGTTCCTCCTGGATGAACTGTCAATCTCGACCTGTGTGCTTCTTCGAGAATATCCTTTCTTAGACTATCCGTGTTGGTCACACATAATCTATTCTTGCACCGGAGTGCTCCATTGGTCCCAATTTTCCATTCCTCTGGGTTCTTTGCTGACATTTTTTGAAACCACAGTTGAAGATCAGAGTCTTTCTTTTGCGCTTCCAAAATACGACTGATAAGTGTCGGTTGCACTACAAGACATCCAAAGTGTTGTCCTTCGCCTTCTGTAGACACTTGAACATCAAATTCAGCTATCGTTTCCAAAGCTTTCCATTCCCTAACCATTAGAGATGCAACCATTACTTGAGGTTTCCGACTTAAGCCATCTGCGACTACATTAGCTTTACCAGGGTGGTATTCTAACGTGAAGTCATAGTCCTTAATCAATTCCATCCATCGGCGTTGCCTCATATTTAGCTCTTTCTGAGTAAATAAATACTTCAGACTCTTGTGATCAGAGAACAAATCAAACTTCTCTCCATAAAGATAGTGTCTCCAGATTTTAAGAGCAAACACTACTGCTGCCAATTTTAAATCATGAGTCGGGTAGTTCAATTCATTTGGCTTCAACTGCCTTGAACCATAAGCAATAACCTTGCCATCTTGCATAAGTACACATCCCAATCCTTGATAGGATGTGTCACTGAAA
This sequence comes from Hydrangea macrophylla, assembly GCA_033977485.1. Taxonomy (NCBI): domain Eukaryota; kingdom Viridiplantae; phylum Streptophyta; class Magnoliopsida; order Cornales; family Hydrangeaceae; genus Hydrangea; species Hydrangea macrophylla. The sequence continues at coordinate 110,151,106 of CM066990.1, read as the reverse complement.
ATAGAAAACTTCTCGCCATCTCTTGGTATTGCTAGTACTGGTGCTGTGGTAAGTCTTTCTTTCAATTCCTGGAAAGCCTGCTCACGCTTATCATTCCATTCGAACTTCACATCTTTCTTAGTCAAACTAGTCAGAGGGGCTGCTATTTTTGAAAATCCTTCTACGAATCTCCGATAGTAACCCGCAAGTCCAAGGAAACTTCTGACTTCTGTAGGATTGGTTGGTCGAGTCCAATTTGAAACAGCATCAGTCTTTGATGAATCTACAGCAATTCCTTATTGTGAGACTACATGCCCTAGGAATTTCACCTCTTGAAGCCAAAACTCACAGTTACTGAACTTCGCATATAAATGATGACTTTGAAGTGTCTGCAATGTGAGTCGCAAATGTTGTTCATGTTCTTCTACTGTCCTTGAATAGATCAAGATATCATCAATGAAGACTATGATGAATTGATCCAAGTAAGGCCTGAACACTCTGTTCATCAGATCTATGAACACTGCCGGAGCATTCGTTAATCCAAACGACATTACCAAGAACTCATAGTGACCGTACCTCATTCTGAAAGCTGTCTTTGGTACATCCTCAGGTCGTACGAGTATCTGATGGTACCCCGACCGTAGATCTATCTTAGAAAAGATTGTAGCTCCTTGCAATTGATCAAATAGATCATCTATTCGGGGTAAAGGATACTTGTTCTTGATGGTGACTTTATTCAATTCTCTATAGTCAATGCACAACCGAAGTGATCCGTCCTTCTTCTTTACGAATAACACTGGTGCTCCCTAGGGTGATGTACTTGGGCGCACAAATCCTAGATCTTCAAGTTCTTGAACTTGTTTCTTTAACTCCATCATTTCTGTAGGGGCCATTCTGTAAGGTGCTTTGGATATAGGGATAGTGCTTGGCACTAGATCAATGCAGAAATTGATCTCTCTCTTAGGTGGTAGCCCAGAGATATCCTGAAGAACATCCTCGAAGTCTCTAACTGTGGGTATCGATGAGATAGCCACTTCTGTACTGGCAGTCTCGATGTTAGCTAGACAATTGGTGAGGAATGTATCACTCATAGGGTTACACTGGAATTCAAAAAGTTGACCTCCAGGTACCGAAAAAGTAATACTCTTCTTAGCACAGTCCAACTTAGCGTGATACTTAGTGAGCCAGTCGATTCCTAATATCACATCAAATTCCTTCATTGTTAAGACAACCAAATTAGCTGGAAGATTCCGATTCTCTAGGTGTACCGGGCAACCCTTGTATATATATTTTAGTGTAACAGTAGCTCCTAACGGTGAGATGGCATTCAAAGCTATGTCTAACTTCTGAGGTACTATATTCACATTTGGAAGAATTTTGGCAGCAATAAAAGAGTGTGTGGCACCCGTGTCAAATAAGACTTTTACACGATGATCATAAAGTGTTAAAGTACCTTCCATGACTTGCTGCTCAGGCTACTCTTCATATTGGGTTCCATCATACCCAACTTCTTCGTAATTACCTTCCTCATAATCTGCGGCATCAAGAATGATAGCATTTAGTTGGGCCTGTCCTTGTTGACCATAGCTTCCTCCTTTGGGGGCACGAAAATACTTGCTGACGTGACCAGTCTTGCCACAATTATAGCATACTGTATTTTGACGATTATCGCGCCTTGGTGCTTTGCAATCCCGAGATAGGTGACCGGGGATGCCACAATTGAAACAATTACTAGTACTCCCTCCTGCGCTTGATTGTGGTCGAGTCTGATAAGGGGCTGGCTGAGGTTTTTGGTTCCCATCGAAAGTCCTCTTCTGACCTTGATTGCGACATGGTTGCTTGTTACCAAATTTTCCTTTTTGTGTTGGGCGGAAGTCAAATTGCTTGCGACTCGATCACATGTCTTCTTCCAATTCGGTGGCTAGGTCCACGAGAGATTCAAATGTTTTGTCCAAGTGCCCAATAGTCATACGACGAATAGGCGGAGCCAACCCTTGATTATATTTCCGGATTCTCTTTTCATCCGTATCCACCATGTGTGGAGCAAATCTGGACAACCTCTCAAATTGAGTCGTGTACTCTTGTACTGACTTGTTTCCCTGGACCAGGTCCATGAATTCTCTTTCTTGCTTGTGCCTCTCGGTCGCTGGGAAATACTTCTCCAGGAATTTTCTCCTGAATGTAGTCCATGTCATTGCCCGTACAGTGTCTTCTCCCATGGTGGCTTTCACTGCCTCCCACCAATCCGCAGCAGCATATGTCAACTGGAATGTCGCCAACCTCTTCTTTTCCTGGTCAATACAATCCATTATCTCGAAGACATGATCCATCTGCCTTAGCCACTGTTCGGCCTTCCATGGTTCGGCAGTGCCAGCGAATTACTCTGGTCGCAAGGCACGGAACCTTTCCAATCGTTTATCTCCCGTTTGACGAGGTGGTAATACATTCCCTTGATCATTTCGATTTCTGTTGTTTTGGGCGGTCAGTTCTCCTATCCGTTCAATTCGCCGGATAAACGCCCCAAACATGCCGGTAGGATCGACAGCTAGGGGTGCTTCCTCGATCAAACCGTGGTTTCTAGGACTCCTTCTTGCCATACTATATCTTAAGTCCTGATAGTACAAATGTTAGCAATTTTAAACAATTATAATAAGAAGTACAATTATCAAAACAAGATTCCAAAAATATTTCTTTATATATATCTCTGTAAGCAGTTACATCAAGTATGTCCAGTTAATGCTTCTCTTTAGTCAAAAGTGAGATTTTTGGGACTATCAGTCCGATATACAAAAATATGGGAGTCATTGCCCTATATGCACCCAAGTACTACCTATATATGCATCAATAACAAAAGGGGACTACCAGTCCAATATTTACAATAAGACCAAATAAGAACACCTAAGGGTGCCTAGCAAAGGCAGCGGGCCATCGACGCCAAACTCTGGGCCTACGAGTCGGGCGAACAACAGCTCGGTAGATGGTATCATCGTCAGATACGGAGGGTGGGGCATCCTCCATAATAACATCGAGCTCAACAGGTAGCTCAGGTGGTGGCTCAGGTAACTCGATGATATGAACCTCGGCCTCCATCTCATCCTCCTCGTCTATAATCCCTTCAATCAGTACGGGGACCACTCCATCCATCTCGTCATCCTCATCATCATCATCATCATCATCATCAATCATGGGCTCGACAGATAGAGCAGCCACGGGAGCCATAGTTGGGGGTGGTATAATTGCAGCGGCTAAAAAGTCTAGATGTGCCTGGACCATATCCATCTCGAGGGGTACGTAGATCTCAGGGTCAAGGATCTTCCTGATCCTCTCATCAGCAATCAGTCTATCTGTCCATGCCTGGTAAAGGGCCTCTAACTGTACTTGCCTCAAATCTATGGCTCCCTCAACATGAATCTCCTGCCACACATGGTTTTCCAGTCTAACGGTGGCCTGATATCGTATCAAGGTGACGTACAGCTCCCAATCGAGTGGCTCTATCCCATTAGGGCCAATAACGTGCCCTCCAAAATCACCTGGAACAAGATATGGGTCCATAACCTGACAAAAGCAAACTATCTTATATCAGGGCTAATCTTAATATATCTGGATGTCGGATCCTAAGTACCGAGGACACTCGACTATGCCTATCCTTTTGCTATCACAACCTGTGTCTAGGCTTATGCCTAAGAATACAACCAAGGCTCTGATACCAAAAATCCTGTCACGCCTCAGCGTAGCAAAATAAGGAAAATTTTTCATTTCCATTTTGGACCCGTAGGTCATGACAGGTGAGGGATCGCTTGTCTTGTACTTAGCTTAACATGTACCAGAAAACATAGTATATAAAGCAGTAAGGAAGAAAATATAGATCAACATTACAAACTTAATTAATATTACATTGTCTCAAATAAAAGTATTTCTTAAGGCACAAGCCGCCTTATTAAAACATTAATATTCATATATTTTATTACAACTTTAATAAACTATAAAAGCAGCTCTGCAGACTTCTCTAGCTGGCATAATCATATAATCCTGCATAACCATCTCCTGGACATTTTGGGTGTCCAGGAAAAAATAAAGTCATCAGCTAATGAAAGTCGAGTGAGCATAATGAACATACAAGCAATGTATATAAAAGCACATTAACTGTCTTTGCATTTAGTATTTTACAGTACTGTTAGTCCATTATTCTAGTCGTCACATATAAACAATAAATGAATAATTAAATCAATTATATAAGACCGTGCATGAACAATGTAACCACCTCATCTTACTGACTCTTTTATCTCGACAACAACCTCTCGACTCATTCGGCTCGCCAGAACCATCCGGCACGAGGCCGTTGTTTTAGATCGGTCTACCGTATCCGAGTCGGCCTGGAGACGACCTGATTGGCCTGCCATATCCGAATCGACCTGGGCTCAATCCTTCCTAAATAAATCTACCGTATCCGAGTCGGCCTGGAATAATTAAGGTGACATAAGACTTTGATTGACCTACCATATCCGAATCGGCCTGGGCTCAATCCTTCCTAATTAATCTGCCGTATCCGAATCGGCCTAGAATAATTAAGGTGACACAACTCAAAACACCCTTTCATTATTTATTTCTCACAGGACATATATGTCGACCCAAACGACCCCTTTCCAACATGCCAACGCGACTATGCACGTGTATGACTTATTCTATTTACGATTTTCTTTAACATGACAGTGGTTGTTTTAAACATGTGATTATTATCAAGTGAACCAATTTAGCTTAATTTGATTTTAGGAAACTGACGGCGTAATTTTCGATGTCATAGAATTTTTATTACAATTTTTAGAAGATAAAATAATATATAAATTTAGTCACAAGGCCCTTTTTAATGACATAAATATATAAAAGTAGAGGGTACATGCTTTGACATTATTTTTAATAAAAACAAGGCATTGAAATACAATTCTGCTATTTTTCCATAAATTTAGAAGTACCAAATGTATTTTGAAATAATTATAATATTAGTTAAACGACCACTAATTTATTTATTAACAACATCAAGTCCTAGTTTTATAATTTGATAAATTACAAAACTATATAAAAATGACCTCTAACATGTTAACAATAATACAGAATTTGATAGAGTCAATAAGTACTTTCAACACTTATTTTATACTAATATATTTACTATTTATTTTTATAATAAAAATAATAATTTACAAACTTATATGTAAGTAGCAAGTATTAAGCTCTCAACCTTGGGGTCAATGAACTAACCAATCAACAAACTATTTCAAGGGGGACTAATTGGGATCCTAATATTTCATTGTCAATTTACAGAATGAGTTTTCGTTAACATTTTTGGTACCGCTAATTTTGTACCTCCATGGCTATATATACATATCTATACATATTCACTTATTTTCGAAACCTATAGATAGCGTGTAATGACTTAAAGTACATTAAGAGTGGGTTCAAGAGACTCACCAGTTGTTGGTTTAGCGTGAGAGGCTGCCGAAGAATTCCGAGAAAAATCGTAATAAAAGCTATGGCTTTGAGCTTACTGTGCTAATAATCCTTCTGTATTCCCCTCTTTTCTTTTGATTTCAAGAATGTGTAAGTGTTCTAGTGGGTGATTGTGAGTGAGAGAAATGAGAGCAATGAAAATGGAAGCTCTTTGAAAACTTTAGAAATGTATGTCTCTGTGTATTGCTTTGCAAAACGTGTGCACATATGTATATGTAAGTCAGTGGGTAAGTTTGAGTCATGGTTAAAAATAAACACACGCCTCACATAATTCTCATCCATAGGAAAGTGATGATTGGTTCTCCAATCAGTATAAATCATGTGGTAAGAAAAGAAGTACACACCTCTCACATTATACAACCACATTAATTTACTCATTGCTTTCAATCAGTTGACGTGGATAATACAACTGGTTGGTTTGATCTGGTTTGGTCAATTAGCTAATTAAAATGTCCCAAATAAAATCATTAGGGACAAAAATGTAGGCGACGTGATATTACATTTTATTAATGGTTCTAATCCCAAATCATAGGGTAACTTAGGGGCGCAGTCTTAAGTAGTAATAACAAAATTAAAATTACTAAGGGTTGTAAAATTAGAGGCATTGCATTATTAAATGTTAACACAAACATTATTTATTTATTAAAAATAATACCATAACTACAAATAGTACATACTAATAAAATAGAAAATGGAATTTTATTTATTATTAGGGACGCAAAAGTACAGGTTGCTACACCCAATGTGTTGTAATCCGGTCCCAAATGTGTTATAATCTAGTCTCAATGTGTTGTAATAAATGGTGATCACAAATGCTAGCTATTATTATGGCATCCCAACATATTGTAATGAGGTCTCAAATGGTTGTAAATTTATCTCAATATGTTGTAATTGGTCACAATGTGTTGTAATATGGTCCCACAATGTTAGTTCTCAAGTAATATGGATTCTTCTTAGGTAAACATGCCGGAATTTTGACCGGGAAGCCTACATGATTTGTAAAATTTGTGAGTCTTTGCAACTGAAGTGCCGCCATGTAGTTTACTTCAACTGATATGGTTTTGAGATCGGGCCCTAAGTTTGCCTAGGTTTAGAGCATTTTGTACTAAAGGTCCCAACATGTTGTAATAAAGTCCCAACAAGTTGTAACGGGGTCTCAAATGGTTGTAAATTGGTCCTAATATGTTGTATTTTTGTCCCAATTTGTTGTAGTATGGACCCAAAATATTATAATGTGATCCCAAATTGTTGTTATTTCTATAGTAATGTGGGTTTTTCTTGAGAAAACATGCCAAATTTTTTATCGGGAAGGCTAGATCGAGTTGCAACGAAAGAAAGTTCCCTGTGTGGTTTACTTCAATCAACATGGTTTTGAGATCAGACCATAAGTTTTCCTATGTTTAGAGTCTTTTATACTTATTAAGAGATTAGAGAGAAAGTGAAGGCTTAACCCTTTTAGGTTAGCCTACACACACACACACACACACACACACACACATATATATATATATATATATCAATCAAATGACCAATTACAAAAATATCCTTAAACACTAATACTTATATTCTAATACTCCCCCTCAAGTTGGACAAAGATCATAGAACGGTCCTTTATTTAGTGCCTTGGTAAGAATGTCTCCTAGTTGATCACTAAACCTAAGAAAAGAAGTAATAATGTTCTCTCTTAACCATGTCTCTGATAAAATGGCAATCAACTTCAATATGTTTGGTCCTCTCATGAAACACTGGATTACTCGCAATGTACATAGCTTCCTATTTATCAAAATACATCTTCATAGGTTTACTACTTGCAAATCCCATCTCTTGCAGAATAGTCTTCACCCATAACAACTCATATGCAGTATGAGCCATAGCTCTATACTCAGCCTTTGCACTTGATCTTGCAACTAAATTTTACTTTTTGCTCTTCCAACTGACAAGATTTTCACCAACAAACACATAGAATCTGATACTGAACGTCTATTAAGACAATCTCTAGCCCAACTAGCATATGAGAAACCAACTGTCTCCAAGTTATTTAATGGTTTCATCACTAAACCTTTACCAGGAGCACCTCTCAAATACCTCAATATACGACACATTGCCACCCAATGTGATAACTTGGGATTCTGCATAAACCGACGAAGAACTCCTACAAAGAAGGTGTAACATCTATAGCCGAAAAAAAGGTTTAATTATCTCGATATTATGCTTTAATTAATATAATTAATTATTGCATATGATGGATTAAGGTAGGGCTGAGGACTTACCAGTAGAAAAGTGTTCGGTGAAGAACATAGTAGGAAGTCCCTAGTGAGGTAGGACATGTATCGACGTGGGACCTAGTGAAGGGCCAAGATAATATAATTTGCATTTAGCTGCATTTATATGATTAAATGGATAAAATGTTTAATAGCTTTCATATTATATTGATTGATGTGCTAGCTTTCGATATCAATTTGATTATCCATATAAGGGCATTTTTACAAAAGGTTCATAATTAGTAGGTTTGATAGTAACTTCATAAAATAATTAGAACCACGTGTGGGACCCGTGTGGGACCCATATGGGACTTAGACAAATACCTATTTAGTTAATTAGAGATAACGAAATGTTTAGGGGTTTCATAATAGAGTTTGGAAACTTTGGGGGAGGTAAAAAGAAATTGAGACCTGAGTCACACTTGCATGAATCTAGGGGATGACACCTATCATTCTCCTCAATTAAACAAAATGAAAAGTAGTTTGATAAGAGAGAGAGAGAGAGAGAGAGAGAGAGAGAGAGAGAGAAAGGCGCCGAGAGTGAGGAGAGAGAGCACAAGCTCTGTTCACTATTTTCCGTTTCATCACCGCCATTTGTCCAATTCACAAACCGAAGCCAGAATCGAACACGTGGAGGTGAGACGGTCATTTTTATACTTATTTAATGTTTTAATCATTGAATTTTGGTGACCATTTTAATCGGTGACAAGCGATTTATCGAAAAAGTGTAGGAATTGCACTGGAGTGAGAATTGAGCTAAGATTTGGTGAAACTTAGCTTTGTAAAGCTTAGTTGGGGTAGAATTCAGATAAGGTGAGTTTTCTGGACTAAATTGATTGTGGTCTTTGTGTTAATGTAACAATGGTATAATTAGAATTGGTAATTTCATGCTTAGAAGTCGTGAATAAATGCTAGAATTATGCTAAACATGTCAATTAGTTGTAAATTGTCATGCTAATGTGACTATGTGCTTATGTGTTGTGATAAATGAATGCTTGGAAAGATGATTCATTGAGGAGTAATAAGGGAGGAGAAGGGGAAGAAATCTGCTTTAAGAATGGATGTCCAAGGAATAAATGAGATCGCGGGGCCAAGGAAAAGGTCTTCGGGTTAGAATGAATCATTAATCCGGTAGTTCAGTGACCACGGTTATGTGTTATATGTTGAATTACTGCATTGAACATGTTTAACCATTCAATCATGTTTAGATTGCTCTCTAAGCATAATGCTTACAGAAAACCATTTTTCTTTTTCTGTTGTAGTATATAACAACCACCACAGGTTCGGAACAAGATCTCAGAGAGGTGATTCAAGGCATGGGGACAGGGCTGGGAGTCACTTTAATGTCCTATGTAATTAGTTTTTGTGACAACCTGTATTTCATTTAATTTTAATTTGTATTTCACATTAAATTTGTATTCCTGGTGTTAATATAAATTGCAATTCTCATATTTTGAAATCTAATTTCTTATGATATTTCATATTTAAAATTCTTTTGGGGCCAAATCATAATTTCCATAAATATAGAAAATTCTTTCTATAGATTTGAAAACTATATCTATATTTGTGTCCAAACCGGAATTTATTTCCTACGATAATAGAAATTTTCTGTATGTTTTATATCAACTGTAAAATATCAGTTATGTTTTAAAACTGCGTCTTTACTGCATTTGGGTGTGGGAGCACGTGAGCTCAACCACACCGGGAGATTTCTACCAATTGCTTGGAGCCCAATTTTTGGGCAGCCTTTACATATCATTGTATCTCTCAAATCTCTCACAGTCTCTCATCTCTCAACTCTCTGTGATTCTCAATCTCTCTCAATTCTCTCTTTTTTCTTAAGGATTATACACACATATAGATTATATATATATATATGTATATACACACAGTCACATAGAGATATATTGATATATCAAGAGAGAACGGAGACAATTTCGTTGACGACGGAGTATTCGGCGGAAATTCTCGGCCTCTAATTTCTGTCCAATTACCCTCAGTGAGTATTCTAAACTCACTTGAAATGTAATCTCATATTTATTTACTGTTAGTTTAGTCTAATTTAAAGAACACCATTGTTAATTTTCGTATGAAAGCTTGAAGCTCAAAAATGGTGATTTTCCAAACTTAACCAAAATGGATTTTGATAGATGAAAATGAAAGATTACAGTCCATAGATGCTATGTTTCAAGTTGTAGAGCTTAATTCATTCGTATCGCGATGTATATTAAAAATGAAATTTTGACACCTCTCGGTTTTTCGTAAAATCCGAGAGCTACAATTGAAATTAGTTAAAATCGATCGCGTATTCACGATCCTTGCGGAAAAACGGAGAGAACCATATATTACAAGTCATGTTTGCATTCGGATTTGAAAATGGGTCAAAAAGAGGCTTTAAATTCGTAACAGTGGAGAAACTGCTGATGCCAATCGATTGATATGGATTCCAATCGATTGATATGAGTTCCAATCGATTGGTAAGTGTTCCAATCGATTGATACTTTTGTCAATCGATTGACATTTTTCAGCACTGACGACTTTTAGTAAAACGACCATAACTTCCTCTAGGAAACTCGAAAACGCGCACGGTTTGAAGCGTTGGAAACTAGACTCAAAGACCTTTCTTTTGATATGTAATTCATGTACACAAATTATAACTCATATTTGAGGGAATTGCTTTAAAGTAGACCCACTTGTATTCTAGTAGCGATAAAAGCATATTAGAGCATTCTTTGATGAATTCACATGTTGTTTCATATAAGATTTGATTTCTCCTCGTATATCCATGGTTATCGTTCCCAATACTTTTTATTTCTGTATTAAGTCACATATCATTCATGTGGAGACAGTTGTACATGCATGGTGAGTGTTGGTCAGTATGGAAAAGAGTCATGGACAGTGTGGTATAGTGAGTGCGGTTGAGATTGTGTTGTGGACACTCCCTGGTAAGTGAGTACCAAAGTGTGCGACGAGGGTGTCTTTGAAATGCGATGGTGGCAAAATTGGACACTCCCTGACGACCATGGTAGCGTCAAAGTGTGTGAAGCCGAACTTGGACATTCCCTGGCACCCATGGTAGTGCTAAAGTGTGGCCTACGGACACTCCCTGATACCCGAGTCTGGATACTGCGTGAGGGTTCCTCCGGTATTTGCATGGCAGATTAGGTATTAAAGTGTGAGGCATTGGACACTCCCTGGTACCCCGGACCAAAGTGTGAGGCAATCTGGACATTCCCTGGCACCCCTGTGCTAAAGTGTGGCTATCGGAGTATTTCAAAGATACTGGTGTGTGATAGTGGATTGTTGGGTTTTGTCGAGAGAAAAGAGTCGGTAAGATGAGTTTGGTGCATTGTTTTCATACACAGTCACATATATATGAATTATAGCTTTCAAATGATATTGTTGTTGTTTTCTAAAATGAACTCTTTACTTTAATGTAAACTTGTTGAATTAAAAAGGGATTTGGAAAATGGTAAATGAGTATGTGTTACATTCAAAGTTATGTTTTTAATACTCACCAGCTTCTTGAAGCTGACGACGTTAATGCGTCCTGGACATTCGTGTTCAGGCTTTTCAGGTTATGATCAGGCTGACCAATATGATTATGCTAACTGAAAACGACCACTTGGAAGAAAGTCTGCTATCATCATTTCATGTCTTAAGTTATATGTTTTAAATTATGAACTGATTTTGTAATAAGGATGACTGTAATAGACCTTAAGTTATTATTTTGTTTCAAGGCGGTATGTGCCTTAGTTGACCCCGTATCATAAGATGTAATAAGTTAGAATAATATTGTAAGCCTTGATTGCTCTGCTCTGATTATTATGTTTTTGTTGTTCGACGTTTGGGACGGAATCGATCCTTCAAACTGTCGCGACCTACGGGTCCATAAAGGAAATTAAATGCTTTCCATATTTATGCTACGTCGGGGCGTGACAGTTTTGTTTTGGGTTGCAATGGCTGGAATTCCAGAAACATATGTAATATGTTAAGTTTATAAACTTGTGATCTTGTAAGATAGTATACTTTGGTGACCTGAGATTCATGTTGTAAGTGATAATGTTTAGCTATGTATACTTTTGGTTTGTGTTTATGCCTTAAGAGTATGTTTGGAAGTCTTGGTGTGGAGTTGGTTACAGAATGTTCTTCTAGTGTAAACTAATCGACTGATTGGGTGTACAGTCGACTAGATTTGCTTATGATTCATGACAATTTTTACCAGTTTCAAAACCAGTTGACGGTTTTGGTTAATGTGTTCGACTTGGTTAACAATTCAAAATCAGGGCTCTCTGTAGATGCCAATCCAGTCGACCGAACTGGAGCCAGTCGACCAGATTTGGCAACTCCCCCTACAAACTCAGTCGACTAGACCCATGTTAGTCGACCGAACCAGGTGTTCTCAGAATGTGCTCTCTATAGATGCAAATCCAATCGACCGAACCCCCGACCAATCGACCAGATCTGCCAGTTTTTAAATGTGATTTTTTTGTCATGAATCTGAAGGGAATTTCTCTAAACCACGTCAATAATTGGTGTTTCATTTTAGGCAATCCTTTGTTACACGTTCTTAATCTGCGCGTGGCGGGATGGGGTGTGTCAGAAGATGATATCAGGTTGAGTCATGGTTAAATAAATCAATTTACCCACAAGTCTTTTATATCGTCCAACATCATTGGAGTCTTCTCCATCATCTTTACTAAACTTTATATTTGAATCCATTGGAGTGTCAACAAGTTTTGAACCCATCAATCCTGTTTCATATAGAATAGAAGGTCTTTAATATTGTCCAACTTGTTTACTCAAATGAGACTTTAATAACTGTATACCTTCACTATCGCTTCCAATAATCACTATGTCATCCACATAAACTGCTAAAACAATCATACCTTACTCACAGTGTCTCACAAAAAACTAAATGATCAGAATTGGTTCTTTTTAACCCATATGAACTAGCTACTTGGCTAAACTTGTCAAACCAAGCCTTTGGAGATTGTTTAAGGTCATAAATGGCTTTCTTCAACTTGTATACTTATGTGATTCCCCCTGAGCAACATAGCCAGGAGGTTGCTCCATATGCACTTCCTCTTGTAGGTCACCCTGAATAAAGGCATTCTTGATGTCAAGTTGATAACTAGGTCATCTCTGAGTAACAGCAACAAACAATAAAATGCGAACAGAATTGAGGTGAGCCACAGATGAAAAAGTCTAAAAGTAATCAACACCAAAAGTCTGAGGGTACCCTTTAGCCACTAAACGAGCTTTCAACCATTCAACAGTACCATTAGGATGATACTTAACCACATAAATCCAATGACAAACAACAACATGTTTTCCAGAAGAAAGATCAGTTAACTCCCTGTGGATATTCGCAGTTTTACTCTCGCTTTTTAAAACTTTCAAATTTTAAATTTCAGTCGCCACTTAATTTTAAAGGAAAATTAAGAAATTATTTTAAAAGCAAATTGATCTTTTTTTTTTGGAAACCAGAAATTCTAGGTCTAGGGATTATGGAATAAGAGGGGAAGGAGCCCGACGGAATAAAACACCCCTTCTCATCCTATCTCATGATAGGCCTCTACTTGACATCCTTTTAATCGAATTAATTATCTAAGCGTGCCCTCAACTAATACATATATATATACACACATTACAAAAGTATGTCGAAAGGGGTGCAAATTGCTAATGATAAAAGGCATACTTAAATCACATAATTCAAGTAGCAAGCAAGATGATGTGCAAATAGGGAACTAGAGTACTTACTGTTGGGTTTGTGCCCTCAAACCATTACTTTATGTGTGAGACATTGACATTTTAATATATGGATATTAGTTTTACATTTCATTGTGTATGTTTCTTTTATGAGATGATTATTAATCCTTAAGTATCATGGTGAGTAATTTGTGTGTGTATGAGATACATACAAGTGAGATACAAATTACCATTCTTTGATACTTAGAATTTGTCACAGTGGATGGTGAGAGTGGATATCTCATCAGGTTTACACTGTAGCATGATTAACTACCATTGGATGGAGTGATTAATCTCAATCACTAGAGTGTAACTCTTAGTTTATATGCTAGTACTTATAGTGCATTGACGGACCTGAGTTTTCCTATTGACACTCAAGGTTGTCAACAGTCGATAGGAACTCATAACTTGTATAAGGTACATGTCCTTAATCTTGAGATGATTATGAACACAAACTGTGGATATGGCTGCTTTGACTTTCCAATTAGTGAGGTCTTAAAGATCAACACCTGGGTATCTTGGGTATGTCATGTTTACAGGGTTGTGAACATATATTGTCAAGATAGTATTTACCCTCTGTTACAGAGTAAGCATTCCCTTGAGAATGTCACCAAGTTGGTTACTGAGAACTGCAGTCTTGTTGATAAGTAGTTATCAACATGTTTGGTAATCATGAGCAGTGAATGGGACTTAAGGAATATAAGAAGTAATCATGATTCAAGTTGATAGTAACCAATTATCCGACTACCTAAATATGATTATGAATGCTGAAGGTAGAGGGACATTAGAACACCATACAAGTCTAGTTATCGCTTCAGATATGTTCTTTTGCGTTGGAGTGCTGTTATCGCTTTATAGTGGAGTAAACGTTAACTGACCAGTTGGTTAATTTGCTGATCAAAGAGTTTGGTCATGGGAATTAACAGCTGGTCTGAGCCAACAATAAAGAGCCTAGGAGGTTCTACTCTTAGCTCCGCTAGGATGCTTGAAAAGACACATGAGGATCTTGTCAAGACAGGTTTGATCGATCGAAGGAGTCTCGATCGATTGAAGTCTAGACATGTTCGATCGATCGAAGGTGGTTCAGCCATGATCGATCGAAGCCACTTCGATCGCTTGAACGTTAGGTCGGTTCTGGGAATCTATAAATAGGGCAGCTGCATCCAGAAAAAGAAGTTCGTCGTTTTTATAAACCAGAGGCTGCAGAAACTGTTTGAAGCTTCCCAAACCTTCTCTATCATCCCCGTCAGAAAGATTAGTACACAATAAATCGAGAAATGAAATAAACTAAGGAAGAGTCAAGAATTGTACCTCAATAGCTATAAAACAAAGATTAGTACACATGCATTGATCAAAGTATAATGCCAAATCCTACTTAACATATCCAAACTTTTAGCTTAAATCTAACAATTATCAAAGAAAGTCAACATGTTCACGAGTTCCTTCTAACTAGTTAAAGTCATAACACTTCTATAGATATACAAGTCTAAACTAGGAGCCAATGTAATATCCATATAGAAATGGTATAATCCTAACATGGCTATAAGGATCTCACGAACATGTTTAACTAAAGTTCAATTCAATGTAATTTGAATCAAGAATTAGTCCTAATCATAGGTATCATAATACATGAATGAATGCATGGACATGGACAAGGATGATCTATGAGATATTCATTTATTTGGATCATTTAGCCTCTGGAATTAAGTTCAGTTAAAGTACATCTCAAGCCTTAGGTCATATAAAAGACATTTGGATCATCATTTGTAAAGTTTATCAAATCTGTAACAGAATTTTAGGATTTATAAAGAACAGACCAGACTTTAAAAAATAGAAAAAGCATAAGTCTAACGATTGGATCTTAATTATTTTTGGATATGATGTGCTTATATGAGCTTAGTTTCTAACCCAAAAAGAAAATTGAAAATCAAACGGTTCAATCTCTGGGAACTAGGTAAAAATTAGACATTACTCAGAAATTTACAACTTTCTGTCCAGAAATTTTGTATGATTTTCTAAAAATAACAAATAAATCAGAATGACTTTGAACTTTTAGGGAGTCTTATTAACACATTAAAATTCCTAGAAAAAGTTATTTGAAGTCAAGAATGCTTGTTTAAGGTTCTGATCTACTAAGTTTAAAACGGACTTACTGTTCTAAAATTTTAGACAGAGAGTGACTAGTTCATAAATCATAAGACCAAATCATCCTAAGTATAAAATCTCATCAAAACAAAAAATCTAATCTAGTGGCATGTATATGTCTTATAAATATCCTCCAATTGGTCTCATCCAATTTTAATGGACCATGATTTAATAAAAATATTTGATCACAGTTGGTTTATGGATTCACTGCACCATTGTTAAATTAGTGTTCTTGGTTTGAATCAAACTTGATCCATAATTTTAGGATCGGATGCCACTCTTTCCAATTTTTTAACTCTTGGTAAATGATAAATGATATGAAATGACCTGACATCTTACAGATAGTATCCTACCCAAGTCATTCATATCTATTAATCGACAAAGGACGATCTTATTTCATCCGCTTACCAATCTAAAAAGAACACAAGTATATAACCCTCTGGAGTTGGTTTAAGACGTCTTGATATCTCCTGGCTTCCATCCAATGTCATTTTTATCTCTCTATATATTTCGATATAGTAAGACCATCTCCAACCCCGAGGCAACTATTGCAGCAAAAGCAAAGTTGCTGCAAAATGTGATAAAACCTTGCTCCAACAGGCACAGCAACTGTTGCAGCAAAGTTGCTGGGTTGCCCAAATGGCAGCAACAATGCTGCAATAAACCCATGACATCAAATCTTATTTTGTAATATTTTAATGAAAGATAGCACAATTCTTGAATAATTTATATTTGAATTTAAGCGAAAGTAAATTTTAAAATTCCTTTGTAGGGGGGAAATTTAAGTTTGAAATTTATTCGAAAACTAAAATTGTAAAAAATTCAAAATAATATTTTAAATTATAAAATATTTTAAATAATATTATAGTTTTTTAATTAGAAAATGTCACATATTGCCAATAAACAATACTATAAAATCACAAAGTACAATAATATGGGTAGAATACAAATAATAGATAAAAGAATAAAAGTATATTAAAATAACAAAAGTTTGATGTAAGGGTTGGAGTGACTCATCAAAACCAACACAACAACTTTGCCTAAGACCCATCAAAGTACCAATTTGCCTTATCAATTGATGGTTTGCCTTTGGAGATGGTCTAAGACTTGAGTTTGTCCTCTTATCAGCCTGCTACCAAGTAAAGGTTCCCAAATCATGATGTGTGTATGTATACATCCTGTGTGTGTGTAAAAAGTAGAATCTAAGAGTACATGATCAGTCTGAGCAAAAAAAAAAAAAAGAGTACATGATCAGAGAAAAAAAAAAAAGGTGTACTAGAGGATGTACCAAAGATAGGGGTTTGAAAGGCTCATATACATTCAAACCCAATCTAATGGCTTCATAATGGGGCTGTATGATACCGCCAATACAACCAGGCTATATGATAGAACATCCCAGTACTTATATAAAGTTACAGTACTTTGAATATATATTTTTTAATTTTTAATTTTTTTTTTGTTTACAAGGGCAAAGGAGTTGGGGTCGAAAACTCGACTTATGGAATGGAGAGTCTTAAGACCCAGCTCAACGTCAAACGAGCTATACTCACTATGCAACTTTGTACTTGGTTACTACCTAATGTAAATTGTTACTAACAAATGACACCTAAAAAATAGGCTAGTGCTAATGCCAAAACACAATGTACTAATGCCAAAGCACAAAGTGTCACTAAAAGCTTTAGTGACACTTATCACTAAAGCTTTTAGTGACACTTTGTGCTTTGGCTGTCACTAAAGCTTTTAGTGATACTTTGTGCTTTGGCATTAACACATTGTGCTTTGACATTAGCATCACCCAAAAAATATTACCCAGTGGCACATTATCATTACCAAAATGGTACATCAGAAAGTTACTATTAATTGGCAACCTTCATACAACTTTCATACAACCTCCCCAAAAGATGTGTCTATCTCTTTCCTGTGTCACTGTGGGGTCCAGTGACATCACAGGAGAGAGATAGACACATTTTTTGGAGAGGTTGTATGAAAGTTGTATGAAGGTTGTGCCCCAAATATTACTCTTACTAAAAATTGAGACGGGAGAGTGGCTTAACTTAGGGTAATACTTGGGACACAACTTTCATACAACTTTCATACAACCTCCCCAAAAGATGTGTCTATCTCTTTCCTGTGTCACTGTGGGGTCCAGTGACATCACAGGAGAGAGATAGACACATCTTTTAAGGAGGTTGTATAAAAGTTGTATGAAGGTTGTGTCCCAAATATTACTCCTTAACTTAAGTATATTTTTTAAGAGATGAAAATTTTCTAAAATCTTCGCCCCTGCACCTGGTAGGATAGCCATATTCAATAGTAGGACTCTAATTTTCAATAGAATTTATTTTTGATAATTTTATTGTTGAAAATAAAGTTAAAAATATAGATGGATGAATCATACCACACTATCCATCTATGTCTATATTATTTGAAAGGGTGAAAAAAGGGTTCCAAAATTTATTTTTCTTTCAATTATATTTACCTTCAAAGCTTTAACCAAGACATATTTCTTTTTCAAAAATAATTAGAAGCATAATAAAATATTGTTAAAGAAATAGTTAATTATAATTTACCTCTCTGTGGTTATGCCTATTTCACTTTATCCTTAGTGCTTCAAAAGTGGACACTTAACCATTTGTGATTTCGGACTAGAGTGAAACTATTACGATTTATCTCAAAATAGCCTCACATGAGGATTAAAATTAGCCCCACATAGGATAGTTTAAGTGCCAAAATTAACCCCACATAAGCACTTAACCCAAAAATTTGCCCCACAAGGGGTTAAATGTTAAAAATTAGTCCCACATAAGTAGGTTTAATGACAGTATTATCTCCATACAAGGGGTTTAATCCCAAAATTAACCTTGCAAGGGGCGCGAGGGTTTGCAATGTTAATATTTTTGACCAATATTTGAATTTTTATAAACTTTGAGGAAAACTTTAACAGATTCACTTTAGTCCGAAAATACAAAGGCTTAACTGTCCACTTTTCAAGTACATGACATAATCTGAAAATGGGCCTAACTATGGGGTAAATTGTAATTAACCCTTAAAGAAAAGAACAAACAAAGAAAAAAAAAATAACTCACCTTCCACGTCCCGCCTCTCATCTCAATGGCCAACTATCGACAAACCACAAATTAGTGGTGTCAATCGGGTCGGGTTGGCCCGACCCGACCCGCTTTTTTTCGGGCTAAAAACCCGGCCCGGTTCACATACCCCGGGCCGGGGTGGACACCCATCCTTCCGTCCATGGCCCGGCCCGGCCCGACTCGAAATGGTGAAAAAGCCCTGCCCGAAGCCCGCCACGGCCCACTTCAAAAATAGAAGAAAGCCCGCTAGCCCGTCCGGCCTGGTCCGATGTCTGGCCCGCTAGGCCTGGGCCACCGGTCCGGGGCGGACACACCCCCTCCACTCCCAAGCCCGGCCCGGCCAGGCCCGATGTTTGGTGAAGCCCGGTCCGAAGCCCGCTCGGGGCCCGCTTTGACCGGGCCCGGCCCGGCCCGTTTGATACCTCTACAAAATAGACTTGTAAATGATTGGATCCGGACCAGGTCCATGAGATCCAGGTCCAATAAGGGGCACATATATGGTACGGATTAAAAAATACGACACATTAACAATTGACATGGTGTGACAGACATGTTGAATAATTTCTTTAAATGTGGTTTTCAACACACGCAGTAGGGTGACAGTGAGACCCTTTTCAATAATGATGGGACCACTTCAACATTTTCTAATAAAAATTATACCACAACATGACATTTTCACATTAAATTTTTTCTTTTTTGATTTTATAATAATATGAAATTTATGTTCTCTAGGTGATATTCCTAAACATCTCTCTCTCTCTCTTTCATCCAATGAATTTATCAAAATTTCACTATTTATATTTATATACACATATGTGTATACTAGTTGGAGTCTCCGCGTTGCACAAGGAATTTAATTGTGTCATTTTGTGTGGTTAAGTGATTGTTAAAAGTGTATAATAAGATGTTAAAATGGTTAAATATGAAATTGTAAATGTAGCTATTTTATCTAAAACTCTTCCAACGGAAGAAGTTACTAATTCTGACTATCTTGTAAATGAATAGTAAAGGTATCTAATAAATCACCGCTAAAAATATATGACATAAGTAGGGTATTTCCCCTAAAAAAGGACATGAATGTGTTTGTAGACCTTAATTGATATTCGAAGCAAATATGTGAATCATAAATATGCAACAGAATGCTAATCCAAATTTAATTATACATATTATAATCTATAAATCCTAAATTTGAGGGAATAAGTTGACCAAAATGTAAATATTAGAGCATTTCCAATGCACCTTCCATTTCTCATGCTATAGTCAAATTATAGCATGGATGCTCAAACACACCTCTCTAATGCACTCCTATTCCTCTTAAAAAATGGCAATGCTATTTTTTCTCTCAAACTTGAGAGTAAGAATAGCATTGCTATAATTTGAGAAGAGTGATAGAAGCATTGGAGAGGTTTTCTTTTGGATAATGCTATAATTTAACTTTTGCACTCAATAAAAAGGTATATGAAACACAAAACTTAAAGTACAACAATAATAGCTATTGTGTCACAAAATAACATTTATTTTAGAATGTAGCATTGGAGCAGAAGTGTAAAAAATATAGTATTTATGCCCTGTAGCAATGCCAAAATATAGATTTGACATGAGTAAAATGACATCTTGCATTGGAGATGCTCTTAGTGGCCAATTCATAAATAGCCACTACAATAGCCATTTTATTTGACATTTTTTGGAGTGAAGTATAAATATCCCAGAACGTGTTGATCCAAATGTAATTACAAACATTACAATAAGTTGACCACAATGTAAATATTAGTGACTAATTCCTAAATAGCCACTAAAATAGCCACTTTTTTTTTATACTTTTTTAAGTGAATAAATATCCCCAAACTTGCTGACCCAAATGCAATTACACATATTACAATATATGAATCTTAAATTTGAGAGAAGAAGATGACCAAATTGTAAATATTAGTGACCAATTCCTAAATAGCCACTTTTTTTTTGAAGTGAATAATAAATATCCCAAAAATTATTGACCCAAATGTAATTAGACACAAGATTGTTGATTGAAACCTCATTTGAGAGAAGAAGTTGACCAAATTGTAAATATTAGTGACCAATTCCTAATTAGCTACTAAAATAGCCACTTTTTTTTTTTGACTTTTTGTGAAGTGAATAATAAATATCCCAGAATTGTTAGCCCAAATGTAATTAGACACAAGATTGTTGATTGAAACCTCATTATTATATTAAATAAAATTTCAAAAGCTGACTTGAATTTAATTCTTTATCTAAAATGACATATTTACCCTTACACAAATCAATATATCCTTATGACGTGCGATAGATGTATGAGTAATTATGGTGTAGCGAATGACAAAAGAGGAAGTTTATAATTTTTGACGTGCTAGGTTATTTGTTCTTATAGTATAGTAGATATTAGCTCTGAAAAAAAATATATGCACAATATTAAGGTGTCATGTTTAAAAAATTCATGGAAACAACACAAGCTAAAGCTCATTTTCAGGTCGAGTAATGCTATGTTTATCAAATTTGATTCTCAAATGTTTAGTGACTTGTACCATATATAGTGGCATGTGATACAATCGATGTCCTAGTCATTATTATTTTTAACTGCACATTATAGTACCTTGAGTTAACTTATTCTGAAAAAGGTCCAAATAAACATGATATTGATCCAGATTGGACTAAAATAATCCAAACTGCATCAGTTATCCGGCAAACAAATGAGACCATAGCGTACAACAACTACTAGGGGTGTCAATAAAACAGAATAGACTAAACCAACCGACCGATCTGCTTCGTTCGGTCGATTTTTAGCAAAATGCTGTAGTGTAAAAACTAACCAAACCAAACTAAATCAAGAAAAAATCGACCAAACCAAAATCGATGACACTCCTTAACAGCTAGTACAAAATACTCAAATGCACATTGTGCTCCCAATTGAGGTGTAAATATTGGTTGCAACAGGAATGTTATCCTACATGGTATCCCAAGCCAATAAAGATACTTAATCAATCAACTTGGCCCCCTATTTTCATGGGTGTACTTGTCCAAATCAGCAAAAATCCCTCAAATTTAGTAAAAACTAGTCAAACACCCCGCGCTATGCACGGGCAATATGGTACATGAATCAATTGCAAAATAATATAACTCTAAATTTTGATGTTGGACTACACACAAACTTGTGGAAATTTTGAGAGCCCTAGGGATTGTAAATGCGTGTGTATATCTAGGAATGGAAGAGTCTATATTTGTCATTTTTACAGAGAGAAGATGAAGGTGAAGCTGTTTTACTTTATATACAATGAAGTTAGACTTAGAGAAGAGGAAAAGTTTTGATAGAGTCAATGAAGTCACCGTATCTTAAAGACTGTATACTATTAATTATATCTAAAGGGGAACATTTAGGAAATACCACATAGGAAAAAAATAAAAATATAGAAAATGCCAAGTGGCATAGGTGAGAGGAATGGAAATAGCTCTCTCTTTAGATACAGTAAATAGACAGATAGATAGAGTTGTATGTACATACTCATACTCAATGTATAAATAATGTGTATAAGTTCACTGTGGGAGCTTGTGTACTGGAAAGAGATATTAAAAAGCAAAATTTAATGTTGGTGTATTAGGATACTACTATTAAATGAATCTGCGTATAACAATGTGTAGATCTATCTGTACATATGTAACTAAAAAAGAAGAAGAAAAAAAAATATTTATAAAATTAAAAAAGAAGGAAAAAATGAGCAAAAAGGGGAGAAAATGCCATGTAGGATTATTTTTTTTAAGGGGAGGGTGGTGATGTGGCAGCTTTTAAAGGCTTGTTTGCTAATAGAAGTTGTATATACATACTCATACTCAATGTATAAATGTGTATAAATTCTTTGTGGGAACTTATGAGCTAGGAAGAGATATTAAATAGCAGAATTTAATGGTGGTCTATTATGATACTACTATTAAATGAATATATGCGTATAACAATTTGTTTCTATCTATCTATACATATGTAACAAAAAAAAAAAGAACAAATTTATTTATAAAATTAAAAAGAAGGAAAAAATGAGCAAAAAATGGAGAAATTATCACACATGCTGTTTTGTAAAGGAGAGAATGGATAAATTACCATGTATGATTTAATAAAGAGATAACGCACTCTCTGAAGATTTTATATATACTAGGTTGCAAGCACGTGCGTTGCACGTGGTTTGTGCACTCTTCATTTTAGTTTTGTATATTTGATCCTGCATGGGCAATTTAAAAAGTCTCTACAAAAAATAACACACATAGCGAAATAAAATATTTTCAAGATAACTTAGTGTTAAACTATCAAATAAAAATACCAAGAAAACTTATCAAATAAAAATACCAAGAAAACTTTATGGAGTTTGAAGTTAAACTATATCCTAATAAAATAGTTCCAAGAAAACTTAAGGTTGTTGAACTATTTTTCTTTTTTTATCTTCTTGTTGGTAACGTGTTTGTTGTTTTCACCATCTTTCTCTGATCTACGTTTCTTCTTGCTGTAAGTGCCGATTATTTCAGAATCGTCAATTAGGATTGGTTCCTTGTCTTGAATAGCTTCAATTGCTCGTACAATAACAGATCCTTTGGATGCATCCTCTGTGGTGGTGTTGTTAGTTATGATAAAAATTTTATTTAATAATCTTACAATTTTTCCCTATTTTCTTCATCTTCCACAGATTGGGGTTGTTTGAGTCTCTTGTTTTATTGTTCTATTGCTCTCTTGTTTGATTGTGACCACTAAGGTAAATCTATTCATTTAGAAATTAAAAGGCGACTTTTTTTAATCTAAATGATCCTACAATAAATTTGTTTATAAAAGCTACATATTTTCTTTAATGAAAACACCAAAAAAAAAAAAAAATTTATTTCACCAAATCAATATTAGAATAACGGCGACCCTAGTTTGAAACAACTTATTATAAACAACTAATTATTCATTTTTTACCTTGTTGCTCTCGACCAAAGATATCTTTAGTAGATGTGAAACTCAGTATGTTGCACCTATTCTCCATAATAGCATTGCGCGGCATCATTAACATAGGAGCTAGTTTATGAATATTTGGGTGCCATCCAGTTTCTCCCGTTGCAAACAGTAGAGGATACTGTAAGGGATCATAACAACTGTATAATGTTTCACTCCATGTCTGTGGCCTGAATGAGTATGGACTACAATACTTAATTTGAATTGCGGATTTGGATTGTTGCCTTCTATCCATATTGCAACAACTTGATCAGCTGTTGGTACGTTATAAACTCGTTGATCCAATCGAACATCCTTTTTAATACAAATTTGGAAATCTTCACATAGAGGACGATCTTTCAAACTTCGAAAGAATTGTGCATATGGATTTCCTTCAAGAACATTGATAAGCTTTTTCACAATTTCCTTATTCAAATTCGCACCTTCCAATTTCTTCATTCTATTCTAGATTTCATTAATAGTATCATAAAAATATAACTGAAAATAGCAAGGGCCATTTTCTGTTAGAATCAAGGAAGGGATATCTTGATAAATTTGTCCTTGTGCTCGAAAAGTATAAATCCCTCTTCTTGCTGATGCAAGCTCCTTATCTAGATGAACTCCAAAAGATGTAAAAGAGAAAATACTGTTATATGCACGAATGTTTCTTCTAAACTCATCGGCCCCTTCAGTGTGAGTTGTGAATAAACTGTACAACTCATTTAGAATATCTACAGTGGCTAGTTTTACTTATCCATTTTGGCAACAAAATGTTGGAGGCTCATAATCAAATTTCTTTGCACCACAAAAGACACAGTTTGGTTTTGTTGGTAGCTCATGGCCTTCTGAGCACATTGGATCACAAAATATTTCTCCTGAAGATGGCAAAATTGTAGAATTGTGATTACATGTTTAAAGCATAACGTAATTAATTAAGGAGTTATATTACACAAACCTTTAAACTTGTATTCTACTAATTGAGCTCTGAGTAACCAGTGGGGTTTTTGCCTTGTTTCATTTGCAGGATAATTATTTTCCCCTTCTGCTAATGAATTGTTAGCTGCTGTGCTTTTTTTCCTTGCATCTCTAGAATTCTGAATATATAGATCTCTTTGCTCATCACTCAATAAGGCATATCTATTTCTTTTATTACTTCGTGATTCCATTTGTCATGGAAGATTTATGTTGAATTCACTGAATAAACAATAATGGTCTAAATAAGAATAGTATCACATGTTGTGACAGTGAACTATTTAGTTTAAGCTTACAAAAGTAGGAATCATACCGATGGGCATAAATGTTTTACATATTTGTCAATCGGTGTCTTTTTACTTGAGTTTCCAGAATATATCCACAATAAGTGTCATCTAAGGGTAAAATTGAACAGTGACTATATAATGCAACAAAAATAATAATATAATACAAATTTCTTAAGCAATATGCAAACTTGAAGTCGACACTTATTTTGGGACAAAGGGAGAAAGGAGTAATGCTAAGGTTTCCTAGATTTTGGTTGCCCAATAAATGTGTCAGTTGTACAACTGAAAACAACTTCGACTGAAAATCAAGTGTAAGGAAACCCAACTTGGCATACAAATATGCAAATCATAGATTACTCAAAAACAAAATGAACAAGTTTTGATTTGTAAAATTTGCAATGATAAAAAAATACTTTGGATTGTGTTCTAATGGTACGTGAGAAAGAAGAGAGCAGTTGTGGTAAAATGATTTGAGATGGATTCACATATTAAGTGGGAAGAAGGATTATTAGTCCAACTATTCAGTAACAATTGTTAGGTCCATTGCATTAGGTTCCTCTCACAGATTGAAAAAGTTATAAAAAAAAAATACAATTTAATAAAATTAATTTAAAAATTGTGAGAGGAACCTAATGAAATGTACCAAAGAAACTTTAATGAATTTTTGTTGAATGCTTATGAAAAGTGCAAATTTTCAGGTTAGGACTTTCACTGCTGTTCTTAATGGTTACTTAGAATTAGGAGATTGAATGGTTTTGAATTTGTTTGACGATACAAATATGCGGAGAGAGAGAGAGAGAGAGAGAGAGAGAGAGAGAGAGAGAGTTGGGCCATTAGAAGATTATCGTAATTTTTTGATGCAGTCTTACCACCATTTGGCAAATCAACAGTTAATTCAGTAATAGATAATAAAAGTTAATGCATCGTATATGTTATTTTATAGAATATATCTCTTACTTTTTAATATTATTTTAACTGGTCACACATTTCTAATTTAAAATTTGAACTGCTCACATTTTTCTAATTTAAAATTTCCATCAAGTCTCAATTCACTTGATCTCACTTTTCTTACTTCCACTGTCATAAAAATCAAAGAAAATAATCTAGCTTCTCTAGAGAAATCAAAGAAGAATGGATCTCTAAGATCAGTAATATAAGGAAAGCAATAAAACCTATTAGAACTACAAAAATGCTACACCCATACCAAATTTCACACCCAACACATTTTAACCATGATTCTTGTTGGTCCAGTGTAGGACCTATGTGGGACCCACATGGGACTCACAAGAATGAAGGGCCAACATTGTTGCTTGTTGTAATGTTTACTTTCATTGTATTTTTTTTTTTGGTTTCTTCTCTTCTGCTTCTTCTTCTTTTTCTTCTATTTATTTTTTTCCCCTGGCCAAATTGTATTATTTGATTTAGTACAAAAGTTATAATTAATGATATAGTGATATTGGATTTTTTGCCTTTTATAATTTAAGTGTAAATTTTGCCAATTCAACCATATGTATAAATATTGCTGATTCTATTGATTAAGCATTAGTTTTTATCATCATTATCATCAATTTTTTTATTAAGTGTCACCCCGTTTAATAAATAGATAGATTATGTTTACTAACATACAATATATAATGATCAAAATAAATTTATGAAATATAATTGAAACAAATAAAAAAATGACTCTACCTACAACATGAATAGTATTTTGGATAGAACTTGCACATTCTTCACAGGTATTGGAAGTAGGTTCACCAGTACCTCTCCTAACATCATCGTAACTTAAAATGTGATAAAGAAAAATGGCATAAGATGAAGAGAGCATTTTTGCTCACCTAAAAAATAGTTCATCTATGCTCACCCAAGTATCCCATTGGTCAATACAATGCGATTCAGGATTAAACATCATTAATTTAATCATGGATCCCACTGCATTTACCAATGAGATACTTGAGTGTGCATTGGTGAACCATTTTTGAGTGAGCAAAACTATTTTCTAAGATGAAAGCCAACTCCTTATGATGACATACAAAAAACAAAATAAAATACAATAAAAAACACAACAGTCCAATAGCTATCTTGTACGTGGTCATGAATATTACAAGGCGTGCTATAACTAAAATCTACAATGAGAAGTGGGTTTGTGAAACAATATATCATAGACTCGTATCTTTTCATATAAAAAACGAATAAAGCCCCTTTTATAATATTAGGAAGAAAAAAAACCAATACCTGGTAACAATTAGCAATTTGAGCCATACGTGTGCTGATATGAGGACATTAAAAAAAAAATAATAAAAATAAAAAGAGCAATACTTGGCAACAAATTAGCAGATTTGAATCTGCATACAAACACAGCAATTATGACAGCTCAGCCTCATCAATCTCAATCCATTTATCAGTTTCAAACAAAATTGAAATGGTCAGTTTAAAAGTCGTGGAAGAGGAAGATTTGATGGAAAGAGGAGACAGATTCAATGGTAGAAACAACTTTCAATTCATATTTTTTTTTTTATTTTTTTCAGTGCTATACTAAACTTTTAAAACTCTAAATTCTAAGAAAAAAAGTTAAGTAAAAGTGTACCAATTGATAAAAGTGTAAAACACTTATGCACATTTGTACATTTATATATACGAAAATTCTCTAAAGAGAGTGTCCTCTCTTTATTAAAGAGAGGACCTCTGTTTGAGCCGTCAGATTGTGTTTAAAAACTATGAAATGAAAAAACTGCCATTAATGAAAATATGATCCGACGGCCCAATGTTTGCTTGTAATTTGCGCGGGCGTGCCATAACCAATGGTGGTTCGGTGTGTGTGTGTGCAAACTAATCTCCTATATTGCTCGAGTGAGTGATACTCAAGGCTTGGTGAATCTAACTTCTAAACAGGGTGATTGTGTGTAGTGAGTAGGAAAGTACCCTCACTAAAAGTCCTTTAGCAGTACTGAAGAGCACAAGCTAAAAAGCATCAAGTTTAACAGGTAAACAAAATCACAAACGGTTTAATAAAAACAGATTTTTATTAAATGCTTGGAAAGATTAAAACAGATCTTAGGAACACACCAGAAAATGTTGGATATTCAAAAGAACAAAAGAAGAAAAAAAAAATAACAAAAGGACAGACCTAATTGCTACTAAAGCTGAGAAAAACGAAGACTTGAAGAAAGTGCTCTGAATGCTTCGAATGTGCTGAATGCTGAATGCTGTGTATGCTGTTTTTGAAAGAGACGCGGAGTCCTTTGCTTGGAGGGCCTGCCTCAATATTTATAGCGGCCAAGGTTGATTTCTACTTGGACTATGATTCCTTATCTTACGCCCCAAGCTGTTAATTGATTGGTTAATTGAAGAAATCCTTTTATATCAATGATTCCTACCTTATCAAGAACTTGATTGCATCAATCCCTTTAATTTAGGGATCAGACGCATCAATCTAGCTGGCAACGAACAATTCCTTTCCTGAACGGACTCTTGTTTCTAAAACTCTTGAAGGTGATGTCATCCTGCCAGCTGTGAACAGCACCGCCCTCTTTTCATCAATCGGCCTCATCATTGCTCCTCCTGGATGAATCGGGCTCTGTTGGTTTCCATGCCCAATTATCTTTCTTCAACCGCCCATAGCCAATCGGACTTAGATTCTGACTTTACCTCTCATCTTCATTACGCATTGTCCGATTGGCTATCCTGCTGCCGCTTTCCACCATCGGGCTTTCAACATGATAAGTTATGTTTTCCCATAGCCCGATGAACCTTACCACAATTCCATATCCCATCGGGCTCTACTTGTCACACCAACCGGCCTTAGCCCAATCATTGGTCTTATGTCTGTACTTGAGCCCGATAAGTCATTCACTCCTTAGCCCGGCCTCTCCTCTAACATAAATCGGACTCAAAACCCATTGACGGTTTTTGGGTGCAAACACCCAAACAGTGGTCCGCTCTTTTAATAAAGAGAGGGCACCCTCTTTAGAGCCTGACTGTTTATATATATATATATATATATTATAGATTATAGATATAGATATAGATTATAGATATAGATAGATATATATATATATATATATAATGTAATCAGAGGTACTCTGTAATAATAAGAGGCCTCATTCTTTAGAGAATTTTTGATAATATAATGAGCACTACTAGACCCACATAGTGAATCACACATTTTTTTCACACACAGCTTAGCTTTAAATGTCTATACTTTGTGCTGTTTGAATTTTTTTACACTTTTTTATGCCCCACTTGTATAGCATAGGATACATGCATTTAAAGCTATGTGTGAAAAAAAGTGTGTAGTTCACTGTGTGGGGTGGATGCAACTTTAATATAATAGATGCAACTTTGGGACGGGAATCCTATCTTATATGCTCGTGGTAACCAATATTTACATCCGAGAGAGAGAGAGAGAGAGAGAGAGAGGGGTCACTTCACAATTCAAAATTCCAGATTTTACAAGGAGATGGACGGCAGCTTGTCTCCGGCACCAGGGCCAGCACCAGCAGTGCATCCTATAGTTGCACCGCTGTCGTACTTACTTGGTACTTGGAGAGGCCATGGCGAGGGTGGTTTTCCCACCATTTCCTCCTTCCATTACGGTGAAGAACTCATTTTCTCTCATCCCGGTAACAGGGTCTCTCTCTCTTTCTCTCCAGCTGAATACACACACTTTTGGTTATAAATTAAGTTGGCGTTTCATTGAATTTGAGATGTGTGTATAATATTGGTTGAGGTTTTCCAATTGTGTGATTATTATTATTTCTTCTTTATCTATCTGGTTTGCGGGAGAGAAGCCTGTGATAGCTTATTCTCAGAAGACTTGGAAATTAGACTCGGGAGAGCCTATGCACGCTGAGAGTGGCTACTGGAGACCAAAATCCGATGGAACCATTGAAGTTGTCATTGCTCAGAGCACTGGTCTCCTTGAACTTCAGGTAATAGTTTTATCCTCCTTTTTGGAATGGAAGTCACTTTTTTTTTTTTTTTTTTTAACTACGTATATCAATATTTATATACTTTAGTTAGATACGTAGTGGATAGCCTTATTCCCAAAACTACCAAAACTAAAATCTACGGACTTGATAATAAACAGATAGCAGATATCTTAATAAGTATTTATCATTCGGAAAATAGATGTTCCCAATTTTTAAGATTGTCCCCCTATGCCCGTGTGTTCCACCCCCTTGAAAGTGACCTTGCTTTCAAGGTTGGAAATTCGGAAATTGACTGGCGATTGTCTGCCAAGGTAGCATCTTTGGGGACTGAGTCGGACCGTTGCACCAATACCCGAGCTACTGTCCTGTTGTTCTTTTTAATTAGATGATGATCCAAAACTGCATCTGGCGCATGCCATTTCCTCCATTCTCCATTCACTAGACGCAGCTCCCTTTGTGGCCCATTAACCCAGCTTCCTTGAATAGGAGACATCAAAAACTCGTCAGTTGGTAGCTCAAGCTTGTAGGTGACCTTTCTAGATTTTGAAGACTTTATCAACTGCTGCCACACCAAAGACACTATTTGGTGTGGCTCATATTCAAGTGGTTCAATTACACTAGGCCCAGGGTCAAGTGGGAGGGCCCTCGGGCCCATGGTGGTCCAATCCAAACGCACCATTGGTTATGCTCCACTTTCCTACAATTTTCTTGACTGTTTTTTTTTTAGGAAGCGATAATGTAAAATTGTTTACTTGACTAATAAGCTTCATCTCGACTTTGCCACTGGTGTCTCATCTGCATACCGGACTATCATAATAAATTCAATTATAAAAGTAAAAGGATTTCACATTGTTGCCCTGAAATAAACCAAGCGAAGGGTGAATTGGATTATTGGCGAACAATACCAATATGAAATCTAAAGCAACGAATGCTAAACACATGGCAATAAATGAAACAAGTATAACAAAAAGGAAGAAATAAGCAAACTTAATAGAGTGGTTCTGCCCCCAGTCTTATGTCCACTCGTCAACCACTTCTGTTGAATGGACATCAAACCTCTTTACAAAGGGTGTCAGAAATCTGTTTTTACCCCAAGGGAAACTCTTTCTCTCAACCAGCTTTACTCCAACCCTTAGTTGTACAAATATAAATGGCTTTAGAACAATCAATGGAGTTTAAATGATCTTTTTTTTGGCTTAAGAATGAATTAAAGGCTCAATCAATGTTTTCAATAATCATTAGAATGTTTTCAAGCATTAATTGTTTACCTAGAACCATTTGAAAGCTAGAAAATATAGACATTTCAAGTTCCTAGACTTTGGGTTGCATTAAATGCACCAAAATTGGTGGTTGCATATGAGCTGTTATTCAACAAAGTTCGAACAACCAGAAGACTAAGGGAAAGGACTAGACGACTGGCTATCCCATAACCAACCAAGCTTTTCCAACTCCAACCAGCAAAATCAGTAGATCAGACGCCTGGTTAACCCAGTATTTGAAAATTTTAGTAAACCAAAATTTTTACCTGTTTAGAATGCAATACTTCATAATAAAGTTATTTGGTCCAATCATCAAATTGACAGAATTGCTATAATATCCCAATGTTTAAACCTTAGGGATAACACATATGCGTGCAATTGCTAACCATGTTGCTAAATCATCAGTATCTTTCTATTTATTTCGTTGCTTGGTTTTGTGTTTCGGTTTAACAATAGAATGAGATAATGAATGGGCTATGAAGTTGGACCTATTTTTCTTTTTCCTTGCCTGGATTTTTTTTGGGGTTAATTACATTTTACCTCCATGTGGTTAGGCCAATTTTCACTTTACCCCCCTGTGGTTTCGGACTATAGTGAAACTGTTAAGACTTCCCTCAAAAGTCAAAAGTGATGAAAATTCTAGAATTGTCCACAAATATTAACACTTAACCCCCTTTGATAGGTTAATTTTGGGGTTAACCCCCCTATGTGGGGATACTACTGCCATTTAACCCACCTATGTGGGGGCTAAGTTTTAACACTTAACCCCTTTGTGGGGATAATTTTGGGATTAACTGCCTATGTGGGTTAATTTTGATACTTAAACTCTTCTATGTGGGGATTATTTTAACACTTAATCCCCGTATGGGGCTATTTTGAGAGAAATCTTGGTAGTTTCACTTTCGTATGAAACCGAAGGGGGGTTAAGTGTCCACTTTTGAAGCACAAGGGAGTAAAGTGAAAATAGGCCTAACCACAGGGGGTGAAAATGTTGTTCAACTCTTATTTTTGCGAAGATGTATTAATGGAATTAGAAGTATTCACTTTAAAACACTTTTCCCTGCGACTTTCTTAATGTCCAAGTTTTGGTGGACATGCGTTACGCCTTCATTTTTCTATAATATGAGTAAAACAGTTTTCGTGCTGGGTGCCAGCCGGCGCAATAATTTGTACTAATTTCAATGATAGGTTATTGTGCATACTTCATCTCAGGAATTTCAACATTATTTTTGTTTTTTAATTGCTTGGGAAATTTATTGTTTGGTTAATTATAGTGCGATCGATATGTTTCTGATATTGTCTTTAACAGAAAGGAACATATGATGTGGAAGAGAAAGTGGTGAAGCTTCAAAGTGACCTCGTGGGTAATGCTTCTAAGGTAATTTAGCTGGAAACTGCATTGAAAACGTTAAGGCGATTCCTTGCTTCTATAGAAATCGTCAAATAGCTTCTTTAGTATTGATAGGAAAAAATGGTGACATGTGAAAGAATTGAATGCCCTACAGAGCCAATAATAAGATCATAATATGTTTAGTATATGCATGACAGGGTAGTAATAGTGTGATGACAGAAAACTTAGTGGTATAATTTGTCCTAAGATTACATTGTATGGAAATCATATAAGTATAATTCTCTAGTTTCCTTGTAATCTAAATTGTTTAAAAGCATGCTCCGGACAAAATGCTCGTAAATGGTTCTCTCTTTTGGTACTACAATATGATAGGTTGACGTGCTCAAGCCATCAAGGTGTAGACCTTGATATATATTGTGGGTATTCATAAGATGACAAACACTGACATGATCACTAAAGAGATATCCAAGGAAGAATCTATCACTCTTGGCACATGAGAGATTATTCAAAATTGTGTTGCTCGAATATTGGATGTAGATCCAGTATTCTAGTTGGTATGGTTTGAAGCAATATCCTTGCCAACGTTTATGTGAGCAAACAGAGCAGATTCTGACACAAGAGCTTAACATATGGAAGCTCATTATATCATTCGAAAGACCGACTAATAAAAATTTTAAGACAATAGTGCTTAGTACTTAAAAGATAGTGTCGGTCTTAGTGCTCTTCCTTGTGTGCTTCTTGTAGGATTCTCTTATATCTTTTTTAACATGTCCCCAATATTTTCCTATTCATATTCATCTTTCCTTTTCCCGCATTATCGCAGCTTTTACTTTCCTTTGTAGTTTCTTGACTGCGCTTTTTGATTCACATGCTCATTTGGGTGAACGAACCAACATTTTAAGTGAGTAATAGAAGTTTTCCTTGGTTACATTCTGTCGACCAACAACATATGAGAATTGCTACACCTAGCAATTAGATGTCTAACTGCAGAATCATATACAAAATACAGTTGCTACTTTTAACATTTATTAATGCATCATATCAACGGCTAACCCAAATTTAATTTTTAGCATGCAAATGGGATGATATTTGTGGTGAGAAGAGAATGTTTGAGAGAACAATGAAGAACTAGGGGAATGAGAGAACAATAATGTCCTCATTGATCCACTTAACATTTTGAAGGGTTGTTCACAATAAGTTCCTTAATAAAGGATAGCTTTCTAATAAAATTGCATATTGGAGCTTTGAATTTGTTTGACAATGTAAAAACTTAAGAAGTGATGGTGTGGAATCTAACTTATTGCTACCTGACCAACATATAAACTGTAAGGGAAAACTACACTGACCTCCCTTGAGGTAAGTAAAATGTATATGGATCTCCCTTCTTGTTTCGGAAAAGTACACCAACCTCCCTTGAGGTTTATACTTTATAGTTAGGTAACTCTTACCACCTCCCTTGCGTTAGACTTTAGTTGACAGTCAGTTGGCCAAATGTTACTTTTCTTGTATATCTTGTTAAAAAAGGAAATTTTACCCTCATCAAAAACAAAATAAAAGTAACTTCTCTCGAAGGGGAGGAGAGAGATATATAGTGACATCCTTTGGTTGGAGTATATCTGACGGAAATTAAATTGTTCTTAAAAAAAAGAGAGGGTAAAAGAGTAAATTAACTTAATCTGTTAGGAGAGTCAGTCGACAAACAGTTACAGTGGAGGTCAGTGTAATTTCAAAAACAAGAAGGGAGGTCTGTGTATTTTAGGCTTACCTCAAGGGAGATCAGGGTAGTTTACCCAGATTGAAGTCATTTTTGTGGATTATGAATCTGGCTTGGTGGTATTCGACCATTATTAAGTAGATCACTTTGGAATGAATAGGCTTGCTCTCCAAAGTATATGTATTACCCTTTTGGTCTTTTATAAATCCACGAGGTTTGGGTTGAAGTAACAAGGAAGTAGGACCTATTTTCCCGAGGAAACCATCTGGGACAGTTTTTATTTTGTTTTGTGGAGGGCAATTTGCTTATTAACTTTGGAGGATAAGTGTGTCCTTTGCTTTTCCTTGTGCAGGTAAGAGAGATAACTAGAGATTTCAAGTTGGTTGACGGAGAATTGTCTTACGTAGTTTCTATGGCTACCAATCTAACTGGTCTTCAGCCACACCTGAAAGCCTCACTTAAGAAGCTCTGATGGGCATAGTATACTATGTATGTCAGTATCCTGGTATCTGATCTACCTATTTGCTGCAACTAGGTCCTCCACAGCTTCCTAGTGACAAATAAGTCTGGTCTCTCTCTCTCTCTCTAACAGCAAAATAAATTCATTAATATATTAAAAGGTCAACAAACCATCAACAAGAGGGAGTCTCGTTACGGCAATAAATAAGTCTCTTTTCTCACTTGGAAAACGAGGGAGTGTGATAGTGAGAGCGTTCTGCATTGTTTTAGCTGCTAGCAAAGCTTGCTCATGTGCATTCTGAACTGCAGGGTGGCCGTAATAGTCTTGTACAAATTGTTCTTTTTCTTGCTAGTATTATGCATGGTATTGTTCTTTTTCTTGCTAGTATTATGCATGGAATGTAGGGAGGATATTTATCGCCGTTATTATAGATACATGTATAGATATATGTAAGAAAGATGGAATTATTTTGGTAAATTGCTTTCTGGTTGGATATCAGTAGGCGTGGCAATTTTCACCCAAACCCGTTGACCCGCCCAAATCCACCCGCTAATAATGAACTTGGGTTGACTTATCTTTTCACGCGGGTCAAGATGGGTCGCTAATCTGAAATCCACAGTTTGAACGGTTTCCGGCAGGTTGAAATTGGGTACCCGTGGGATTGTCTGTATTATCACCTCTGCGGGTTTGCAATGGGTTTGGAGCCATGGAGGGTCTGTCTCTGTAACAACCATCTACACATATATTTTGGTGTGTGTGTGTATGTCACCTCTCTCTCTCTCTCTCTCTCTCTCTCTCTCTCTCTCTCTCTAAATATAATATATATATATGTATGTATGTATGTATGTATGTATGTATATAGTTAGGCTCTAAGGAGGGCGCCATTTCTTTATTAAAGAGAGGGCTTCTGTTTTGACCTTTGGATCGTATTTAAAAAATGCGAAATGATAACACTGCCCTTAATAAAAATACGATCTGACGGTCAAAACAGAGGCCCTCTCTTTAATAAAAAGAGGGCGCCCTCTTTAGAGAATTTTCGTATATGTATATATACGTGTGTGGTTAATATTGGATGTAAACATATTTGTTTCAAGAAGTCAGTTTAGCTCATTGTGTGGTTTCGAATTCAAAATCAGTGATCTCACCTCCATTAATGGTGGCACGTACTGGCTCTGCCTTCGAGTCTACCATTTGGTGTTCAAGTTCAGAACTCAATTTTAATTAGTCCTTTTTTCTAATTTATTTTAAGGCTATTGATTTGTATTGGTTTCTTTTCTTGTCTGTTTTAGGGCATGTATGGCAATCGTTTCTATTTTTTATATTGAATTGCCAAAAAACTAAGTTTAGCCGCTTTGCAATTTTATGCGGTTGATCACATTTCTGTACAGAGCATTTCAGAAGCTGGGTTAGTAAAAAATAATCTGATTTTAGTCATTAGAATTTTATTTCCCCTTAAGGGTTCCAAAAGTTGTCAAACAAAGAGTTATTGGTGGAATTGTTAAAATCAGACAGCAAATTTGCGACCAAAAAAAGACAGCAACTTGACATGTGTCTATGCATATAAATATATTTATAAATATATTTATATGTATATTTATGCTGTTACGAACAAAATTAATACACATATATGTACATATATTATATATATTTCAGCTTCAGTTATTCACTTGCTATAGAATTTTTTTTTTTTTAAATTTTTTTTTTTTGGGTTTGACTTGTCATAGACATGAATGCTTAACTTAACTGAGAGAGAGAGCGCATTGTATTAAAAGAGGGTCAGTTTTTAGAGAGAGAGAGAGAGCATTGCATTAAAAGAGGGTCAGTTTTGGGTTACGGGTTGACCCGACCCGTATAAGACCCCGCCCACATTTGACCCATCATGTATTGGGTGAGTAGCGGATTCACCCATATTTGACCCAACCCGCTATTGACCCGCCCAAACTCAACCCAACCTGCCCATTTGCCACTCCTAGATATCAGAACCAATAACTTAAGGTTTTGAGCTTTTGACTATTGCACCAACCAAGGCTTAGTTTGGCAACCACGTGACTTTTTAAAAGGAGCTTATGTAATTTATTACTAAGTTGTTTGATAATTTTTACAAGTGACACACTGCTCTTCAAAAAGACATCATGAAACCAAAAAGCAACCTTGAGCTTTTAAAAGCTCCATTCTAGAGCTTTTAAAAGCTCCCTCCAAAAAAGCCCTAAGTTCAATTTTTACAAAGCTCATAAACTAGTTACCAAATAAAATAACATGAAATTGGGCTTTAAAAAAGGAGAAGCACCACGTGGGGGCCAAACTAAACCCAAGAGCATTGGGAAGCAGAACATTGGATTTCTCATGTATGACAAATAATAGTTATCACAAAGTGAGATCGAAGCATAAGCCCATGATGTTTTGATACTTAAAAGCACCAATTATAATTTGAGGAATGTTATGCTTCTCAAATTTTGTATCCCAAATCTTGTATTCCAATTTTAGAATTAGAAACTAATCTTTGATCTGCTTATTCCGTTCTCACATTTTCGACCTTTTTTTTTTTTTTTTTTTGTTTTTTTTTGCATTTATTAATTTAAAATTAGCTTGAAAATAAAATTGAATAATAATACTATTAGTTACTCGCACACTGATCGAATCATCCTAAACCAATTATACAACCTAGTGAATGGAATCAAATCAAAGATAAAATGAAAAGAAGACAACTCAATTAAATGGGTTTTTCTTGATCTAGTTTCGTTATGGAGTAAAAATTAGATATGAAGACTGGACCACTTCAATCGGCTCCTTTGCCAACCAGACAGTAACACTTGGTCTCACGGGTGGCAGGACGATGAAACTAGACAATGTGGTGATTGGATGCGGTCAGTATTTTCGGGGCTTAAAGGCTGCGGATGGCGTACTGGGGTTAGGTTTCAGCAGACAATCTTTAAGCTACTTCTTCCACTTCTAGTAATAATAATAGCTACATGAAGTTCTGCTACTGTCTCGTAAATCACTTGAGCACAAAAAATGTGTAATCATCTCAGATTTGGTGGTGGTAATGGTGCCCCAACCACAATAACATCTAATAGTAATAGTAATATTGCGCTGCAGCATACTGTGCTTGGTGCAATTGGACAATTTTATACAGTGTCTCCGATGGCATCTCTGTTTGGCGGATTTATGTTAAAAAAGTATCCCAACCCAAGTATGCGATTTGAATCTGAACAATACTTGATTCTGGTTCAAGCCTGTCCAACACATTTAGCCTTGCCAGCCTACGAGCCAGTTGTAGCTGCATTTGACAACTCGTTTCTTAAACTTGAAAACCACCTATTTGGGGGGTAATTTTGAAACTTAACCCACCCTGGTTAGTAAAATATTCTCTTACCCAGGGGGAGGGGCCGAGGGGGGTGTTAAGTGTCCACTTTTGAACCATATGGGATAAATTGAAAAATGTGCCTAATCGCAGGGAGAGTAAAATGTAATTAACCCTTATATCTTACATTCTTGGGATTTCTGGTCAATTTTTCCAAGCAATGGCTATATAAA
The DNA here is from genome assembly GCA_033977485.1 of Hydrangea macrophylla. Lineage (NCBI taxonomy): Eukaryota > Viridiplantae > Streptophyta > Magnoliopsida > Cornales > Hydrangeaceae > Hydrangea > Hydrangea macrophylla. Next base: position 110,112,908 of record CM066990.1, on the reverse strand, counting down.
TTTCTTTACACTTTGTTTGGATTGAGAGAACCGGAGAGAAGAGAAGAGGAAGGGAACCACTTTCTCTCCGGTTCTCTCGTTTGGATAGTTAAGTTGGGAGAGGAGAGATCATTAATGGAGAGAATCGGAGGAAAAAATGAATTCAATTTTGATTCTCTCCAAAATTGGGAGACTGAGGAGAGAAAGAGAAGAGAACTATAATAAAATATTAATAAAATGACTACTATATCCTGAATGTTTATTCTTATTCTAGCATACCCCTTGCACTTGCAAAGTCTCATTACTATTATTTAAAAAAGGGTAAAAAAGTAAATTGATTTTAAAGACTTTCTCTTCTCTTATGAAAGTTAAACAAACGAGAAAATCTTATGTTTCTCTTCTCTTCTCTCCATCCAAACAGGCATGCTTTCTATTCTCTTCTCTGCTCCTCTTCTTCCCTTCTCTTCTCTTCATGAGATTGTTGGAAAAATTACATTGATACAGTTGGAAAACAGAAACAGATTCTTGATTACAAACTGAAAAATATAACTTGAATAGAACCAAAATTACAATATGTAAACATAAAGCAATAATTGGAAAACTATAACAAAATAAGATCAAACCGAGGCCTGTGATATTTCACAGTTTCCTTAAAACAGATTCGCCGCCTCACCAGAAGTGCTTGAGGATATCTCCGGCGTCTGTCTCCCAGGATACAGCGGCAATAACCAGCAGTAGACAAGCACGGTGTTCGACTGCTCCGACGAACCAACTATGTTCTGTGCCTCTCTCAGGAAGGAATATAGGAAGGAAGGTAATAACTCTTGTTTTTCTGACTCTGAAATTTCTGAGGAGATCGAAAACTCAGAATATATAAGACTAAGGGGAGAGAGGATTCATTGCATGTACATTATGAATTTGTGGATTCATCCATGTATGTACATTATGAATCTATAGATTCATCTATGTATATACATGAGTACATTATATATTTGTGGATTCATCCATGTATATCCATTATGAACCTATAGATTCATCCATGTATATACATGATTCATCTATGAATGTGCATTATCCATGAATGAGAATAAATACATTCATGTATATACATTTCCCATGCATTCATGTATGTACATTATATAAATGTATTTAATGGATTAATTTCTCATTCACTCAATAATAATTTTGGACATGTAAATATCCAAAGTTCATCTCCTCATGGAGGAGAACACAAATCCACAAAGACCCCATTCAAACTTTAAATGGGTCCCACATTTATTTGACCTCAAACATGATCAAAATTAATTTTTATCCAACAGAGATTCTATTCTCTTCTCTCTGAATTCACTCAATCCAAACAGAGTGATATACTACCCTGATCAATGGAGGTTTTAATGGTTATTACTCCCCAGCGCTACAAACATGTTGGCATGTCTCACCTTCCAATATTTGGAGAGTGCTTCTCACGTATCTTCACCTTTTTTTTTTTATAAAGATCCATCTTGTCCATATACAAACTGAACATATATATATATATATATATATGTTTTGCATCTACAAGTTAGAAGTCACATAGAGAGAAACAAAGCATAGATCACCACCATTGTCATTATCATTATAGGAAAAGATTAAACATCTGATCACCAAAAACAAAGATATAAAGGAGGGGCCATGAAGTGGTGGGGGTTCTTTTCCATCGTCTTAGTCCTACTTGTCCATCATCACTCACTACATCAGTTGGCTGCGGCTCATGTCATACCCACCATTAATAAGCCTCATAAGCCTAGGACACAGGCACCAGTAGCAGTATTGCGAAAGCCAAATACAGTTCCTCCTCCTCCCCCAGAGGCTTTCCTATCTACAGCTTACTATGAGAAGTCATGTCCTAATCTTGAAGGCATCATTCAACAGAAAGTCAGAGCTTGGGTTCTCAAGGACTACACCATCGCTCCTAGCATCATTCGCTTGCACTTCCATGACTGTGCTGTTAGGGTAATTATCTAACATTTATCTACATATAATACACTCCAAATATTTCTAGTATCATTTATTTTAATTAATTATGAGATCGATAAGGGGTTTCAAAAACTAACAAAAAAAAGAAAAAGGAATTGACAGGGATGCGACGCATCAGTATTGCTGAATCATGCAGGGAGCGAGAGGAGTGCTGAGGGGAGCAAGACTCTGAGAGGTTTCCAATTGGTTGATGAGATCAAAGCAGAGGTGGAGAAGAGATGCCCCAAAACCGTATCGTGCGCAGACATACTCACCGCTGCGGCCAGAGACTCAACCATACTGGTTGGAGGTCCTTTTTGGGAAGTCCCTTTTGGTAGGAGAGACGGTGTTGTTTCACTTGCTCTTGAAGCTGATCGCATGGTTCCACAGGGCCACGAAAACATTACAGCTTTGATTGATTTCTTCAATGCTAGAGGCCTCAACTTGCTTGACTTGGTTGTCCTCTCCGGTTCACACACCATTGGAAGATCCACTTGCCATTCTATTCTACAAAGGCTCTCCTCACCTTCCACTTCGGCACCCAATAGTAGTAATAACAATAATAATAATAATAATAATAATAATAATAATCCCCCAATTGATACTAAATATTTGAACTCGTTGAGGAAACAATGCAGATGGCCAAAAAACACCACGACGATGGGGATGATGAATTATGTTGATCTAGATGCTACATCTCCAAGGACTTTTGATTCTGATTATTACACAAATCTTTTAAACAAGATGGGGTTGTTATCTACGGATCAATTGCTTTATTCGGATGCAAGAACTTCGTCTCTTGTTTCTGCACTGGCTTCTCAACCTTCCCTCTTCACTAACCAGTTTGCAGTCTCCATGGTGAATCTTGGCAATGTCCAAGTGCTTACCCGCAAAAATCAAGGCCAAATTAGACTCAACTGCAATTACGTCAATCCTTGAATTATTGTCACTCTGTTATTAGTCTTTTTAAATTCCATATTACTCTGATTTCTGGTTTTACTTCTTACATTTTGTCTCCTATATGTGGATTTTCGGTTCAACTATGAATGTGAATTCTTGGCCACCCTTGCCTTCTTTTAACAATTACTCCTATATTGAGATACTTAAATCTGGATGGTACACTAGGAACGTGTTTCCGTTACCAGTATAGTATTTCGCAATCCTCTTGGCTATTACATTGGGAATAAGCATTGGTTTCTTTATTATTTGGTATGGTAATACTCCAAGAGCTATACTTGTACTACGTACTATTATTTACTCACACCCAATATATGTGTGTATTTTTTTATTTTTTTTTTGGTGGGGGGGGGGGGGGCTGGGTAAAAAATGTGTGTATTCGATCATTCTTCCATTACAGTATCCTCAATTGAAGAGAAGAGGCAACCATCACATTCACAAACAATGACAAATCCTAGTCGAAAACAATTCCAGTAGGGATATAGATATAGGTAAAATTCGAAGGAGCGGGGCCCATGCATATATAACGAAGTCATGGTAAGCATATATATATATATATATATATATGTGTGTGTGTGTGTATGTGTTGAGCTTGAACTTTGTTGAACTGGTAATTGAGTTGCTGGATCAGCCTCATGATATTGGCATTGAGTCCAACAGGATGAGGAAAGAAAAACGAAAAAAAAAAAAAAAAAAATTTAAAATTAAAAGGATGAGACATTGAGACCACCCAAAAGAACTCAAATAGTTTGTCTTGGTCGCAATACAAATAAGAAAACAGTAATTAATATTTAGTAGTACAACACCACCCCACCACTCCAGCGCTGACTGTCAATAGAGCCAAGCTGCTTGTTTGTTGCTTCGTTCGACAATTAAATATTTTTTGAGCTAAATAATTAGCTAAAAAGCTAAGCACTTTGACCCCCAACACATAGTAACATCATCCCGCAGATATCATATCACAATCCATCCCTTTTATTCCCTTTGCTGATCCACAAATGGGTTGGACACCACTCCAGACGTGGTCTGGTCGATTGCCTCCATTTGCTGCCACTTAATTCGTAAAGTTGTCACTTATTTATTTATTTATTTATTATTATTATTATTTTGGTATAACTACTTGGTAAGGTCTACACGTTCCTCACCTTAGTGGTGTCAAACGGCCGGGCCGGGCTGGGTCAAAGCGGGCCTAACCGGGTTAGAGGGCCGGGCCGGGCCGGGCCTTGCCTAAAATCAGGCCGGGCCGGGCTTGGGAAGGGAGGGGGGATGTCCGCCCCGGACCGGTGGCCCGGGCTCACTAGGGCCGGGCCGGGCCGGGCCGGGCTAGTGGACGGGCTAATGGTCGGGCCGGGCCGGGCCGGGCCGGGCTCATGGACGGGCTCGGGGGAGTTTTTACTTTTACTTTTTATTTTTTATTTTTTATTTTATATGTTTTGTTTATGCATTAATGATTAGTGATTACTAAAAAAAAATTTGTTTAACAAAAAAAAAAAGTAAGTAATATTTATTATTCAATAAAAATTAATGAGATTACTATTATTTGATATTTAAAAATTATAGTCTAATAAAAAATAAAGATTACTTATCATAAATTGTACAATAAAAAGTAAAGATTTATTCATTAATGATTAGTGATTAGTAAAAAAAGTTCATTAAAAAAAAAAAAGTAAAGAATATTTATTATAATTTTAATAATTTGTATAATAAAAAGTAAAGATTTATTCATTAATGATTAGTGATTACTAAAAGTCTAAAAAAAGTTCATTAAAAAAAATAGTAAAGAATTTTTATTATTCAATAAAAATTAAAGAGATTACTAGTATTTGATATTTAAAATTATAGTCTAATAAAAAATAAAGATTACATTTTACAGAATTGGATTTTTTTTTTTTTAAAAGCCGTTCACAGTTTATACTCATGCGGGCCAGGAGTATTACAATTGATTTGTTTAGAACTAAATAATCTTCAACTCTCATATTCATTCTTCAATTCTTCATTCTTCAATTTTCTTCCGTAACTTCCAAATTTGCGAAGTCTTCAAGAATAGGATCTTGGCGGTTTTGAGTTCGATATTGTGCACGGTCCCAATCCTTCAAGCACATCAAGCAGTCAAGCATATCAGGAGATAATCTGCTCCTCCTTTCCTCTAGCACCCTTCCACCTACACTAAAAGCAGACTCCGATGCAACTGTGGAAGCCGGAGGAGTTAGTAGATCACGAGCCATGATGGAAAGAACAGGGAAAGCTCTTACATGTTCTTTCCACCATGTCAAAAGATTTAAATCGACCATTTCCTCGTTAGTTAATCGGCTTTCCCACTCGGTTTCTCGATACTTATTTAATTCACCAAGAATGTTAGAGCTACTTACAAATGATTGACTAACACCGTTTTGTTTCTTTCGACTGAGAAACTGGCTCGCCCAAGAACCGCCTGAAGCTCCCAAACTTAACTCAATATTAGAAGTAGAAGAAGAAGTAGCACTTTCTTTATTTGTATATTTTTCATAGTAAATACGAAATAAAGATTCCAAAGTATTTTCCATTTCAAAAGTAGTTATTTCTAGACCAGGCTCACCATCTGGTCCTTGCATCAATTCAGATATTTGTTTAACCATTTCACAAACACCATCAAAATTGATTCTAGGATCCAAGATTGCAGATAAGTAAAATACAGGTGGAATGTTAGACCAATATTTTTTTAAACTTTTTTTCCATTTTCTCGTAAATATCAATAAAAATGTCATTTTTTTGTTTATAACTATGAAATGTATGAGCCATATTATATAATTCCATAAGAACTAAACAAGAAGTAGAATAGTAAACACCGGAAAGTTTATTTGTAGCATTGTAAAATACTTCTAAAAATCCATGAAAATCAAATGCCATCTCCCAATCGTTTGAAGTCAAGTTTAGTGATGGATAATTAACATTAACAAATTGAGTAATAATATTACTATACTTTTTACAAGAATCTATCATAAGATAAGTAGAATTCCAACGAGTTTTAATATCAGTTTGCAATTTCTTTAGATTAAGACGATTTTGTTTACAAACACCATAAAATGCTTGTAGACGGTTAGGCGTTGAACAACAAAAGACCACTGCCTCTCTAATTTTAAGTATGTGATCATTAATTTTTGTTAATCCATCTTGGATAATCAAATTAATGATATGGCATACACAACGACCATGAAATAATTTTCCATTCAACATTGGGCGCATAAGATCTTTAAACATATTAATAGCATTTGTATTAGCACTAGCATTGTCAAAAGTAATGCTTATAATTTTTTTTTTCATAATATCATACTCATTAAAAACATTGATTATATAGTTATATATATTTTCACTAGTATGAGGATAGTCTAATGCACGAAAAGCAATGATATTTTTATTCATATTCCAATTTTCATCTACAAAAAGCGCCGTTATACATATATATCCCGTTTTATTACAACCAGTCCACAAATCAGAAGTGCATGCAATTGTACAATTAAAAGTAGAAAAATCCTCAATTAATTTTTTTTTGGTTTGTTGAAAAACAGATTGTATATCACTTCTAAGAGTATTTCTAGTAATAGGTTGGTAGGCGGGTTGTAAAAAAGTTTGAATAAAACGTGTAAAGCACTCTTCTTCAACTAAAGTAAAAGGCATATCGGATGCACAAACAAATTTTGCCAAGCCTTCCCTCATTTTTTTTTTGATTATAAAGAAAAGTTCCAACACTTGTGCCAGTAGAAGCAGAAATTTGGGATTGTACTAGGCCGCCCGCTTGAGCGGTACTTGCTTCCCATGCACCTTTATGTTTGTTTATGATGTGCCTTTTAAGTGTATTATTTCCTCCACCTTTGTAAGAAAATTTAAGTCCGCATATTTTGCAAATAGCTCCATTTTTTTCGTCATTTAATTAAAAAATAACCAAACAGGTGATTTTAATTTTCTTTCAGTGGTGGGACTGGGATCATTAGTATTTGAAGGAGATGGTTCAGATGGATTAGACCCCATAATTTCAACGTCGTCATCATCCTCCAATTCCAAATCATTAATCTCATTTCTTTCCCCATAATCTAAATTTTCAAAGTCATAAGTTGGGCCTTCCCTAGTTTTTGAATATCTTGAGTGAGATGCCATTTTTTTTTAAATAAAAAAAAAAGAGGGGAAAGAAATATAAAAGATTAAATATACTAACAATTAAATAAGCAACTAATAAAGCAAGAAGTGAAACAATAAATAAATTTACCTCAACTTATAGTAGTAGAAGAAGAAGTGAACAACTATAAATTATAATAAGACTTGAGACTTGAGAGCTTGTAAGTTCAAGTTGTAGAAGACTAGAAGTGCCTTTACAAATTAGAGCTTTGATAATTGAATCACCAACTTGTAGAGTAGAAGTGCTTGTAGACTTGTAGTTTATGGAGTAGTATAGAGAAAGTAGAGAATAGAGAGAGATAATTGATTTTTGTATGAGAAAATATGTTGTAGGAGGTTTGGTATTTATAGAAAATGGGCTAAGGGGTATTTTGGGAAGTCAAAAAGCACATTTACATTTTTACCCCCAAAACTAGCCGTTTTATAGCCGTTAGAGGGGTAAAAAGTGGAAAAATATTTGAAAAATGGCCAAACTAGCCGTTATGGGCTCGGGCGGGCCTACCGGGCCGGGCCGGGCCACAACGGCTAGTTAATCCGGGCTTTTGGGCCGGGCTAGCGAGTTAGCGGGCCGGGCCGGGTTTCGGGCTAAGGGGCGGGCCGGGCCGTGGACGGGACAAAGGGTGTCCACCCCGGACCGGACAAAAGTGCTTGGGCCGGGCCGGGCTTTTAGCCCGAAAAAATTGGGCCGGGCTCGGGCCGGGCCGGGCCAACCCGACCCGATTGACACCTCTACCTCACCTGTGATTTTCATACTAATACTAACTTCCGTTGAGTTTAATATTTAAGTAACACTGACTTCCCATCCGTTACAAAATCGTTAGAACCCGAGCGAAAAATGCTTATATCATCAAATAATTGAGTAATTCTTCCAAAAATGCCCTTAATAATTTCTCTAAAGTTTACTCTGACCTCCCTCCAGGTTTTGTCAAATAATATGGGCCTCCTTGTGGTTTTTTTTTTAAATTAAAAAGACAAAATGTATTTGATATACACAAAATTTCTATTTTTATATATACATACCGAGTAATATTTGGGACACAACATTCATACAACTTTCATACAACCTCCCCAAAAGATGTGTCTATCTCTCTCCTGTGATGTCACTGGACCCCACAATGACACAGGAAAGAGATAGACACATCAATATTTCTTTTCTTGATTTTATGAAGCCGTGACATAGCCACAATCAACTCAATACTTTTCTATAATTTTACTCATTGATAAGTAGTGATGCAACCCCAACAAGCAAAATTAAGCCCCAATAACAACCCTAATCAACAAAATTCTGGTTTTTGTTTGAGTGTATATACATATATGTATATAACATTCAAAATCTTTAATTGTAGGTGTAATAAGCATAAGCGTGGGTATTTTGAGAAAACATAACTTAATAATTATCAGGTTTTTGGTCAACTCGTTGTTGGCTAAATGAGAGGAGATGAGTGTTACACAACTATAAATCTCAAGGGATGTCTGTGTAATTAGACCATAGTTCAGGGGAGGTGAGTGTAATGTACCCAATTGAGGGTAAACATGTACTTTCGCGTAAATTTTAACAGTGTTAGTCTACTGTTACGAAGAATAGATGTTAGCATAATTATGAAAACCACATGAGATATTCGTGTAATTAGACTTAACCTCGAGGGAGGTCAAAGTAGTTAACCGTATTATTTTTATATGTAAGGGACGTGGCATTGTCTAGATGGACTGCACCATATCTTCAATGCCTCCAGCTATACATTTAGTTAACTTCCATTTACCTCTTCCTAATTAATTAATCCACTTGCACACACACACACAAAAAGTCTCCAATCGGAAATTGGCATTTGCAAATCAATTTTAATATTCTTAGCATGTTGGTAAAACTACAATCATAGATGCAACGTATATGACTATCTAATGACTATAAATCTTCTTTTCAAAGTTTGGTTACTTAATTTATCACTCTTTCTCCTCTTCCCATTACTCTTTTATTGGCAATTATTGAGTTTGCCAAACCTACTTGATTCCAATTTTGGAGATGCTCTTTAGATATACCAGTATCAAAATTTTGATTTTTTAAAATGTAAATTATTCCTCTATTTACATTCCCCCCCCCTTTTTCGCATCATTATTTTTCAAACGGTCCTTATTACCACCACCATCAACCGATGTCACCTACCATGTAAAGAAAACACGAAACAAAAGTAAACAACAAGAGTGTATTTGTCTTTTGTAGGTAGAGTTAACAAATTAATTTTAGAGTCACAAAATATGCCCAACAAACTTTTCTCTAAACGTATGTACAATAGAGAATGGTGCATGAACGTCTTACTGCATTATAAAAGTAAATATCCAGAAAACTTTGGTCTTATTATAAAATCAACATTCACCCTTGTTAGGTTTTGTCCTTACACATTCCAACAAGGGTGAATGTTAATTTTTAGTTAGTTTGATTTTTGTTTCCTACAAACACAAAAGGTTAAAAACTAGGGTAAAAATCACTTACCTCCCTCCAGGTTTGGCCTAATAACACTTACCTCCTTCCAGATTTCTGCTGTAACACTTGCCCCTTGCAATAGATGCCGTTAACGGAAGTTGACATTTTACTCTTTTACCCTAATTCTGTGTGTGAATTAAAAGAAAATGAAATAGGTGTAAAATCTTTTTCATTTACTCTTTTACAATTATTTATTGTTATATTTGTTTAAGAAAATAATGTCCAATAAAATTTTGACACATCATCATCTTCTCCATAACATTATCATTCCCCCATGAGAAGTCACTACTGCCATTGCAAAGACCCTTCCACGAGTAAGCCCAAACTTGAATTGATTGACGAAATAATTCAATCAAAATCAATGGTGATTGTTTCGATTAGGGTTTCAAAAAAAAAAACTCGATTGAATCAAAGGATCGAAAATTACATACCCATATTGAAAATTACAGACTCAACACACCCACTGTCCCCATGACCTGTAACACCCTGTAATTTCTTTCCATTAGTAAATGAACATTTGATTTTATTTCTTTTGATAATTATTTATTTGGGGTCAAACCGTAATTTCATAAATATAGAAAATACTTGCTATGGTTTTGAAAACGATATCGATATTTTTGTATAACCCGGAATTTAATTCCTACGATTATATGATTTTCTGTATTTTTTTATTTCAACCATAAAATACCAGTTTATGTTTAAATTTGCGTTCTATCGCGATCTTGGGTGAGGGAGCATGTAAGCTCAACCTCACCGGATTATGTCTCTTTTGCTTAGAGGCTACCCAATTCACAGATTATATATATATGTATATATCACTCAATTCTCTCATAACTCACTCAGTGTCCCTCTCAAATTCTCTCAACTCTCTCTTATTCTCTCAAGGAAGATCAACACACACACCTATAGTATATATATATATATATATATATATATTTCTTCAGATACACATACATAGTTATACATATATCAAGATCAAAGGAGAGAACGGGAAGAATTTCTTAGATGACGGAAAATTTCGGCGGAAATTCTCGGTCTCAAATTCTTTGTACTAGAACCTTTGTGAGTATTATAAACTCATTCCCTACGTGTATATATATATATATATGTATTTCTGTATATATAGACATGTATATGCGGATATATATGTATTTCACCATAGAAGCTTGAAATTAGAGTTTTAGAAATCTTAACCAAAGTCAATTCCGTGAATTGGGAATGAAAGACCTTAGTCCCAATAAGCGGTGGTTCGAATACTACGACTTAATTCATTTGGAAAAGGTTTTGGAATTAAGGAACTGTTTGACAGATATATTGTTTTAAAGGCTTACATTTAAGAATTGGATTAATAAGAATGATTAGATTTAGATTTACATTCGTACAGATATTCAGATTTGTGATTAATAACTGATGTTACGATTCATGACATTGACATGAATGGTAGGGTCGAGGTTGAGTCGACATGTATGGTGTGTGAGAAACCGTGAAAAGAGTAAAAAGTGCCAATGTTGTGTATGACCTAAATACTGAGCGGATATTATTCCTTGTATCTGAGGCGATAGTGTGGTGTATGACTTGGATATCGATCGGATATTATTCCTGGTATCCAAGGCGACAGTCTTGTGATTGTCCTAGATATCGAGCGGATATTATTTCTAGTATCTGAGGCGATAGTGTGGTGTATGACTCTAATAACGAGCGGATATTTTTCCTGGCATTGGAGGCGACAGTGTTGTGTGCGACTCAGATATTGATCGGATATTATTCCTGGTATCTAAGGCACGTGTTTTGGATATTGAGTGGATATTATTCCTGGTATCCGAAGCGATGGTATGTTGTACGACCCAGATGTTGATCTGATATTATTCCTGGTATCCGAGGCGACTATGTGGTGTGCGACTTGGATATCAATCGGATATTATTTTTGATATCCAAGGAGACGATGTGTTGTGCGACCTAGGTACTGAGCGGATATATTTTCTGGTATCTGAGTTAAAGGGATGGTTGAGTCGAGGATGTCGAGAGAAAAGAGTCGAAAACATGAGATGAAACATTGTTTATGCACAGTCTCATATTTTTTGCTTATTATCCCCACGTGATTTATGTTGAAGGTGGAACCTTGAATTTATTGCTTTTAAGGTTTAAATTGTACCGTTGTTAATATGCATTATATATACATTGCGAGCATATGTTTATTTTGCTCACCAGCTTGCATAAGCTGACAACATTAATGCGTCCTGGACTCTATGTCCAGATTTTCTAGGTCAGGAGCAGCCATGGTATTTTGACTATGCTAGTTAGAGGCAGGGGACTTTCTAGGAGGGCTGTTTTATATTTCTTATGTATTTTATTTTGGAGTTGTAATAGACTTTATGATAGTTTTGAATAAGGCGGTTTGTGCCTAAGATATTGATTGATGTAATAGTTTAGTAAGTTTTAATGTTGGAGCTTTTGTTTATTAGTATCCTTCTCTTTAGAAATGTTAAGTTATCTGTTGCAAGGAAAATTGGTCATTCTCACTTGTCACGACCTACGAGTCCATAAAGGAAATTAAATGCTTTCCTGAATTACGCTACATCGGGGCGTGACAGGCTTTTTGGTATCAGAGCCAGGTTATGGCTCGACCAATTGTCCAGAACACATAGGATTTGCCGTTAAGATAGCACTAAGATAAGATAGTTCGACTTCATTCCGTGTTTCGTCACTTTCTTTTGTTGAGAACTTTCTTATCTGGAGATTGAACAAATTCTGTTGATCGATGAATATGTACCTTTCTCTTGAAGTATGGCTAATAGGAGGAATCTCAGGCCTCGTCCCGCTGCTATTGAGGCTGCACCTCTGGCAACAGATCCAACCAGGATGTTTGAGGCTTTTGTAAGACGGTTGGAGAGGGTCAGTGATCAGAACACAGGGAACAATAACCTGAATGGGAATCATAACGGGAATGAAAGGCGAGCCCACCAGACTGGGGATAAGCTTCTCAAAGAATTTCGCACTCTGCGGCCTGAATATTTTGCTGGGACCGATGAACCCAGACAAGGAGAATAGTGTCTACGCCAGATGGAATGTATCTTTGAGACCATAGAGTGCACTGAGCTGGAGAAGAAGCGTCTGGCTATCTTTCAGTTGTCATATGCAACGACTGATTGGTGGGACGCCGAAAAGGCGACTATTGGGGAAGAAGCCGCAAGAGAAATACCGCGGGTGGTGTTCAAGGAAAGATTTCTCGAGAAGTATTTCCCTAAAGAAGAGAAGGATAAGAGAAAGAAAGAGTTCATGGAATTAGCACAAGGGAATCTACGGTCCGTGAGTACGTACTACTCGGTTTGAAAGATTGTCCCGCTTTGCTCCACATATGGTGGACACACCCAAGAAAAAAATCAAGAAATTTCACCAGGGTCTCAACTCGTCTCTTCCACATATGACCATGGGGCACCTGAACCAGTCATTTGAAGCTATGGTAAGGTTGGCTATGGGATCGGAGAATGATGGTTGTCAGAATTCGAAACCATTTGGAAATCGACCTCCGCAGAAAGGCTATCCCGGACAGAAACCTGTGTACCCTCATGGACAGAAAAGAACTTGGGATGGAGGAAAAAAAACCTCAACAAACACAAGCAGTGCAGCAGTATCCGCCTCGAGCAATAGGAGGGTACAACAATGATAATTGCTTCAATTGTTGTAATCCGGGTCACCGAGCCAAAGATTGCAGAGTACCTAGGCGTGCCGATCATCCGAACATTGTGTGTTATAACTGTAGTATACCAGGTCACATGAGTAAGGACTGCAGAGTCCCCAAGAAAGATAACTACAATCAGCAAGGACACAGGGTATGAGGAAACAGGGTATGGAGAAGGTACTTATGAGGAGGGACCGCTCGAGCAACACACGGTGGAAGGTACTCTAACCTTGTTTAACTCTCATGTTAAAGTTTTATTTGACACGGGTGCTACACATTCCTTTATATCTGTTAAGATTGTTCAAAAATTGGGCATAGTACCACAACGTTTAGATGAAGCTTTGAGTGCTGTCTCACCACTTGAGACCACAGCCAAATTGGTACATGTATGTAAAGATTGTCCTCTACGGTTAGGAGACTATGAACTTTTGGCGAGATTGGTGGTTCTGTTGATGAAGGAATTCGATATAATCCTGGGGATGGATTGGCTCGAAAAGAATCATGCGAGGTTGGATTGTGCTAGGAAGAGGATCACCTTTGTGGACAATGGGAATCAACCCTTCGATTTCCAATGTAACCCTTCGGGTGATATGTTCCTCACCAGATGCCTAGCAAACATCGAAGTTGTCAATACAGAAGTGATGGTGTCATCAATACTGGTGATTAAGGAGTTTGAAGAAGTGTTTCGAGATATTTCAAGGTTACCGCCTGAGAGGGACATAGAATTCTGTGTGGAATTGGTGCCAAGCACTTAACCTATAACCAAAGTTCCTTATAGAATGGCCCCTACTAACTACTGGAGCTGAAGGAACAAGTTCAAGAACTTGAGAAGTTAGGTTTTTTTCGTCCAAGTACGTCACCCTGGGGAGCACCGGTGTTATTTGTAAAGAAGAAGGACTGAACTATGCGATTGTATGACTACTGGGAACTGAATAAGGTTACTATCAATAATAAGTATCATTTACCTTGGATAGGGGATCTGTTTGATCAATTGCAAGGAGCCACAACCTTTTCCAAGATAGATCTACGGTCGAGGTATCACCAGTTAAGGGTACGATAAGAGGATATACCTAAGACTGCTTTTAGGACGAGGTGCGGACATTATGAGTTCTTGGTGCTGCCGTTTGGAATGACGAATGCTCCAGCTATGTTTATGGACTTGATGAATAGAGTATTCAAGCCCTACTTGGATCAGTTCGTTATTGTCTTTATCGACGATATTTTGATCTATTCTAAGTCAGAAGAAGAGCATGAGCAACATCTACAGATTGCGATGCAGATTCTCAAGGATCACCGCCTATATGGTAAATTCAACAAGTGTGAATTCTGGCTCCTGGAAGTTCAATTCCTCCGGCATGTGATCTCTCAACAAGGAATCGTGGTTGTCTCATCGATGACCGATGCAGTTGCGAATTGGACTTGGCCAACCAATGCTATAGAAGTCAGAAGTTTTCTCGAACTAGTTGGTTACTATCGGAGATTTGTAGAGGGATCCTCAAAGATAGCAGCACCGTTAACTGATTTGACTAAGAAAGATTTTAAGTTTGAATGGACTGATAAGTATGAATGCGCTTTTCTGGAATTGAAAGAAAGACTGACAACAACGCTAGTGCTTGCGATACCAAAGGGTGGTGAGAAGTTCACTATTTTCAGTGATGTCTCTTATCAAGGATTGGGATGTGTTCTTATGCAAGACGAAAATGTTATTGCATATGGTTTCCGGCAGTTGAAGCCAAATGAATTGAATTAACCAACTCATGATTTGGAATTGGCAGCTGTCGTGTTCGCGCTTAAGATTTGGAGACACTGCCTCCATAGGGAGAAATTTGACTTGTTCTCAGATCACAAGAGCCTTAAGTTTTGTTTACTCAGAAAGAGCTAAACATGAGACAACACCAATGGATGAAACTTACTAAGGTCTATGACTTTACATTGGAATACCACCCTGGTAAGGCTAATGTAGTCGCTGATGCCCTAAGTCAGAGTTGATCGACGAAAGTCGAAATAAGAAGATATCGGCTCTTGTGCTGGTTGTTCAATACTCCGGGGAATGATTGCTTCATTGATGGTGAGAGAATGGAAAGCTTTAGAGACAATCGTTGAATTTGATATGCAAATTTCTGAGGGAAGTGTCGGACAACGCTTTGGATGCCTCATAGTACAACCAACACTTGTGAGTCGAATTATCGAGGCCCAAAAGGAAGATGAGAAATTTCGAGAATGGTTCTTCAAGATGTCAGAAAAGGACCTGATAGAATGGAAGGTTGGGACCGATGGAGGGTACATATGACAAGATAGATTGTGTGTGCCAGATTCGGGAGATTTGAGAAAAGATATTCTTGAAGAAGCACATAAATCAAGACTGACAGTACACCTAGGATGAACAAAGATGTATGCAGATTTGAAGGGAAACTTCTGGTGGGAAGGAATGAAGCGAGAAGTAGCCGAGTTGGTGTCTAAATGTTTGTTCAATAGCCCAGTCCAGTCGACTGTGTCGGGGACTCAATTGACTGGGCTCTCAAATTCTCAGTCGACTGGTGAATGTTCGGTCGACTGAATCCAATCTAGCAGAATGTCATGTTTTCGTGCAAAGGCAAGTCGACTATTTTTAATCTTCCAGTCGACTGATGCTCTGAAAACTGAAAGTATATTTGTTATAACTAGGAGTCCAGTCGACTGTGTCGGGGACCCAGTCGACTGATCTCCCAACTTTCTGCCCATTCTGTAGCATCTCAAGGCCATGATTCTCCAATCCAATTCCAACATTTCATAACGATGATTCAACGATTCAAACACAATTATAAGAGTTTTCTATCGATTATAATACTACAAAACTATCCCAAGATTCTATTACAACATTTTACATACTTCCCAAATCCTTATTACAAGTTTGGGATGAAAACAAAGGTATGAACAAGGTGAAAATTCTCCGGCGTTCCTTGACCTCACTCCTCTCGATTCTTCTTCCCTTTTTTCTTGTCACCTGTAATGGAGTAAGGCTCCAGCTCAACTATATGCTGAGTGTACAAATTCTAACATATGCATATATGATAAGACATGTTTTAATCTCCTAAATCACATCATATAGTCTCTAGGAGAAAAACACGCATTCATTCAGTAGCGGCAAGTCCAAGTCTTAAACCGCGATACCAATGGCTAGTCCAAGTCTACAACCATCACATCCCCAAATGCCATGGCAAGTCCAAGTCTTAAACCGCAATGCCAATGGCTAGTTCAAGTCTACAACCATCGCATCCCCAAGTGCCATGGCAATTCCAAGTCTTAAACCATACACAGTAGTCGTCGTTACTAAATTCTCAAACATCAAGAAGCTTACTCCGGCATGAAATTGTATAAATCCCCCCTTTAACCCACATAATCAACTCAACGTGCCGCGTAAAAGTAGACATGATTTTCACATTTAAGCGCGTGCATAATTAACGGGCCTACAATTAACACATGAATTTTGCCCGGATCACAATTTCGTCGTTGAAAACCAAAACATGTATTTTCCTATATAACATAGGTTAGAATCTCATACCTCGTGCGATTTCTCTCTAACTTTGAAGGATCAAGTAAAGGCTCGATTAAACGTCGGATCTCCATTCTCAAGTGATTCCTACAACTATACAAGTGTTTTTCCCAAATTCCTAGAAATTAGATTTTCAAAATAATTTTCCAAACAAGCCCTAAGAGGTATCAAAATGAAGCTCTTACCTCGAGGAGTCCGAATATGAAATCTAGTGAAAACCCGATGGACGAACGATCGTCGTATGTCGTCGGAAAGATCGTAGGAACAAAATGTCTCTTCTCTCTCTCTCTCTAGATGTTTGGTGGTTGAGATATTTTATGAAAATATCTTGAGTTATCTATTTATAGGCATAACTCTCGGGAATTACATTTAACTTCTCACGAGTTATCAAAACTTCTAATTAACTCTTGAAATGTCGCAAACGCCCATTTTTTTACTTTACGAGTAAAAACTATAATTTATAAAAGTTTTCGACTAAGTTCCATTTGGGTTCATAATTACGTCTGAAAACTAAATTTCGTGGAGTCTCTAGATAACCTAACTTTTATACAATGTATCACTCACGTTCTCACCACAGCATTCAAAATGATCTAAAACCATATCAAAACTACTAGAAATTATACAAAACAGGTATAAATACTATTCACAAAAATGCCAGAAACCTCAAATAACATTTAAGCCATATAAATGTCATTTATTCATGTTGATGCCACATGATTTTCCTATTACCGTGTCTTCGATTGACATCTCACCATTGACCTCCAGTTAACCTCATTCACAATTATCAAAGACATTGATAATTCATAAATTTTCATTTATGCATTTTAAACAAATTTTTATTTCGGGACGGGTGTGACAGAAGGATTAACTAGAGGGCCAAATAAACATCGGATCTCCGTTTTCGAATGATTACTACAAGTTATACCTAGTTTTTCTCAAAATTCCTATAATTAGATTCTCGAAAAACTAAGCCAAATAATGCCTAAGAGGTATCAAGATAAAGCCCTTACCTCGAGGAGTTCAAATCTAGAATTTGGAGAAAAACTGATGAACGAAAAGTCGTCGATCGGCGTTGCAAAGCTCGTGGCAACAAATTTCCTTCTCTCTCTCTCTAGATATTTTTGAGTTGAGATTTATGACAAAAATATCCTAAGTTTTCTGTTTATAGCCACGACTCTCAAAATTTATGTTTACCTCCTCACAAGTTCTCTAAACTTTTGATTATTTCCCGAAACGTCCTAAACGTCCATTTTATCACTTCACGAGTGAATACTAAAAATTATAAACGTTTTCGTCAAAATTCCGTTTGGGTCCAAAATCACGTTCGGAAACCTATTTTTGTGGAATCTCTATAAAACCTACTTTTTATGCAACGTATCACCTATGTTCCCATTATAACAATCAAAATGATCTAAAGCAAGATCAAAACAAACATAAATTTACTCTACACAGGTAAAATCAACATTCACAAAATACCAGATAATTCAAATAACATTTAAATCACATAAATGTCATTTAATTATGCCAATGCATCATAACTCTTCCGATTACCGTGTCCTCAATTGACTCCCCACCGTTGACCCACATCAACTCATCTGAATTATTAATCCACATTAATAATTTCAATTTTCAAATATGCAATTTAAATAAAAGGTTTTCCGGGACGAGTGTGACAATAGCCCTGTCACACCCAACCCGCCTCGGGCGGATTAGGACACGTGTAACAATGCCACCAAGGCACGTCCCAATCCATATATCATAGAACAAGTTTAAACTTTCTTTTAAATTCTTCATAAAGCTCATTTGTATGTAATTAACCCTAAGGGTAAAATGGTCATTTTGAAATTTTAGTCACACCCAATGTCAAAATATAGTATTCTACATTTAAAAACCAATGGTGAAAACGGCTCGCGAATCCGAGCTCCCTAGCCTAAGTTATGACAACAAAGCATGTTCATTTGGCAAAACACACCAGTCCGGTTGATCGGACAGAGATCCCAGAAATATCCGGTCGACCGGACAGAGAGCCATGCTGCAGAAATTCTGCAGCAACTTCCCCAACCTATTTTGCAAGTTTAAAATTCACCCGAAGCATGCCCAAATCATTTGGAAACACTTCCAAAACTTTCTCAACATGTCCACAAACATATTTAAACATTCCCAAAACATTTAAATACATAATCCATGAACTTTTAAATGAAGAACTAGCCATAAAACTCAATCTCACAAACTAGCAAGGAAATTGAAATACTCTTGACAAAGTAAGCTCAAAACAACATGGCTATGAAGAATTATCATAAACGTTTCCAAAACCATTTTAAAAGTATTTCCAAGTGTTTCCACATATCAATCAAACATTTTAGGAGTTTTCAAAACGTGTTAAACTATTTGAGAAGTTGTTTTAACACTCAACTCATTAATTCTTCACTAAAACCACAAACTTGCATCAATTTCCCCATAGCAACTCATTCAAAGCATACACACTCAAACAAAACGAATCCAAGTTAAATTTACAACACAACCACTTGTTCCTCCCAAGTTCTCTCCCAACCATACACAACTTGTGACTTACAAATACAACTTACATCTTACAACATATTTAACATTCACATAAACTTGACATTCTACAAGTTTTCCAAATATGAGTTGTTTAAACATTCCCAAGACAAAAGTTATATTCACCACTAAACCACCTAGACATAAGGACATTCATAACTCCCAAACTCAACCCGTCGCATATATCACTCCCTCTCCTCATCTCGTTTGGTACCTGCGATGGTTATTCAATAACCACAACAGAAAATACTTTTTCGTTTAAGTTTTCGCTTAGTGAGGGAACTAATCATGCTTTTGGAATGTTCAATATATAAATGCAACAAACATCATAAACAACAATATGATCTCCAAAAGTCAAGTCATTCCAGCCACCACCCCCGGGTCCTTCTCACCTCGGATCTTTCTCACTTTTGGCGCATATAGCGCAACACACACTCTCTTGTGACCCCGAAGACGTCACCGACATTTTATTGTGGTTGTCACCATGTCCTATTCATTGAGAACTTCTTATCCCTTACATATGGGACCTATAAATGGTGACCACTACTTGACTTCCCTTTGATGCACATAAACATTTAGGCAACTTAGCATATAAGCATAGCAATTTCACATTATTTGTCACACCCGTTCCAGAAATTTATGGTTTTGAACATACATTAATTGAGATTTTGAAATATTAATGTTTATTAATATTGGGTTGAGGTTGACTGTGGGTCAACGGTGAAGTGTCAGTAGGGACACGAGGAAATTGGTAATTGAGATTTTCATTGGCACGAGTAAATGACATTTATATGATTTAAATGTTATTTGACTTATCTGGTATTCTATGAATAGTGAATTATACCTGTGTAGTATAATTTCTAATAGTTTCGATATTGTTATATATCATTTTTGAGAACTGTGGTGAGAACGTGAGTGATACGTTAATTAAAAAGGTAGGTTGCGTAGAGATTCCACAGAATATAGTTTTCGGACGTTATTTTGGACCCAAACGAAACCTAGTCGAAAACTTTTGAAATCATAGTTTTCACTCGTAAAGTTATAAAATAGACGTGTGCGAAGTTTCATGGGCGAATGAGAAGTTTTGAGAAACTTGCGGGGAGGTAAACACAATTTTCGAGAAGTTTGCCTATAAATAGAAGTGGATGAGATTTCATTCTCATCCACAATTTTTTTAAATATCTAGAGAGAGAAGAGAGAAGGGAGATTTGGAGCCAACGGGCTTTGCGACGCCGATCGACGACCGTTCGTCTGTCAGATTTTCTCCAGATTTCAGATTTGAACTCGTGGAGGTAAGATCTACGTTTTGATACCACTTAGGTCATGTTTGGCCAATTTTCGTAAAGATCT
This sequence comes from Hydrangea macrophylla, assembly GCA_033977485.1. Classification (NCBI taxonomy): domain Eukaryota; kingdom Viridiplantae; phylum Streptophyta; class Magnoliopsida; order Cornales; family Hydrangeaceae; genus Hydrangea; species Hydrangea macrophylla. The sequence continues at coordinate 110,092,232 of CM066990.1, read as the reverse complement.
TAATTTTAGACTTTTGGAAAAAACAGGTATAAACTTGTAGGAATTGTCTCAAATTTGAAATCTGACGATTATTTAGCCTCCTAGCCGATCCTTCAAAGTTTGGGGGAAATCGCACGAGGTATGAAGTTCTAACTTGTGAAATATAGGGAAATACATGTTTTATATTTCGAAGACGAAATTGTGATCCGAGTGAAATCCATGTGTTAATTGTAGGCCCGTTAATTATGCACGCGCTAAATTGTGAAAAGCATGTCTAAATTTACGCGAGCACGTTAAGTTGTCTATGTGGGTCAAAGGGGAGTCTTATACAAATTCATGCCGGAGTAAGCTTCTCGATGTTTGAGAATTTAGTAGCGACGGCTACTGTGCATGGTTGATAGACTTGGACTTGCCATGGCACTTGTGGATACAATGGTTGATAGACTTGGACTTGCCATTGGTATCGCGGTTTAAGGCTTGGACTTGCCGCTACCGGATGAATGCGTATTTTTCTCCCTAGAGACTATTGTATGATTTATGAGATTAAAGCATGTTTTATCATATATTGCATATGTTAGAACTTGTACGCTCAGCATAGAGCTGAGCAGTGGAGATGTACTCCATTGCAGGTAAGAAGAAGGATAAGAAGAAGCGCGATGAGTGAGGCCGATGAACGACGGGGATATCACACTTGTATATGTTTTTATTTTAAATCCTAAACTTGTGTAAGGATTTGAATATTGTAAGATGTTGTAATAGAATCATGGATTAGTTCCGTAGTACCGTAATCTTGTAATTGAACGTCTGTATTTATGTTTTGCATGTTGGAAATCAGTTATGGTTGTATTTGTTGTTGGTTTTGAGAAGCATGTGTTGTAAATTTTCAACACAGGGCTGCCAGCAGGGGAGCAGTCGACTAGACCCAGGGTCAGTCGACTGGATCTCGTGTGGTTGAGACACTGAAAGTGAATAATAGAAAAGCAGTCGACTGGACCCCTTCATCAGTCGACTGAACCACTGTTGATTTTGGCTACTGCTTCTAATAATAGAAAAGCAGTCGACTGGGCAGTCGACTGGACCTCTGTTGAGGATTTAGGGTTTTAGTTTCTTCCAGGCACAGTCGACTGGACCCTAGTACAGTCGACTGAACCTCTGTATTTTGAAATGGATTCTTGTGAACACTTTTGATTGAACAAAACTTTTTATAACTCCGATTTCAATGGATTTTACAAACTCAGAGGGTAATGTTCCCTAAGTTTTAAATACCCAGGGTTGTTTTAAAGTTCTTTCCGCTGCGTATAGTTATATGATGTTTGGATGAGCCTTGGTGGCGTGCCACGTGTCCTATTTCCACGCGTAGTGGGATGGGTCGTGACATTATTGACATGCTTTTTACCCAAATTCATCAACATATATATATATATATACATGAGTATAAATTAAGCAACTATAAACAACAATTATCACATTAACATAATTAAACACCCAATTTTGAGATTAGAACACTCACATCCTCAAATTGTTAGCAAATTAAGCCTAGAACCCCAATTCCTTCCAAGTTTTAGCTCAATTCTTAACCGGTGATAATCCTACATAAGTTTGGTATCAAAACATCTTCTATCAAGAACGGTTACCGTAGAAACGTTGCCAAAAATGAAAATAAATTACGTGTATATGATCCTCTTACCTCCACGAGTCCAAATATAGTCTCGGTTCGTAAATCCGGCGTCGGACGGCAAAGAAACGACGTCAAACGTCGTCGGAGCGGTGTCGTCTTCGTCGAGAGCTCTTGGTTCTCTCAATCCTAAGAATTTCCAGCTGTGTTTGGTGTGGTAGAGACACATATGCCTCATGCATATGTGTTGACATAAGAATTCCATATTTCAATTTACCTCCCCTAACTTTCTTTAAGCTTTATTATGAAACCCCTATGTTAATTACATTAATTACCCACCTTTTCTAAATGGATTTAAACTAAGTCTCGCGTAGGTCCCAAACGTGGTCCCACATAAATCATGAGGTTGCTATTAAACCTACCATTTATCAATTGTTTTCAAATACGCCCTCACATGGGTACCCAAACTGGTCCCCTTACCTATCATAAAACATAATAATATCTGTAAGCATTTAAACAAGTACTCATATAAACATATAATGACATCAAAATGTGAATTATTTTAATTAGACCGTCGTTGGGTCCCACAGTTATACCAGTCCTGCCTTTTACAGAACTTTCATCTGTGTCCGCATTTGAACACCTTTTCACATGTGGGTTCATAACCCCACCTTAAACCATTTTATGCATTAATTATCTTTAATTAACACATATTACTATCACATTAATCTTCTTTTCTGGGTACGGGTGTTACAAGCCCTCCTCCGGGTAGTAGCCACCATCATCCAATTCGTTACCTGCAATAACATAGATAGGATAGGTTGGACAGGGAATGCCCAGGCAATAAATGCCATCAGCTTACTGATAGCTGAGTGAGAATAAACTAACACGGTTTCATAGGCGTAAAGAAATTACCAATTATGAATGATATATATAGTAGTGATACTATTAATATCTTTCCTCTTTCATTCCGAACTCATTACCCGATTCTTATCGTTTCTTATCACCTTTAAACACTAAGACTGGCGTACTGACCACGACTGACCACCTTGAACTGATTATATCATCACGACATGCTAGTGTTCTAGTTTACAGCTTTTAAGAACTCTTACTGTTCACCGCCCTTAAGAACTCTTGTGAACACCATACATCATTCTAATATAACGACTGATCTATGGACGTACCATTTACTCTAGTTCATTGCTTTTAAGAACTCTTAATGTTCACCGCTTTTAAGAACACTTGCGAGTACTGTACACCCATAGCTCTCATAATCCTAGTCCAATCCCTGTTACCCGCTTATCGAATATAATATGAGTGAATTATCAGCTCGACACAACCTTTACTATCATTCTAAACCGAACGCCATACTATCTTGTTATTGTACCCCCATTATCCCTTAATCCATAATATTGCATAATGGAAGCATGGAACAACAATTACATGGTTAAGCAGTATGAACTACAAACTCAAAGGAAACCTACCATATTCTAATAAGTTCAATCGATTGAAGTCCTTTCGATCGATTGAGGAAAGTGAGGTTCGATCGATTGAAGAACGTAAAGTTCGATCGATTGAAGAACGTAGAGTTCGATCTATTGAAGTATACTCGATCGATTGAAGTGAAGGCGGTCTTGATCGATTGAAGTCATTTCAATCGATTGAGACTTCTGTGTTATCGATTGATTTAACCCGGTTCAATCGATTGAGAGTCGTCTCCTTCAGATTCTGGGCAGTGAACATCCAGAATCATTAGGGCGTGTCTGGGTCATTATTAAACTTCAAAAACTTGTAAAACAATATATCTAAGCTACTGAGTGAGTTCGAAACTTACCGAACGTCGTTAAGGGCGCATTTGGGGAGAACTTTAAGCTTCTGGCTCTAATGGCTTCCCTCTCTCTCCTCCTCTGTCTCGGTCTCTCTCTGTCCTCTTTGATCCTCTTCTTCTTCTCCTCCTTCAACTCCTCTTCTTCTCTTCTCTCTCGAGTATATAAAAATAGAGTGTGTATATATATATGGATGTATGTATATATGTATATAATATCACACACTCTCTCTCTAAGCTCTTGGTTTGCAAACAAACCTTACACATACAATTTGGTCACATGCATATATATATATATATAAGAGATGAGGTGTAAGGTGGCATGTCCAGTGTGAACTGTGCGATAAATATCCAGCCAAGTTCAATTGACTGAAGAATCTTCAATCGCTTGAGAGTAGATTGATCAGTTTTGATCGATTGAAAGTGGGTTGATCGATTGAAGTGGGGACCATGTCATAAATTCATGTCGGCAGAGTTTCGATCGCTTGAGAAGGGTTCGATTGATTGAAGATTAAAATTCTCGATCGATTGAAACTACTTCGATCGATTGAAAATGAAACTTCAAGTATGGAAAGGGCAAGTATACATAATCTCATTGCATTAAATTATACTGGAAATACAGGGTATTACATTAATTTTCTATTAAACTTCAGTTAGTTTAGTTGTTCTTTGTTCGAACTACTGAAATTTAAGTGAAATTTCACTTACGGTAGTGAAGTTTTCTAACTTTTCTATTTTATTTTTTGCAGGTGTTTTTTAGCCTCGCATTTGCTATTACAAGTTGCGAGGACACGCGAAATTGGACCTGGTTCATGAAGGAGTGGATGATTGTAGGAACGTATCGAGTTTCTAGGGCTTTTGTAATTTCACTTACTTTTCTTCGACATTGTGTGTTATGTAATCAATCAGTGGCTTCGCGATCGAAATCTATTGAAGAAATGATGAAATCGTTGGTGGTAATGGTTCGCAATTAGTGTTCTTTGCGAATGTTCTACGCTAGTGTGGAGCGTGTGATTTGTGTGTTGCTATTTAGAGAGGGGTATTTTTGTCTAAACAAATGTAGAGTGAGGGTGTGTTAGTAATTTGTTGTCTCGTGATTTTTGTTGAGAGTTTTGGTTAAAACTTTTTTTTTTAATTGTCCTTAACACTAAGAAAACTAGTATTAATGTCATTTCCACTAACTGCCCCATTATAATAAGAGGTAGGTCATTACATGATGGTCATGATTCTGTTGGGTGTTAGTGTTAGGGGTGGGCATTTGGTCGATTCGGTTCGATTTTGGCTAATTCGGTTCAATTTGGGAACTAACAAACTAAAATCGAACTGAATTAAAATTCGGTCATCTCGGTTCAGTTTATCGAAATTTTAGCTCAATTCGGTTTGGTAATTTAGCTAACCGAAATGTAAAAGACCACAATTTTTTATTTTTATTTTTATTTTTTCCATTTTTCACAACTTTTTTTAAGGTTTTTTTTTTCTTTTACTTTCTTATTGTAAGGAAACCATACTTTTCTTTATTTTCAATTGTAAAAATACCTATATTTTTATTATATATAGTTATAAATAAAGTATATTAATAATATAAAGAATAAAAATAAAATATAAATATAAATAAAAAAGTTCAATTTTTTGGTTCGATTCGGTTTGCCTATAGGCCACCGAAATCGAACTGAAAATTTTCATTCGGTTCGTTTTTAACTGAACTGATATTTTTAACTAAATTAATTGAACTGAAATTTAAAATTCGGTTCATTTTTTTTTTTAGGACAAAAGGGAAGGGGGGGGGGGGGGGGGGGGGTGTTTGTTTCTATGCCTGAAATTATTAAAGGGTAAAACTTCACACACAACTTTCACGTAAGTACCCGGGACCAATTGCCCCAGTGGTATTGCCTCCACTTAGCATCCTACTAGGTGGGGGTTCGAATCTCCCTATGGGGAGATGCTTGCATGATGGGCATGAGGGTTTATGTAATAGTGAGCCTTTGGCCTCTTCCTCGTCGTGCCTTGCTCTGCGTTCGGTTCCACTTATGTGTGAGTGTGTGTGTGTGCCTGTGAGGCCTAGCAAAAAAAAAAAAACTCACGTAACTTTTTGTTCATAACCCACCCAAATTTGTGTCTATCTCTCTTCTGTGTGACTATAAGATCTACTGACATCACAGGAGAGATGGGCACAATTTTGTTGTGAACAAAAAATTATACTCGTTAATAAAAACTGAGGGATAATTATTTGTACCTTATGTACGTAGTTGCCGACACGAAGCAAAATTACATTGCTCTCTTTTTCTTTTTCGTTTTTTTTTTTTTTTCTCTTTACTGAAATAGAAAGGGGTAGAGATACATTATTATCACCAGACGGAAAGATCATCCTCCCAAGTCAACATTCATTGATTATATAGAGGAGAGAGAGAGAGAGAGAGAGAGAGAGAGAGAGAGAGAGAGAGAGGTATTTTTTGTGTGTGAGAAAAGAGACTTGAGTAAAAGAAGAGATTGTGGAGAGAGAGAGAGAGGAGATGGGGAAGAAGGCGGTACTGATAGGATGCAACTATCCAGGAACAAAGGCAGAGCTGAAGGGATGTATAAACGACGTGAAGAGGATGTACTCCTGCCTTGTTGAGCGTTACGGATTCTCGGAGGAAGACATCACAGTCCTAATAGACACCGACGACTCCTATAAAGAGCCCACAGGACACAACATCAGATCAGCACTCAACCATCTCATCACATCGGCCCACCCCGGTGACTTTCTCTTCGTCCACTACAGCGGTCACGGCACTCGCCTCCCTGCCGAGACTGGCGAGGATGACGACACCGGCTACGACGAGTGTATCGTCCCTTCCGACATGAATCTCATCACCGGTATTTATTTTTCCCTTTTCCCTTTACCCTTTTCCCCCAGATCTGAATCTGATCAGATCACCTTTATATTTAATTTAATTTTTTTTAAAAAAAATTATTCTGTTTGTTTCTGTATATGCTTTCAAGTAATAACCTTTATCATCATCCATCGATCTAGGATATTATGATATTATGATCCATCCATATAATCCATTTATCCATTTCTTCCAATTAGGCAAGGCAACCACATCTTAAACGATTATTAATTTTATTTCTTCCAATTTCCACTACTGTCCTTCTGTATAGACTACTACTGTATATACTATACTACTCACTTATATATTTGTTCACACACACACACACACAAAAAGTGTGGTGGATTTCACTAAACTCTCTGATGATTGGGGTGGGTGAGCAGATGACGATTTTAGGGAGTTCGTAGACCATGTACCAGAAGGTTGCCTCATAACAATTGTATCAGACTCATGCCACAGCGGTGGCCTCATTGATGAGGCTGTGGAGCAGATTGGGGAAAGCACCACTTCCTCCAGGCATAATAATAATAATACCCGTGAAGCAGGTGGTGATAATACCCGTGGAGCAGGTGGTGGTGGTGGTGATGAAAGGCACAGCAGCTCGGGTTTTGGATTTAGAAGCTTCTTGCATCAAACTGTCGAAGGTGCTTTCGAGTCCCGTGGTATTCACCTCCCTTCGGCATTGCGCCACCGCAACAATGACAATGACAATGACAATGACGATGTTGATGACAGAGAAGTCGAGCTTGGGGATAACAGTAATGGCGGCTATGTAAAGAGCAGATCTTTGCCTCTTTCAACTCTTATTGACATACTGAAGCAGAAAACTGGCAAGGATGACATCGATGTTGGGAAGCTGAGGCCCACTCTTTTTGATGTCTTTGGAGAAGATGCAAGTCCTAAGGTCAAGAAGTTCATGAATGTCATTTTGAACAAACTTCAACATGGTGGTGATGGAGATGGTAATGGTGGTGGTGGTGGTGGATTCCTTGGGATGGTAGGAAACCTCGCTCAGGAGTTCCTCAAGCAGAAGCTTGAAGATAATGATGAGGGCTATGCAAAACCCGCCTTGGAAACACATGTTGGCAGTAAGCAAGAGGTGTATGCTGGGTCTGGCAAGCGCGCACTCCCTGACAGTGGCATCCTCATTAGCGGTTGCCAAACTGATCAGACCTCTGCCGATGCTAGCCCTTCTGGAAATGCTGCTCAAGCATATGGGGCTCTCAGCAATGCAATTCAGACTATTATTGAGGAGAGTAATGGTAGTGTTACTAATCAGGAGCTTGTTTTGAAGGCTAGGGATATGCTCAAGAGGCAGGGTTTCACCCAGCGTCCTGGCCTCTATTGCAGTGATCATCACGTTGATCATCCTTTTGTTTGTTGATTGTTTTTTTTTTTTACTCTTTCGAATATTTTTAATGATGCATGCGAGATATGGTGTGAACAATAATTTCCAGGTTTTTGTGGGGGGTTGGCTTTGTGTGGAGTGCTCGAGTAATTTCCAATTTGGTGTTTTTGGAGAAAAAATTCTTTTTTTTTTTGTTGATACTTTTGGTGTTTGGAGAATAAATTCTGGTCATAAAGAATTTCATATATCAGCTATATTTTGGTTCACAACGTATTTCAGCTTGTGTTACAGGTTTGTTCAAGCATAAGGATCCCGTACAGCTACCAAATTGTTCTTTGGTTACAAACTTACAATTTACAAAATATGTACCTATATAGCTCAAAAATTTGAGCCAAAAAATAAATTACATATCAACATTTGGGAGACTGTAAAATGCCGTTGATAATTTTTCTTCACTAGGGCTGGTTTCATGGAGCAGAAAAGTTACCATTTGGAACAAACGCTGTCCTATCTTGGAAGTGATAATGTAACAACCAGTTGATGGCTACCACTTGACGGAAACAAAAAGTACTCTGCTGTTGTTTCATCTTTAATCATCAATCTCTTGAATCCATGCTAAATCTGCCAATAAAATTTACAACCAGATTATTTCCCGAGGTTGGAATCCTCATAGAATTTGTTCCCAAACTAAATCAAAGACCCGTTACATTAATAAATATTAAAGAAATAAAGAAACAAGAGATCTCTACAACACAACTCTCTTGGGTTAGCAAGACGTAGTTTGCACTTGCACGCCTGTGTGTGGAGGTGCATGCTTTGGCTGAGAGAGAGAGAGTCAAACCTTGAAGGACAGATTCAACTGCCGCATTTGGGATAAGAAGCCCAACAATCCGCTGATTGTCTGTTGTTGTCTCTATACGCACAACACGTAGTCGTTTATGGTTTTGGCGGGCCTGCCAAGAATGTTATTTGAGGTTCAATCAACAAAGATGAAGTTTTTGCATGAATTACCCTGTGAAACAGAGAGCAGTGAAACAGAAAACCATTCTTCTGCCTTTAATTGGGCAGGTGGTTGAGCCTTTTTTTCTTTTTTTCCAATATTGGAATAAATGATATCAAGTCAACAAAGAGATGGAAAGTTTGAAGACCAAGTGAATACATAACCTTGTAACAGTGACGCAGCTGTCTAATAATTGGCAGTGTAGCCTAGATTGAAATTTGAATGAGAAAATATTCGGATAACATGCATACATATTTCTGGCACTAGAAATTTGAAATATTTTGCCTGTCATGATCGAAAACATGTAAACTTTGTGTCACAAGTCCTGCTAATTTTGATCTGCCCCTTGCCTAGCATCACCCACATGTGAATACTATCACCCTTCCCAACCAGTCCAATCATCGTTCTACACGTCGAAACTATCATAATTGGTCCTCTCTTATTTTAAGGTTAATCCTGGTTGTGGGTGCCACCAAACATGCTTTTGATATTCCACATGTGGTCGCGGTACCTTTTGGCCAAAGCGGCTTCTGGGCTTGAATGTATTTAGGCAAATTTAGACTCTTTTTTTTCCGCAAAATACACCACTTTCATCAATTTGATTTATTTCCCCTACAACCAATAAGGGTTAACTAACCACCCACCACTAATTGTACATCAGGCAACCAATTTTACAACTTACTATAAATGACTTCCAAAAATAAATAACGGATTTTAATGAGATATCCTAATGAAGTTAACACAATTACGGTGTCTTGAACCATGACTAATACTTGAAACTCAAGAATCTTAATACTCATCTACGTTGGTTCCGTCATTTTTGCAACAAAATATATACAATACTATATCAATATCTCATGAGAAAATACATGTAAAAAAGTCATCAGCGTAAATGAGAATAATAACCCCTACATGAGAGTTCCAGAGCCAATTCCCATAGAGAAGAATGAATCCATTGGAAAGATACAATATAACAACAGGAAGGCAAATGAAATTTGAAGTGAGAACTTTGATGTACTAAACAAACAAGACAAGTTTTCAAAGATGAACCAAGAAGATTGAGACACCAATTGTTAACTAAATCAGGAAGGATATAAGAACTAGGATGACCAAGTCGATTGTGTGTACCAATTAGGAAGAGTACAATTCTTTCCAAGGTTCCGCTTCAACGATAAATGCACATATTTGTGGATTATGTAGGAATGTCATCGTCTAAATGAATGGGCTTACTGATCCAAGCTTAATAACTTGCGTTATCAAATCCCTCCCACTCCCCGGGGTCAAATGACCCTCCTGGAATTTCAAATTCATCTGGGGAATTTCGTAGTATAGTAATACTCGTAGATTTCTACATATTTGACCCCACTGAAATGAGTTCTCCGAGGGTGTATTTGATATCATATCAATATTTGTAGATTTATTAATTGAAGAGATTTAGAAGAGACGCGTGGGGACAAACTTTATCTACACCAAATTTTATAAATGGTCATAGTAAAACATCTATGCTTTTATGAAATTAATTAATGGTTCATTTCTCAAATCATCATTTCACTTTTATTAATGTTTTACTCGTGCTTATTACACTTATTGCGTTCATTAAGTAGCCCATTTTTTATCAAAAAAAAAAAACCTACTAAACCCGGGTAATGTTGTAATTAGGAGAAAAGTTTTGTGTTAGCACAAAGTCTATTATTCGTATTAAAACTATATCATGTACAATTTTGAATTCAAATTCGTCTTTTTCGTTTTGTTTTGTGTGTGTATCTAGAGTTACTTGCATGGAGTTGACCGTATATATGAATATATATATATATACATTATTTGTGATAGGTATGAAGTTGATCAAATATTTCCTATTTGTAATTAAATTTCATGAAGATCTAAATTAATACTAATTAGGCCATGTTTGGATGATAGGGAGTGGATTGGACAATTAGTCCCTTTTAATTGATAGTCCCGGGACTAAAAATACCACCTCCCCCATGGTATAACTTAGTCCCCCATATGGGGGACTATTCTTTTACAATGGACAATTAGTCCCGGGCACAATGGTCGCGCCAAACGCTGGACTATTCAATTAAAATGGACTATCAGTCCAATCCCCCTCTATCCCACCCTTAGTCCTGCGAAACAAACGAGGCCTAACTGTTTTAATGGTCGAGATCGAGATCGAGATCGAGATCGAGATCGAGATCGAGAGAGAGAGAGAGAGAGAGAGAGAGAGAGAGAGAGAACAAAACAATTCTATTCACCGAATGAGTTTTTCATTTTTACGGTGGAGGATATAGGGGTAGGTAAGAAAGAAATATTGTGTATCTAGAGTTACTTGGATGAAGTTGATTTTTTTTTTCTTTTTTTAATTTTGGATAGGTATGAAGTTCATCCAAATTTCATATTTATTTTTAAATTAATTTTATTTAAACAAAAAATACAATTCAGTGACAATGTGACATTAATTGACCCCACGAGAGAAAATCCTGGCCCCCCTAGAGTAACTACTATTCAATAGGTATGCAAGAATGGCAATGGCAGTAGCGGCCGATGGTGGTTGTAGTTGTAGGCAGGTGAGGTGATTGGTGGTGGTATTTTTGCGTACCGTGATGCTAGGATGGTGAATGGACGTTAGACAGTGGGAAGGCTGGGTCTACTAAAGTTATAAAGAGAGAGAGAGAGAGATGGGGCGAAGAGATGTAAGAATAGTGATGAGGACTTTAAAGTCATAAAGCAAATAAAAAGGGGTGCTTGACATAAGGTCCATGGGCACAAAACATTAACCAATTAAGTCCATTTGGTTTTTGGATAACTCCTAAGGTCCCTAAATTTTTTTCAGACAAAATGCCCCCCTTTTTAACTTCCATGCGTCTTATCAGCAATTTTCCAAGGAGTAGACTTTTCAGTGCTTTATGAAATTACAAAATAACTTTCAAATAACGTACAATTAAATTATGCATCTGGAATCATCACATCGATATCTTTCAAATAAGACCCATATTAAAAAAAAGAAAGTCTAAAAAATAATAATAATAATTTGAATTTTACAGCTCATAGAATGTCTCAAATCATTCACGTCTCTAAATCCGGAAAATTCAGAGTCCCTTCCTGAAATGTCTTTGAAAATCAAAGAGAACAGAGGAAGATGCGAAATAATGATCAAAACATAATAAAGAGAATGTCTCTACAATTTTCAAATTTAGAGACATTTTCAGGGAAGGTCTCTACAATAGATGAGAAGAAGATGGAAAACTACGATCAAAGCACAACAAATAGCAAATCAAAGGAGGCACCCTCTGAAAATAACTCAGGATTTTCCAGAATCTACAGGCATTCTATGAGAATGTCTTTGAATTTGATTTTCCATATTCAAATATATTCTTTGGAAATTCACACATTGTCTCTAAACAAAAGTTCAAACACCAAATTTCAGAAAGAGGAGATGAAGAATATTTTCTAGAATCCAGAGACATTTTATCTCTGAAATGTCAAACCTGAGGCCTAAAATGGTGGCATTGGTCATCGGCGGAGGGGAAATCTGTGTGTGTGCATGTTGGTGTGTATGATAAATGATGGTGATGGTGGTTGACGATGGCTATGGCGGTGGTAAAGGGTAAAAGTGGTGGCAGTGTCAAATTGATGGACTTCTCACGAATTTTCTCAAACAAAAATCCCCACCTATTAAATTGCAGCCTTCCTTTCCACACCGAACCACTACTTCCATTTTCCCAGCAACATTTCACTTAGTCCCACTTCACCTTAAAATATTTACTACATTCTATGGGAATCTCACCGCCTTGCCTTCGTTATTCATCCTTTGTACAACGCTACTACCGGTGAAAATTTCATCAACCCTAAATCACCCAACCACTTCCATCATTCTTACAGCCATAATTGTTAGAATTGTAAGATACACGATACTATCCATTACGTGCCTCGATACGAATTGCATGTGTGAATTGAAGATCCCTATCAATCGGTATGATTCACGAGTGAATCACACAACTCAGCGATTTATACGATTCAATGGATTCTTGAAATTGGAAAAAAAAAAATTTTTTTTGATGAAACTACTTAGTTTTAGACTAGTTTAAAAGGGCTAACCCAAGTCAGCAATCTTCAAATCGTGAAAAAAAAAGTTTTCGTATATTCGAAAGACCCAGCCCTTAGACATAGCCCCAAGTCCAATCTTCCCTTCGACTGTTTGCCGTCAACGACAGCGAAGACTGTTCGCCATCAACGACAGCTCTCTCTCTCTCTCTCTCTCTCTCTCTCTCTCTCTCTCTCTCGCTCTTGAGCTCGAACTGCTACATGATATATCCATACCATAGAAGTGCTATATGTATATTGCACCTCCCAATCCATTCTAGTTGTTTAACACGGAGCTGTATGTTTATATTGTTGTTTTGCCTAAACTTTACACTAATAATTGCTACTCACATTGTTGGACAGATAACTGCTACTTAATGGTCCTTTTTAATGCATTCATGTAATCATACGAGTAATTGTATTGTTACAGTATCCTCTCCCATTTGCATGAAACATGTGTTTTAATGTTATTTAGTCCATTTTAGGCAGTGTACATGTGTTTCTATATGTGTACACCCACACACACACACACACATATCTATATAATAAAGGAGCTCAGTTTGGGTATTTTTATATGTTAGATAAAGAGTAGTTAGGATTTCCTGTAACCCTTTAATCTAATGGCCCTAATTAATTGGGTTGCGAAACTTTTCCATTTCTATATGTGAGTGATAAACATGGAAGGCTAGGTTAATTGTGGGACTTATTTAATGGCTAAGATTTCTTTATATTTCAAAATATCTATATATCTATATAATAAACTAAGTATTTAACGGGTACTAAAATCATAACAAGGCAAGTCTATAATTTGCTCCCAATTTTACCAAACACCAAGAATTTCTATGGATGCAGTGTCATACTCAGATGAACCATTATAACCGGGCATGGTTTACAGAGCCAAGTTAAAGTGATTGTGATGTTGATGACTATGGCTTTGGAATTGGTATGTCAAACTATGATACTATTTTTTTTTTGTCCATTTATTCTTTGTTGTGAGTTCTTATTTTGTTAGTGAGGGCAATATTGTAATTCTAAATGTTTTTGTTGCATTATATAAATAACTTGTAGTGTGTAGGAAGCCCTAATACACACAATTAGATCTTATTCTCTAATCTTTTCTTCTCTCTTTCTCTTTACGTTTCTCTTCTTCAAACCCTAAACTTATCAATCTTATAATCTAACTTGGTATCAGAGCAATTTGAACCCAAGTATATCACAATCAAATACCGAAAGAAACAGGAGGTGATGGGGTTTTGCCAGCAATGACGTCATCTTGCTGGCGATGACATCATCTTTTTTTTTCCGGCGACGTACGGCAAGGTGAAACATACCTGTTGCCTCATTTTTCCAAGGTGAAGTCTGTGGTGGTGTTTTTGTGAAGTTTTGAGATCGTTTGAGCAGGGTTTCCAATTTTTTTTTGTATTTTTGAAAGAAATAAGGATTTTTTTTTTTTTTTTTTTTTTTCAGATCTGTTGTTTCGACCTGATTGGAGCCTCTTTAGTGCTTGAGCTAATTTTCATGGGGTGCGCCTAGGGCTCGTACTACCTCTCTATGTCCCTTTGTTGACATACAAGTTTGGTTTGTGGTGTTTTTGTTGGTGTTTGTGCATCGGCTGGTGCTTTCTGGGCTTCTAATCGTGCGATTAGTCTGTGTAGTGTCTTTCTCGTGGTTTCTCGAGTTTGTTTGGTTCCAAAATTTACTTCTTTTTCCCTTATGGGTTCTGTGGATAATGCGAAGGGTTCATCTACGGATGATCAAGTTAGAGTAATTACATCTATAAAATTAAATGGAATCAATTACCATTCGTGGGCTCATGCTATTAAGGTTTACCTTCGTGCCAAAAAGAAAATAAAGTATCTTACAGATGATCCACCGGCTGTGGATGCCAAATATTAAGAGGATTGGTGGAGTGAAAATTCGTTGGTGATGACCTAGTTGTGGCTAAGCATGGAATCGCATGTTTTATCAAATGTGCAACTTCTAGATACTGCTAAGAAGATATGGGTATCTCTTGAAGAGATGTATTCACAGGAAAATAATGTGTCCCGGGTGTATGAGATTTTTTAGTGCATGTGCAATACTAGGCAAGGTGATAAGCCTCTTGCAGAACATTATGGTGCTTTGAAAGGTTTATGGAAGAACTTATGCTTTTTCAGCCGCTGAGTACAGATTTGGAAGTTCAACGTCGTCTGTGTGAAGAGTTTCAGGTTGCTTTATTTTTGTCTAGCCCTAATTCTGAGTATAGTGTATTCAAGGATCAAATTTTGGCTAGCGAGAAATTTCCAACCGCTACCAATGCCTTTTCTCGTCTTCAACGGGCTTCTCACAATCGTTTCCTCTTCCTCATTGAAGGAATCATCTGCCCTAATCTCTAGTGATGGTAGTTGTGGTGGCTTTCGTGGTGGAGGTCGTTTTGGTGGCCATCGTGGTGATCGTGGTGGTCGTAATTCTAATCGTGGCGGACGAGGTGGCCGCACAAGCCATGGTACCCGCTCAGATTTGAAGTGTACCCATTGTAATGGTATAGGACATACTGAAGATTACTGTTGGGATAAGTGGGGTAAACTAGTGCATGCCAATCAAACTTCCGAGGATCCTTCTACTACCACATTGCCACAAGCAGCTATAGATGGTCCTGATGCATTAACCTCTGGTTCTCATGATGGCATTACTTCTCAACTTAGCCAGATCCTCCAGAAGTTGTCTTCTTTATACACTCAAGTGCCCACTTCCACAGCTACCTTAGCCAACTCAGGTATTCTGTATTGGTGGTTGGTCAACCTGCCTACAGCTCCTTGGATAATTGAATCTGGAGCTAGTGCTCACATGTCTGGTATTCCTTCTTTGTTCTCTAACTTCCATCATTCTAAATCACGTATTGTGTTAGCTGATGGTTCTTTTTGACCTGTGCTTGGAATTGGTGATCTTCATCCCACTGAGTTCATGCACTTATCGTCTAGTTTATTTGTGCCTCATTTTCCTTTTAACTTGCTGTCTATCAGTCAAATCACCAAATCTTTACAATGTTTAGGGACCTTTTCTCCATCCTCTTGTGTTTTTCAGGATCTCAGGACGAAGAAGGTGATTGGTTTGGGGCATGAGCAAAATGGACTTTACTGTTTGGACCTTAAAGATACTCCTACTGCCTTGAGTGCTACAGTTTCCCCCCTTCAATGGTATTTTCGTTTGGGTCACCTGTTGCTGCAGAAGTTACGTCAAGTTGTTCCAAGTTTGAGTCCTATTTTTGTTCTAGAATGTGAGGCTTGTCAATTAGGCAAGCATCACCGTAGTAATTTTCCTCCTAGTCTTAGTGGTCGTCAGTCTAGTCCTTTTAATCTTGTACACTCAGACATTTAGAGACCTACTAGAATAAAAAGCACTTCTGGTTTTCATTATTTTGTGATTTTTGTTGATGATTTCTCTCGTATGACTTGGTTATTTCTTATGAAAGAGCGATATATATTACATAAGATTTTTTTCACTTTTTACAATGAAATCTTTGTTCAATTTGACAAGCGAATTAAGATTTTACGCTCTTGACAATGCTGTTGAATATACTAAATCCTTTATGCATGATTTCTATGTTGAACATGGTATTGTTCATCACACTTGTTAACCAAGTACCTCTCAGCAAAATGGCATCGCCGAAAGTAAGCATTGCCATTTGTTGGATGTTGCTCGTACGTTACTGTTTAACATGCATGTCCTAAAGACATACTGGGTTGATGTTGTCCTTACTGCCACCTACCTCATTAATCGCATGCCATCACCCATTCTTGACAATAAGTCTCCTTTTTTCCCAATGCCAAACCATTTAACCTAACTCCTCGTGTCTTTGGCTATATTGCTTACGTCCATCTTCTTGGCCCAGGTCGTGATAAACTTGCTCCACGAGCAGTTAAGTGTCTCTTTCTTGGGTACTCTCGTACTCAAAAAGGTTATCGCTGTTATGATCCTGTCTCTCGTTGCTACTATACCAGTGTCGATGTCACATTTTTTGAGTCGTCCTCCTTCTATTCGGCCTCAAGACATGCCTTTACTCCGGACTTGATCTCCTCTAGTCAGGGGGAGCTTCCACTGCCAAACCTGTCTGACAATGTGTCATCTTCGTGTCCTGAACCTCCACTCCAGGTTTACCACCGCTCCAAGGAACGACAGGTTGTTCAATATGCTCCTACTCAGTTATCTCCTAATTCTTCTGAGGTTCGTCCTCCTTAGCCATCAGTTATTCCATCATATTCCGACTTGCCCATTGCATTAAGGAAAGGTACTCGTAGCTACACTCAACATCCCATTTCCAATTTTATGTTGTCTCATCGTTTGTCTTCGTCTTTCTGTTGCTTTATTTCATCATTATCTTCGGTTTCTATCCCTAGTTCTTTTCAACAGGCCTTGACATCTCCTGGATGGAAACTGGCTATGGATGAAGAGATGAATGCTCTTCATAAGAATCAGACTTAGGATCTTACCCCTCTTCCTCCTGGGAAACAAACCGTTGGTTGTCGCTGGGTATATACGGTAAAGTATTAGCCTGAAGGATCTGTTGAGTGTTTGAAGGCACGGTTGGTTGCCAAAGGCTACACACAGACCTATGGTGTTGATTATTATGAGACTTTCTCTCCAGTTGCACGTCTTAACTTAGTGAGAGTTCTTATTTCTATTGCGGTGAGTTTGAACTGGCCTTTATATCAGATGGACATACAGAATGCATTTTTACATGGGGATTTACAAGAAGTTTATATGACCCAACCACCTGGGCATGTTGTTTCTGGAAAGGAACAACTTGTAGGTCGTTTGAGGAAAGCATTATATGGTTTGAAATAGTCACCATGGGCGTGGTTTGATAAGTTTAGTTCTGTTGTACTTCAATTTGGCTTCCAGCGCTCCACTTCAGATCATTCTGTGTTCACTCATCGTTCCTTGTCAGGTATCATTGTTTTAATAGTATATGTCGATGACATTATTATTAGTGGTAGCGACTCAGCAGGTATTGTTGACCTGAAGATTCATTTGAATAAGCAATTCCACACAAAAGACTTGGGTCTTCTTCGATACTTTCTTGGTATTGAAGTCGCTAGGTCCAAGGAAGATATCAGTTTGTGTCAGCGTAAGTATGTTTTGGACTTACTCTCGGAGACTGAAATGCTTGGTACTCGACCAACCAATACACCAATGGACCTACTGTGAAATTAGACACTGAAAAAGGAGAAGTTTTTAAGGATACAGGTCGTTATAGAAGATTGGTTGGAAATCCAATTTATCTTATAGTGACTCGTCCTGATATTACTTATGTCGTTGGCATTGTTAGTCAGTTCATGCATGCTCCTCGTAAGCCTCATTGGGAGGCTATCTGTCATATTCTTCGGTACCTTAAGAGAGCACCAGGTAGAGGTTTGTTGTATAGACCGTTATCATCCTTATCTGTCATTGGATTTTTTGATGCTGACTGGGCAGGGAACCGAAGTGATAGGAGGTCTACTTCGGGGTATTGCACATTCATTGGTAACAATTTAGTTACTTGGCGTAGTAAGAAACAAAAGGTGGTGGCACGCTCTAGTGTTGAAGCTGAGTATCGTGTCATGGCTCATACTGCATGTGAGATGTTGTGGGTTCATGCTTTACTTCGTGATATAGGTGTTGATGTTCCATCCCCTATGTCAATGTTTTGTGACAACCAAGCGGCCATCTTCATCGCTAATAATCCTGTGTTTAGGTGTTTCATGAACAGACTAAACACATCAAGGTTGATTGTCACTTCATTCGGGATCTTCTCATGCAAAAGCAAATTTCCACTCCTTATGTCCGAGCTAGCTGACATTTTTACTAAGTCTTTGGCCCGATCCGCCTTCAAATGTCTATGTTTCAAGCTGGGCATATTTGACCTCTATGCTCCAGCTTGAGGGGGAGTATGAGAGTTCTTATTTTGTTAGTGAGGGCAATATTGTAATTCTAAATGTTTTTGTTGCATTATATAAATAACTTATAGTGTGTAGGAAGCCCTAATACACACAATTAGATCTTATTCTCTAATCTTTACTTCTCTCTTTCTCTCTACGTTTCTCTTCTTCAAACCCTAAACTTATCAATCTTACAATCTAACTTTTGTTTCAAGTCTCAACCAATTATTAGTGCGTACATGTATGTGACCGATCACCCTTATTACGATCTAATACATATTTTTTCATCAATTTGTATGACAGAAGTTGTTTTCAGACGTGGTGGTCTTTTGTGATCGACAATGCTGGTGTTTTGTCTACGTACAAAGATTTTAATTGGGATTAAAAGAGGGACACAGTGGCTAAATAATAATGGATGTCAGTAAATGTACATATGATCTCTCCTTAGTGAGGACAATATCGGTGTGCGACTTTATTCAAAGCAGAATAGGTATTTGAAGAAAATCACTTAGTGATGTGTCATCGTATTCCGTCTTTCACGATGCCCACGGACTAAAATATGACCCTTAATCGAGGTCCTACTATTTCTGAAAAATTGATGCAGAATCTGTCATTTGCAAATGCCTCAACGGAGGTTGGTATAGTTCATCCCTTACTTTTATTTGGAACATGTGCTACTTTTACGATCTCACAGCTATATTCATTTCTAACTGTCATTTATTAATGTACCATTCATCTATACGAACATCTAGAAATCTGCTAATCATTTCATTAGTAAGTTATTTCTTTTCTACAAAAAAAAAAATCTATTCTACGATGCACAGCCAGTCCAATAGCTGTCCTGTAAAAATTGCCTCTGCGAATATTCCAAAAGCACAGCTCCGCTTGCTCCATCCTACTTTGACTCAATGGACTACAACATCTCCAACCTCATCACGTTTATGAATAGTCAAGCTTAGATCATAGAAGCGTGCACGTGCTGGTGTCTCCTGACCATCTCTCGTTACCTACATCTCTTTTTGCATTTCTGTCTTGCTAAAGTTACATTGCCTACATTTATTAAGTTTTTCTTATAGTTATTTTAAAATCTTTCGACTCTCTAACTGTGTTCTGAACTTACACTTAACCCTACTCCAGTAGTCAATTAAAACTATATCATCTAACAATAGCATGCACCATTGAACCCCATCTTTAAAATTTCTAGTGAGTATGCACATAATTGAGACACGTAAAAATCCTTGTCTGACAGAGCACACTAACAAATTAAGGAATAAAGGTGGTCAAGTTACCTGCTTAGAAAGAGCCTTCTCGATAGTTCCCCAAACAGGAAGAATGAGGCCTCCCAAGACATTCACTTCCTGTAGTCTTCTGCCAACAGTACAGAAGTTGCCTAGCTTACAGTTGCGGCCATGCATGCACTGCAGGTAAAGTTAACTGTGAGCTATATAGAAAGAGCACGCATTACCTATACTGTCGCAGTATGAAATATGCTTGTTATGAAAACAAAATCTTACAACACGCATCTTGCAATCAACTCAACTACTGAAATACACAGCAATAAAATCATGCTCTAGTTATGCCAAAAAAAAAAATGTACAACCTCGATAAATGGCCAACACTTCTTTGAAACTCACCAATATCTCACCAATAAACTTTGGACATTGAAGAAAACTCTTTCAAAGGAAAAATCTCATTAAAAGGGAAAGTCAAAATTGAGAATGAACAAAAAGGTATAAAGTTCAACCACATTCAATAGAAGGATAGATATTTAATGTGCATCAGGTGGTGTAATCATTACAGTATCCTCAATGTGTTCCTGTCTTACATATTTAAGATCCTATATCAGCATTTTTGTGTTTCATGCCGTGTTTGTCTCGTAATGTCCATGTGTTGCTTCTAAACATATTATTAAACAGTAAGTGCACAACACAAAGTTGGAGAGGGAAATCCAGTGTTGTTAACTCTTCAAAGGATAAATATAATTTTATAGCATGGTTATATAAACGTAATGACTTACGAACATGAGAAGTGGTTTTTCTCCTCCTTGGGTGACACCAAGAATGTACATGGACTGTTTGTTGGGATAGGAAAATAGGAAATATGCAAGTTGAACAAAACTTTTACTTATAATAGCACAAATGGTACTCAATGTTAATGCAACCAGCACGCAATTTGCCAAAGGGAAGGGCATGTTAAAACCTCCAGCCTTTTATTCGAAAGCAATTAAACAAATCTTTATTTTGTTATAAGGCCATCGCTGCCCAACTATTCGAAATTTAATACTCTTGTCCAAAATCAGAACTGATCCTAACTGAATGGGGTTTGAAGTACAAAACAATCTGTTGACGCTTGTTATACATTGTTGGGCCCACTCTCTAACACCTTAAGCTTTTGCAGGAATTGAAGATTTAACATAGTATCAGAGCATTATCTATGGGAGGTCTTGGATCTCCATCCCATCTGCAAATTTGCATTTTGTTATTTGTCTCCATTGAAATGGAGGTTGGTTTGTTTGATTTGTTGCCCTCCACGTGTGAGACAAGGTTTGCACATGGGG
Organism: Hydrangea macrophylla; assembly: GCA_033977485.1. Classification (NCBI taxonomy): domain Eukaryota; kingdom Viridiplantae; phylum Streptophyta; class Magnoliopsida; order Cornales; family Hydrangeaceae; genus Hydrangea; species Hydrangea macrophylla. The sequence continues at coordinate 110,071,061 of CM066990.1, read as the reverse complement.
TGGTGGTGAATCTTGATATACATTGTAGGGTTAAGCAATTGGTGTCTTAATACAATCCAAATCAAATTTAACCATTTCAGTAAATGTTATTCAGAAATTACTGAGGCGTAAACATCTCTGTCTAAGATAGATGTAAGAACAATATCTAAGGTGGATGTACGAACTAAATTTTGCCATTGGGCTTGGTGAAGATGGCATTTGTTTCCCACAGATGCCACAACTCATGTTGCACAACAAAGACCTGAATTACAATTCCTAGAGGTGTACTTTTTCTGAATCATTGCTATATAGCATCACATAAGCTGATGATCGATCTAATAATCATATTTGCAGTTTTCAAAATAAAAACAGTAAATACAAATAACTGTTGAGAGTACAAGTTATACCCTTTCTAACAGTTTAAACTTTTAGAGTAGATGAACATGGTATCAGAGCAGGCGAAGGTCCTGAGTTCAATCCTGGCCTTCACCCTGATTTATAAACTTTCCATGTGGTTGCCCTCATCAAAGAAAGTTTGTCCACGCGTGAGGGGCCGTGTTGAGAGTATGAATACTTTAAGTTACACCCTCTCTAACAGCTTAAACTTTTCTAAGTAGATGGTTGTTAATAACAACAATCAAATAAGCGTCTAAGAGTACCCTCACAGTCCGTAAGCAGGACCACAACTCGATTAAGAAGCCCACCCTCTCTCCTCTTTTCACATCAATACATATTAGTTCATATACTAGTGATAACATTTTCAATAAGAAAATAACCACCTAAATCTTTTACTACACATCCTTATATGACGTGACATCCTTCAGGGAATAAGTCTGAGAAACTCTTTACCTGTTTGGATGAAACATCGTATTCGTCTTCCCAACCATTGCGAGCCCTCTCTAAAGATGAAATTCTTTTGTACTTGTTTTTTAGCTCCTTCAGAGGCATCTCCCTGAAGATTGAAAAACAGACAGAGTACGTGTATAAATTAATACCACAATAATTGATGAAAAACCTCTATTGTTTCCCACCCCCCCCCCCCCCCCTACCTTAGAGCCTCCCCAACAGTAGGACGGAATATCTTGTACACTCCAGAGGCAGAACTGAAACACATCAAACAAATGGAAAGAGTTAGTCGAGCAGGCGCTTCACTCAATTAAAGGATAGCAATTTCGTTAAATTAACGTCATAAGAATCTTCTGAATCTACCTTTGAGAAGAAATAAGTTAGTCACAGATTTGATGAAGCTAAAAAGGAAGAAAGATCATGGGGAATAACAAAGAAAAAAATTCATAACCTCATATGTTGCTGCTAACCTCCTAGTTAAGCAACATGTAAATCTCTACAATATATCCCAGTCAATGATAGGCAACACGTCAGGAATACGACTTTTGACACATTCTATAGAATATAGGCCTCGTTTGTTTGTCAAGTAACTAAGGGGGTACAGGACTATTAGTTGAATCTGGTTTTGGTCCTTTTTAATATATGTTAACTCAAGGTACAATAATCTGTGGTTAAAAATAATATTGAAATAGGGGATAAAATAATATCGGGTCGCGGGGGGGTGGGTAGAGTGGTATTAATAACACGGATAGAGGGAAAGTGGGATTGTGGAAGAAAAAGACCATGTCACCCCTACCAATTAAAAAGGGCTTGCTTGCAGAAAAGACCATCAATACATAACGAGAAGAGGGTTGATATCGCATCGCCAACAGGAACGAAGAGAGAAGAGAGAACGGGGGAGCTGCCATCGCTGAAGCCAAGAGGAACTCAGAGAGCAGAGAGGAAGAAGTCGTTGTCATGCCGACAAAGCCGTCACCATCGTCGGAATCAAAGGTTAGGGTTTCATCAAATCTTCATAAACACTGTAATACGACTTCTTCAAGTTTTTAAGATAAAATCGTGGAAATCTACACTAGTTTGACTTCTTCTCCTTCGATCTCTTAGATCGTGATTTGGTATACGACTGTAACACTTTATTTTATTTTTGCAAAAATCTCAACAAATAATTTTTCCAATATAAGAAGATCAAAATTTGAGTTTGGTTTATATCTGTCATATTTTCATTTTTATGAGGTTGTATGTAACGTTCAGGTGTGTGTATTCTATTTCCTTTTTTGGGGTACTGTATTTGTGATTGGTTGGGTGTATCTTTGATTGTGTGGAGTTTTTTTGTGAGTTTATGGTGTACATTTAAAGGTGGACCTCTCTGATTTCATTTTTTGAGTCTTTTATCGCTTTATATTTGGATGCTTCATAATGGAGCATCTTGTTATTTTTGCAGTTTGGTCTTTTGGTGTTTGATGTTATGCGCAAGTGGGGTATTTGTCTGATTTCTGGAGGGGTTGTCTAATTATTGGCTTGGATTAGGCATCTCTGGCTGTGTGTAGGCCATTAGGTTTGTAAATCTCTGCTATTAAAATATTACTAAAATGATTCCTTCGGGAAAGGAAAAAAAAGGCTTAGGTCCTATAGTTTTTGGAGATCGTGTTAATTTTACAGTTCTTTGCTATTGTTCTTTAATCTCTTGAGGAATATTTCATCTTTACTGTAGTTGGTTGAATACATCAATTGCATTGATTGAATGAGCTGCATTGTAGAGCTTAAGATCTTCATCGACTCTAATGTAATGGTTTCTTACTGGTTTCACACTTTTCTAAATGACTATAAACAGATGTAGAAAAAACGGAAATAGAAACATGGAGTAATAGTTGCTTATTGGTTTCATATTTGGTTTTTCACAGGTTAATAAATAGGTATTTTTGTAAAATCACAGGATTATACGGGTTTACACCATGGTCATCCAAACACTGGATTGGACACTTGATTTTATGCCCAGTACAATTCGGTATGCCCCAAACACGGGATATAAAATATATTGCACTATTTTATCCTAGGATAACTAACTATACACAGACACTTTATCCAATACCCCTTTATCCTATCCAGCAAACAAACGAAGCCATACGATTTTGCCAATTTTTAGTGCACTAAGACTGTAAACAATATCAATAATCGAAAACAATGAAAAAATATTGTTTGGGAGGTGGACAAAAAACTACACAATTCATGGGCTACATAGTTCACACTGTTTCTCATGCTTAAGGAAGCACGAATTCTTCTAATAGATGGAAGCACGAATTCTTCTAATAGACGGAAGCACGAATTCTTCTAACGCACCGGATGCGCACCCGCACCCACGCTGACGTGGATTCTTCTTGGGTGCTGCAAGGTGTTTGCTAAAAAATTTCTTTTAAAAATTTGGGGGTGAATCCTAGAATGTTGGGAGTTGGATCGTGCATCAAAAGCCTAGTGTTGCTTATCTAGTCTCCGTATTTGTTATTCATGTCTTGATAACCTAAAAAAAAGATAACTATAAAATGATTTATACAATCTTATAATAAAGTCGAAAGACCAATGGGCATGACTCACCCTCAAAAGACGCCTTATGAGGGGATGATTACCCAAGCTTATAAGAAGCATAGACGGGGGGCTATCCAACACACACCCTGGTCCACATCAACAGGGAAAGCCAAACAAGAGGATGGAGCCCAACCCAGCTCTGATACCAAGTAGAAAGATCAATGGCCTAACTCACCATCAAAAGACGTATTATGAGGGGAGGAATATCCAGACTTATAAGAAGCACAGACAGGGGCTATGCCCGGGTGATACGGGATAATCCAACAAATAGCATACTTTTACTGCTTCATATAACTACTACACCACACCCGCATTCCAGATTTTTTCGAAATTTGACAGAATTGCACGCACGCATATCCCCGCATCCAAATCGTTGCACCTGTGCCGGTGCTTCCAAGTCCATGCTCCTTTTGTTTCTCATGTTTTAAAGGACACTGACCTTACTATTGCATTAGTAGAGTTTGACGTTACACTCAATATCCTATCTAAAACATTGCATCCTAACAGTCACATTCATTCTCGTATCATGATTTTATCTCGTCTCTTTCTTGTATATCTGTTCCACTGGGTTGTAAAAATGTCTTGGCAGATACTAAATGGAAGGCAACTATTGTGAAAAACGTCCCACAAACAAGTCTCTAATACCATGTTAAGTCACCACTTGCTCCAAAAGCTTACCATTTTAGAGAATGGGCCCAAAACTATAACTCTTCCTAAAGGAAAGAAAACAGTTGGGTGCAAATGGGTGCTTACGGTAAAACAAAAGTTAGATGGATCAGTTAAGAGAGGGGCAAAGCTAGGTACGTATAAGATTGTTTGTCAAGAGATCTTTCCACCCATGACAGAGATAAAACTCCATTAGAGTTTTGTTTTCCTTGACAGCAACCTTGGCCTCTTCAACTACTAGATATTAAGAACACCTTTCTTCAGTCATTTAGAATAAGTATATGTGGAGGTTCCTCCTCGTTTCCTATCAAGGTCTTCTGAAAGTAAAGGTATATGGATATAAACAGAGTTAGGAAGATCAAACCCTTTTAATTCGGAATAAGCATGGGAAAGTTACCATTGTGAAAGACTGAAAGTCTACCTAGATGATATCAAATATCAATATAACTAGTCATGATGCTGAACAAGTTCACCCCTGAATTTATATTAGGCCAATAAATCAAGATCAATGACTTGGGATCCTTAAAATACTTCCTTCGAATATAGGTTGCACGATCAGAGAAGGGAATATATATTTCCCAGCAGAAGCATGTTTTGGACTTACTAGAAGAGACAGAAATGCTTGGCTTCAAACCTTGATACTCCAATTGAGCCAAATCATAGACTTATTGAGGCTAGTGATGATACTGAGGTTGATACATGCAGGTAGGTGAGGTCTGTGGGGAGGTTGATTTATCTCTCACACACTCGTCCAGACACTGCATATGGTGTGCGTGGGGTGAGTTAGTATATATTCCCCGCTTTCATCCCATTTAGAATCCTTAGATGTCTAAAGTCAGCTCCTAGGAGGGTAGTTATTCTCCAAAAATGAACACTAGAACACGCGTATATAGATTGAGCAGGGCAGTCTCAGATAGACGGTCCACTTCTGGGTAGTATATATTTCTTGAGGCAACTTATTGACTTGGTGCACCGAGAAGCAGTCAGTTGTTGCTAGATTTAGTGTCAAGACTGAATTTAAAGCCACGGCTCAGGTTGTGTTTAAGAATTATGATGATAGAATTTGGTGTTGACTCACGTGACCGGTTAGACTATTGTAACAACAAAGCAACCATCAATATTGCGCATAAACCATTCAACATCATTAAACCAAGCACATCAAAGTAGATAGACATTTCATTAAGGGAAGTTGAGTTCCGAACCTATATGCATTCCTCGATTTGTGAAAACTGAAGAACTGGACGATGTCTTGACTAAGGGGGTATCTAGCAAAGTGATTCATAATGTTCTAAGCAAGTAGGCCAATTCCAAAATCTATGCCCCAACTTGAGGCGGTGTTAGAATATCAAGCATATTATGATCCGCAAACTTGTAATACTCCCCTTAAGAATACAAATAGAAGAGCTATAGAAATGTGTCGTTAACATTTCACCCTATTCTGAAAAACTCTACGTTACTCATTCTCTCTGTACAACTTCTGACTTAAGTTACCTAACATACTCCATACATTCAAACTCTAAGTTGACTACGTAGAGTTATGACATAAAAACTTAATAAGAAGTCCATGCCAAAAAAAAAAAGGAAAGGAAAAGAGAGAAAAAAAAAAATGGTTACAAAAAAGATTCAACTTTGATACCCTTCAAATGCTAAAAGAAAGTGTCGTCTTCCCAACCATTCCCTCTTAGATTCATAAAATGCATCATCAGCCGTACCAAGTCCATCTTTTTTCTTCTCATCAAGCAAGGCAGATGCAGACTGCATAAACAAAAAATTACAGTGATAGAAATGTTGCATGGTAATTTGCATGAAAAGAGAATTTAATTCAGTGGTAAATTAAGTACCTCCCATCTAATTCCACGATCCATTGTGAAGGTGAACAGTACAGTGGATGCCCCAGACATGTGATCAACATGAACAGTCTGCAAAAAAATGGAAATTGACACATATATTTAATAGGTTGAACTAGGAAGCCAATTAGAGCTCCAAAAGAAGCACAACCTTCGGAGTTCCTTGTAGTTCAATAATATTTGCTTTCATATCGACAATCCCGGAGTCCAAATGGCCTTCAATGCGTGCATTCTCAATAAGAAGATCAAGGATGCTGAGAAATAACTCAAAGAGCCTGCATTTAATTAGTGAGCATGTTATTATAGCATGAATGGAGGAAGCACATCAAATTTCAACACTAAGGCTCCGTATAAGGTGAATTCATTTTCCCGAAAACATTTTACATCGAAACAAACGGAGTGTAAAAAACCAGTAACCTATTTTGGATCTCGGGTGGCAACCCTAAGAGCCGATTGAGGAAACGTCCAACATCATGCATGTCTGAGTCAACTATTCGGCCAGAAAACTTTCCAGAATCCTTCCCATTACCTTCACCGAATAATAGCAAAAGTTACCGTCAAACATCATCAAATGAAAGTTGAAAAGGTTTCCTTCCTAAGAAAGACATTGTCCCTCAAATAAAGTTAAATTAAGAAATGCGACTGAACTAAAGATGGCTGCATCTTAATTAACTTAATGACAACGAAAATAAAGTATTGACACCTTCACTCTGTTCTATGGTAATGTCACAAAAATGCTAAAAAGATTACCAAAAATTGTGTCTCTGACTATTCCAACAGAAACAAGCGCAGCTTTTCCCTTGACTATAAAATCCTGTATAGTATCTGGTTTTTCAGATGAACATCCTGGGGGTACGACTGGCAGGGAATCCTGAAAACTTAGAATTAGCAGCATCTTTTTTTCATTTTAGCCTCCTTGATATGAAAATGTACTGTGTGGCGAACATGGCACCATCATGAAACACACACACACACACAAAAAAAGAAGATAAAAACCTGCTCCATGATTCCTCTATACATCACCATCAGAGCCCTCTTCCCATAAGCACTATCATAATTATAAGCACTCAGAGTTGGTCCGGCCCTGTAACATGTACAACAGCAGTAACACTGATACTGTACTGCTTGTTTTTATTCTTCTGAGCTTATTATAACTATGCAAAGGATAAATACAACTAACCTACGGTCTCCTTGTGTCAAGGCTCCGAGAGATTCTAATCTCTTTGCAACAATGGATGCAAACCGGCGTTCACCACCGAGATTAGTAAAAAGTAGCCTGCAAAACAAAAAGAAGATTACAAATAATATTATGGACTTCTTATGCATGGCAAAATTGTTCCATATATCTATTAAAAATTACGAAACTATATCGAATCTCTATGCATCAAGTTACGCAAATCATATTACATGATGAAAATGAAACACTTTCAGTTCCACGAAGAATTACTCTAGAACAATCAACTCAATTTCAGAGACCTCAATCCACTCCCCTAACATTCACTTCTAGTGGAAAAGGGAGAAGCATAACAGCAGTGTCAAGGACACAGCCTTTAAGAGAATGAAATGATGAATTTCCAACCCAACCGTGCCTTATCCCAATTTTTAAGGTCAGTTACCCTCTTCATTTTTGTATTCAATCTGCTGCTATAATTTGCTTTATATGATAGATCACTGTCTCACAGAATCAATTTACACCTCCAATTATGTACGATTTAACTCCGTACTGGTGCAGTCATTTATCTCAGATTACCGGACTAGCTCACCAAGATTCTCTGGCTCTGTTGCAGATCCTGCTGTGGCTAAGTTGTCAGGATTGAATATATGTCCAATTCTATCATTTGTCCTTTTTCTTAACGTGCGATAAATTCTTACGAGCAATCTCCTTTCATCCACATTATTTTATGGGTTCTACAGTGCCAAGCACCCTGGATGTAAAACATTTTGGTATACAGCAGTCCCATAAATTTTCTCCTTTATTCATTTTATATACTGTTAATAAATCTTCAGTTTAATCTGATAGCTATATGAGGCCTATAGTGTGCTGAACGAGCACTTCTTCACGGCCTTTATCCTGCTATTCATTGGGCAAAGCCTTCAAAGGTTAGGTAAAAACATGCAAAACTAAGCCAACTATAGGTGATAGCATTAGGGTGCTAGTATGGCATCTCATTAGATTACAAGGAATTGTATGAGTTCTGTGAATGAGAGAAATAGGTTGGTAAGTTACGAGAAGTGTACTGTACGAAAAGTCTGTCAAAGTATCTCTGTCACGAAAATGCAATAATGAAAAGTGAAGTACCTTGGTGGAGGAGGTATTCCTATTTATAGCAGTGAATGCATGTGATCATACCGAAGCACAATGACAAGACGCGAGCTCACATAATCCATAAGTCCAATAAGACATTATAATAATCTCTCATTACCCAAGATCAAGATGTATTGTATACGGGAGAGATGATAATGTAACACCCGCTCCCGCAGTTTATATTTTAATATGCTTTAGCATGCATAATCTTGAGTTAATGTTAATCATTGTGTTATGAGACACTTATTGGAGGTGGGTTTAACCCACTAAGTTGTTTTTGGGTGCCCAGTTGGGAACCCAGTTGTGGCCAGTCCCAAATTGGGACATGCGTTGGTAGGTCCCAGCTGAGATGGGAAATACCCTATGTGCCTAAATGTTTAGTAAGGCTTGAATGTTTATTGTTATATTGTTAATAATATCATGGTGTTAGTTGTAGACCACCTTTGTGGTCAGTTGAGGGTACCTTTGTGAGAGCGAATTGAGCACGTCGCATAATCAGTAGGTTAATTAGCAACTTCACATAATTATATGGGACCACTTATGGGACTCATGCGAGACATAGACAAACACTCATTTAGGTTTGGGATAATTTTAATAAGTTTTATAATTCGCGGGGGTATAATTGCAAAACTAGCAAACTAGTGGGGGTTTCATAATAGAAGTGGAAACTCATATAAACATGACACCTAGAGAGAGAGAAAGATGACTCATCATCTCTATTCATATCAGTTGGCCGAAAAAACAGAGAAAGAGACGAGAGAATTGCGACGGAACGACGACTTCACGACGTCGATTGACGCTTTTCAAAACAGAACACATATTCGGACTCCCAGAGATGAGTCTAACGCATTAGTACAGATTTGGTTAAGTTCTGTGATAGTTTTTCCGTGACCCATTTTGGACTTTTAGCTCATAACTTGTAGTTTTTGTATAGGATTTGCACCTGGAACATAGTAAGACTCTAATCTCAAGATTAGGAGCAAAACCCAAGAGGTGAGTGATGTTAATTTTGAAGTTTGGATATTTTCATGTTGGGTTCAATTGTGATGCCAGAAGCATGCTTAATTAGCTTAATTTTTACATGTTTAGTGATAATTGATAATTCGTGGTGTAGAACTGTGCCTAATTTATTAACAAGGCATAGTCATGTGATTATACGGTGTGATGTTTAAATGAGCATGTTGAGTTGCCTATTTGGGTCAATAGAATTTCGAATTCTATACCACCATGAGGTAATCAATGTAGTGACGATCACGACCGCCAGAGGCCTACGAGACCGCACGTGTGAGGGCGTGGGTCATGATTAGTCGCGTGGGCTTGGGAGTGGAGCCGCGGGCTAGCCAGTAGTGGTGGGAGTGAACTAATAATTGCCAGAGACTATAATTCTATGCGATGAATTGGGCATGTTTGTTATCCATGTTCACGATTAACATTGTTCATTAAGCATATAGCTTATATATTGTAGTGGCTAAGAAGCACAGACACGGACACGCGACACGGATACGACACGACTCGAATACGTCGACACGCTATTTCTCAAAAAAGCATGACACGATACGTTAGGGACACGATTTTTTAAAATATTTTTTAAAATACATTTATAGTACTAATAGTCTTTTTTTTTTTTATTTAAATGATACTACTAATAGTCTAACACTATGTATTATCATATATTATTTTTAAAAATATATAATTTTTATGATAAAATGCCCAAAAATGTAATAATATAGTACATATATAGGAATTATATGGTGTTATTTAGAAATAATTGTAAATTTAGGGATTAAATATTAGATATATCTAAGTTAGGTGGTGTTATTTAAAAATAACTAAAGATTGTTTTTAGAGTTTTTAATATTTGTAAAAGTTTTTGGGACCTAATCATAATAAATCTAAAGAGTAACTTTTCAGCAAAAAAAATAAAATTAAACAGTGTCCAGTGTATATATTGTTAACTCCTTCAGGGTTTCATTCTCTCAGCCACACAACTAAGAGAGAGAGATAGAGAGAGAGAGAGAGAGAGAAAGGAATCGCAGATTCAATCCAGAGAACTAAAGAAGAAGAAGAAGAAGAAGAAGAAGAAAAAGAAGAAGACGTATCGGCGACGTATCGGTGACGCATCCTCAATGTATCGACGACATATCCTCAACATATCGAGGACGTATCGGTTAAAAAAAATAACATTAAAATACACAGATTCGAAAAATATAGTATTTGACACGTATCCCGAGCGTATCGGGTCGTATCGGTATCGGATACTCGAGTCGATACTGGAACGAACCTCAAATGAAGTATCGGTGTTTCATAGTGTAGTGGTTATTGAATAACCATCGTAGGTGAACGCGGCAAGGAATCGGGAAAGTGAACCGAGAGGTGACATAGCTAGCTCATGGATTTTGGGGGTTATTGTAGTCTTGTTCATAGTTACTCGCTTTAACTAGAAACTTGTAAAATGGTTGTAAACGGTTTAAATCCGGAAATAGTGTATGTTATACTTTTTTGGTTCAAGACTTATGTAATATTCCTAGTTTTAACTTCATGTTGTAAGTGGATTCTTAACCCGTGTAATATGCCGTTTGAACAACCCAGCTCTTCTTTATAAAAGTTGTAGTTGCATTTGTGTTGATTGGTTGGTAGTATCCAGAACTCGTGTTGTTAGTTTGGGACGTTCGAACTTCGAGATTTACTCTTGGGTTTGGTATGTTAATGACTTTTAGTTGGTACCTATCTTAGAGTGTTTTAAAAAATCTTGCTTGAACTTGGAAGCTCATGTTTGTGACTTTGGATTATTTTTAAAATGGTTTAAAGATTTCGTGTTGATTTAACTTGTGCCTTGGTAAGGTTATATAAAAGTTTACAACTTATAAAAGCAGGATTTTGGCTGATGGGTTCCACGGAGGGGCATTCGACAGGTCGAAGGGGCCCGTTGGACCGGTCTAAGGTACCCAGACTAGGAGGCTGTTTTGCAGAGGGTAGTTCGACCGGTCGAAAAACCCCCTGCCAGACTTCCATTTCCATATGTTCCCAATGTTTATAATTCAAACTTTTTACTTAAACGGGGTCTCTTGGGACTACTTTGAACCTTGGAAAAGAAACTTTTGAAACGGACTTGGTTAAGGTGTGTGTTGGTTCAAACTTTTGAAAATTGTCAATGTTGGTTGAGGTCGAAAAACCCCCTGCCAGACTTCCATTTCCATATGTTCCCAATGTTTATAATTCAAACTTTTTACTTAAACGGGGTCTCTTGGGACTACTTTGAACCTTGGAAAAGAAACTTTTGAAACGGACTTGGTTAAGGTGTGTGTTGGTTCAAACTTTTGAAAATTGTCAATGTTGGTTGAGCTTCTTTGGTTTAAGCTTATTTTTAAACTTTTTTTGGAACTTTAATGACTTGTGATGAGCCTCGGTGGCGTGCCACGTGTCCTGGGATCATTTGCGTGGTTCTGGGGCGTGACAGATAATGATTGTGAAGCTATAAATTATCCAGGCATTATTGTTGACAGTATTTGTCTTTATTACTGTTTCCTGGAGTCATTAGTTTTTAGTGGGTCTATATGTAATTTTTTATTTCTTCTTCTTATGGTTTATTATAAATTGGGTTAGATATTATTTCTTCTTCTTATGGCTAACCCCCAAGCTTCCAAAATATTATTTCATGATGGTATCAGAGCCAATAGGCTTCCAACCCAAACTCCACACTGCGCTTGCCTCCACCACCCTTCGCCGCAGCCTCGGCAACCACCATCACCCTCGTCACAGTCTCTACCCTTTCCTAACCCTGCGCTGCAACCCCCCACCAACCCCTAACCCCGCGCCGAACCCCTGCAAAGCACCTCAAACCCTGCGCCACCTTCAGTCACACCCTGGACTGATTCCGCAGACCTCCTCCACCTCGTCACCTGGTTTCTCGAGCTCTACAGGGGCTAATTTAAGTCAGCAACTATAAGTTTGATGCTGCTTTGATTCTTTTTTTTTTTTTTTGGGGGGGGGGGGGGGGGGGTTGTCAGGTCCCTTTATGAACCCTTAATCTGCTACTTTAAGTATTTTACGAGTTCCCATCCTCCCGGTTTTCCTTCACTTTGTTGGGTGTTTTCCATGCATATCCAGAACAATGGCAGACCCAAACAAACCGGAAACTTCAACTTCAACCACAATTCAGACAGTGGTTGCTCCATTGGATCCCAACCTTAAAATTGCTCCCACGCCATTTGAAGGCCAGAATTATCTGAAGTGGTCACAAGCGGTGGAACTGTATCTAAAGGCACGTGGGAAGATGGGACACCTTTATGGACGTGTGACAGCCCTCCTTTCTATGAATCCCAGCTATGATAAGTGGGAGATTGAGAATTCTGTTATCATGGCATGGCTTATTAATTCTATGGTTCCCGAAATTGGCAAGAATTTCCTATCGCATGAAGACTACTAAGGCAATTTGGGACACCGTTACCTCCACTTTCTCTCGGCGGAGGAACTATGCACAGGAGTTTGAGTTGCTCCGTTCCATTGACCGTTTTGAACAGGGTGACATGACCGTCATCAAATACTTTCAGTTTCTTACTACCAGTTGGGATTGCGTTGACCATTTTCAGGCCAATCTGCCTGTGTGTGCTACTGATCCTGAGGGATACCGGAAGCTACTAGAGAAACAGAGGGTCTTTAAATTTCTGCACGGACTTTACCCAAATTATGATGCAGTTCGTAGTCGGGTACTTGGGATGAACACTCTTCCCACTCTTCAGGAGGCCTTAGCACATATCCATAATGAGGAGAGTCGTCACTCTGTTATACTTCCACCTGCATCTACCGAGAGGTCTGCCCTAGTTTCTGTTCCACCTAGAGATGGGACCAGCAATCGGCTTCTTCAGACCGGCCTGTCGTGATTTGTGACTATTGTTTTAAGCACCATCATACTCGGGCCAACTGCTAGATCCTTCATGGCTGCCCACCTGGTGATCGGGGAGGTCGAGGAGGGGGTCGTGGAGGTCATTCCGGTGACCGTGGAGAGGCTGCCTGTGCACATCAATTTGTCGTTCAGACTACAGCTTCGATTTCTATTGGCACTGCTCCAACTTCTGACAGCTCTAGCTCTTTTCTGCCACCGAACTTGAACTCTAGACATCCAATGGCCCGGTGTGCTACTCCGATATCTACAAGCTCCTCCTCATCCTTTGCCCAGTCAGGTAATTTCGTTACATCACCAAGAGCATTCCTTTCTCATGTCTCATCTCCTTGGATAATTGATTAGGACGCCTCCGATCATATGTCCCCTTCATCTAATCTTTTCTCTGATTATGAGTCTTCTTCAGCAAGGATGAAGTTAGAATAGTTGACGGTAACTTCTCCTCAGTTACGGGAAAAGGTCTAATTCATGTTACTCCCTCTCTACCATTGACTTTTGTGTTACATGTTCCTCGGTTTTCTCACAATCTTTTATCTTTGAGTAGTATTACTCGGTTGTGATGCTTGTGAACTTGGGAAACATTTTCGAGCTTCTTATGCTCCTAGTGATAATTAAAGTTATGTTCCATTTAATTCAATTCATACTGATGTGTCGGGTCCTTCTCGTACTATGTCATTGAAAGGTCATCGGTGGTTTGTTTCTTTTATTGAGATTCTTCTCGTACTACTTGGTTATAAATGATGAAAGAAAAACGGGAAGTGTTTGATATTTTCCAAAATTTTAACAAGATGGTGTGTACTCAATTTGGGGTTGTAGTGAAAATTTTACGTTCCGAAAATGGTGATGAGTATATTGATTCTGGTTTGGGTGCATATTTTTCTTCTCATGATATTGTTCACCAAACTTCTTGCACTGCCACTCCACAACAGAATGGCGTGGCAGAACGCAAGAATCGTCACCTTCTAGATGTTGGCCGCTCCTTACTCTTTCAGGTTAATGCTCCTCGTACCTACTGGGGTGAGGCAGTTCTTACAGCTGCTTATCTCATTAATAGGCTTCCCACTCGTGTACAGAATAAGAAAACACCTCTTCCGGTTCTTTCGCATCCTTCCCTCTCCTCATCTATTCCATCTCCCGTCTTTGGTTGTGTTTGTTTTGTTCACAACTATGCACCTAATCGTGGGAAGTTAGATCCTCGGTCTATTAAGTGTGTGTTTGTTGGGTACTCTCCTACCCAAAAGGGTTACAAGTGTTACCATCATCCATCTCGAAAATGGTGTATGTCGATGGGTGTCACTCTCACGAGTCATAGTCCTATTTTGTTGATCCTCAGCCATCTTTTCAGGAGGAGAGACGGTGTGAAGAGATACATGTTTCTGCTGTGTTACCTAGATAATTGAGGTGGAGCCGGAGCGAGTAGAAATAGAGAGAGTTGGGAGGGAGCCTGAAGGAGAGGGAGTTGAGGGGACGAAGGTGAGAGAGTTGAGAGTCTATTCAAGGGGGACATGGAGTAAAAGGAAAACCGAAGAGACTTCAGAGATTGTTGTTCCTCCTCTTCTACTGCTATTCTCTCTGAGTGATGATAATTCAGGTAATTCTTCTGACACACCCTCTCCAGAACCTAATGATTTAGATGTTACAATTATTGTTCGTAAGGATGTTAGATCTTGTATTCAACACCCTATCTCTAATTTTGTGTCTTATTCTCATTTGTCCGCCTCTTATAAAGCCTTCCTTTCAAAAATTTCCTCTGTCGGTGTTCATAACCATGTCCAGGATGCTCTTGCTGATCCCAAGTGAAAACATGCTATGAGTGAAGAGATGAAGGTTCTTCACAAGCCTGGCACTTAGGAGTTGACAACGTTGCCTAAAGGTAAGAGGACTGTGGGGTGCAAGTGGGCGTTTATAGTAAAGCACCGGGCTGACGGTTCCATTGAAAGGTGTAAAACTCGGTTGGTAGCAAAGGGGTACACTCAGACTTATGGTGGGGACTACGAAGAGACCTTTGCTCCAGTTGCAAAAATGAATTCAGTAAGAATCCTTCTTTCCCTTGCAGCAAATCTAGATTGGCATCTTCACCAGTTTGATGTGAAGAATGCCTTCATGATTTGGAAGAGGAAGTTTACATGGATGTCCCCCTTAGTTTTGAGGACTCCAAGACAGAGGGGAAGGTGCGTAGATTAAGAAAATCGAAATATGGCCTTAAACAGTCTCCGAGAGCTTGGTTTGAGAATTTACACAGGCTATGCTTCGGTTTGGTTTCAAACAGAGCCATGCGGATCATACATTGTTCATCAAACATTCTACATAGGGTAAAACCACTGCCCTTATTGTGTCTGTTGATGAGGCGACGACTTAAGAGGAGATGGAAAAATTGAATAAACAGTTGGCCACAGAGTTTGAGAAAAAGGACTTTTGGGAGCCTTGAAGTTCTTTATAAGAATTGAACTTACTCGGTCCAAACAGGGGGATTTTTATTTCCCAAATGAAGTACATTTTGGACTTGTTGAAGGAAACAGGGATGCTTGGTAGCAAAGCCTGTGATACACCTATAGATGTAGTAATTTGTAACAGCAAAACCTTGCAGAGGTGCCGACCACATCCGACAGGACTTGCAACCACCACCCAACCATCACAGTGTCCTCATGACTGTAGTGGGGCTTTGAACTCAAGCTTGCGACACTACCGAACGAGATTCAAACTTCCGAAGCAATTTTTGGACCAGTTTGTGACTTGCGAATCAATTCTAAGCCAAATAGACCTACTTACGAACTAGGCCTGGCAAACAAGGCCCGATTCAGCTAGCCGCCCATATTAAGCCCGAAAATTTCAATCTTCGGGTTAACTTAATATTTCGCGGGTTGCTTTCGGGTTGATGACACAAATATGATGGGTTGTTTCGGGTTTACATGCGGGCCAAAAATTAAAAACCCTACACAATCGTTTCTCTGCCGTTCTCAAAGAATCACGATCGTCTCTCTCTCTAGTTTCTCAAACCCTAGGTCCCCTCTCCCTCTGATTCTCGTCTCTCCATATCAACTGATCAAGTGATCAAATAAGTCTTTCTCTCTCCTATTTCGTTCTGTTTCAGCGTGTCTGTGTGAGCGATTCTCTCTCTCTCTCTCTCTCTCTCCTATTTCTCTCCTATTTCTTTCTGTTTCAGTGTGTGTGTGTGTGATTCTTCCTCTCTTTTTTTTCTTTCTTTCTCTCTGTTTCGGGTTCTCTTGTTTCTATTTTCCTCTTTTGTGATTTTATACGAAGTGGGTTTCCCAAAATTTGAATACCCAGGTCACATTCCTTTGTTGAGAATCTGATAAAACCCAACTCAACTTGAGAGATAGTTGCTCAAATTGACTTTGTCATTAAGGTTTTCTCAAAATAGGTTTTCTTTTTTCTTCCAGATTATGGTTTTCAAGATTAAGGATTTCTTTTCCTTTACCTTAGTGGGTTTTCAAGATTGTCCATTTACAGATAACATTTCACTAATATATTGGTACTAATAAGTTGTTGAATGAGGTTTTTCAAGCTTCATATTATTCTTCATGTGTTGTTCATTGTGTTCCAGAATCATAAGCATAATAGACACTCCAAGGTACTCTCTGTTCTTGCTATTCCACTCAACAAATGCCTTAATTTCATATCTGGGTTTCTTTAATTGCAGTTGTATATATTGCAGAACATGAATTTGGTATATCAATTTAGTACAATGAATTTACCTCTCAGCATCCCATATTATTCAATTTGCAAATTATTGAGCTTCATGTTTTTTTCTTTCTTTTTTCTTGTGCACTTAATGCATGAATATGGTAACTCCAATTGCTACTCTTTTTCTCCATTTAGAGAACTTCTCGTGAGTTATTGAACTTCACTGTGTCTTGTTTGGTGCTTGGTCTCACAAGGATTATTCTATGTAATTAGGTTTCAACTTTAATAACTAAAGATTAAAGAACAATGAGTAGAATATCTTTTGTTGAACGTTATCTCATTTCTATGCAAATCTTTAGATTCTTTACTATGGAGGAAAATATTGACGAACATGATGTGAATCAAAGTTCAGCTACGAGTTCCAAATGGTGCAAAAAGTTCGTTGTAAGGATTTTGAGAAATTGCCTTTAAGTAGTGACAGGAAGCGTAGGGCTAGATGTAGAGTTTGCAAACAAGATTTAATTGCAAGCTCAAAGGGTGGTACATGTAGTATGTTAAAGACATAGCATTGGCCATAAACAAGTTTCAGACAATGCTTTGCCACTACGTTCCTTTCCACTAGATCAAGAAAAATTTCGTGAGAAGATATCAACAGCAATTATTAAACATAACTATCCATTTTCCTTTGTTGAGCACGAAGGAAATATTGATCTATTTAGGTTTTTACACCCAGAGGTGAAACCGATAGTGAGAAGGTGAAACTCAAGGAGGAGTTGGAGTCAGTTGGTAGTAGAATATGTTTGACTTCAGACTTATGGTCCTCTATTGTGGCTGATGGTTATTTGGCACTTACTGCCCATTATATGGATGATAGTTGGGTTCTACAAAAGAGAATTTTACGTTTTTGCCATGGGCCGCCTCCACATAATGGCCCTGTTTTGGTAGAGAGAGTGATTCACTTACTACAAGAGTGGGGCATTGAAAATAAAGTGTTTTCATTGACTTTAGATAATGCCTCATACAATGACGGTCTTAATCTTTCCTTAACCTCAACCTTATTTGCTGAATGTGAATTCTTTCACATTCGTTGTGGATCGCACATACTAAATCTAATTGTACATGATGGACTAAAAGAAATTGATGATTCGGTGCATAAGGTTCGAGAGAGCGTAAAGTATGTAAGAGGCTCAGAGGGAAGAAAGATTAAGTGTATTGCACAAGTTTCTCAGAGAGGGAGCAAAAAAGTGTGTCAAGATGTACCTACACGATGGAATTCCACTTATTTAATGCTTGAAAGTGCATTTACATACCGTTGAGCATTTTACCAATTACAATTCATTGACACAAGTTTTAAGACTTGTCCATCGGAAGAAGAGTGGGAAAAGATCGAAAAAATTTCTAAATTTCTGAAACCTTTTTTATGATATTACCACATTGTTCTCCGGAAGTCGATACCCAACATCAAATTTGTTTTTCAAGGGATATGGAAAATTCAAATTCTTATATTGGAGCGGATCGGAGATTCAGATGATGTTATTAGATGTATGGAAAAAGAAATGAAAAAGAAGTTTGACAAGTATTGGGAATACTATAGCACTGTGTTATCATTTGCTGTTATTTAGATCCTCGCTATAAGCTGCAATTTGTGGAATTTTGCTTTAAAAAGTTGGATCAGGAAACACATTTGGAAAAGAATACATGATATGTGAAAAGTTGTAATCCCTTTTCGAAGAATATGTTCGCCATTCTACTTCTGTTCCTAGTACTTCGGTGAGAGCAGTTGGTAGTTCAAGAGGTAGTGAAGAGGACATAGGCGAAGGCGGTGAATTAGATGCAAGTAAAAGGGGTAGTTGTTTATTATTATAATAATGTGTTTTCTTCTTTCTCTTCATTATTTCAATGCACTTGCTATCAAACTTAATGCAGGAGTTCGATTCGTTCGAAAGTCAACAATATGACTTGAATAGACACAAGTCACAATTAGACTTGCATTTGGAGGAAAATAGGATTGACAGGAAAGAGAATTTAGACATTTTAAGTTACTGGAAGGTAAGTAAGATTCGATTTCCTGAACTTGCTTCTATGGCGCGTGATATATTAAGTATTCCTATAACTACTGTCGCGTCAGAGTCATCTTGCAGCATTGGAGGTCAAATCGTTGGAAAATATCGAAGCTCAATGTTGCCCAAGACAAGGATCAAAATTTCCTTCTGTTTTCATCGAAACAGCCGAACGTTTCCGTTTCCTAGGTTATGGAAACGAAGCAGCCATGGAATCCCGAAATTTCATGGATTCCATTGAAACGACTTTGTTTCTTTTGTTTCCATCGAAACAAACCTATGATTCCACATCGTTTTATTTGCTTCCAACGAAACATACTTGTCCCCATCGAGATAATCATGTGGATGTGTAGTTGTTATATGAACAACCATTTTATTTTAGAGATGACTTATTAGCTTACTATGTACTTATATGTATCTTTTGCATTCTATGAAGTGTTTTGTGGATTCTGTAAAGTGTTTGACAAAAGATTGACTACTTAATCCTCATGTATTTTCAATTTGATTGCATATTTTTAATGTATCTCTACATATATAGACCTCTCAAAGGTTCAATTAATCAATTATTAGCTTTATACACGCATATTTTTAATGTATCCCCATGTTTCTCGATGTTTCCAAATTTTTCCACTGTTTTCACATGTTTCTGAAATATTTCCGAAACATTTCCATTTCTGGGCAAACCGAAACGAAATTTTGATCCTTGGCCCAAGAATGTCTAGGCTTTGCTATGTACTAGGGATTGGCTATACGGAACCAAAGGTAAAGTGTTAATAATTTCTATTTGATGTCTAATTTTCTTGTATCTATTTAACATTGTTTTAATTTAATGTAGCTTTTGATGAATCAGATGAAAAACTTGTTGAAGACTTTGAAGGTGTAATTACGGGACTTGACCAATGTTGAAATTCTTTTGATTAGGTAACACAATACATGTTCAACATCTCCCTATATGTTCCTTTTACTTTTATTTTTTAACTAGTGGCTCATTATTAATATTATTATTATTGTTCATTTACAGGTGCATTTTGTGCTTATGAACTCATAGAGGAGATGGGAGGTGATTCGATGGGAGGAGATGAGAGTATTTAGCTTAGTTGTGATATAATTTTGTTTTTGTGAATGGATAGAGGAGATCAGAGTATTTAGACTAGATTTGGTTTTTCAGCATTTTCATGCTATCTATGGTCTGTAATATAATTATAGTAGGACTGTTATGTGGTTGATATTATAAACTCAAATAGTAGTAATGTGTATATATGTGTGTATGTGAGTCTTTTTTTATTGTCGGAACAAAGAATGATTAGTTATGATATTTTTTTGTTGTGTGTTTTAAGTATTTTTGTTGTATGTGTTTTGTGTGTTTGAGCATTTCTTTTTTTTTTTTTAGTTGCAGGGCAAGTAATCATGAATCCAGATTTGATAAAGTTAAAAGGTAGAGGGAAGAAAGTAGGGGAAAAAGGGGAGGGGGGAAAAAATAACAAAAGCGCCAAAATAAAAATAAAAATAAAAATGTGTAGCAAAAAAATTCAAAAAAATTTGTAAATAAAAATAAAAATAATAAGTTTTTTAAAAAAATAAAAATAAAAATAAAAACAAGAATAATTAATCGGTTCATGACCCGACCCGACCCGACCCGACCCGAATACAAGTAGGCCCGGCCCGAACCCGCCTATTACGAACCAACCGAAACACTTTTGTGACTTGAAAATCATCTGAACAGATTTAGGGTCGAAACCAACTTCGCACAAGAGTCTTGGAGTCGAACAAGGAACTTGCAAACCAAACTTAGGGTAGCAACTGAGGTGTGAGTTGCAATTGTGCATCCGAACCAAATTTCAAATTGAATTGCGAGTGGCCTGTCGACATTGGATTCGCAATTGAACTGCAACTTCTTGTGGGTTTGATTACGATTGGATTCAAATTAATTTTGCATTGCTATGGCTCAAAGAGGAAAAGAAAGGATGGGTAGAGGGGAAGGAACTACCATGCATTTTGAGGATGGGGCTAAAATTTAATTTAGCACATCACATGGGACCTAAGGGTGCCCAACAACATCAATTAGGCGAATTAAGAAGGCAAATCGCCACCTTAACGCTTAAGGTGAAGCGTTTGCAAACTAATCATAATAGGATCCAAATTCCGGAAATCTATGGTAATGAATCAGAGTTTGTGGATTGGGTAGATGAAGTTGAAGCTATATTCAATTTCTATGATACCGTTGAAGAAACGAAAGTAAAGTTGATCGAAAAATGTTTAAAGGGAAGGGTTGCGAAGTGGTGGAAACAAGTTAAAATCCTTAGAAAGAGAAAGGGCAAGCCTAAAGTTAAGGATTGGTACACAATGAGAAAGAAGTTGGAAAGAAAATTTTTACACGTGAATGGCTTTCTAACTAAAAGTGTGGAGTTAATGCACCATTCTTTTAAGTTGGACCTTGATGGTGAACCAAAGTTTGATGAGTACTTGGATGCGAAACCGCTAATTGATGATTGTTTTGAAAGTGGGTTTGAGGAAGAATTAAACCACAACGATGACAAGGAGTTGTATGAGGAACCGATATTTGATCATTGTCTTGAAGTGGGCTTGATGAAAGCATAGGCGAAGTAGACGACAAGGAATGGGTTGAAAAGCCAATATTTGATGTTTGTTATGATAGTGAGTTTGAGGACAAGCAATTGGACTTTGTTGAACTTCTTTGGTCTCCAAAGAAGCGTGATGTTGCCACAAGTAGTTATGAAGAAGACTATGGCTATGAAAGGGAGAATCTAAAAGACAATGTCATTGATTCTTTCGAAGGGCGTCGTTGTATCAATAATGAGGAGGAGGTTGGTTTGGAAGCTTTTAGTGATATGGAGATTGGTGACAAATCCAAGACATTCAGATTGGACAACAAATTCAAGACGTTCCATTGGGTGATGAATGCAAATACGGGTGGTGTACTACTGGAAGTGAGAAGAGCTTTGAAGGTGATAAATGTAGGGGAAATTTTTATGGATCGCGAAGAGAATTGGGCCTTTGAAGAAGAGAGCTACATCTTGTTTCCGATCTCGAGTGTTGAAGATGCAATTGAACATAGAGTGGTAATCATGATGTTTTCAAAAGTTAATCCCAAGAGAAAAACTACCGCCGAAATGCAAATGAGGAAGTTGGTTTTTAAACTTGAGGACAGGTTTTCTTTAGAGGGAGAGTCTGATGCAGTAATTTGTAATACTATATGTTGTTATTAAAATTATTTTTATTAGTAGTATTTTAGGCTTTTGATTGGGACACAAGGCTTGGTTTGGTTTGGTTTGGTGTAGTAGTATTTTAGGCTTTACTAATAGTGTCTTTTATCTTATTTGTATTGGTTGTCATTAAGTGTTGGTCACAAGCATGTGATGTTAGCATGACTTATATTTAGTATAAATAGTGGCTAGGGCTAGGTTAAAGTAGTTTTTTATTATATTGTATTTGGAATTGGTTTTATACCAAATTGAGCCTAGAGTTCTTGTTTTAGGGTTTTGGTCTTCAAACCCTAGTTTGTTCTTAATCTCATCTCTTCAACTCTTGATTGCACAATCATAATCATTTGCATGCATCACCTGTGGAGCAGAATAAAAAAACTTAGTGCAGTAATGGAGAATTGGTTGACAGAGGGAGCAGAGCTATCAGAGACTCGTTGGTAAGCTTATTTACTTGTCTCATACTTGCCCTGGTATCGCTTTTGCAGTTGGTGGTGTTAGTCAGTTTATGAATTCTCCTCGGGTGTCACACCAATATGCTGTCTTTAGGATTCTTCACTATTTGAAGTCAGCTCCCAAATAGGGCTTATTTTTTGCTAGGCATGATCACCTGAGGGTAGAGGCTTATACAGATGTTGATTGGGTTGGTACTGTCACAAATAGAAGGTCCACCTCCAGATACTGCACATTTGTAGGAGGGAACTTGATTACCTAGCGAAGTACGAAGCAAAATGTTGTGGCAATATCTAGCACAAAGGCTGAGTTCAGGGCGATGGCCCAGTATTTGTGATGTTGGGTCAAGTCATTGTTGAAGGATTTGAGGATTGAACAGGTAGATTCCATGAGACTATACTGTGATAATAAAGCAGCAATCAGTATAGCTCATAATCCTATTCAGCATGATAGATACAAGCATGTGGAGATTGATCGACATTTTATCAAGGAAACGCTTAGTGGAGTTATCTGCATTCCTTTTGTGAAGGGTAGTGATCAAGTTGCAGATGTCCTCACCAAAGGAATAGGAAGTCAAACTTTCCATACTGCTCTAGGCAAGCTCGGCATGAGAGATATATTTGTACCAATTTGAGGAGGAGTGTTGAGAGTATTTGTCTTTATTATTTTTTCCTTGAGTTATTAGTCGTTAATGGCTCTATATGTAATCTTCTATTTCTTCTTCTTATGGTTTAATATAAATTGGGTTAGATAATTGTCTAACCCCTAAGCTTCCAAAATATTGTTTCATCAACTATAACAATCACAATAAAACAAATGACAAGATAATCAGAAAGCCGATGCCAAATCCACCTATACTCAGGTGCAGATGCTTGATTTGACCGATGAGTTCTTCCAAATTGTTGAATTGCTCGGTCTGCACTCCAAGGTAGTTCTAGAGTTAAATGAACCCTTCTTTTCTGGCATCACAATAGTTAAAATGGCACGGAATGAGAAAAAGAGCCAACCTTGGATGCATTTGGTTTATTAAAATACATATTTGGTAGATGAGTACCTGATTTATTGCCCTTCTATCTGCCTGCAAAGAAACACCAGCTGATCCAGCTTCAGAAATAATAGCAACCAGCTTCTTACCATCCATGAACAGCTGCTTCTCATGCATATTGACCATTTCCATAGTCACGTCCTTTCTAAACGAACATAATAGGCAGTAACTCAGCCACCTTGACATGAAAAAACCATTAGTAGCAAAAGTAGAAATAACTAAACTCACGTGTTCCGTGCCTGATAAGTAACACCTTTTCCACCAGAGGCCCTAACAAGCATGCGTCGCCTCCCAGTCATTTCTGCAACTTTATCAGGGCCTCCAAGCTGCACAAGCATTACAAGTCATTACTTAAAAGAGCTGGCACGGAAATTGAGACCTCATTCAAAGAGAGAGAGAGAGAGAGAGAGATCAAAACTTTGATCCTTTTTGTATATCTAGCAGTAGATCCTTTACACAATGACAATGAAGGCATGAACTAATGCTAGAGCATGCATTTGTGTATGAAGAGATCAACCGTGATGTGAATATCGGTCTACGGAAACATATAATATTGTATTTATGTAATATACATATACACACATATATCATATCCCTCTATAGTTACCTGATCAATAATATCATCCAAAGGGTTGTTTGGAAGATCCAATGTACGAATTATCTCCAGAAGTTTCGACTTGCGCTCCATAGCTCCTTCATATCTAGCATCAATTTTATTTAAGTGTACTA
This sequence comes from Hydrangea macrophylla, assembly GCA_033977485.1. Taxonomy (NCBI): domain Eukaryota; kingdom Viridiplantae; phylum Streptophyta; class Magnoliopsida; order Cornales; family Hydrangeaceae; genus Hydrangea; species Hydrangea macrophylla. Next base: position 110,046,785 of record CM066990.1, on the reverse strand, counting down.
AAACTTCCAATAAATACAGATTAAATATTATTGCAACAATGCAAACAACTCAGCATGCAGAATTATTGGGGCTCAAAACAAGCTGAAATGAGTCAAGTAGTTTTTTATTTGTTTCAGAAATTAGTCAAATAGTTGGTTGCTCAAGCTTGTCTTTTGATCTCCCGAGCCAATCTCAAGCGAGCCAAGGCAATTGGGAGCTGAGCTTGAGTCATTTAGTTAGTTATAAGATGCTAGAGTGGTTTGAACAGAAAGAAGTTAGATGTGCAATATTTTTATTCTCTTATTTCTTTATTTTGATTTAATATATATGATGGGTGTGACAATTGTCAACCCTAAGCTTGCTAAACTATTGTTCTATCAGTTTCAACATGGTATCAGAGCCATGGGTTCTCTAACCCTAAACAACGACACCACCACCCAACCACCACCAAACCGCAGCCACCACCACCTTCCCATCCCTGCTAGTCCACTTCCCACCACATCGCCGCTGCCCCAGCACCCATCCACCATCTCGCCGCTGCCCTAGCACGGTAGCACCCAACCACCACCTCGCCGCTGCCCCAGCACCATCCCACCACTGTGCCACAGCCCCAGCACCATCCCACCACTGTGCCGCAGCCCCTATTCCATCCCACCACTGTGTCGCAGCCCTAGTACCCCCCTGCACATTCCCAGCAGTTCATATCCAACCTGGATTAATCCAACTTTGTTGTTTTGATCGCTCTCATACTTTCTTGGCGTTGTTAGTGTTGAGAGTCATTTTGTATTTTTCATATTGTCTGAGGACTTATGTGTAATACTCTTTATTTTCTCTGTTTTGGTGTTAATATAATAATAGAGGGAGAGTAATTACTCTCTCTAAGCCTGTAAAATATTCTCTCTGAAATACAACATGGTATCAGAGCCACCCTAGTTAGGGTTTCACCATCTCAACGTCAACCACCACCACCACACCACCCTGCGCCGCTACATCCACCACCACACCACCCTTCGCCGACCACTTTCCCCTTCCCACAGCCATCGCCAACTCCACCACCACCTTTCCTGCCCACGCCGCAACCTCCTGGCCTGCTAAAGGCTGCGCCGCAGCCTCCCTGCCCTAGACGAACCCCACCAAGTCCCCACAAACCCTCGCTGACATCCATCCTTTTTCCTTCTTAGTTATTTGTTTCCTTCATTAATCAACAATAAAGACATTTCGAATGTTTTCTGTGAGGCTTGTGAACTTGGCAAGCATCATCGTGCCACTTTTAATTTGAGTTTGAATAAAAAGTACTTCCCCTTTCCAGCTTATTCATGCTGATGTGTGGGGTCCCTCTCATATTTCTTCCTTGAATGGTTTTAAGTGGTTTGTTACTTTTATCGATGAATTTTCTCGTACTACTTGGGTGTATCTGATGAAAAACAAGAATGAAGTGTTTTCCATTTTTAAAACATTTCACAAAATGATATGTACTCAACTTAGCATTGTTGTCAAAATTATTCGTTCTGATAAAGGAGGTGATGGTGGTCTTCAAGATTATTTTTCTGAGCATGGAATGATCCACCAAACTTCCTATACTAATACTCCCCAACAGAATGGCGTTGCTGAGCGCAAGAATCGTCACTTGTTAGAAATTGCTAGGTCCATGATGCTTTCAATGCAGCTTCCAAAGTCCTATTAGGGGGAGGCTGTTTTAACTGCTGCCTATCTTATCAATAGGTTACCCACTCATGTCCTTGGTAGGAAATCTCCCATAGAAGTTCTTCTTAAACCGTCCTCTTTGTTTGGTATTTCTCCCAAAGTCTTTGGTTGTGTTTGTTCTGTACACAATCACTCTCCATCCCGGAAAAAATTAGACCCTCGTGCTATTAAGTGCGTTTTTCTTGGTTATTCCCCCACTCAAAAGGGACATAAATGCTATCACCCTCCGTCTCGTACGTGGTATGTCTCTATGGATGTTACGTTCCATGAGACAAACTCCTATTTTCAGACTCCACAGCCACCTCTTCAGAGGGAGACAGGGCGTGAGGAAGAGATGCCTGGTGCTATTATATGCATTGAAGGAAAAGGAGTTGAAAATGAGAGAGGAGTTGAAAGTGAGAGAGTGGAGGGAGAACCCAAGAAGAGTGAGGGAGAAAGAGAACATGCTACAGAGAAGGGGAAACAGAAAGAGTTACTGACTTAGGCCCTGTTTGATAAAACTGAAAATTAAGTACTGAAAATTAAGTGTTGAATTTTAAGTACTCAAAATTTTTAGTGAATGAATTTGCAATACTAAGAACAGTATTTTAGCTACTCAAATAGACTGCATTCAGTGATTATTTTTAGCAGAATTTTTTCACTTAAAGTTTTCAGTGATTTTTTTGCTGCTTTTTCAATTAAGTGGTTATTATCAAACGCACTAAAAAAAATTAAGTGCTGAAACATTTCATTTTCACCACTTAATTGGGTTATCAAACACACCCTTACTCAAAGAACAAGGAGAGAAAACGGTTTGGGGCATCAGAGGTGGAGGCTATTCCCTTACCTTCACTACCGCCAATTAATTCTAGTGATGATGATGGTCCAGGTATTTCTAGTTCCTCAATTTCTCTTCCTGATTCTCGTGATGATTTAGACATTCCTATTGCTCATCAGAAGGGCATTAGGACTTATACCAAAAATCCGCTCTCTAACTTTGTTTCATACTCTCATTTGTCTCCATCCTATGGAACTTTTGTGTCCAAAATTTCCTCTATTTCTGTTCCTAATCATGTCCAGGAAGCTCTGTTTGATCCTAAGCGGAAGTCTGCCATGGTTAGATGAAAGCACTCTCTAAAAATAGCACTTGGGAATTAACAGAATTACCTCGTGGGAAGAAGACGGTAGGATGCAAGTGGGTGTTCACCGTGAAACACAAAGTCGATGAGACAATGAAGAGGTATAAAGCAAGGTTAGCGGCCAAGGGATTTACCCAGACTTACGGGGTAGATTATCAGGAGACCTTTGCTCCAGTGGCCAAGATGAACTCGATTAGAATCCTGTTGTCTCTCGCAGTAAACTTAGAGTGGCCTCGACATCAGTTCGATGAAAAAAAATGATTTCCTTCATGGTGACTTAAAGGAGGAGGTGTACATGGATGTTCCTCCAGGCTTTGAAGACACCAAGACAAAAGGAAAGGTATGTCGTCTCAAGAAGTCTTTGTATGGGCTCAAGCAATCACCTAGAGCATGGTTTGATAGATTTTCACAAACCATGATTAGGTATGGATTCAAACAGAGCCAAGGGGATCACACACTTTTCATAAAAACACTCTTCAGGAGGTAAGTTGACTGCTTTAATTGTTTATGTGGATGATATAGTCCTCACAGGGAATGACTTAGAGGAAATGGGACAATTGAAAGTTCATCTAGCTAAGGAATTTGAAATCAAGGATTTGGGGAGCTTAAAGTACTTCTTGGGATTCGAGGTTGCACAGTATCAAGAGGGAATATTTATTTCACAGTGAAAGTATGTGTTGGATCTGCTGGAGGAGACAGGAATGCTTGGGTGTAAGGCAACTGATACTCCAATGGATCCAAATTTGAAACTTAGTAATGATCCAAGTGGGGAATTAGTTGACAAGGGAAGATATCAGAGACTCGTAGGTAGACTGATTTATCTTTCTCATACCAGACCGGACATTGCCTTTGCTGTGAGTGTAGTTAGCCAATTCATGCACTCTCCTAGACAGACTCACCATGATGCTATTTTTCAGATTGTAAGGTACCTCAAATCAGCTCCAGGAAAAGGGTTGTTCTTTGCGAAGCATGGTCATACTTAAGTAGAAGCTTATACTGATGCGGATTGGGCTGGATCAGCATCTGATAGGAGATCTACTACAGGGTATTGTTCCTTTGTTGGCGGTAACCTTGTTACTTGGAGAAGCAAAAAGCAGTCGGTGGTAGCTCGATCGAGTGCAGAGGCAGAGTTTCGAGCCATGGAACCAGGGGTGTATGAGCTACTATGGATTCAAATTATTTTGGTTGACCTTGGTTTTGGGCCTAAAGATTCAATGAGGTTATACTGTGACAACAAGTCAGCGATAAGCATAGCTCACAATCCAGTGCAACACGATAGGACCAAGCATGTTGAAATCGATCGACACTTTATTAAGGAGAAGTTAAATAGTGGAATTATTTGTACTCCTTTTGTACAGTCAGAGGAGCAGTTGGCTGATGTTCTAACTAAGAGCCTTACTAGTAGACCTTTTTATTTTATTCTTAGCAAGCTGGGAATGAGAGATATTTTTGCACCAGCCTGAGGGGGAGTGTTGAGAGTTATTTTGTATTTTTCATATTGTCGGAGGACTTATGTGTAATACTCTTTATTTTCTCTGTTTTGGTGTTAATATAATAATAGAGGGAGAGTAATTACTCTCTCTAAGCCTGTAAAATATTCTCTCTGAAATACAACAGTTAGGTCCTTTCATGGGCCCTTGATCAATTTTTTTTTTCAGATTTTGGTGAGTTCCCATCTTCTCCGTTTTCCTTCACATCATTGGGTTTTCCATTCCTATTCGGCTCAATGGCAGACCCTAGCAAACCGGAAGCTTCTACACCAACCACAATTCATAAAGTGGTTGCTCCTTTGGATCCCAACCTTAAAATAACTCCCACGCGCTTTGATGGACAAAATTATCTAAAGCGGTCACAGGCAATGGAATTGTATTTGAAGGCACGTGGGAAGATGGGCCACCTTGATGGGCGTGTAACCGCCCTTAGTTCTACAGATCCTGGCTATGATAAGTGGGAGATTGAGAACTCCGTTATCATGGCATTGCTTATTAATTCAATGGTCCCTAAAATTGGTGAGAATTTCTATCGCATGAAGACTGCTAAGGCGATATGGGACACGATTACATCTACTTTCTCTCGGCAGGGAAACTATGCACAGGAATTTGAGTTGCTTTGTTCTATTGACCATTCGGAACAAGGTGACATGACTGTCACCAAATATTTTCAGTTTCTTACCACTAGTTGGGATCGCATTGACCACCTTCAAGCCTATCAACCTGTGTGTGTTGCGGATGCAGAGGGATATCGGAAGTTACTAGAAAAGCAAAGGGTCTTCAAATTTCTGCAGGGACTTCACCCAGATCATGATGCAGTTCGTAGTGGGGTACTTAGGATGGACACTCTTCCCACACTTCAGGAAGCCTTTGCTCATGTACAGAATGAGGAGAGCCACCGCTCCGTCATGCTTCCACCTACATCCATCGAGAGGTCTACTTTAGTGTCTGTTCCACCTAGAGAGGGGACTCAGCAGTCGGCGTCTTCCGACCGGCCTGTAGTGATTTGTGACTATTGTTTTAATCCCCATCATACTTGGGCTAACTGTTGGAGCCTTCATAGCAAACCACCTGGTGGTCAGGGAGGTTGTGGAGGTCGAGGAAGAGGTCGTGGAGGTCGTTCTGGCGGCCGCGGAGAGGCTGCCCGTGCACATCATTCTGCCGTTCCTAAGACTACTGTTCCGGTTTCTAGTGTTACTGCTCCATCTTCTGACGCCAGCTCCAGCTCCTTGTCTGCCACCGAACTTGAGACTCTCAGGCACCTGATGGCCCGGTGTGTTGCTCCGACATCTACAAGCTCCTCATCATCTTTTGCCCAGTCAGGTAATGTTGGTAAGTCACCAAGAGCACTCCTTTCTCATGTCTCATCTCCCTGGATAATTGATTCTGGTTCCTCAGATCACATGTCCTCTTCATCTAACATTTTCTTTGATTATGAGTCCTCTTCAGGCCAAGATAAAGTTAGAATAGCTGATGGTACCTTCTCCTCTATTACCGGGAAAGGTCTAATTCATGCTACTTCTTCTCTACCCTTGACTTCTGTGTTACATGTTCCTAATTTTTCTCACAACCTTTTATCTTTGAGTCGTATTACTCGGGATCTAAACTATAGTGTAACCTTCTACCCTTCTCGTTGTGTGTTTCAGAATCTCATCACGAGGAGGACGATTGGCAGTGGTAGAGAGGAGCACGGTCTATACATTCTTGATGAAGGAGAGAAGTTAGCTCATCATACCGTTGTTCTACAGAATAAAGCTGAAGACCTACACCTTTGGGATAGGAGATTAGGGCATCCCTCTTTTTCATTACTTAGGCATATGTTTCCTACTAGTATTTCGGATTTTTCTTGTGATGCTTGTGAGTTTGGAAAACATTTTCGAGCTTCTTATGCTCCTAGTGATAATAAAAGTTCGACTCCATTTTCTTTAATTTATACTGATGTGTGCGGTCCTTCTCGTACAGTGTCATTAAAAGGACATCGTTGGTTTGTTTCTTTTATTCATGATTTTTCTCGTACTACTTGGATATATATGATGAAAGAAAAACGAGAAGTATCTGATATTTTCCAAAATTTCACCACATGGTGCATACTCAGTATGGGGCAGTAGTAAAAATCTTGCATTCTGATCAAAGTGGTGAGTATATTGATTCTGGTTTGGGTGCATTTTTTCTTCTCACGGTATTGTTCACCAAACTTCTTGCACTGCCACTCCACAACAAAACGGTGTGGCAGAACGCAAGAATCGTCACCTTCTTGATGTCGCTCGCTCCTTACTCTTCCAGGTTAATGCTCCTCGTACTTACTGGGGCGAAGCAGTCCTTACCGCTGCTTATCACATTAATAGGCTCCCCATTCGTGTTCTAAATAAACAAACACCTCTTCAGGTTTTATCCCATCCTTCCCTCTCTGCATCCATTCCACCTCGTGTCTTTGGTTGTGTTTGTTTTGTTCATAACCATTCACCTACCCGTGGGAAGTTAGATCATCGGTCTATTAAGTGTATGTTTGTTGGATATTCTCCTACACAAAAGGGTTATAAATGCTACCATCCTCCTTCTCGGAAGTGGTTTGTGTCGATGGATGTCACTTTTCATGAGTCTCAGTCATACTTCGTTGATCCTCAGACATCTCTTCAGGGGGAGACACGGTGTGAAGAGATGCCAGTTACTTCTGTGTTATCTATGATGATTGAGGTGGAAGAAAGAGAGAATGAGGAAGTTAGAATAGAGAGAGAATCTGGAGAGCTTGAAGGAGAGGGAGTTGGGAGAGAAATAGAGTTAAGAGTCTATTCGAGGGGGACATAGAGTAAAAGGAAGACTAGAGAAGCTTCAGAGATTGTTGCTCCTCCTCCTCCACTACACTCTCTCCGAGTGATGATGATTCAGGTAATTCTTCTGATACACCCTCTCCAGAGCTAAATGATTTAGATGTCCCCATTGCTGTCCGTAAGGGTGTTAGATCTTGTACTCAACACCCTATCTCTAATTTTGTGTCTTATTCTCATCTGTCTACCTCTTACAAATCATTCCTTTAAAAAATTTCTTCTGCCAGTGTTCCTAACCATGTCCAGGATGCTCTTGCTGATCCCAAGCAGAAACAAGCTATGAGTGAAGAGATGAAGGACCTTCACAAGACTGGCACTTGGGAATTAACAACGTTGCCTAAAGGAAAAAGGACTGTGGGGTGCAAATGGGTGTTTACTGTAAAGCATCGGGCTGACGGTTCCATTGTGAGGTATAAAGCTCAATTGGTAGCAAAGGGATACACTCAAACTTATGGTGTGGATTACAAAAAGACCTTTGCTCTAGTGGCAAAAATGAAATCAGTAAGGATTCTTCTTTCCCTTGCAGCGAATCTAGATTGGCCTCTTCACCAGTTTGATGTGAAGAATGCCTTCTTACATGGTGATTTGGAAGAGGAGGTTTACATGGATGTTCCTCCTGGTTTTGAAGATTCCAAGACAGAGGGTAAGGTGTGTAGATTGAAAAAATCTTTATACGGTCTTAAACAGTCTTCGAGAGCTTGGTTTGAGAGATTCACACAGGCTATGCTTCGGTTTGGTTTTAGACAGAGTCATGCAGACCACACATTATTCATCAAACATTCTGCACAGGGTAAGACCACAACACTTATCGTTTATGTTGATGATATTGTTCTTACAGGGGATGACTTAGAGGAGATGGAAAAATTGAAAAAACAGCTAGCCACAGAGTTTGAGATAAAAGACTTGGGAGCCTTGAAGTTCTTTATGGGGATTGAACTTGCAAGGTCCAAACAAGGGATTTTCATTTCCCAAAAGAAGTATGTTTTGGACCTGTTGAAGGAAACAGGGATGCTTGATAGTAAAGCCTGTGATACGCCTATGGAGCAGAATAAAAAGCTTAGTGAAGATGGGAACGGAGAATCGGTCGGCAGGGGGAGCTATTAAAGACTCGTCGGTAAGCTCATTTACTCGTCTCATACTCGTCCTGATATCGCTTTTGCAGTTGGTGTTGTTACTCAATTTATGCATATTCTCCTCGGCTGTCACACCAAGATGTTGTCTATAGGATTCTTCGTTATTTAAAGCCTGCTCCCGGAAAGTGCTTATTTTTTGCTAAGCATGATCACCTGAGGGTAGAGGCTTATACAGATGTCACGGATAGAAGGTCCACCTCCGGGTACTGCACATTTGTAGGAGGTAACTTGGTTACTTGGAGAAGTAAGAAACAAAATGTTGTAGCAAGATCTAGTGCAAAGGATGAGTTCAGGGTGATGGCCCAAGGTATTTGTGAGCTTCTTTGGGTCAAGTCATTGTTGAAGGATTTGAGAATTGAACAGGTAGATTCTATGAAACTATTCTGTGATAATAAAGCAGCAATCAGTATAGCTCATAATCCGGTTCAGCATGATAGAACCAAGCATGTGGAGATTGATCGACATTTTATCAAAGAAAAGCTGAGTAGTGGGGTTATCTGTATTCCTTCTGTAAAAGGAAGTGATCAAGTTGCGGATGTCCTCACCAAAGGAATAGGAAGTCAACTTTACCATACTGCTCTAGGCAAGCTGGGCATGAGAGATATATTTATACCAGCTTGAGGGGGAGTGTTGAGAGTATAGTTTTATTATTTTAATTAGTTGTTAATGAGTGGGTCAATGTGTAATATTTTTATTCTCTTATTTCTTTACTTTGATTAATATATATGATGGGTGTGACAATTGTCAACCCTAAGTTTGCTAAACTATTGTTCTATCAGTTTCAACATCAACTGCTTGCCTTCTAGATGGAATAAAACTACCAAAATGCACCTGCAGGCCTACAGCACAACTATTTGCATATACCCATGATAGAAAAGGAAACAGAGATTTGCTGGGGTGAAAACTGTTTCTACCTTTGATGTCAGCTACGTTATTAAAACTGATTTGTAAAATTTCCACGATTGCACATGACAGACCATGGTAGGCTGAACTATGGAATTGACGTTTAGCTTCCACAATATAGAAAATTTACACAAGCATATGTACTTCCATTGGAAGTTATCTTTCAAAATACCCAAGATGCTTTAACTCAATTGGTAAATTAAGCTCTACTGATTTGGTTAAACAGGAATTGTTGCCAATAATAAGCTATTCCAGATAAGTTTTTTGGATCCAACTTCTGAATTAGCATATTAACATGGGAGGAGAGGCAATTACTGTAATATGTAATTGGAAAGGATGAGAATAAATTTGATATGAACACCTCCTTAATAGTTCTGCCAAATACTCATGCCTTGCTTTGAGATATTCTTCTGTCTTTTCCTTGCACGAATGACAGGTCCAATCCCCAGGTATCAGATCTGTCATAGGGGGGATTAAACATGCAGGATGAACGAGTTGACTGCAACAGGAACATTGGAGCAATTTCTTTCTTCCCTGCATCGAATGATACAGAAGATAGTAATATGGCACTCAAACCATTTAAACATGTGAAGGAGAGAGAGAGAGAGAGAGAGTACCTCTTCAGAATTGCAAATTTCGCAAATTTGAAATTCATCATCAGATTCATTAGAATCATGGTCAGAATCAGCTGCATTGAAAAAACAGAAACTTAGCAAGAGATAGGAGAGACTTGAGCAATATGTCTCCCAACGTCAGAAAAAGCAGTATGAGCAAGGACTATAAATGAGGTACAAGTCGGTTGAGTAAACAGGCCAAATAAGTATGCCAGTGCATTTTAAGAGACAAATAACCCCTTAAATAACTCCAAAGTTTCAAGAATCACACGATGACATCCAAACATTAATAAACACGTAATTGGACATTAACAAATGAAACAAAAGTTACATAATGGTCAATAAAGGAAGGAGGTGAATAGTATACAGAGGAAAGAATATCCAAGTTACAAAATCATGACTATATGAGAGAGAAGAGATGAGCTATAAATGCGCGGGATTTGTCTACTTCCAAGAAACTTACTTTCAGACTCTTCATTACTTTCACCATCACTTGCAGCTTTCCATTTGGCAACTTTCCTAACTCTGCCATTAAATGAAACACCAGGGTTTGCAGAGTGCCTCTTCCGCTGAAGCTCCTTAACACTTTCGTCTCCTAGAACGAAATTCGAGCTTGAAACTAAATGACAGCCAGGAATTAAAAAATGCAGAAACAACCTGGTATAATACCTTGGAGCGATTCAGGCTTTTCAGGCAAAGGATAATTTTCATCGACAAATTTTAGCAACAGTTCACGAGGACCCGAAACAAAATCATCAAGTTCAGGACCCTGTTCATACAAAAAAGGAATTGAAAAAAAAAATCAAGAAAATCAAACAATTCAACTTGCATTAATTTAGATAGGGACAATGTAGACAACTATTTCTTTGTTTGTCTTAAAACAAAAGTGCACACAGCAAAACACAGACAGATGCTCACATATTTAGTCACTGCTTCCTCGGTTCTTGCCTCTCCAGTACTCTGAAGACCAACGACCACACATTTATTCTCCATCAATGCTTTCTTAGAAAGCCTTATGACAGCAGGCACCTTAGCTGACATACACATATGTCCAAAGAAACGCTACAATAGCATGCAGAAACAACAGACACAAAACAAATAAATATACGAAAGCAACCATCAAATCTAAACATGAATACAATGTCCAATAGCTACCCCTGTTAACATAAAGAATCATGAACCTGATGGTTTGCCCAGTATAGTCGCCACAACTGACTAGAATTAGGCTTATCACTGGTAAGAAATGCACTTGCAGAAAGCAATTCCACCCGCAACTCTGCCCAAAATTCTGCCGCTTTTTTATACATCTCCTGAAGAAAATCCAATGTCAGGAGACAGAACTAACAGCTCTATAGGAAACAGTTGAACCAGCAAAAAACACAAAATTCACCGACTCAAGTGAAATTCTCATTTAAAAGTTCACTTGAGCTCGAGTACCAAAAACCCCCCAAAACTGCTTCCGAGAGAAAATCGTTCATTTAAGAAAGAATGAGAACTACCAGCTGAACCGGCGACGGCATAACAGCTCATGATTCCCTAGAACCAGAAGGGCCGTACATTAATATACAAAAATATCTAGGGTGCGATTTGCTAAAATCCATGTCAAACCTTTTGGTCTCACTCAAGAATTTTTGTGTGTGGTGTAGCTGCAATGAGTACTAGACTACTAGTTAACCAAGAGTGTGGAATCAGGTGGCCTAAAACGTAAGTCCCTCGGTCTCCTTCCATACATACACATACACGCACACACTCACACATAGAGACACGCACTCATGCTGCAAGAGTATACGTAAAACATAAAATAAAATAAAAAAATAAAAATAAAAACACCTTGGCCTAAAACGTAATTCCCTCTCTCTCCTTCCACACACACGCACACACACACACACACTCATGCTGCAAGAGCATATGTAAAACACAAAAAGCACCTTGGCGCCTGCCGGAAAGTAACATTTTTCTTTGATTTAATTCATTTGTGTACATTGAACAATCAATAATACTTCGGGAATTCTGTTAAGTGTCAAGTACTGTCCATGTGCTTGAGGTCATGTATAATTTGCATAAATAGAGGTGCATGTCGAATATGCATGGGGATCTGGTGCTGGTTATGTGTGGCTAATAACTATCATCTCATGAACTCAACTGGATGTCAGCTAAAAACCTGAATTACATCAACTGTCTTCCGTATCGAATTAGATGACATCACTTTGTTTAATTAGATGTCAATAATCACCCAACATTGGATGTGTAAATATTTGGTGTCAAGTGTTACCAGGTGAGATGCTTCATGCTTGTTGAGATAGAAAATGAGTGGGAGTAGTAATCTTGTAAATTTAACTTAATGAGTACAATATAAACGGGGAGGAGTAATCCTTTTTTAGCTTCTGTATCTCTCCCTTGCATTCCTTTCTCGAAACCAATTTCTCAGTTATCCTCTTCTCCTTCTCTCTGATATGTTGGAAGTTGGAACATGGTGTCAGAGCAACTGATCTAAGTTGATTGCTGCTTCTTTTCTTTCCATTTACTCTTCCTCTTTTCTTCTTCTTTTTTCCATTTTTATCTAGTTTCTTCTTCTCCTTCACTCTATTGCTCGAACTTTTCTCAGACGAAGGTACCAGGAGTTGAAGAACCTCTCCTACCACTTAACAAATCAAAGATTGTGTGAATATCCCCAAGACCTGGGAGCGCTGAATCCTTGTGAGATGTCGATTGCGCCCCAAGTTTAAGTTCAAGCATTTGTTGAATACTAAGCAATTTAATAGTTGTGAAGGTGGGGAATCTCCATTGAAACTTCCATCTTGAATCCGCAAACCACAAGGAAGAAGAGATAAAATTTCCCAAGAACACACTTAACGACCGTCATCCGAAGGACCAAATCTCTCTAGGAAAAGACAGAGCAAGAAAAGATGAATGGCAGTTTCGGTAGATGCATGACGCAAATACTTGGTGATGGAGCCAAACTAAGATCCAAATACAGATAAGCGGACACAACACGATACAACAACAGGTTAGATTCTAAAAAAAATAAAATACGGACACTATGAGGACGTAGAAAAATGATAAACATATACCTAAATGAGTTTGATCCCTAGCAATAAGAAAGCAAAGAAAGCAACGAAAGCAAATATCAAGGGAGCTTTACGATGAGCAACGAAACCAAGTTCAATTCTCCTTACCTAAGTACCTAACCCACAAAGGAAAACTTAAATAATGATGCTAGAAATTCTTTTAAACTTGTTGCTTGGACCTATGGACTAGTTCCTGAAGCATAAAGAAACCATATGCAACACATGCAAAATTTGTACGCACACTAAGTATAACCTATATTAAAATAATCAATGTCTCTTTGAGGATACAAAAGTAGACGCGTCCTATACCATCATTTTGGCCTCTAACGGTACTTCAACAACATCAAACTCTGTCCCTTTATAGCTCAACGTTCGACAAACGTACATCCCCCTGACAAATGAAATAATGTAATATAAGTCATAATGTTATCATGTTATAGTATTTTATATGAATGACCTAAACCTCACAACCTTGCTTTCATGTCCATAGCAACAAGTTCCAGTGCTCCCACACCCCCTTTTTCTAGAGCATCTGCAAATAACATTCCAAAAAAGACTACATACATTAAATGGCCAAAACTTTAAAACGAAAAAAATGCATAGATCTAATATACAGCGATAATATAGACTCTGAGAACACACACAGAGAAGAGGGATTTGCACGATCAAGAAAAACAAATCTACAAGTAAAGGTTGTAGACCTTATGGTTAATGCAAAAGTAAAAGATAAATATATATGTCACATAATCTTTGCCCCCAAAACCTTCACTGTCTCCTCAATACCCGGTTGGGTATTGTGGACTGACTGAGTAATAAAAACATGCGGAACCGACAATGACAAGATAGACAGCAAAGAGAAAAGACGAAAAATAGAGCAAGCAGCAAGAAATTAACGTACATTTGACAAAAAGATAAAGATAATGCCACGAGCCAAAAATTCGTTTATTTCTATACTTATTACTATGGTTCTATAAGTTAAGTCAAGTTATCAAAGGATTTTGTTGAAGCTTGATATACATTGTTGGGCCCATTCTCTAAGCTCAAGCTTTTAGAGCAACTGGTGACTTCAACATGGCATCAGAGCCTTGTTTGTGCGAGGCCTCAGGTTTGAGTCCCCATCCCCATTGTGGTTTACATATTGCAATTTGTTGTTTGTCTCCATTTGCCTCTCCATATGCAAGACGAGGTTGCAAGTGAGAGAGGGTGTTAAAGCTTGATATATATTTTGGGCCCATTCTTAAAATCTTAAGCACTTAGAGCAACTGGTAACTTAACAGATTCATAGAAAGAAAAAAAATCGTTTATATCTGAATTCTGAACATGTAAATCAGCAATTTCACTATCTATTCTTCTTTTCCTTACCATATCTTATATTTAAGAAGATAAACTTCTCTCAAATAACTGCCCAGACTCAGCATAGCATATAAATGCCACGTAAATCTCATTTCAATGTAAGAAAATAAACATACCTACGAGTTGTGTCTTTAGCTACCAGTTTATAGGAGAATGAACTCATTCGCCTAAAGGAAGTGAGAAAATAGAAGATTATACAAGACCAGTGTACAAGGCAACAACTGAACTCTAGATTTTGACGAACAATAATTTGACTGATTCTATCAGTAGTGGTGGTGAAAATATCAAGTGACTATATCTCACAATCAGTACAAAGAATGTGCTACCCCCAGAAGTCCTTTGTCATATACAAAACATAAAACAAAAACATCTAAACTTTCTCTGCTTCACAAAACTTGAGCAACTAAACATATTTAAGATTCCATCGGAAGAAGAACCCAAGTAAAGCAGATGACTCTGAACAAAGATTCAAAGACACATGTATATGCATGTGTATATATGGTTGTTCATAAATAAGCGTTAATTACAGGCCCTATAAATCGCACCTAAAAATTCACGGAAATTAAAGAAACATGTGCCAGCTCCCCAAAGACCAAGCCGCACCATATAACCCATATTTCGTGGCTCTGATGCACCAGTTGCTGAGCAATAAATAACACGAGCTTCAGGAAGGCGATCCTGTCATATTAAAATTTGGAAATAGCAGTTAAGAAATCCCCAATAAACCCATGCAAAGCCATCTCGTAATAGAATACAAAATTGGCTCATTAAACTGACACGAGGAAAGGAATTAATTGGCATTGAAGTTATGCACGTCCTTGACGTAACATGCGACGCCCATGACCATGCATTTGCATTCATGAGTGTAAATGCACAACTGAGCTTTGCTATGCGACAATTGTAACATAAGAAATTAAGAGCAACTCTTTATGGGTGCCTGTGAGATAATAAATAAGAATGTAAGATGCATGAAAAACAAGAACAGGTGTGACAAACAATTAATGAATTATGTTACATGGACTCTTCTCCACAGTCGGAGAAGAGTATGGATATGTGTCTGACAATTCTAGCTGGACCCACATTAAGAAGCATGTTAGCTGCTTGGAGTATTGTATATGCAAGTCTCCAATTATGTTCCTTTTGCTACAAGATTTTTCAAAATGCTCATATCAAAGTCTCCTTACTACAATCCCAAGGAGTTGGCCCGAGTTGTAAGAAGGGCAGTGTAAGTGCTTTCAGAGCATGACTCGCAAGTTCCGATCCCTACCAGGGCGTGTAAATTCCTTGGGGTGATTGGTCCTAGTTTTAGCAATTCATGTGGAGTGCCGGCTTTTTGTGAATCCGAGGGTTTAACCTGCAGCTAAGAAGCACCAATACGAATATGGAGACACAGACACGACACGACAATATAACAAACCCTAAGAAAATAGAACATGCACATGGTGGTGGCATGACAACTATGAATTATTTGTTTATATATATATATATATATATATAACCGTGTAACATGAAAATAACATTACTTAGAAAAAGAAAATTTATACTTAAGATGTAAAATAATTAACTCCAAAGCTTGGCACAACTCGAAGTGTCACAGCCTCATAGATTCAAATCGAAGTGTCACAAGGTGAGAAGATGTGTCACAATGGTCATCTCCTCCACCACAGGTCGACTGGTCTCATCACAGGTGGTCGTGACTTCTCTATCGCTCAATATTTCTCTCCACCTTGTGTTTCGCGAGTAGTAACTGTCAAACTGGTCTGGTGTTCCAGACCAGTTTTATTTCCTTTTCTTTTCTTAAAACATTCAATTTTCTGGTTTTCATTTTATTTATCGGTAAAATGTCTCAACTTTCCAAGAAAACCACTATTTTCTTCCTATTTTAGCACATTAACACGTTCGCCCCGACAATTAGAACTTTTCTACCAAAAAAATGGAACATGCCAGGGAAGAATCTTTGTCGTGTTGATGCCACATCGTTGGGTGTCGGATTTTTTCTTTGTTTTAAAGGAAAAAAATAAGGCTGACATATTTTTGGCATGTCCGACACATGATGGTGCTTCATCGTCCTACAAGTAGGGTCCTTAACCAGAGTGATCCAAAAAAAAAAAAAAATTTATTGATACTTGTAAACACGATGTTCTCCTAGAAATATAACAAAATAGAGGTTTACTGTCATGTCCCCGTGTCCTTAGATTCAGGATGGGAGCTCCGATGCTTAGACACGTACCCGCACCCAACACCTATACCCATGTCCTTGTGACATAGATTAAGAATGCTCCACGAGATGGGTATAATTGTAGCCACAATGTTGTATTCTTCAATCTTTGCGACATGGTTGATCCAACAAGATATGACATACCTAGTGGCAACGCATAACTTTGCAAACATCAACCAATCATAAAATTGTATGTCACAAACACATCTCATCAACGTTACAATTGATCTTGTCATGGTACAAAATCGCAGTATAAAACACTGCCACGTGACAACTCGGTCACTATGTCACATCCCGATATTGGGCAATAGGCAATGATATGCAGAATTGAGATTCATCAAATCGTTTGCATAAAATCCTTTTTCAACGAACACATTATCTTCCATAAGTGCATGAATTGCATGAATCATATGAATATATTGTCTTCCATTGGACCCTGACCGGAAGGAAAAAAAAAGTGATGCACACAGGTTTGCTTCGTTCTAATTTCATTGATGCCTGGACTTTCAGATTTTCGCTAGCTCTACCCTATGCGTGTTGTTCCCTTAAGTTTAGCTTCAGTAAAATAAAGTTTTCAGATTTGATTCTCAGAGAATGTATCAAATCAAGAAAGACATGCATATAACCATCATTGACTTCCAATTTCGCACTATTGTCACTATTGTCAACCTCCTAATTTCTTCCATCTTGGCGATCTCCTTCTACCAATCGTTAAAGATGTAGAGAATGACTAATTGTGAATTTTTTTTCATGGCTCCTATCTAGGGTTTGTACTTTGTATTATTCAAAAGGACTTCTGTTGTTGAACTGACAGATGAAATAGAAAATGGGCTCAGCCTTTGGTTTAGCTGCGGAAGTAAACATTTCATCCTTTTGCAGGACTTGTTGTCCATATCTATTCTGCTGTAGCTGGAGCTCAAGTGGTTGTCTCAAGGGATCGACCTGTTGTCTCTATAGAACCAATCCTTAAACCAAAATCAAACTCAAAAAGCAAATCCTTGAACCATTGAACCATAAATAGTCTCCAACGAACTAATTCATAAACCAAAATCTTCTTCATTCGCTCGCTTCTTGTTTAAAAATCTTAATTTCAGCTATAAACTTGCTATTCCTCGCTCCTCCCATGTTTAGAGGTTTAAACAAACTCTTATACCAAACAAATGTAGGACAACACAAGGAACATGGAATAAAGCTACCATTTGGTGGTGTTTAGTGAATTTTGAGTAAACAAAACTTGTATGTTTATGATTTCAAAAGGCTGAACAAAACGGACATTAAAATAGGTTTGTTTCTTAAAATGGCTACTTATCGTCATTCTTTTTCAAATATCAAAATCGGATAGCACCATGAATGTGGTGTGGACAACAGGACACACTAGCTAACGGACCAAAGGCCTGGGTGGTGATGACTTTTATCAGTTTATGTTCTGGTACAAAGCTCAAAAGGTAGGAAAATGAGTTAGGATTGATTAGGGAATGGGGATTGATGGGGTAACATTTCAAGGCTACAATAAGCACCTATGTTACATGGACTCTTCAAAGTGTCCAGAGGACACGGGTATGGATGCCATATCCGACACGGGTACTTCGCCTTTCTTGGCTAAAAATTACACTAAACTACACTAGAAGGATCCTACCCAAGTGTCATACCCATGTCCGCAAAGAGTCATGTCAACATGGGTACTTCACCTATTTAGAAGAGTCCATTTAACATAGATAAGCACTATATAGGACTATGCATAGTAACTCAAGAACAATTCTCCGAGAAGCGGGAGAATTTCCAGGGTTCAGCAATCTCGTAAATTTGTACCATAATACAAACACAATCTCAAATTCCCATAAACTCAATTCTAGCCAACAAAAGATCACGTCAATGTTAATAGGCTGATTATAAGCTTCCTACTCTTGCTAAATATAGAGGCACAAAAGAAGAAACTCAAAAACTTTGACTACCTAAGACATTTTAAAATCAATTTAAACTCTAAATAAAACTCAATAATACAATATGACCTAAAAATTATCCATGGACCATTACTGTAGCCCATCTCCAGGAAATCTGAAATTACTAAGGTACCCCTAAATAATAAGAATAAGAAAATGAAAATAAATATGACACAGCATATTAACTGGAAATGGACACAAACAAAGACTATAAATACTGCAGTGGACACTTCCCTTTGGTCCCAAAATGCTTCTTGAATGTTGTGGGACATATAACCTTTGTCCAATGCTTTAAATCCTCTTGTATTTGTTCATAAAATCCCATGAATACACCATCAGTTACATTTCATGTATTTATTGTCTGTCCTAGTTATCTTAGACCCTCTTGAGTCTTGACTCGATAGCTTTTCTATAAGCCTCCAATTTAGATAACCCTACTTTGATTTTACTAGTTAAAATGACAATGCAAGGAAAAGTGGAAAAACATATGCCATGGAGCCTCGTCTAAAGTGTGTCCAATTAGTTCATTCCTAACTAAGCAAAATACAAATAATAAAATGGTACTAATAATTGCTATAGATTTGATACAAGCCTACAATATTGAAGCCTAAACAAAAGCACAATGCAAAATTTGATTTCCGCTCTTATGCAATCTTCTACTTGAAAGAGATGTCAATGAGAGGAAAAAAAATCAAAAAAATAACTTCGTGATACCTAAAATATGTGAAAGCAAAAAACATAAAAGGCATGTTGTGTGTTCAAGAAGTCCATTGGTGAACAAACCTGAATCTCAAGGACTATTTCGCCTGTACGTGTCGGTTGCCCTCCAACTTCTGGTACCAAGTTTTTGGCTTTGTGGCACTAGAATGAAGCGATTGACCCTTAGTGACCGATGGTAGAGATAAAATACATATTGCAAGTGGGAGAAATTCTAGGATGGATTACACCAAAAATATGACTAAAGATAACTACAATTGGACAAGAAAGGGTAGACAATTCATCTCTTCCTTTTGGGGAAAATACAGTACCTCGTCAAATATGAGAAGACCATCATATTCCGGTCCACACCATTGCACAAGCTGCTGCAAACGAGAACGGCCTTTCTCAGAAGATGCTATAAGGCTGCTGTATGTCAAGAAAACAACGCCCTCCCTAACCCCAACTGACTTCGATTCGAGCTTAGAATAAGGCAGCTTATTCAAAGCATGCACTATAAACAACAATTAAGGATATGTCAACACGGCACTACCTTGAACCCCAACCACATGGAATCAACAAAACGAAAACATAAATAAGTGAAAGAGTAAATATACACTTCCATAAGCATTTTCATGAGACCCAACATAGCAAATATGAAGCA
The DNA here is from genome assembly GCA_033977485.1 of Hydrangea macrophylla. Taxonomy (NCBI): domain Eukaryota; kingdom Viridiplantae; phylum Streptophyta; class Magnoliopsida; order Cornales; family Hydrangeaceae; genus Hydrangea; species Hydrangea macrophylla. The sequence continues at coordinate 110,027,079 of CM066990.1, read as the reverse complement.
ACATCAAACAAGAGCTGCTTTAAATCCTCAAATTTGTGAAGAGGAAGATAAACATAAGACTATACACCACAATTCAATTACTTTTTTGAATTTTACTGTTTCATTCCTTTTCATCTCTACCACCTTAGTTTCCGTAGGTATGGAGAAGCCCACGTATATAATAAGGAAACCAAGGGTCCCCCGTAAGGAGGATAGCTGCGTCTCTGTTTAACTGGACAAAAATGTCAAACCTTGAAACCGGATTTAATATCCACACGGTGGAGAGGTCACTCTTTTTCCTGAAATTTAATGGAAAGAAAACCAGTCTTATTGTGAGTATTTTTTAAGCTCCCAACTCAGCAATGACAATGTGCAATTGGAGTGCAATCCCCGATATGGCATAGACATTATATCCTAAACCCCTTATCCAATATTCACAATACAACACTTTTTATTAAACATTTTCTGGAAAGCATAGTCACAGATGGAGAGGGAGAGTTCCCGGGATGCCATCTTTTATTGAATCTCAAAAACTGAAATATAAACTAGCATTAGATGTTCAGGGGTGGGTATTAAGTTTTGGGTGCTCATTAATTGTTCCAATGTTGGAGGCCTCATATTCCAAATTGCCACAAGAGAGACAGAGACGAGAGGCTCTCCAAAGAAAGAAAGTCTACTCTGCTTTTTGTCAGTAAGAATGAAAACTTCCCTGAGAACCTACACTAACACAAGGATAATGCAGCATAATGCTAAAATCCTATTGGGTTAGCTAAGGTTACAAAGGCCTGTTCAAATTTCTATCCTATCGGTGGAAATCTTTGTGAAATGTGTTAGCATTAGTTGCTGAATTTCTACACCACCTGCTTGGAGAGATGGTAGAAAGGCAGTTGCAACAAACCCAGCATGGATAACTACTTCCTTGCTAGGATCGGCAACTTGTCGAGAATGAAAAAAAAAAAAAAAAAGGAAAAAGAAAAGGAACAGCTTAGGCTCAGGTTGGCAATTACCTTGTTTGGGTTCATTCATTTTAATGAACCGCGCACATGAACTATTCAAAAGCTCATTTGACTAACAAGCGGAGGCCAAAGCTCAGCTCATCTGGGCTCGCAAGCACAAGGGCAGTAGAGACTGCTAGGTAATGTCCTGACACTTTCATGTCTGTTTAGAAACCCAATTGGGCCTTGCATAATGGCAATATGATAAATATTTTAGAGGTAAAGGATATGCAACATGATAAAATAGTCAAAGGTAAATGTTCACCCCAGTAAAAGCTAGCATTTTTTTCCCAAGAAAAGAAGCTGGCGGGTTACCTGGTACTCAATATTTTGGTTCAAGTGTTTCAATTTTTAGAACGTCATGCAATGATTTGTCCCAAAAAATCAAATGCCTTTGATGTAGTAATGCTATATAGTGGTAATTAATATAGTATAGTACTTTAGGCTTTATTAAAAATACTTTTATGTTGTTTTGTTTTGTTGTGTTGGTCACAAGCATGTGACTTTAGCAAGGGTTAAATAGGCAATAAATAGTAGGTTAGGGTTAGGTAACTTAGTTTTGGGATATTTTGTATTCGAAGCGCTTGTAAAGCAAGTGAGCTCTTAAGCTCTTTAATGGTGATTGTCTTCCCAAAACCCTAGTTCTTCTTTATTTCTCCAATTTCCTCTTATGCATTCAATATACTTTGCATCATTTGGTATCAGAGGATTCAGAGCACACTTACGAACCTTGAAGTGAAGGGAAATTGCTTGAATCTAGACCAAACAAGGCCTTAGAGGTCACAATTGCAACCAAACTATTCCACCGACAAGTAATGGAGATTCACAATTGATAACCAACCTCGAACAAATTCGAACCAACTAGTACAGCAAAGTGATCGAACACAGCAGCAACGTATCACCATTTTGAACCACTTCGAACCACAACTGAAGCCATCTCGATCCAATTCAAACCTTCTCGAACCAGTGCGTAGCTGAATCTGAAGCTAATCAGCACCTCGACCATCGCGACCACATCTCGAACCAAGCTTGTGTGTTTGCGACCGGAATAGTGGCTGTGATTGCCAAACTGGTTGTGATTGGGGGTTACCGGAATTGAATTTCGAGTTGGGCAAGTAAGTTTGTTTTGGATTGAGTTTTGATTTGTGTTGTCGTTTCTTCTTGGCTGCGATTGTTTCAGTTGGGGTCAGGTTTGAAATTCAGCACAGTTATATTGTGATTTTGAGGTTGGTTTGATCATCTTGTTGCTTGCCTTGGGTGTTATTGGTTGGGTATTGGCTTGTGGTTTAAGATTCGATTTGATTTTCCATAACTTTGGTGTCAAATTGATTGTGGATTGCTATGGCTCAAAGAGGAAGAGAAAGAACGGGTAGAGGGCGAGGAAACACCACATATTTTGATGATGGGGCTGAATTTGATTTCGCACATCCCATGGGACCTAGGGGTACCCAACAACATGAAATAGAGGAGTTACGAAGGTAAATCGCCACCTTAACTATTAAGGTGAGGCACAACCTCCTTGTAATGGTATCCGAATTCCGGAATTCTATGGTTATGATTCCGAGTTTGACGATTGGTTGAGAGAAGTTGAAAGTCTATTCAATTCTTATAATGTAATTGAAGAAACAAAAGTGAAATTGGTGGAAAAGTGTTTGAAAGGGAGTATTGTGGATTGGTGGCAACACATCAAATTTGTTAGAAAGAGAATGGGAAAACCTAAAATCAAGTATTGGAACAAAATGAAGAAGAAATTGGAGCACAAGTTCTTGTCCATGGATTACGACCCCGCAAAAAGTGGAAAGTTGAGACACACTTTTGCTTGTTATAAAAGTGGTTTGATGTAAAACTATGCGAAGAAGTTGATAAAGAATTGGGTGAAGAACTGATATTTGACAATTGGTATAAAGGTGGGTTTGAGGAAGAATTAAACCAAAACAATAACAAGGAGTTGTTTGAGGAACCGATATTTGATTATTATAGTGCAAGTGAGTTTGACAAAAGCTTAAGCGAAGTAGATGATAGGAATTGGAACTTAAATAACTTCTTTGGTCTCCAAAGGAGGATGGCTGTGTTAGAACAAATTGTAAAGATAAATATGGCTATGAAAGTGAGAGTTTAGAAGAATAGAGAAGAATATGTGATAGTTTTATTCATTGTAAGCACCACTATATATACAAAGTCTAGGTTACAGGAAAAATGATAGAAAGGAAAGAAAAGGAAAGAAAAGAAAAGGAAAGAAATCAAATTACAATCAAAGATAAAATCAGCATTAATTCCTAGTTTGACTGAAATCTTATCTAAGAGAGATTATTTCCAACACTCCCCCTCAAGCTGGAATTTGGAGCAAAAATGTCGAGAAGACCCAGCTCGACTAAAGATGACTTCAAGAGGGAAGGACCAACGGACTTTGTAAACATGTTAGCTGTCTGATTAGAGGAAGGCACAAATTCTGGGATGATGATTCCAGCTCGAACCTTTTCTCTAATGAAGTGAACATCAACCTCAATATGTTTAGTTCGTTCGTGAAGGACAGAGTCAGAGGCCAGCATGAGTGCAGATTTATTATCACAGAATAAAGTAGATGAATCCATGATTGGATACCCCAACTCTTTCACCATTGAACGTAGCCAAAGGAGTTCACATGTTCCCTGGGCCATAGCCCGATACTCTGCCTCTGCAGATGAACGAGACACAACAGCTTGTTTCTTACTTTTCCATGAGAGAAGATGACTGCCATAAAAAGTACAGAAACCAGTCGTGGACCGACGATCACTTTTGGAGCCAGCATAGTCTGCATCGGTAAAGCAAGACATTCCTGATTGAATTCCTGCAGAATAAAATAACCCGAGACCTGGACAAGTTTTGAGATACCGGAGTATATGGTGATTGCATCAAGATGAGCTGATCGAGGTGCATGCATGAATTGACTCACTACACTAACAGCAAGCATGATGTCAGGTTGAGTGTTGGTCAGATAAATAAGACGACCAACCAAACGTTGATATACTAATGCATCCGGTAGAGATTCCCCAAACTCGCTTGTCAACTTATGATTCGGATCCATAGGAGTAGAGGCTAGTCGACATCCCATCATACCAGTATCTTTGAGAAGGTCCAGAGTGTACTTCCTTTGAGACAATGAGATTCCTTGACGAGAGCGTGCAACTTCTATCCCAAGAAAGTACCGAAGAGGGTCCAAATCCTTAACATCAAAGGACTGACTCTTAGCTTTATTAACTTTGATAATACCTGGAGAATCATCACCTGTAATAATGATATCATCCACATATACTAAAATAATTACAAATCTGCCATCAGGACGACGATGAGTGAAACAGGTGTGATCAGCATGACACCGAGTGAATCCTAGGGATATAATGACATCACTGAAGCGATTAAACCACGCCCGAGGTGATTGCTTCAGTCCATACAGAGACTTCCGCAGGTAACAGACCTTCCCTGAATACTCCCCCTCAACCCGAAAACCCGGTGGAGGGTCCATATATATAGTTTCATCCAAATCACCATTTTGAAGAACGCATTTATTACATCCATTTGGTGTAAAGGTCAGGAATGCGAAGCCGCTAAAGAAATAATCAGGCGAACAGATGTCAATTTAGCCACCAGTGCAAAGGTAGCAGTGAAGTCTTTGCCAGGGATCTGAATAAACCCTTTTACAATAAGGCGAGCCTTGTACCTTTCAATTGAACCATCCGCCTGATATTTAATACTGAACACCCATTTGTAACCAATTGTTTTTGCACCCTGAGGCAACGGAACAAGTTCCCAAGTTTGGTTGCGTTGAAGAGCATCCATCTCCAATTGCATGGCAGCTACCCACTCAGGGTCCTGAAGGGCCTCAGACACAGACCGAGGGATAGAAGTGGAATCAATCTGACTGAGAAATGCAGAATATGAACCTGAAAAACCGTGATAAGAAACATACTGTGCAATAGGATGATTAGTACTGTCAGAAAAACCATAACGATTAGGAGGCCGGCGAGTTCTAGAAGGATATCTAGAAGGAAATCTAGAAGGAAAAGGAGAAGAAGCATTACCAGATTCCGGCGAAGATATCGGCATGGGAGTCTGAGCAGGAGGGCGGCGAGAGTACACCTGAGTAGGAACTGCTGTGACAACAGGCGGAAGAGTTGGAGAAACTTCCAGAGGAGGGTCAAACAGCTGGACCGGACGCGGAAGCAAACTTAGATCCTCCGAACAATCAAGAAAAGGTTGTTCAGATACATCCGGAGATCCTGTAAAAAATGGAGTGTCCTCCAGAAAAGTTACATCCATAGAGTGATACATATGACGAGTGGTAGGATCATAACAACGGTAACCTTTGGACATTGTAGAGTAGCCAAGGAAAATGCACCGGACAGCTTTATTGTCTAATTTGGTACAAGTAGGACTGCGGTCCTGGACAAAGCATGTGCATCCAAAAACACGGGGAAGAATCGGAAATAAGGTTTTTTCGGGCTGCAAAAGTTGCAGAGGTGCTTTTCCTTGTAGGATACGACTAGGAGTCCGGTTCAGAAGGAATGTGGCAGTAAGTACTGCCATATGCCAGAAACATTTAGGAACATGCATCCCACATAAAAGACACCTAACAACAGACATGATAGACCGGTTTTTACGTTCCGCCACACCATTCGGCTCTGGGGTGTAGGGACATGTGAGTTGCTGCAGGATGCCTTGCTTATTTAGTTCGGCCCAAAACTCATTAGTAATGTATTCTCGACCATTATCAGAACGAAGATTGCGAACAACAGTGTTAAACTGAGTTTTAACCATGGTCAAGAAATTGGAAAATAAGGAAAACACTTCAGATTTTTTCTTGAGAAGGTAAACCCAAGTACACCTAGTATAGTCATCAATAAAGTGACATAATAACGATGGCCAGACATAGCGGTAACAGGAGAAGGCCCCCATACATCAAAGTGAATAATATCGAAAGCACATGGTGCACGATGCATGCGTGGTATATAACTAGATCGACAATGTTTTGATAATTCACAAACCACACAATGAAATTTAAACTTCTGGCAGGCTTTATTTAATAATGGAAATAGTTGACAAAGATATTTAAAGTTTACATGGCCCAATCGGGTGTGCCACAAATGTAAAGACTCTAAAGAAAAACTAAAAGACTCAGATTCAGGCAAAACAGACGCCTGAAGACCAGAAGATGACACATTCCCACCAGGGGGATCACCAAAATAGTAGAGGTCATCCCGCTCATGTCCCCTGCCAAAAATCTTCTTCGAAATCCAGTCCTGCAAGAAACAACAACCAGGTAAGAAAACAACGGCACAATTGAGAGACTTAGCAAGGCAACTTACAGCAATGAGATTATGAGAGAAGGTGGGAACATGAAGCACAGATGATAGAGTAATATTAGGGGAAAGGCACACATCGCCTGTACTTTGGACATTAAGAATACACCCATCTGCAATACAGACAGACTTGAATTTGGGTGCACCAGAAAAAGAAAATAAGGATGACTCACCAGTTATATGCTCATTGGCACCGGAATCCAGAATCCAAGAGCGATTTCCAGACCTAGCATGAAGGGTAGTAGTAGGACTATCTGAGGCCAAAGTAGCAGTGGGAGTGGAGCCAAAACGAGAACCTTGCTGGAGAAGAGATCCTAGCTAGGACTGGAGTTGTCCTATCTGAGCTTGAAGCTGAAGGAGATCTGGTGAAGGAGTAGCTTCAGCAATAGCCGCAGTGCGAGATGGAGTCTTCCCTTTATTGCGAGCATATTTCTCTCGCAATTCAGGATGGAGCTTAAAGCACCTATCTTTGACATGACCCAGAGTGTTGCAATGAGTGCAGAAAGGGCGATTACCAGAACCCGGAGGACGAGTGACTGAGCCAGAGGTGGCGGCAAATGCCATCTGATCAGGTACTGGAGATGCCTCGGATAAGGCTGGAGGTTTAAGCAAGCGGCGACGACGCTCATCACCATCAATTGTAGCAAATGCCTCAAATAAAGAGGGCATAGGAGAGGTGTTTAAAATCTGAGTTCGGAGAGCTTCAAACTCAGGTTTTAAACCCATCAAAAACTGGTAGGTGTGCTGGCGATTGAGGCGGCGAAGGGTAACAGTGGCAGCCTCGGCAGGGAAATCACTGAGTGGTTCGTATTGAGCAAGTTCCTCCCACCGTGACTGAAGAAAGCCAAAGTAATCAGCAGCTGAGAGACCCAAAATTGCCTGAGAAGCTTGAGAGACCTCCCGATATAATTCGAAAATACGAGAATCATTGCACTCATGAGCATACATCTGTGTAAGAGATGTCCATAGACTATGAACAGAGTCATGGAACATAAACATTTAGTAGATACGATCTTCCATGGAGTTGAACAACCATCCCAGAATGGTACAATTGTCGATATCCCATTGATCTAAGGCGGGACCTGACATTGTGGGCTTCGTTTCAGTGCCCAAAATCCAACCTGACTTGCCTTTACCCCCAAGATAAAGGCGAAAGGAGCGAGACCATGCAGCAAAATTACGTCCAGTTAACAACACACTTGTAACCCGGTGAGCAGGGGTGTGCTGTGAGAGAGATAGGTCTGGATGGGCAGGAGCACCAGGAACAAGAGCAGGGTCCTTGCCAGTCATTATCACAGATTGGTTAGCACACAGAAATCTAGAGGATCAAGAGCTGCCCGGAAAAAAACGGAGCACAAATAGGGCAACCGGAGAACACTCGGTCACCCAAGGAGAGAGAGAAGAGCACTTAAAACTCTAATGCATCACCTGGATGCAAGGAAAGCCCACAGAAGGGCAGGCGGCAGCAAGAGAAGCTACCGCAGAGAAAGTCACAGAGAGTATGCGACTGGCTGGAGCCTGTGAGGGGCTCGCCGAGGGTGGTGGAGTGGCCTGAGGTTAGCGGCGAGGGTGGGTGTGGTGTTAGGAGGCTGGGCGAGGGGCTGGGTAGCGGCGCAGGGGAAGGAGGTGGTGGTGGAGGCTGGTCGAAGGTGGTGAAGGGGCTAGGGTTGGGATATGTTTGCTCTGATACCAAATAGAGAAGAATATGTGATAGTTTTATTCATTGTAGGCACCACTATATATACAAAGTCTAGGTTACAGGAAAAAGGAAAGAAAGGAAAGAAAAGGAAAGAAATCAAATTACAATCAAAGATAAAATCAGCATTAATTCCTAGTTTGACTGAAATCTTATCTAAGAGAGATTATTTCCAACAAGAAGAAAATGTCATTAATACTCACAGAGATACTCTTTGTATTGAGGATGAGAACACAATTGAATTGGAAGTCTTTGTTGAGGGGTTTGTGAAAGGTGAAGTGTTGAAGACACCCGCATTGGGTGATGAATTTGAAATTGAGTGGTGTAATAGTGAAATCGAGAAGAGATTTGAAGATGATGAATCTATGAAAAGGTTTATGGGCAATAAAAGGAATTGGGAGTTTGAAGAACAAGGCTACATCTTGTTTCCGATCCGAAGATTTGAAGATACATTTGATTATGGGATGGTAACTATGATGGTTTCTAAGATGAATCGTAAAAGGAAAGCCACCACTGACGTGAAAATGAGGAAGCTAGTTGTTAAACTTGAGGGCAAGTTTCTTTTAGAGGGAGAGTATGATGTAGTAAGTATGCTATATAGTGGTCCTTAATATGGTATAGTACTTTAGGCTTTATTAGATATACTTTTATGTTGTTTTGTTTTGTTAGTATTTAGTGTTGGTCACATGCATGTGACATTAGCCAGGATTAAATAGGCTATAAATAGTAAGCTAGGGTTAGGATAAATTAGTTTTGGGATATTTTGTATTTGAATTGCTTGTAAAGCAAGTGAGCTCTTTAATGGTGATTGTCTTCCCAACCCTAGTTCTTCTTTATTTCTCTAATTTCCTCTTATGCATGCAATATACTTTGCATCAACCTTGCTCTCCACCAATGAGCCAAAATGAGTTCTAGTGGGCTCATTGGTGTTGAAAGACCAATTTTTAGCACGTCTAACTCAGCCAACAATGAGCCCAAGCAAAGTCCAAGCACTATACAGGGAAGACCAAGTGAAACCTGAAAACTTTAAACCTTGGCTCAGGTCTACCCACTTGCAGTCCCATAGAGAGAAAGCAGGAGAGGGATCCTTGAGGCCTGTCAACCATTCAGGCAAGAGTGGCGATACGAGTTGATATTCAGAAAGAAGATTTCCTCAAAGAAATGAAAATCAACACTATTTTAATGCACTTGAGATGTCACTGGGATGATAAATTCTTTTCCAACTTAATAACGATGTGAATGAAGATATCATCCTTTTAGCAGGAAGGTTGTTTTTCCCTAATATATGTATGTATGTTGGTGGCCAGGGTGTACGAGTGCACTATTGCCTCCTCCGGAGAAAACCACCTTTTCCTTTCATGGTTTGAATTACAAGCAAGCTTAACCCACAACAAACCAGATCTCAGACCCCATTTCTTTTCAGAAAAAAAGAAATAAAAACTTATTTAAAACGATCAAAAAATAAAGTAAAAGGCATCCTTCAAGGTGAAATTTGGTAGAGCATGAAAAACATTGTTGGGCCCATTCTCTAATAGCTTAAGCTTTTGGAGTAACTAACAACTTAACATGGTATCAGAGCCTTTTTTGTGGGAGGTCTTGGGTTCAATCTTCGTCTCTGTTATGTTTGCATATTGCAGTTTGTTGTTTGTCTCCATTATTATGGAGTTTCATTTGTTGCCTTTCCTCGTGCGAGAATGAATCGCATGTGACATAGGGTGTTAGAGCTTGATAAACATTGTTATGCCCATTCTCTAACAGCTTAGGCTTATGGAGTAACCGATGGCAAGAGTGGGCTTACAAGGAGAGAGAGAGAGAGAGAGAGAGAGAGAGAGAGAGAGAGAGAGAGTCCTCTATGACTAAAAGAAGATGCTGATATCCGTAAACAGAGACATTTACAATGGCACTCCTAAATAACTACCATTTACATGTCTACCTTCAATGCACACTGCACCCACGTCATCCAAGTCTCTTCTTGCATCAAACTTCAGGTCTGAACCAACAGAAACCCACCTGCGAAAGATCATTGGATTGGTGAGAACCATATTACATGCAACTCTATTAGAGATCCTACCTGCAGCCAATGCAGTTATCAGACCTTTGTTTAGCAAATTCATATCAGGTGTACAGCCATTAAAAAGATTGAGCATACATGCAAAAATTAACTAAAATCTTACAATGCTTTCCTCCGACCATGGTGCCAATTCTCCAATATTAACCCCGCAATTGTTCGCCCTTTGCCCACCCCAGCTCCATCTCCAATAAAAAATCCTGCCCTAGCACCATTATGAAGGTGCTGAAGCTGTCTCTGTAATGGAAACTAGAACATGTTGCAAATGATATAGCACACTTAATTTTATTCCATAAGATTAGATCCAAAAGAAACCTGACAAGCATAAACCAATGTCTCAATCTGCAAGCATGACAATGCTTTTGAACTTTCCAGGTCATCTTTGATCTTAAGATCATAAGTGGGTTCTGGAGGCTGCACTGCAGAGAGGGAAGATGTCTCCACAATAGGATCTGGATGGGGAGGACCAATAGATAGTTTTGGAGGGTGCTGCACAAAAAATAAGCACATAAATAATAACAAAAAGCAAATCAGCAATACTTGCTTCTACTAGCGTAAACAAGTCAACAAAGAACACAAATACTGAAACTCACGTAATCTGTAAATGTCTCTCCCACCATGCCACCTTCATCTTCTTCTCGTTCCACCTCAATGGCTACCTGAAAGGTTCAATTTTAGGAATGAATGGTCAAATGCATATTGTATTTTTGTGACGTAGCGAAAGCGATTATATTTGATTTTCTGATCAAAAGACCAGCAGTACAAGGCTCTGATTCAATTGAATCGAAGCTGGACAGCTTAAGAGAAAGCTTATGAAACAATGAAAATTAAAGCAACTTTGAAAAACTCAAATATTACTAGAGAATACTGATCAATAATGGTGCAGTCAAGGACTTTTATAGGCTGAAACCTGTAGCTGAAAACAGAAACTTAAAAGAAAAAGGAAAAACCTAAAAGAAATAGGAAACCTAGCTTATTTAAAAAATACTTCCTCTCCAAGAAATCTAAAATAGGAAGTTCTACTATTAACCAAACTCTCCTAAAACAACCATTAATAACCTATAGTCAAATAAAATATAGAAATAGACTAAATTATTGGAATTCAATCATGACCCAACTTGGTCAAACTCGAGTTGAACAGGTTTAACTGAGTCAACTCGTCCGGAAAGTTTTGCCCAGATTCGATTAGCATTATTTTCTTCACATTTTCCTTGTCCCTTTTTTCTAAATATTCAAGTGCAATCCGATCTTCATCTTCGAGATGTTCTACATCAGGCCCCCAGTCTTTTAGAAAACTTGTATCCGAGTTTGTTGAAGTAGAAAAACTGTCCTCCGGAAAGTAAGGATAAATGTCCTTTACATTGAATGTCAGGGAGATGTGCATATCAGTAGGCAAATCTACCACAAAAGCGTTATCGTTACTCTTCTTCAAGATACGAAGGGGCCTTTCTTCATCTTGGTCTTGTTGTAAGTACCAGCGGGGAAGCGATCTTTACTAAGGTAAACCATGACCAAGTCACCTATTTCATGGCTCTTGAATCGTCGATGTTGATCTGCATCTGCTTTGTACTTGGCATTAGAAGCTTCAAGGTTCTTTTTTACTTGTTCATGGAGCTTATGAAGGTTCTCAATCATGTCATTGGCTGCCACGTTTGAATTGGGAAGAGACGGAAGCTGAACCAAATCCAAGGTGTGATTAGGCACCTTAGAGTAGACTATTTGAAATGGTGCATAACCCGTAGATCTATTGGTGACTGAATTATAAGCGAACTCAGCTTGTGCAAGTGCCAAGTCCCATTGTCTCGGTTTGTCACCAGAAAGGCTCCGAATCAAGTTGCCGAGAGTACGGTTAACAACTTCCGTTTGCCCATCAGTATGAGGAAGTGTAGTGCTGGAAAACTTAAGTTCAGTTTTCAACCTAGCCCATAATGTCTTCCAAAACCAACTCAAAAATTTAGAGTCACGGTCCGAAGTGAAGGTCTTGGGGATACCATGTAGACGAATGACCTCACGAAAGAAAAGGTTTGCAATATTCACTGCGTCTTGTGGCAAGGGATAAAGTGCGCCATCTTAGAAAATCGATCAACCACGACGAAGGCGGAGTCATTGCCTCGCTGCGTTCGAGGCAACCCGAGTACAAAATCCATGGAAAGATCTTCCCAAGGGGCATTAGGGACAGGTAAAGGTATGTACAAACCAGTGTTTTGTGCGTGTCCTTTCCCTTTTTGGCATATAAGGCAGCGACGGACAAAGTTTTCAACATCTCTTTTGACAGACTTCCAAAAGTACCGTTGTTCCACAAGCTCAATGGTCTTGTCCCTTCCAAAGTGTCCCCGTGAGTCCTCCGCTATGTAATTCTTTGATTAAATGTTCTCGAATAGAACATTGGGGATACGTAATCTAGTGCTCTTGAAGAGAAAGCCATCTTGAATTAGAAAATCAGAGGTACCTTGCTGGCCGGAAGTGCACTTATCCCATATTTCATGAAATTCAGGATCATTGCAGTAAAGCTCCTTTAGAAAATCAAACCCGATAATTGTGCTTTTGACTGTAATAAGTAAAGAATTCCTTGATTTGGAAGCCGTAGAAGGGTAGCGACTTAGTGCATCAGCAACTTTATTATTGAGGCCAGATTTGTGTTGGATAGTGAAATTGAATTCTTGAAGTAGGGTGATCCAACTAGAGTGCATGCGGTTGGATGGACTTTGATTTTCGATAAATTTGAGTGCTTGGTGGTCGGAGTAGAGCACAAATTCTTTTTGGATGAGGTAGTGACGCCACTTTCTAAGTGCTCCTAGCACGGCATAGAATTCTAGTTCATAAGTACTCCATATTTGCCTTGCCTCAGTGAGCTTTTCACTTAAGAATTCAATTGGTTTGCCCCATTGTGACAAAACAGCACCAACACCGTGGACAGAAGAATCACAGTGTACTTCGAAAAGCTTGTCAAAGCTAGGAAGTGCTAGAATGGGAGCGGATGTGAGTTTAGCTTTTAACAAGTGAAAACTCGAGTTTGCTTCAGGTGTACACTGAAATTTTCTATCTTTCCAAGTATCCGTAAGAGGGGAGGCAATTGAACTAAAGTCCTTGATAAACCTCATGTAGAAAGATGCGAGTCCATGAAAGTCACGCGCTTCTGAAACGGACTTCGGCATAGGCCAATCCTGGATGGCTGCAATATTGGTCTCATCAACTTGGATGCCTTCCTTAGATACCACATAACCCAAAAAGAGCACAGAATGAGTGAAGAAGTGACACTTCTTCAAATTGATATAAAGAGTATTCTCTTTGAGGGCTTCAAAAACAGTCCAAAGATGTGACAAGTGCTCCAAATCTGTTTTGGAGTATATTAAGATGTCGTCAAAATAGACGACGACAAACTTCCCAATAAAAGGTTGTAGGACTTGGTTCATGAGGCGCATGAAAGTGCTTGGGGCATTCGAAAGACCAAAGGGCATTACCAACCACTCGCACAAACCATCCTTTGTCTTAAAAGTTGTTTTCCATTCATCACCGGGACGAATTCGGATTTGGTGATAGCCACTTCTGAGGTCAAGTTTTGAGAAAATAGTCAATCCCGTTAGCATATCGAGCATGTCATCAAGCCTAGGGATTGGAAATCTATACCGGATGGTGATTTCGTTGACCGCATAACTATCGATGCACATCCTCCATGTGCCATCCTTCTTTAGGACTAATTAAGGCCGGGATCGCAAATGGGCTCAAGCTTGGTTGTATGAGACACTTGGAGAGTGTAGGTAATGGTTGACAACTCACATAGTTTGACCAACAAAGGTTACCAAAGACTCCATGTATATTCAGCCACCATTTAATGGGCCCCACCTGCTATGGCCCAGCCCAACATTGCGCATGCCTGCCCTATCAATGAACCCATTCTAACAACCCATTCGGAAGCCCACCTCAGAGTAACCTATTCTGAAGCCACACTTTAGAGTAACCCACTCTGAAGCCCGCCTCAGAGTAAGCCCACAAAGGAGCCCACCCCAAAGTGCTCTCTGAGTCTCTGTCTCCAACATTGAATCTTCACAAGGACACATACCACATCCAGTATTGGGTAACCCGCTCTAAACAAATGTAGAGGTGTCACCTACACACACCACCATAAGATACATAAGATATAGATGTCTCCGACATCATTTACACCAATGCCTCCACTTGGCTGGATTCGAAAGAGCCAAATCCGCTCCCCTCCCCGCCAAGTCTCTACTCACTATGCTCTAATTACACACACTCCTCACTTGGACGCCCACCCTTGGTCCGGAAGCAGTACCTAAGGGTGGTCACGTCCGTTGGGATCTCGAGAGCTTATGGTTAGGCGGCTAGGACCAAGGGCATCTCCCTATCTAATGTCTCACAAGCATAGTTAGGGTTAGTACCAAAGACCGAGAGAGAGAGAGAGACACGTGACTAATTTCACGTGCCTTGCCCCAGCCTCACAACCAATCAAAGAGGCCCATGACCGCAAGATCAGCCGAAACCGTTGACTCTCGTATCGCCTAGTCACTCCAACCTCGCTGAATATTCTGTGAACCAATAGCAGGGTCTCGATATCCTCTCTGCTTAAGGGTCTGCACCAATGGCTTTAGCTTCGGTACTCACCCTCGCTTAACCCTCTAGGAAACCACAACAGTATGGTCTCGACAATCCTATTGCTTAAACCTTCTGCACCAATAGAAACCATTCTCCCTTTTAACCAATACACAATATAATATTGAGATGTCACCCTCAAGTGACACCACCCCTTGCCTAACACTCTGCACCAATAGAATACCATCCCCTTTTGACCGAACCATAGCATTAGCTTATTGCCAAAATGACAACACCTCCCTCTCATATGACTTGCCCATTGGCTTGTCCCCATCTCATTTAATGACCACAACTACCTTAAACATAAGCATTTAAGTCCCTCACCTACCTAAAAAACAGACGAACCACTCTGAGGAGGCCAACTCACCCCCTTCAACGGTATCATGAACCCTCGCAACCCCTCACTACCTCTTGTATAAATACCAGCTTCATTCAATACATCCAGCAACCCAATCCCCTCCGAGAGCAGGCAATGCAAAATAGAAATTTACTCTCGCATTGACTCGGAGATTATCCGAAAAACATTCCCATTGTCCCCCAATACTAAAACTTCCAATTCTATTTACTCTACCTGGCGTCACTTTTACCCCAACTAACACTAGAATTACCGCTTGTTCTACCCGATACCCATATAACACACCCTAGACGTCAACATTACCGGATTTTCACATATCACTCCATACCAAGACCCCGAGTACTTACTGCTTTCTCTCTCTCTCATTTGGGGCTACCTTGGTTCTCACCCGAGCCAATACTCTCCAAACCTTACCATCGCTATTATATTTTATATTTTATTACTCATTTTACTCCGGCATCTATATCACCTCATAGCATTACTTGTTGCTCCACTTGGCACTAACTAGCTTACGTGTTATACCATCCCTCACACATCATCCACACCAGATAAAGAACTCACACATTTTGGCGACCACAGTGGGATTGGTCTCTTCTCCTTGGCCCTAATTTTCTCCTCCTTGTGTTCTTTCCCTAACTTATAAAAAAAAACACACACACACATACAAAAGGAGGATACATACATATAAGTTATATTCCCATGCCAGTTCTCAAACTGCAATAAGGCCCCCGGCTCCATATATTCCTAATGTAGATTTTTTTTTTTTTATTTCGACTACTCACTCTCACACAGTTCAACAAATTCACTTTAAACCACCTAACCTAAAAATTTATTATGACGAATTTTTAATACATACATGTATACATGCATACATGCAATGTCCAAATCCAGTCCAACACAGCATCTCTGAAAAACCACAAGATCTCCATTACAATTATCAAAATTACAACTGTTGACATCCGCCGCCACTGCTCTGCGCAAATATATATATACATATATTTATATATATAAACATATATATATATATTTGCCAGCACATCTTCATCTTCAACAGACAGCAGAAAGCTTTATCTCCCCATATTAGCAATCTCCACACCCATAGCAGACACTTCACCCCTCAACTGTGCACAACCTGCTTCCATTTCCTTAATTGCACCACTAAAAAAAGGGAAGAAGAAATGAGATGAACTTTCTCATTTCTTATTTTTAGCCAATACTCCGCAAAAAAAAAATTTATTATTATTTTTTTTTCTTTCTTTCTTTCCCATCGTATATTAATCAAAATCCCAAAACAGCCATAGCACAATGTCAGAACTTACTCCATGACTCCAGATTTTATTTCGGAGGGGAGAACGGAAAGCTCTAAATGAATCTCCATACTTAATTCTCTTCATAAGGAAGGACGACGAGCAAACAGGTTATTCTTCACATTTTTATAGACACCCAGTTCAAAATATATATATATATAGATAGATATAGATATTTAACTCTGGCTGGGTTGTTTCAACACTGCCGATCCCAGGCCCAGATAAAAGAGGAGGGTTAGTGCGTTAGGTAGCTCGACAGCCAGCACGTAAAAAAAAACAGTCGGATCCTTATGATATGAATCCAAATATGAATACTCGTGTAAATGCTAGGGCGTTCCCTTTAAGCGACACATTGCGCCTGCCTTCGGGTGTTTCGAAAAATGTGCAAGGGGCGCCGCATCGACGCCCGGGTGCGGTGTTAAATAAGCAAGGGTTCCCGCGCTCATCTGGGCCACCGCGGGTAAAGAAGCTAGTCCAGAACTATAGGCTTAGGTTAGCAACTTGGAATATAGGAACCTTAACAGGTAAAGCTATGGAACTAGTAGACACTATGATTAGAAGGAAGGTTAATGCAGTATGTTTACAAGAAACAAAGTGGGTTGGAGAGAAAGCTAAGGAGGTAGAAAAGACCGGGTATAAGATATTCTATACAGGGAATGATAGGCATAGAAATGGTGTCGGAATCGTGGTTGACAAGAACCTCAAGAATAAAGTTGTGACAGTCACGAGGAAAGGAGACAGAATATTGCTTATCAAACTGGTAGTTGGAGTGGATATAATTAATGTGATTAGTGCATACGCGCCGCAAGTAGGATTGGATGATCACACTAAAAGACAATTCTGGGATGAGTTGGATGCTTTAATGCAAGAAATACCGGGAGGAGAGAAGATAATTGTAGGTGGAGATTTTAATGGCCATGTAGGCAAAGATAGAACTAAATATGAGAGGGTGCATAGGGGGGTATGGTTTTGGAGATCGGAATGAGGCAGGGGTGAGTATTTTAGATTTCGCCGTAGCATATGATCTTGTAGTAGCAAACACCTTTTTCAAAAAGAGGGAAGAACACTTGATAACATTTAAGAGTGGATCTAATAAAAGCCAGATCGATTTGTTCCTTGTGAGAAAGGCAGACCGCTTAGCATGTAAAGACTGTAAGG
Source organism: Hydrangea macrophylla (assembly GCA_033977485.1). Taxonomy (NCBI): domain Eukaryota; kingdom Viridiplantae; phylum Streptophyta; class Magnoliopsida; order Cornales; family Hydrangeaceae; genus Hydrangea; species Hydrangea macrophylla. The sequence goes on along the minus strand of CM066990.1, from coordinate 110,009,577 downwards.
TCATCCCAGGAGAGAGTTTAACATCTCAACATAGACTTACTATTTTAGATATCCATATAAAAAGACAATGTCGTACTAGAAAAGACCCTATAAACCCGCGAACTAGGTGGTGGAACCTTAAAGGCGAGAAACTAGCAATATTCCAAGAGAGAATGTATACAGAAGCACCTTGGAATTTGGAAGATGGAAGCAATACTATGTGGGATAGAATGGCAGGGTGCATCACGAGAATATCGAAGGAGGTCCTCGGAGAGTCGAAGGGAAGAGGGTTAGCTTCTAAAGATACTTGGTGGTGGAATGAAGAGGTACAAGCTGCAGTAAAAACCAAAAAAGATTGCTTTAAGAAGTGGCAAAATGATAGAAGTGAGGAACACTTCAAAAGCTATAAATGTGAAAATAAGGAGGTTAAAAGGACAGTTAGAGTTGCTAAAATGGAAGCCTATGACGCCTTCTACACCAAACTAGACACTAGAGAGGGAGAAAAATGTATTTATAAGCTTGCTAAGTCGAGAGAAAGGAAAACAAGAGACATTAATCAGGTTAAGTGTATAAAAAGCGATAGACTCTAGGGTATTAGTGAACGACGAAGAGATTAAGGAAAAGTGGAAAAGCTATTTTGAGAAGTTGCTGAATGAAAAACATATGGATAACACAATGGAAGAAGAAACTGGAAGTTACGATGAAACTAGAGAATACAGATTCTATCAGAGAATAAGTAAGTTTGAGGTGGAATTTGCTTTGAAGAAGATGAAACCCAACAAGGCCTTAGGACCAGATGGGATCCCCATTGAGGTTTGGAAATGCTTGGGAGATGTAGGGGCATCTTGGCTTACAAAATTTTTTAATAGGATTTTAATGACTAGAAAAATGCCTGATGAGTGGAGGAAGAGCATCCTAGTGCCTATATATAAAAGTAAAGGAGATGTACAACAATGCAACAACTATAGAGGTATTAAGTTGATGAGCCATTCTATGAAGCTATGGGAAAGAGTGATGGAGCATCGCTTAAGAGGCGCAACATCAATGTCAGAAAATCAGTTTGGATTTATGCCTGGGAGATCAACTATGGAAGCAATTTATTTACTTAGAAGACTAATGGAAAAGTATAGAGAGAAGAAAAAAGATCTACGTATGGTTTTTATTGATTTAGAGAAAGCTTATGATATAGTGCCTAGAGATTTAATTTGGTGGGTGCTAGAGAAGAAAGGAGTGACCAAGGGTTAAATTGACGTGGTGAAGGATATGTATGATGAAGCGGTTACTACAATTAGATCACCAGCCGGAGAAACAAGCGAATTCCCAATTACCGTAGGCCTGCACCAGGGGTTGGCCTTGAGCCCTTATTTGTTCGCCCTAATTATGGATGAATTGACTAGACACATTCAAGATGAGGTCCCATGGTGTATGTTGTTCGCAGCTGATATTGTCTTGGTTGATGAGACTAAAAGGGGACTCAACACTAAACTAGAAGCTTGGAGAGAAGCACTGGAGACTAAGGGGCTAAAGATAAATAGGACGAAAACAGAATACATGGAATGTACTTTTAGCAACAGTGGAAGTAGAGACAATGAAGCAATGAAGATCGAAGATCAAGAGATCCCAAAGAGGGAACACTTTCGCTATCTAGGTTCAATGATCAGTAGAGACGGAGAGATTGGTGATGATGTGACCCATAGAATTAAAGTGGGCTGGCTTAAGTAGAGGAGTGCTTCTGGAGTATTATGTGACCGGAGAATACCAGCAAAATTGAAAGGAAAATTTTATTGGACAGCAATTAGGCCAACTATGCTCTACGAGACAGAGTGTTGGGCAACTAAGAAACAACACATTAGCAAAGTGAGTGTAGCGGAGATGAGGATGCTAAGATGGATGTGTGGTAAGACTAGGAAAGATAGAATTACAAATGAGTACATCCGAGAGACTGTAGGAGTGACACATATTGAGGATAAGTTGAGGGAGAATAGACTTAGATGGTTCGGCCATGTGCAACGAAGACCTGTAGAAGCACTTGTGCGAAAGAGTGATAAGATCGTATTACCTGGAATGGTTAGAGGGAGAGGCAGACCTAGACTGACTTGGGAATATGTAGTGCAACAAGATATGAATATATATAATTTAAATGAGCATATAGCTCTTGATCGTGAAGAATGGAGAAAAATGATTCATACAGCCGACCCCAATTGATTGGGACACAAGGCTTGGTTTGGTTTGGGTTGGTATAAATAGACACATAAGTCAACAATACCCTCCTCTCCTAGGGGCACACTCCCCAACATTTGCAGTATGAATATTGTATCCTTGTTTCCCCCTAAATACAATACATCTCTCCAAGGGGTGCACTCCCCATCTCTCCGAGGGGCACACTCCCAAACACGGGCAGCCTGAGAATTGCACTCTATCCCTAAAAGTTGGCCGACCATCATGCTTCCCACCGCTTCGCCTCACCAAGGTTGTACAAGTACAAACTCCGACCACCGTTCCCAATACCTCTCCACAAGAAGGAAATGATTAAAAAAAAAAAACAAGAAGAAGAACAACACACACACATTAGATCAAATACAAAATCACCAATCACAAGCGCAAGAAAAAGAAGAAAGCAAAGTTTGACTCTCATTACGATGAATATAAACTACAGAACCAATACATACACCAATACATAACAAGGATAAACATGTGTGTTCCGTACAGACCCAATACATACATTAAAAGGGGACACGCATGATTTTACTGGGATCAGATTCGGACCGAGGAACAAAGTCGGGATCACCATGTCACTGTCGATGATTATTTAATTCAAGATCTTACAATGAGAGCTTGTACAATCATTTTGCATTAAGCCAAGGCCTCCTAAAAACAAAAATCCCAGGCCCAGTAGCCCAGTACTTTCGCGAAAAGAGGGCCCGCAATGCAAAAGGGCAGAAATATTAGTTATCACCAACTCATCCCAAGGTCGCAATCTTCATTCCTAAAACACGGGGAGAGAAGTAAAAAGCAGTCACACGTCCCAGGCACCACAAAAGAAGCATAGCACCCGGATAGAGCATGCACTGCCAAATAAGGCATGTGCACTGCAAGAAAGGATCTCTCCCCATTTTTGCACGGATAGAAAAGATCCCTGGAAATACGATAGGCAAAACTTGTAGCCCCACTCCATGCACAAGCTTGGTACAAGTCATGCCGGAGGTCCTAATAAGTTTTGACCCCACACCATCGCCAAAACACTATGGCCTCACATGGTAATGATCCAGATAAAGAGCTCTCCACAACCTGGAGCATGTTTCACACCTTCAAAGAGTAAGAAAGAAAATGTGTGTCGAAGAAGTTGGATATATGAATTCTCCAAAGCCCCTTTTTATAGCTGTTATCCCAGAACGATGCACAATATGCACAATGGATATGCACATCGAGTAACACTAATATTTACTAGACCAATCTACTAACCAGATCCGCCATCAAAAAACTCACCAGAAAGAGAGCACTATCTGCAAAAGTTGAGACGTCCATCAATCATCAGCAAAGTCACCAGAAAACCAGTATCACCTGCAAAAGACGAGATGTCCATTCGTCAACAGAAAAGCCATCTCAGAAAGATACACAAGGATCATGCCCGCATCCTAGCCGCTTCACGCCTAGAATACGGGCAGGGGGGCTAATGTAGGTAATGGTTGACAACTCACATAGTTTGACCAACAAAGGTTACCAAAGACTCCATGTATATTCAGCCACCATTTAATGGGCCCCACCTACTTTGGCCCAGCCCAACATTGCGCATGACTGCCCTATCAATGAACCCATTCTAACAACCCGTTCGGAAGCCCACCTCAGAGTAACCTATTCTGAAGCCACACTTTAGAGTAACCCACTCTGAAGCCCGCCTCAGAGTAAGCCCATAAAGGAGCCCACTTCAAAAGAGCCCACCCCAAAGTGCTCTCTGTCTCCAACATCGAATCTTCACAAGGACACATAATACATCCGGTATTGGGTAACCCGCTCTAAACAAATGTAGAGGTGTCACCTACACACACCACCATAAGATACATAAGATATAGATGTCTCCGACATTATTTACACCAATGCCTCCACTTGGCTGGATCCGAAAGAGCCAAATTCGCTCCCCTCCCCGCCAAGTCTCTACTCACTATGCTCTAATTACACACACTCCTCACTTGGACGCCCACCCTTGGTCCGGAAGCAATACCTAAGGGTGGTCACGTCCGTTGGGATCTCGAGAGCTTATGGTTAGGCGGCTAGGACCAAGGGCATCTCCCTAACTAATGCCTCACAAGCATAGTTAGGGTTAGTACCAAAGACCGAGAGAGAGAGAGACACGTGACTAATTTCACGTGCCTTGCCCCAGCCTCACAACCAATCAAAGAGGCCCATGACCGCAATATCAGCCGAAACCGTTGACTCTCGTATCGCCTAGTCACTCCAACCTCGCTGAATATTCTGCGAACCAATAGCAGGGTCTCGATATCCTCTCTGCTTAAGGGTCTGCACCAATGGCTTTAGCTTCGGTACTCACCCTCGCTTAACCCTCTAGGAAACCACAAAAGTATGGTCTCGAGAATCCTATTGCTTAAACCTTCTGCACCAATAGAAACCATTCTCCCTTTTAACCAATACACAATATAATATTGAGATGTCACCCTTAAGTGACACTACCCCTTGCTTAACACTCTGCACCAATAGAATACCATCCCCCTTTGGCCGACCCATAACATTGGCTTATTGCCAAAATGACAACGCCTCCCTCTCGGCTTGTCCCCATTTCATTAATGACCACAACTACCTTAAACATAAGCATTTAAGTCCCTCACCTACCTGAAAACAGACGAACCACTCTGAGGAGGCCAGCTCATCCCCTTCAACGGTATCATGAACCCTCACAACCCCTCACTACCTCTTGTATAAATACCAGCTTCATTCAATACATCCAGCAACCCAATCCCCTCCGAGAGCAGGCAATGCAAAAGAGAAATTTACTCTCGCATTGACTCGGAGATTATCCGAAAAACACTCCCATTGTCCCCCAATACTAAAACTTCCAATTCTATTTACTCTACCTGGCGTCACTTTTACCCCAACTAACACTAGAATTACCGCTTGTTCTACCCGATACCTATATAACACACCCTAGACGTCGCCATTACTGGATTTTCACATATCACTCCATACCAAGACCCGAGTACTTACTGCTTTCTCTCTCTCATTTGGGGCTACCTTGGTTCTCACCCGAGCCAATACTCTCCGAACCTTACCATCGCTATTATATTTTATATTTTATATTTTATTACTCATTTTACTCCGGCATCTATATCACCTCATAGCATCACCTGTTACTCCACTTGGCACTAACCATCTTACGTGTTATATCATCCCTCACACATCATCCACACCAGATAAAGAACTCACACAGAAAGCAATTCTTCCACTTGTTCATTTAAAATTTCATGTTCTTTGGGGCTCATTCGGTAGTGGGGCAGATTAGGAAGACTTGCACTGGGTGCCAAGTCTATTCAGTGTTGAATGTTATGCATGGGTGGCAAGGAATCCGGTGTGTCGGAAGGAAGCACACAAGTGAAAGCATCAAGGATATGCTGAACTTGATGAGGTACAGAAGTTAGCCTATCATGATTGGAGGGTTGCACAACCACTGCAAATACGTAGCTAGTTTCCCTTTAATTCTGTAACAATATCGGTTGAAATAAAGCAAGTTATTGGCTCTGTGGCTGGATGGGCAGCCTTGGGTGACATAAGGAGGGTGTAAGATCACCTTAACACCATTGTGGGGGAAATGAATATGTGTTGGCCTTTCCTCGATACGGCACATCCAAGTCATGGAGCCATGGTCTTCCCAAAAGAATGCGGCATGCTCGCATCGGAACAATGTCGCAAAGAAGTTCATCCTTGTATTTGCCAATGGTAAAAGCAAGAGAGCATTGGTGAGTCACTTGCTTTTTGCACTCGTCATCAACCCAACCCATCGAATAAGGTCTCAGGTGAGGAGTTGTGGTCAACTTGAGAGCTTCAACCATATGTGACGATATGATGTTCTCGCTACTGCCACTATCAATGATCAATTGGCACAACTTGCCTTGAACTTTGCAAGTGGTGTGGAACAAACTATGCCTCGTGGGAGGGTCAGCATGTTGTACCGATAAGAGATTGTGAATAACGCAACTAAGATGTTCGCCATCTTCCTCCTCATAGGCCTCGTAGATTTCAGCTGCATCATCCGTATCATGGTCGTCAACTTCCCAATTATTAGAATCAGCCTCTGCCACCAAAGTTTGGTTGTTGCGGCACACATCGGAGGTATGGCCAGGCTTGCCACATTTAAGGCATTTATTTTGTTTGGGTGTGCATAAGGGTTAGCTAGTTGGGGTTTTTGGGGAGGTTGTTGGTTGTTATTTGTGGTGCGGTTGGGGTAGGGGGTGGAGAATTACGGGGCTAAGATTGTTGTAGTGGCTGGGAAGGCGGTGGTGATGTAGGTGTAGAAGTGGAAGCATGGGTAGAAGAATCATAGGTGGGCTGGTTTTGAGTTGTGTATGAATTGTGAGATGAAGGGGCAGATTGAGGGTACTTGAACCTTCGAGTGTTTTTGTAGGACGGGCGGGAATACGTCTTAGGTTCAGTCATGAAGGACTCAACCTTAAAGGCATTATTGATGGCTGCGTGCAAGGAAGTGTACTGATGAGTCGCCAATCGCTCTTGAATTTTTCCGATTCAGCCCATAAATGAATCTGCCAATGGTTTGATCTTCATTCTCTTGTAGTTCATTCCGTGGAAGAAGACGTGAGAATTCATCCACATACTCTTTGCACACTTTGAGAACCTTGCCTACAATTTTGTAGGTTAATAAAGAGTGTTTGGACATAATCCGGAGGAAGATACCGTTGTTTCAACAATTGCTTCATGGCTGCCCATGATTGCACTTGGCGAAATCCTTGTCGAAGTCGGTCTCTTTGGAGATGGTCTCACCAAGACGAGGCGGCCCCTGTGAGTTTAAAAGCGACCAACTTCACCTTTTTGTCTTCTGGAATACCCATGTAGTCGAAAAATCTCTCCATAGTGAGACCCAATCAAGGAAGTCTTCTATGTGCAAAAGCCCATTGAAGGGGGGAATATCCGGAGGAAGACAACGTTGTTTCAACAATTGCTTCATGGCTGCCCATGATTGCACTTGGCGAAATCCTTGTCGAAGTCAGTCTCTTTGGAGATGGTCCCACCAAGACGAGGCAGCCCTTGTGAGTTTAAAAGCGACCAACTTCACCTTTTTGTCTTCTGGAATACCCATGTAGTCGAAAAATCTCTCCACAGTAGAGACCCAATCAAGGAAGTCTTCTATGTGCAAGAGCCCATTGAAGGGTCGGTATTCGATTGGCTGCCCTTGCGGTCCATTATGACAATTGTTTTGGGGCTGACAGGGTAAGAACATGTTTTCAACCTCCTCAAAATCATGTAAGGGCTGAATGGTAGGTTGTGGGTAATGGCCTCTTCGGAAGTTGGTATCGCGGTACGGAGGTGGGTGGGTGTGTGGGAGGTTAGGGGGGTTGGTGGACGGGTGGAATATGGATCCAGCTCATCAATATAATCAAGGTAGGGGGCAGAATTGGTGTTTGAAGGATGTTGATGGGTAGTTGGAGAGTTCAGTTGCTGAGAAAAGTGTTGTGGGGTTTGATATGAGGTTGCGGTACGGTTGTATTGGGCCGGCCCAATTGTGGGTTTGACAAAAAAATTCTGTGACCATGCACAGCAGCTTGGGAGGATGCAATTTGGGTATGATTGAGAGTGTGGGCTGGTTTTTGGAAATTGGTAAGTTCGGCCTCACTAGTTGGCACTCTAAGGGCTGAATTATGAGTGGAATTGAAGGAGGATGGATGAGAGTCCTTGGAGTCTACATCTCTTATGCTTTTCTTTCCTTTTTCCTTCTCAATTGAACCATGCCATGAACAAGATCCTGCAGTTTGTTAATGATCCTCTCTTCAAATCTCTCGAATTGGGCTTCCAATTCAGTTTTACGAATGAATTCTCCTTCACCAGCCATGAATGTGGATCGTAGTAAGTGCTTTGATACCACTTGACGTAGCGGAAGCGATTATATTTGACTTTCTGATCAAAAGACCAGCAGTACAAGGCTTTGATTCAATTAAATCGAAGCTGGACACTGGACAGTTTAAGAGAAAGCTTATAAAACAATGAAAATTAAAGCAACTTTGAAAAACTCAAATATTATTAGAGAATACTGATCAATAATGGTGAAGTCAAGGCCTTTTATAAGCTGAAACCTGTAGCTGAAAACAGAAACTTAAAAGAAAAAGGAAAAACCTAAAAGAAATAGGAAACCTAGCTTATTTAAAAATACTTCCTCTCCAAGAAATCTAAAATAGGAAGTTCTCCTATTAACCAAACTCTCCTAAAACAACCATTAATAACCTATAGTCAAATAAAATATAGACATAGACTAAATTATTGGAATTCAATCAAGACCCAACTTGAACTTGGTCAAACTTAAGTTGACGAGGTTTGACTGAGTCAACTCGTCCAGAAAGTATTGCCCAGATTCGATCAGCATTATTTTCTTCACCTTTTCCTTGCCCCTTTTTTCTAAATATTCAAGTGCAATCCGATATTCATCTTGGAGATGTTCTACATCATTTTGCAATTTCAAGTTTCAACTATCCAAAAAATTGAAGTATACAAAATTCACAACTCAGTAGAAAAAGAAGTTCCTACTGAGCAATGATTTAAAAACCGGACCGGACCGGACCGGTCCAACCGGTTAAACCGCCGATCGGTCAGGGAACCGGTTCGGTCAGGACCGGAAACCGCCTCTGGACATTTAACCGTGAAAAACCGGCGGGTCAACCGGTTGAACCGGGGAACCGGAAAACCGGTGGCCGGTTTTAATCAGCCCGTATAGTAAAATTTTAAGCGGGCTCGGGGAAGGATTGCAAAAATTTTAACTTTTAACTATTTAAGTCAAGACTCAAGACTACTCAAGACTCAGTCAAAGACTTAATATAATATATATATATATATATTTATTTATTTTTTGTCTTTTATCTTTTATGAATTATTAATTTATTAGGGGTTAAGTTAACATTTAAGTTATTTTATATTTAACAACTTGAAGTCAAGAACTCACTGTTAGCCTCTCTTTACTGATTACTCCTTAGCCTCTCATTACTCTCATTCCTTTCTCTCCAGTCTCCACTCTCCACTCCAGATCACTTTCTCTCCAGATCCAGATCCATTTGCTCTCCACTCTCAAGTCACTCAACAGTCAACTCAAGCCTCAAGAGGCCAAGAGACATACCAACACCAAGAGAGACCAAGACCCTCCAGATCCGCCCCCTGCGCCGCTGTCGCCGCCTGGAGAGTTGCCCACCGCCGTCGCCGCCTGGAGCCGCCGCTGTGAGTGATTTCTGTTGATTTCTTTGACATTAGTTTATTTTTAATCTAGTATTTGTGAGTGCTTTCTTGATCTATATCCCCTCAAAAATTTGTGAGTGCTTTCTTGATCTATTTTAAATTTATGCATCTAATGAATAACAAACTGAAATTTTTTTGATCTATATCCCCTCAAAAATTGTTATTCATTAGTTTCTACTAATGAACTATTTTTTTTCCCCTCAATAACAAACTGAAATTTGATAATTTATTTGTAGATAGTACCAACCTATTTGTAGATGTACTAGAGAAGTGTACTGTATTTTTTGTGAGTTTGATAATTTATGTGTAGATAGTACCTAGAGAAGTGTACTATATATTTTGTGACACACAAAAAAAAAAAACTAATGAATAACAAACTGAAATTTTTTTGATCTATATCCCCTCAAAAAATGTTATTCATTAGTTTCTACTTTCTACTAATGAACTATTTTTTTTCCCCTCAATAACAAACTGAAATGTGATAATTTATTTGTAGATAGTACCAACCTATTTGTAGATAGTACCTAGAGAAGTTTACTGTATTTTTTGTGAGTTTGATAATTTATTTGTAGATTGTACCTAGAGAAGTGTACTATATTTTTTGTGACACAAAAAAAAAAAAAAACTAATGAATAACAAATTGAAATTTGTAAGTTTAATGCGAATTGTGCTATTGTAAATGTGAATGCAATATTTGCAAGAGAAGTAATATGTAAATGCTATGGTTTAGATAATTTGTAATTTCCAAGATGTCTTCGTCCGGTCAAAACTCAACTGCACATTCTACACAATCCACAAGAGGAAAATCTGATCCTGCATGGGACCATATTAGTGAGGGACGGGCTCTTGACGGAAAGAAAACATATACATGTTTGTATTGTTCAAAGTGTATTAAAGGTGGGGGAATAAATAGAATGAAACAACATCTTGCAAAACAGAAGGGAGAGGTTGAGCCTTGTAAAAAGGTTCCCGCGGATGTAAAATTCCGTATGGAAGAAGCTTTGAAAGATATCTCTGAAAAGAAAAGGCCTCGGGAGGAAGTAAACGAGCATCAAACTGTATATGATGATGATTTAGATGTTCAAGAGATACCTTCTCATGGTAAAAAGAGCAAAAGTGTTGCATCAGTGGCCAAAAGAGGAAGGGGGAAAGAACATGTTAGTGATTACTTTGCTCCAAGAACCACTCCGGGATCCCAACCCACTATCAAGAGTGTTCTTGCAAGCAAAGAAGCTGTTAAACGGGCACACATGGCTATAGCTAAATGGGTGTATGACACTTGCATTCCATTGAATGCTTTAAACTCAATACATTTTCAACCCATGTTTGATGCTGCAATTTCAATTGGTGGAGGCTTCAAGGTTCCAACCTATCATGATATTCGGGTCAATTTATTGAGGGATTCCAAGAAAGAAATGCAATTATTTGTTGACTCTATGTGTAGTTCTTGGGTAGATTCGGGCTGCACTATTATGAGTGATGGTTGGACTGATGGTAGGCATCGAACATTGATTAATTATCTTGTCTATTGTCCTAGAGGAATTACATTCATAAAATTTGTTGATGCCTCAGACGCTGTGAAGAATGCTAGACTCTTATATGGTTTGTTTCAAGAGATAATTGAATGGGTGGGAGTAACTAATGTTGTCCACATAGTGACCGATAATGGATCAGCTTATGTTGCCGCTGGAAGAATGGTGAGTGAGACTTATAAAAGCATTAACTGGTCTCCTTGTGCGGCTCATTGTTTAAACTTACTTTTAGGTGATATTGCAAAGCTAGAACATGTGGCTGAGCTTGCAAAAAAAGCATCTAAGATAACAAAGTTTGTTTATAATCACGTTTTCTTATTAGCTTTGTTGAGGAAAAGAAAAGATTGGACAGAAATTATTCGCCCAGGAGCAACTCGTTTTGCCACAACTTTCATTGCTTTGCATAGCCTTAATCATCACATGCATGACTTGAAGGCTTTGGTGACTAGTAAAGATTTTGTGGAATCAAGATATGCAAAAGATAGGAAGGCAAAAGAAGTTGTTGCCATCATTTTAGATAGCCAGTTTTGGAATGATTGCTTGATCATTGTGAAAGTTGTGGAACCATTGATGCGGCTACTGCGTATTGTAGATGGGGACAATAAACCATCTATTGCATATGTCTATGAGGGTATGTATAGGGCACGCTTAGGAATCAAAAAGATGTTCAAGAATAAAAAAACATTGTACAAGCCCTATACGAAGATCATAAAGGAACGATGGGACAAACAACTACGTCAGAGTATCCATGCAGCTGCTTATTGGTTAAATCCTGCTTTTCAATATAGTCAAGATACTTTTTGCACCAAACCGGAGGTTATGTCGGGTCTTCTTGATGTTATTGACTCCAAAGCCACGTGTAGCAAGACAAAGTTGTTGAGTGAGACTAGATTATTTCGGGATCGTTTAGAAAGCTTTGGACGAGAACTGGCTCTTACTAGTTGCAAGAGTACTCAACCTGGTAAGTTTATTAATTAATTATTTTTTTATCACTTAATTTTTTTTAGATAGTTTACTATTTATTTATTATGACTTTTAATGTTTTCAATTTTAATGCATCTAAGATGAGTGGTGGAAGTTGTTTGGGCATAGTGCTCCAAATTTGCAAAAGTTGGCGATTCGAATTCTTGGCCAAACTAGTAGCTCCTCTGGATGTGAACGGAATTGGAGTGTCTTTGAACGTATACACACAAAGAAGAGAAATCGGTTGGAGGATCAAAGGCTCAATGATCTTGTATATGTTCATTATAACTTGCGGTTGAAGAATAGGTGCGTCTTATGTTTTATTAAATTCATAGTTTCTTATTAGATTGTTAGTAAAATAGTTATTAACTTTACTATAATTTTAGGCATTGCTATAAGACGAGAAGCTATGATCCAGTTGACATTGAGAGTATTGATAAAACTGATTTTTGGATCGTTGAAGAAGAGGATGACTCTACATTACTTGATTATGAAGAGTTAGAACAAATGCTTTATGAAGACAGTTCAATTCCAATAATTGAACAACAACATGGACAAGCACGAGAAGGTTAGTAAACTTAGTATGAAAAAAATTATTTCAATAGCACCATAACAGTTAGAAAGTCACTCATCCATTTTACATTTGCCTTTTATAGTTAGCGACGAGGAAGATGTTGTAGAAGTGGGTGAAGATGTAGACTTGGAAACATTTGGTAGAGGGGTTCGAATTAACAACAATCAAGAAGGGACTAGCCATGCCAATAATTGCGAAGGGCCTAGGAATGACAATGATGAGGATAATGAAGATGATTGGCTACGTCGAGACCATACAATGATGTAGGCAAAAAGTTCAAGAGAAGAATGGGTTGATGAATTTTAAAAAAATATGTCCTTATGAATTGTTGTTTTGTTGTAATTTTTCCTTTTAGGACTATGTCGTGTTATCTATAATCTTAGAGGACTAAGTCGTGTTATGTTATGTATGATCTTAGAAGACTATGTTGTGTTATGAATTGTTGTTATGTTGGATTTTTTTTAAGCGTTGTTGAATGTCTAAATTAGGATTTATGGATAGTTTTCACACTATGATACTCTAGTTGCATGGAATTGTGATAATAAATATTAGATATTTTTTAATGTGATATTTATATATTTATTTTTTATTTTATATCACTATTAATTTATATAAATAAATACAAATTTTAGATATTTTTTATGTGATATATATATATTTTTATGTTAATATTAATTTATATAAATTAATAAAAATATTAGGTAATAATGACGTCACGGTTCGATTCCGGTTCGACTCCGGTTCACCCGACGGTTGAACCATTAACCCTTGACCCGGTCATTTTTCCGGTTCGATGACCGGTCCGGTTTTAAAAACATTGGACATGAGTAAATGGCATTTATGTGAGCTAAATGTTATTTGAAATATTTGATACTTTATGAATAGTAAATTATACCTGTGTAGTATAATTTTCTGGTAATTTCGATATTGTTATATATCATTTTGATAATTGTGGTGAGAACGTGAATGTCACGTTATATAAAAGATAGGTTGTGTAGAGATTCCACGAAATTTAGTTTCTGAACGTAATTTTGGACCCAAACGAGACTTAGTCGAAAACTTTTGTAAATTTTAGTTTTCACAGGTAAAGGCATAAAATAGACGTGTGCGACGTTTCTTGAGTTAATTAGAAGTTTTGAGAACTTGTGGGAGGGTAAACACGATTTCCGAAGAGTTTTTCTATAAATAGGTGAGGGTGAGTTTGCATTAGTTGCAAAACTCATATAATATCTTGGGAGAGGAGAGAGAAAAGGAGATTTGATCCCTTGGGCTTTGCGACGACAATCGGCGACCCTTCGTCCGACCGATTTTCTCCAAATTCGAGATTTGAACTCGTGGAGGTAAGATCTACATTTTGATACCACTTAGGCTTAGTTTGGCCCCCCTTTTGGTGCTTCTCCTTTTTTAAAGCACAATTTAATGTTAATTCATTTGGTAACTAGTTTATGCGCTTTGTAAAAATTGAACTTAGGGCTTTTTTGGAGGAGCTTTTAAAAGCTCTAGAATTGAGCTTTTAAAAGCTCAATGTGGCTTTTTGGTTTCATGATATATTTTTGAAGAGTAGTGTGTCACTAGTACAAAATTATCAATCAACTTAGTAGTAAATTTCATAAGCTCCTTTTAAAAAGCCACATGGGGGCCAAACTAAGCCTTAGACCATGTTTGGCAACCTTTTGTAAGAAACTAATTTCTAGACTTTTGGAGAAAACCCAGTAAAACTTGTAGGAATCACTTCAAATCTAATCTCCGACGTTTAATCGGCCCTCTAGTCGATCCTTCAAAGTTTGAAGAGAATCACACGAGGTATGAAGTTCTAACTTGTGAAATATAGAGAAATACATGTTTTAGATTTCGACGACGGAATTGTGATCTGGGCAAAATTCATGTGTTAATCTTAGGCCTGTTAATTATGCACGCGCTTAAATGTGAAAAGCATGTCTAAATTTACGCGAGCACGTTGAGTTGTCTATGTGGGTCAAAGGGGGGGACTTATACAAATTCATGCCGGAGTAAGCTTCTCGATGTTTGAGAATTTTAGTAGCGACGGCTACTGTGCATGGTTTAAGGCTTAGACTTGTCAGGACACTTGGGGATGTAATGGTTGTAGGCTTGGACTAGCCATTGGCATCGCGGTTTAAGGCTTGGACTTGCCGCTACCGGATGAAGGCGTATTTTTCTCCCTAGAGGCTATTGATGTGACTTATGAGATTAAAGCATGTTTTGTCATATATTGCATATGTTAGAACTTGTGCACTCAGCATATAGCTGAGCAGTGGAGATTTACTCCATTGCAGGTAAGAAGAAAGATAAAAGAAGCGGGAGGAGTGAGGCCGATGAGACGACGGGAACCACCCTTGTTTATATATTGTTCCTTTCCTAAACTTGTATAAGATGTTGGGAAGTGAAATTATGTTGTAATAGAAGTTTGGACTATTTCTGTAGTGTTGTACTTGCTAATAAACTCTTGTAGATATGTTGTAAATCGTTGGTATACAATCGTGTTTGTGTTGGTTTTTGAATCGGAGAAGCGTAGCTTGAATTTTGCAGAATACTTAGTGTGCTGAAGCCGATCAGTCAACTGGTTTTTGTTTCAGTCGACTGGATCACTGTGTTGAACTGAGCTCTGCTTTGATATGTTTGGGGATCAGTCGACTGGGTTGATAAAACAGTCGACTGGACGGGATCCCAGAACATGACTTTCTGCTTGTATAGGGTACCAGTCGACCGGACAATTTCAATCGACTAATAAATTTAGGCCCCAGCCGACTGGAGTCCAGTCACAGTGGACTGGACGAGATGGTGAATTTTGAAAACCGTTCTGCTCTAGGTCTTCAGTCGACTGGACTCCCGATTCAGTCGACTGGACCTCTATTTTCTTCAAAATGTATTCTATTAGAAATGTTCCAATTGGCAAAACTTTTTAGAACTCTGATTTTAAAGGATTTTACTTATGTTTTTCCGCTGCGATTTTACTTTAATGGAACTGGATAAGCCTTGATGGCGTGCCACGTGTCCTATTTCCGCGCATAGCGGGATGGGTCGTGAGTCTCGTGACAGAGTGTGGAAGAAGAAACGCATTGATCACGTTACTTGATGTATAAATTCTACCAGAGCTTAAGGCATCTCTACATTCCTCTGGCCAAGACCGCAAAGACAAAAATGAAATTATCATGATATCTCGGATTAATTTATTGGTAAAATATTCCAGCCCAGTCATGTGTTTCTAATTAAGCATTTGTAGTTCCAAATTTCCAATAGAAATCCAAGCACACAACATTCCACGATATCCAATAGTTGTAAGCACGGTGGGAGTCAGAGACTCGGAGGCCATGCTTGTACGTTTTATAGAAGAATGTGATCGCTGATTGTTGTGAAGTTTCACTCCTTTGTATCTAAAATTTGACTCTAGAGTTACCACAATCTGCAACTCAGATGGTTCCTTATGAAGTCTCTGTTTGTTTTATAATTTATTCTTACTGTGCGCTTGTGAGTATGTTTGGATCCACTAAGGCAATTGTTTGGATGTCCCCCTACCCCAACTCAAAAATGGATTTGAGAGAACCTCATAAGGGAAGGGGGGATGTTCACACCTCTTTGCAGTGCTTATCTCTAGTTGTGGGTCGTACAGTGGGCTATGGATGGACTGGTTCAAACACATGAGGATTCATCAAGGTATGTCCTATACTTAACTAACACGATAACGATGTTTACTTCATTTTCATTATAGATGATATCCATGTATTAGGCTTAAACTAATATTTTAATTGGGCTTAAACTAATATTTTATATAAGGTGAAGATACATAGTGAGAACTATTTAACTAGCAGTTGGAGCTACATACAAAATAAGAACTTTTAGCAATCCCACACCTGATGAGGCAGGTAGTGACTGCACTAAATGGTTGCAGCAAGCAATTCTACTAATAGTGGTTGGTAAACATTTCTTCCTGGGAACATTTGTCTAATTAAGGATTATATTACCACAACTACACGCTTTCTCTATTAGTCCCGTAGGTCATCCGATTGAATAAAGACGCTTATCATCTAACTAAAATTGGTTCACTCAACTCATAAATGCCACTTTTTCGCTAATGAAGCCTAGTATAACGTGGGCTATCTTGGCACCACTAAGACCAATTACTCCTTTGACCAATTAGAAGATATCAATACAATCTGGCATGACAAGAAAAACCGCCAATATCTATAGTACATACTACCACACCATCAACTTGAAGAGTGAACGTGTGAAAATAGAATAAGTGATTTTGGAGTTAAAGTTGGAAGTTTTCCAGTCAGGGCAATGTCGGTATTCATTTTACAAGGCATGCTTAAACTTCAAAGTGAACCAAAGACTGACAAGGAGCTCTCTACTTAAGTCAATTTCTAGTTGCAAACTGCAGTTGGCTTCCTATATGGCTGTAAAAATAAACCAGTAAACCGAACCAGCTGGTCAAAACCGACCAGTTTTGGTCGGGATAAAATTGGTTCAGTTGGAAGATTTGTAAAAACTGCATCTGCGGTTCGGTGGCCAGTTCTTTGCACTTTAAACCGACACCGGACCGAAACGGCAGTCTAAGCCTTACATATAAATACCACACAGATGTATTATATTACATATTATAGAGAGACTCTCTCTCTCCCTCTCTCATATATGATATTACAAGCATTCTAAACAAAAATAAAAAACCAAATTTACTTAAACTTTAATCTAATAGAGGGCCCCAACCCATGTCCAAATGGCCCAAATCTCTTTTTTTGGAAAAAAACAAAGGTATCAAAGTTAGCCCAAAAACCAATCAGTATTTCAAAAACACACACACACACACACACACACACACAATAACATTAGAATTAGAGTTCCAAAGTTCCGCATCCATCTCTTTCCCTTTTGAACCACCAAGCACCACTACCACCACACTACTCCATTATGAACGTGAAAGTTGAAAGACCACACTAGGAGAGCACCACACCATTCACCAAGGTCATCTCTCTCTCTCTCTCTCTCTCTCTCTCTCTCTCTCTCTCTCTCTCTCTCTCTCTCTCTCTCTCTCTCTATATATATATATATATATATATTATATTTGATTTTGGATTTTATTCTTCAGATTCGTATCGCTATGTTCTACAATAGCCTACATCGCTGGCGGTCAGCGTCCACCAATGTTTGGTTAGTTAGGTCATTTCTTTTTTATTTTTTCGCTTTAAATTTTATTCAATAATTTATTTTCCTGTTTTATACTAAATTTTGTTGAATTAAGGAGAAAACATTTTTGGTAGTTTATTTAATGTGTTTTTCATGATTTTTGTGAGCAAAACTTTGAAGTTAAATTAAGATGTTGACCCATTTTACCTTTTCTTTGCTGATTCCTCTCAATGAAATATGCGATGTTGCACCAAGTTACTTAGTGATGTATGTATGCGGTTTGGTAATTTTAATGTAGGTTCAACCCAAAAAAATAAATAAATAAAAATTTAATTTGTTAGCATTTAAAAGAAAATGTTTAATTGCATATAAGTGGGGCACCGGCCCTGAGGCTACAACACATTATTCAGATTACAGAAGGGGGGTTAAGCAGTAAACAAATCATCCAACATTTGAATGCACAAGATGAGGAGTTTCCAAATGCAAGCAGTTGAATCAACAAAACTAAAAGAGAGAGAGTAATATTTGAGAGGGAAAAAAAAAAGACCTCGTTGACTTCTTCAGTAGGAGGAGGAGGAGGAGGAGGAGGGAAGAAATTCTTCATCTTGGAGAGATCAAGGGCGAGTTCGACACCACACTGAGGGCAAGAGAAGCGAGAGAGGCCATGAGGGACGTTGAGTATAGCCTTGCACTTTGCGCAGGGAAGCTGGATCTTAGTCGGATCAATGCCTTGAGCTGCTGCCCCTGCCCCCCGCATCATCATCATCATCAGCTCTGGCGGAAGCATCTGAGGCAATTTGCACGTAGGGCACACGAACTCCGTCAGCCCTGGTCCCACACTCAAGATCATTCTGCAACCAGAGCACCTCACTTGACACCCGCTACCTCCTTGTACAACCCCCGGCGGTGTTAGTTGTGGAGTAGGCACCGACGGCTGCCCCATTTCTCAACCCTCACCTGTGTTTTGCTGTTACTTCTCTCTCTTTTCATTCGGGAATATGGACTCGATTTTAATACATTATGCAATTGTGGTGGTTTTTTTTTTTTTTTTTTTTTGGGTGAGGAGGCCAACACTCATAAAGAACTTTTTTTATTTAGGGTAAAATTTGGGATCACTCATTCACACAGTATTTGGAACACAATCTAAAATATAAGTTTATTTCTTTTGTGTCACTCTTAGGAGAGAGATAGACACGGTTGTTGGGTTGTGTCCCAATAGTGTGTGAATAGGTGTGTCTAAACTTTACCCATTCCAAAAAACTCATTCCAAATGATGTGACAGTTGGCTTACTAAATTTTGATTAGAGGATGTTAAAGTGACCATATAGTAGTCTCTAATTAAAATCTAGTTATCCCACATCTACATCATTTTGGATGGATTTTTAGGATTTAGATTTAGAAAGCACAGCATTACTCTTGTAATGGACGATTATTTTCCCCTTAGGCCTTGTTTGATTGCAGTATTGTGATTGGATTAGACTTATTAATACGGGCTTATACCTCGTTTGTTGGCGCATTTTAATTTTACATCACTAACAAATTAGGGATAAGTTATCAGAAATTCTATCTAGAGCCACTTAGTTTACTCTCTACACCCACATGTTACATTAAATAGTTCTGTAAGAAATGTACATAATATATAGCATATTAGAGGAGCAATTAATTGGGTGCATATAGAATTACTGTAACTTATCCCAAGATAAAAACAATAGCCTGAATGGGCTATAAAACTTCGTTTGTTTCGCAGGATTAAGGAGGGAATAGTGGGGATTTGATTAATAGTCTCATTTAATTGAATAGTTCAGTGTTTGGCAAGACCATTTTGCTCAGGACTAATTGTTCATTTAAAATAATAGTCCCCCGTATGGGGGATTAAGTTATACCATGGGGGAGGTGGTATTATTAGTCCCGGGACTATCAATTAAATGGGACTAATTGTCCAATCCCCCCTCCGCCATCCAAACGTGGCCACGTTTGTCGAGATAGAGGGGGATTGGACTAACAGTCCATTTTCATCGAATAGTCCGGCGTTTGGAGCGCTGGATTATTTGTTCATTTTAAAATAATAGTTTCCCATATGGGGGACTAAGTCATACCATGAGGAAGGGGTTTATTAATCCTAGGACTATCTTTTAAAAAGGATTGTCTATAGCGCAGTAATTTCCTCTATATATTTTCCCGGGATTTCTTTGTACTTTCTGTAGAAACCCATAATTTTTTTTAAAAGGTAATTCGGTAATTTTGAACCAATGTGGGTCTTGAATTGAGAGAATGTATTTCAATTTGATACATGTTAGTAGCACTTTTTTGTTACATGTGGGTACACATGTGTGAATATATGCTTGTGTGTGTGTGTATGTGATGCACAATATCCCCCCCCCCCCTAACCTACCCATACCAACTCCATCAAATCCCCACTTTGGGGGAGACAATACCCATACCCCTTCCCCCCTTATATGGCCGGCCAAGCCAACTCTCCCCTCTATCCTTATCATTTTATTTTTCTTTCATTTTGGGTATACAACTTTATACCTCTCTACATCTCTTCTTCTCTCTCAAAATTTGGAGATTCAAAAATCCTCCATTAGAGCTTCTCCTTCTAAGCTTCATTTGGAGATGTTCAAGCAATATTTGGGCCAAGACTATTAGAGGCTTCCATTTTGGTGTGTTCTTGAACAAAGAACACAAGAGGTAGATTTCATTGACTAAGTGCACTCCTATATCTAATCTCATGGTTTGCTATGTGTAGGATTAGACCTAATACATGTTAATCTTGCTTATAATTTCCTACATATTTGTCTATATGCTTATATGATCTTAAGTGTTTAGTTGAAATTATGTGAAGTCTAAATGTCATAAGGTTACTATGTTTCAACTAGATTAAAGATATTACAAATTGCCTATTTGTCTAAGTTGTTGATTATGCTCTATATGATTTCCCTCCTAATTATTTAGTCTTGATATCATGAACTACTATGTGAAATTTCTTAACTTTGAAATCATAGGAATGACATTGTAGTAGCATAAGCATTGTCGTCACATTTCATAGTCGCCAAGTCGGCTTAGCATTCATAGCATTGGCTTGGGAGTATGAATTTGATAAAATTCCCCCGATTGGGGAATGACCTTTGAATCCCCGTTTGGGGTTGTAATTTAATGAAATTCCGGAAGCGGGTGTGAGATGAGGAAGGTTGTTTGTGATCCTTAAAACATTCAAAAACGCAAGGTCATATTCGGTTAGCTACCGGAGATCTTGTATGCTATACTCACGTTGGAGTGGCTCGCATTCGGTGTTGAGAGTGAGTGGTTATGGAATTTGGTATTGGAAAGTTGCACGGTTCGGCCTTACGGCTATTTGCATTGCCACGGCGGCAAATCATTGCACCGCATGTCTTAGCATGATTTTAGAAGTAGTAGTACATTTCTTCAATGCTATCTACTGAGCCGTCGTGCTTAATGAATTTATAAAACCCTTTTTCAGGTGATCTTGATAGGGACAAGGCTCATGAATAGCCCGATGCCCTAGCCTCATATTTTTTAAAGCTTCCCACGAGAAACCTTATTCTTTTGGAACTTACATGACATAGTCCATTTGTTAAGACTTGTAATAGTTGTAATTTGAATTCGTAAATGTTAGATTCGAATTATGGAACTTACAAGTACTCTGGTCTTAATTCTTTCATCTATGTTAATTTGTAAGCTATGACCTAGCTTGGGCACATGTTAGCCCTTTACACTTTTGGTAATGTTGTCAGAGTCCATGTATTGGAACTCACTGTCAAGTTGTAATATGCTCGTTGTTAATATTTATGGTTATGTATCCGAGATCTTCGAATCCCCTATGATCTATTTATGCTTTTAAACCCTTTAGACCGGTTGAAAGGCCCTCTGTCCAACTTTAAAATGTTGAACAAAACTCCAAAAAATTTAAATTATAATTCGGTTAATACTTAACCCATGGCTATCATTTTAGGGGAAAATAACTACTTTTGATTTCCTAAGGGCCATTTAGCCGTAACCATTCCAAAGCCCCTAACGTTTTAAACTGTCAAAGAAAACTTCTTTACTTGTTACTTTTAAACCTTTGGAGTTTATTTATACTTCTTTACAAATTCCTTTCAAAACCAAATTATGTTGGTTGACCCTATTTGGCCCATTTGGTCCTCGTGGGTCAACCATTGATTTATTGACTTTTCTTTGGAATCCACGTAGGATTCCCCTATGCTTCCATCTTGTGGATTGGTCCACGTTGGACTATTCCGTGCTTTACGTTGTATTGTTTGACTCGTTGACCTCGCCCACGTGGCTTGGTTTTCGGGGCGTTACACTTTCCCTATAAATTTCCTTATGATACATTACATATATATCCATTTGAATTTGAAATACAAAAACCTCTGAATTTCCATCATTGTTCTTTTGAATGCATTTTTGACACCTTTGGAAAAAAGCTCAACTTGAGCGATCGAGCAGATACTTGCACCTCCAGAGCGGCCGGCAGGCGCAAGCGCTCGTGCAGTGTATTCATAGTTGGACACCTGTTGTCACGCCCCGACGTAGCATAAATAAGGAAAGCATTTAATTTCCTTTATGGACCCGTAGGTCGCGACAGTTTGAAGGATCGATTCCGTCCCAATCATCGAACATCAATAATCAATAATCAGAGTAGAGTAATCAAAGCTTACAAATATTTTTCTAACTTATTACATATTACCACTCTGGGTCAGCTAAGGCACAAGCCGCCTTAAAACAAAACAATATCTATTGTCTAATACAATCATCCTTATTACAGAATTCAGTTTTATAACTTAAAACATATAAAAGTAAATTTTCTTTCCAGCAGGAATTCTCAGTTTGCGTAGTCGTATGGTCCAGCAATATCATAACCTGAAAAGCCTAGACACGAATGTCCAGGACGCATCAACGTCGTTAGCTTCAAGAAGCTGGAGAGTATTAAAAACACAACTTTGAATGTAACACATACTCATTTACCATTTTCCAATTCCCATTTAATTGAACAAGTTTACATTAAAGTAAAGAGTTCATTTTTAGAAAACAACCACAATATCATTTGAAAGCTTTAATTCACATATATGTGACCCTGTATGAAAAACAATGCACCATCTCATCTTATTGACTCTTTTCTCTCGACAAACACAACAACCCACTATCTCACCCCAGTATCCTTGTAATACTCCGATAGCCACACTTTAGCATAAGGGTGTCAGGGAATGTCCAGTTTGCCTCACACTTTAGTCCGGGGTACCAGGGAATGTCCAATGCCTCACACTTTAGTACCTAATCCGCCTCGCAAATTCCGGAGGTAACCTCACGCAGTATCCAGACTCGGGTACCAAGGAGTGTCCATAGGCCACACTTTAGCACTACCATGAGTGCCAGGGAATGTCCAAGTTCGGCGTCACACACTTTAACACTACCATGGGCGTCAGGGAGTGTCCAGTTTTGCCACCGACGCATTACAAAGATACTTTCACCGCAATCTCAACACGTCACACTTTGGTACACAATTACCAGGGAGTGTCCACAACACTCAACCACACACTCTTTTCCACTCTGACTACCACATACCATGCATGTACAACTGACTCCACATGTATGTCATGAAACCTTAAACAAAAGTAAAATGCTGAATTATAGGAACAACGTACGTGCGGGGATTGTTAAGTCATAGTACATCATTTCAATCGTCCAAACATAACCAAATAGGTTTCTATTTTAGTAAATTTCCCGAACAGAGCTTTAAAAGTCAATGAAACATCACTCAAATAGTTCCTTAACATAAAACAAGCAAAAACTAAAAACTGAACAAAGTCGTGCGCGGGGGCCGCTCGTGCGAGGGGTCGCTCGCACGACATGCCCAATTTTTGTTTTATTATAAAAACTTTTCTATCTGCCAGAATTCACACAGATCGCACGCGCGGTCCGCTCGCGCAACCTACCTATTTTCCAATTTTATTTATAAACTTTTCTTATTGTCTAGAATCAGCCACCTCGCGTGCGCAGGTCGCGCACACGCGCGAGTTTCAGCAGAAGCTCCGTCATCTTCTCCAGAATTTCCCTGTTTCAGTTTTTCAGGGTCCTTTTGGCCCAAATTCAATTCTGTAAGCAACACGGACATGTAATATATGGATTTCTTCGATTTTTCGCAAGGATTCTGAATCCATAATCAATTTTACACGAATCCAAACGTAGCTTACGAATTTTATAAAAAAACTAAAAGATGGCAAAACTAAATTTTCTAATATACTTTTTCATATGAATAAATTAGACTTTAATACTTGAACTGTAGCTTCAAGGAACTATAATCTCTCTAACTCATCTCTAAAAACTTGTTTTGATTAAGTTTGTAAAATCACTCTTTTTCAAGCTTTAAGCTTTCATGAAAATCAACAATGGTGATTACTAATTACATACATATAACATGAAATTGAGTACGAATTACATTAGGAGTGAGTTTAAAAATACTCACTGAGATTGATTATAGAGGAATTGTTGAGAAAGATACAAGAATTAAGAACTCCACTCCAAGCTTTGGCTATGGAGTTTTGAAGCTTCTTCTCTCTACAAAAAATCTTTGAATTCACTCTTACTCTCTGGATTGTCTTGCCCAAAGTACATTTTGCGAGAGATGGTTGTGAGTTATATAGCTAGCTCACAACTCGGAGACCAAGTTGATTATAAAACACTCTACAAATTGAATTAGTTTATCAATTCAATTATACCGACAGCATATACGTATATAGATTGCACTCATACAGTGAATAAGACTCTACAGTGTGCTAAAGGGCAGGTATAGATATGTAGGGGCCAAGCTTGGAGTGTTTGGGAGTTTAAGCCTACGGTTACAATTTAACACATACAAGCATGGGGGTGCCAAACATGGCACAATATAATTGTCTAGGAATTTATATAAGTGTTTGGGTAAATAACTTAAGCCATTACAATTATTCATGTATAAAATGTATTCCCAAACAAGACCCTATCCATCATTGCAAGCTTTAACTGATCACAAAGCATTGGTCTTATCTGATTGACAGAGAATCCCAGTCTGTGAGAGTTCAACACGGCGCGGACAATTTTGAACACAAACTGGTATTTTCACGGCTCGGTGTTCACAACAAAAATACAGAAAATTCATTTTAACTTCAGAAATAGTTTTCCGGTCTTATAAAAATACTCTTTAAGTTAAAAGTAAATGTTTTCTCCGTTTTGAAATATAGACTTTGAAATCCAACACAGGCGTTACTAAATTTATAAAATTACAGTTTGGCCCCAAAAGAATTTTAATAGTAATTAAAAAAAAGATTAAAGTTTAACACATGGGAATAACAATTACATAAGACCAGAAATACAGATTAAATATGGAAATTCCCAATTACAATTAAATGAAAATACAAGTTGTTACACCCTTCCTCTCTTAAGAAGGATTTTGCCCCCGAAATCAAGACTAACTAGTCCTGAAACAACTCCGGGTACTTCTCTCTCATATCGGCTTCAACTTACCATGAGGCTTCATTCTCATCATGGTGGTTCCACTGAACCTTCACCAACGGAATGTCTTTCTTCCTCAGCTTCTTGATACTCTGATCTAGAATCTTCACGGGCCTCTCCTTGTAAGAAACGTTATGACTCGTCTCAATATCGTCAAAACTAACCACATGCGAGGGGTCTCGTATGCACTTTCTCAGCATACTCACATGAAATACATTGTGAACCCCAGACATCTTCGGTGGTAGAGCGAGTCGATAAGCCACTTTCCCGACATGTTCCAAAATCTCGAACGGTCCGATGAAACGCGGAGCTAACTTCTCTCTCTTGAGACTAAAATGTACTACTCCTCGGGTCAGTGAAACCTTAAGAAGTACGTGATCTCCAACACTAAATTCCAAATCTTTCCGACGTCGAAAGGCATAACTCTTATACCGGCTTTGAGCGGTTCTCATTCTTTCCTTGACCAAATAAATATTTTCGTTGGTTTCTCTAACCAAATCTGGTCCCAACAACTCCGTATCTCCCACCTCTGCCCAACACAACAGAGAACGACATGGTTGTCTGTACAATGCTTCGAACGGAGCCATCCCAATACTTGTGTGATAACTGTTGTTATAGGCGAATTCAATCAAAGGCAAGTGTGTCACCCAAGATTCTTCAAAATCAATGACACAAGCCTTAAGCATATCCTCCATGATCTGATTAACATGCTCAGTTTGCCCATCTATCTGAGGGTGAAAAACAGTACTCATCTTGAGCGAGGTTCCCATAGCCTCTTGTAGACTTTTCCAAAATCCAGAAGTAAAACGCGCATCACGGTCTGACACAATTGACATAGGTGCACCGTGAAGTCCCACAACTTGTTGTATGTACATCTGACTCATCTTTTCAATCGGGTATATCATACTATAAGCGATAAAGTGAGCAGACTTCGCCAGTCGGTCCACAATCACCCAAATGGCATCATGATTCTATTGAGATCGAGGCAGTCTTACTACAAAATCCATGGTGATGTGCTTCCACTTCCAACCGAGAACAGGTAGAGGTTGCAACAATCCCGAAGGTCTCTAATGTTCGGCCTTGACTTGTTGGCATGTCAAACACTTAGAAACAAATCCTGCCACCTCTTTCTTCATTCCTTCCCACCAGAAATCTCTCGTAAAATCTTTGTACATTTTTGTTCCTCTTGGGTGAATTGTATATCTCAACTTATGTGCTTCTTCCAGAATGTCCTTCCTTAGCTCACCACAATCTGGCACACATAATCTATTCATGTACCGATATCCTCCATCGACTCCCACCTTCCATTCTATCGAATCTTTTTCTGTCATCTTAACGAACCATGTCTGAAACTTATCATCTTCGTTCTGTGCTCTAATAATGCGGTCGCTAAGAACGGGCTGTAGGATAAGACATCCGAAAAGTTGTCATTCTCCTTTTTCAGCATTTTGTATGTCGAACTCCGCCACTGTCTCCAATGCTCGCCATTCTCTAATCATTAAGGAGGCGATCGTCTCACGAGTTTGTCGACTCAAAGCATCAGCGACCATATTAGCTTTACCAGGGTGGTATTCTAATGTGAAGTCATAATCTTTAATCAGCTCCATCCATCTGCAATGTCTCACGTTCAACTCTTTCTGTGTGAACAAATATTTCAGACTCTTGTGATTACAGAACAAATCAAACTTCTCACCATAGAGATAGTGTTTCCAAATCTTAAGTGCAAAAACTATTGCCGCCAATTCTAAGTCATGAATGCGGTAGTTCAACTCGTTTGGCTTCAGCTATCTAGATCCATAAGCAATAACTCTACCATCTTGTATAAGTACACATCCCAGTCCTTGACATAATGCGTCACTAAAGATAGTGAACTTCTCATCAGACTTGGGTATTGCTAGCACTGGTGCGGTGGTGAGTCTTTCTTTCAACTCTAGGAAAGAGCGCTCATGTTTCTCTGCCCATTCAAATTTCAAATTCTTCTTCGTCAAACCGGTCAACGGTGCCGCTATCTTGGAGAATCCCTCAACAAATCTCCGATAATAGCCTGCGAGTCCAAGAAAGCTTCAAACTTTTATAAGGTTGCTCGGTCTGACCCAGTTCGATACAACATCTGTCTTGGACGAATCCACGGAAATTCCCTGAGATGACACCTTGTGTCCTAAAAATTTCACTTCTTGCAACCAGAACTCACACTTACTGAACTTGGCATACAAGTGGTGGTCCTTGAGTGCCTGCATCACAATCTATAGGTATTGCTCGTGTTCTTCTGCTGACTTAGAATAGATAAAAATATCATCAATAAAGATGATGACAAACTGATCCAAATAAGGCTTGAACACTCTGTTCATCAGATCCATGAACACTGCTGGGGCATTCGTCATTCCAAACGGCATTACCAAAAATTCATAATGACCATATCGGGTTCTAAAAGCAGTCTTAGGTATATCTTCTTTTTGTACCCTCAACTGATGATATCCCGACCTTAAGGTCTATCTTGGAAAATGTCGTAGGTCCTTGTAGTTGATCAAATAAGTCGTCGATCCGGGGTAAGGGATACTTGTTCTCGATAGTCACGCGGTTCAATTCTCTGTAATCGATACACAACCGAAGTGTTCCATCCTTCTTCTTCACGAATAACACCGGTGCTCCCCAGGGCGATGTACTAGGACATACAAAACCCAAGTTCTCGAGCTCTTGAACTTGTTCCTTCAATTCCAACAGTTCGGTGGGGGCCATTCTGTAGGGGACCTTCGTGATCAGTACGGTACCCGGTATAAGCTCAATACAGAACTCTATACTTCTCTCGGGCGGCAAACCAGAAACGTCTTGAAATACCTCTTCGAAGTCCTTGACTACAGGTATAGACAACAATGTCGCTTATGTACTGACGACTTCGATGTTAGCCAAACACCTTGTGAGGAACATATCTCCCGAAGGGTTATATTGAAAATCAAAGGGTTGATTCTCATTGTCGGGGAATGTAATTCTCTTCCTCGCACAATCCAGCTTCGCTTGATTCTGAGAGAGCCAATCCATGCCTCGAATTATGTCAAACTCCTTCATCGATAGGACAATTAGCCTTGCAGGGATTTCACGGTCTCCTAGCCATAAGGGGCAATACTCGCACACATATCCTAACTTGACTGCGGCTCCCAATGGTGCAGTAGCCCTCAAAGCTTTCTCTAAATGATGAGGTAAGATGCCCAATCTCCGAATAGTATTAACAGATATGAATGAAAGTGCAGCACCCGTATCAAATAACACTTTAACATGGGAGTTAAACAGAGTCAAGGTACCTTCTACCGCTTGCTGATCAGGTTGAGCTTCTTCATAGTTTCCTTCTTCGTACATAGTCCCATCATATCCAGCGGCATCAGGGATAACAGCACTCAGCGAGTCTGACCTTGCTGACCAAAAGTCACTTGCTTAGGGGCAGTACAGAACTTGCTGATATGATTTGGTTCACCACAGTTGTAGTAGACTATGCCTTGCTGAGCAGCACGCCTTGGTGCCTTGCAATCTCGAGCCAGATGACCGGGGTTGTCACAGTTGAAACATTTTCCAGCGCTACTTCTTTCACCAACTCGAGGTTGAGTCGGATAGGTGATAGCTTAGGTCTTCTTGCTTCCGTCAAAATTCCTCTTCTGCCCTTGGGTACGATTCATTGGTGGTCTATTCCCTAAATTACCCCTCTAAGGCGGTCGAAATTTGAATTGCTTCCGATTCACTCGAGCATCTTCTTCCAGATCAGTGGTCAGGCCGACTAGTCCTTCGCAAGACTTATCTACGTGGCCGAGAGTCAAGCAACGAATTTGCGGTGTCAGCCCTTGGTTATACTTACGGATCCTCTTTTCCTCAGTATCAACCATATGAGGGGCAAACCGGGACAGTCTCTTGAACTGAGTGGTGTACTCTTGCACCGATTTAGTTCCCTAAGTCAAGTCCATGAATTCCTTCTTCCTCCTGTCCCTTTCTGTAGCCGGAAAATACTTTTCCAGAAACCTCCCCTTAAATGCAGTCCATGTCATTCCCGTCGCAGCTTCATTCCCGATGGTAGCTGTGACTGAATCCCACCAATCTGCGGCGGCATCAGTCAATTAGAAAGTAGCTAACCTACTCTTGTCCATCTCATTGCACTAGACAGCCTCAAAAATGCGGTCCATCTGTTTTAACCACTGTTCCGCTTTCCATGGTTCCGTGGTACCTACAAACTGCTCGGGCCTTAGCGCACGGAATCTTTCCAGCAGCTTATCTCCAGTTTATCGGTCTCGTCGATTTTCATTTGGGTTATTAATCCTTTCGAGACGTCTGACAAAAGCTGCAAACATTCCTGTTGGATCGATAGCCTCAGGTGCTCCCTCAATCAAGTTCCCGTTCCTCTTTGGTCTTCCAGCCATTCTATGCATGATAATGATGACAGGATGATAAATATGCATGAAGCAGAAATGTAAAGTAGTTTAAGTAGCGACAATATCAAAAAGGGTATTTCTATATATAACTTCTTGTCAAGTTGATACAAAAAGCATGTATGACCAGTCAATGCCTACCCTAGCTATATGGGTTAGGATGCATATGTCCATGCAAGAGTTAATGTTACAAAAATGGGGTCATTACCCTATACTCGAATGCATGTAAGAACAATTGCAAAAAGAGATAGAGCTACTAGTCAAAATAGTCAATATATACAAGGTGATATCTAAGAAATCAGTCGTCTCCGTAGACGGCTATCAGAAGATCTAGCGAATCGACGGGGCAAAATCGCTGAACAAGGAACAGGCCCACCAAATCAAAATTAGAGCTCTGAGAGGTCGACGAGGAAGTAGGCGCTAGCGCATCTGCCTCAACTGGCACATTCTCAGGCAGAACTAGCTCAAGTGCTAGCTCCTCCTCGAGTTCAGCGGCGAGGTCATCTAGACCTATGCCATCCTCTCCTACAACATCCCCGGCAATAGGGATAACCATGACGTCGTCGTCACCGTCATCCTCAACCATGGGAACTACAGTCGGGGGCATCTCCAGCTATGCTAGATGAGCGTGCACAACCTGGATCTCAAAGGAGAAATAGAGAGCATCACTATCAACTAGTCTCAGTATCTCAACTAGCACTAAGTGTTGAGCCTCCACGAAATAGCGTATCTCAAGGCGAATACGCGTCAAATCAACTATCCCCACCACGTGAACCTGGTGCCACAGATCTGATACTAAAGTCGTCGTGGCCAGCTGCTCAATGGCGGTATGATATAAATCGAGAATAGCTGGGACTACTGCCCCGGGAGTCACCAAATGTCCAACAAACCCATCTGGTACGTAGAGCGGCTGAGCTGGGTCCATACCTGATAAAAAGGTACTAACTTAAATCAGGAAAGAGATAATCTTAGGTGTTTAGGTTCTGAGTCTATCCTCCCTGTTGTATCATCGGGTGTGTGAAGCTTAAGCTAACAGATCGTGGAATCGGGTCTAAACTGGTAAACCCTAACCTGACTCTGATACCACTAAATCCTGTCACACCCCGACGTAGCATAAATAAGGAAAGCGTTTAATTTCCTTTATGGACCCGTAGGTCGCGACAGTTTGAAGGATCAATTCCGTCCCAATCGTCGAACAACAATAAACAATAATCAGAGTAGAGCAATCAAAGCTTACAAATATTTTTCTAACTTATTACATATTACCACTCTGGGTTAGTTAAGGCACAAGCTGCCTTAAAACAAAACAATATCTATTGTCTATTACAATCATCCTTATTACAGAATTCAGTTTATAACTTAAAACATATAAAAGTAAATTCTATTTCCAGCAGGAATTCTCAGTTTGCGTAGTCGTATGGTCCAGCAATATCATAACCTGAAAAGCCTAGACACGAATGTCCAGGACGCATCAACATCGCCAGCTTCAAGAAGTTGGTGAGTATTAAAAGCATAACTTTGAATGTAACACATACTCATTTACCATTTTCCAATTCCCATTTAATTGAACAAGTTTACATTAAAGTAAATAGTTCATTTTTAGAAAACAACCACAATATCATTTGAAAGCTTTAATTCACATATATGTGACCGTGTATGAAAAATAATGCACCATTTCATCTTACCGACTCTTTTCTCTCGACAAACACAACAACCCACTATCTCACACCATTATCCTTGTAATACTCCGGTAGCCACACTTTAGCACAGGGGTGCCAGGGAATGTCCAGTTTGCCTCACACTTTGGTCTGGGGTACCAGGGAGTGTCCAATGCCTCACACTTTAGTACCTAATCTGCCTCGCAAATACCGGAGGTAACCTCATGCCGTATCCAGACTCGGGGTACCAGGGAGTGTCCATAGGCCACACTTTAGCACTACCATGGGTGCCAGAGAATGTCCAAGTTCGGCGTCACACACTTTAACGCTACCATGGGCGTCAAAGAGTGTCCAGTTTTGCCACCGTCGCATTACAAAGATACTCTCACCGCAATCTCAACACGTCACACTTTGGTACACAATTACCAGGGAGTGTCCACAACACAATCTCAACCACACACTCTTTTCCACTCTGACTACCACACACCATGCATGTACAACTGACTCCACATGTATGTCATGAAACCTTAAACAAAAGTAAAATGCTGAATTATAGGAACAACGTACGTGCGGGGATTGTTAAGTAGTAATACATCATTTCAATCGTCCAAACATAGCCAAATAGGTTTCTGTTTTAGTAAATTTCCCAAACAGAGCTTTAAAAGACAATGAAACATCACTCAAATAGTTCCTTAACATAAAATAAGCAAAAACTAAAAACTGTACAAAGTCGCGCGCGTGGGCCGCTCGCGCAAGGGGTCACTCGCGCGACATGCCCAATTTTTGTTTTATTATAAAAACTTTTCTATCTTCCAGAATTCACACAGATCGCGCGCGAGGGTTGCTCGCGCGGCCTGTCGATTTTCCAATTTTATTTATAAACTTTTCTTATTGCCTAGAATCAGCCACCTCGCGCGCGCGAGTCGCTCGCGCGAGTCGCGCGCGCGAGTCGCGCGCGAGCTTCAGTAGAAGCTCCGTCTTCTTTTCTAGAATTCCCCTGTTTCAGTTTTTCAGGGTCCTTTTGGTCCAAATTCAATTCTGTAAGCAACACGGACATGTTATATATGGATTTCTTCAGTTTTTCGCATGGATTATGAATCCATAATCAATTTTACATGAATCCAAACATAGCTTACGAATTTTATGAAAAACTAAAAGATGACAAAACTAAATTTTCTAATATGCTTATTCATATGAATAAATTAGACTTTAATACTTGAACTGTAGCTTCTAGGAACTATAATCTCTCTAATTCATCTCTAAAAACTTGTTTTGATTAAGTTTGTAAAATCACTGTTTTTCAAGCTTTAAGCTTTCATGAAAATCAACAATGGTGATTAATAATTACATACATATAACATAAAATTGAGTACGAATTACATTGGGAGTGAGTTTAAAAATCCTCACTGAGATTGATTATAGAAGAATTGTTGAGAAAGATACAAGAATTAAGAACTCCACTCCAAGCTTTGGCTATGTAGTTTTGAAGCTTCTTCTCTCTACAAAAATTCTTTGAATTCACTCTTACTCTCTGGATTGTCTTGCCCAAAGTACAGTTTGTGAGAGATGGTTGTGAGTTATATAGCTAGCTTACAACTTGGAGCCCAAGTTGATTCTAAAACACTCTACAAAGTGAATTAGTTTATCAATTCAATTATACCCACAGCATATACGTATATAGATTGCACTCATACAGTTAATAAGACTCTACAGTGTGCTAAAGGGCAGGTATAGATATGTAGGGGCCAAGCTTGGAGTGTTTGGGAGTTTAAGCCTATGGTTACAATTTAACACATACAAGCATGGGGTTGCCAAACATGGCACAATATAATTGTCTAGGAATTTATATAAGTGTTTGGGTAAATAACTTAAGCCACTACAATTATTCATGTATAAAATGTATTCCTAAACAAGACCCTATCCATCATTGCAAGTTTTAAATGATCACAAAGCATTGGTCTTATCTGATTGACGGAGAATCCCAGTCCGTGGGAGTTCAATGCGGCGCGGACAGTTTTGAACACAAACTGGTATTTTCGCGGCACGGTGTTCACAACAAAAATATAGAAAATTCATTTTAACCTCAGAAATAGTTTTTCAGTCTTATAAAAATACTCTTTGAGTCAAAAGTAAATGTTTTCACCGTTTTGAAATACTAACTTTGAAATCCAACACAGGCGTTACTAAATTTATAAAATTACAGTTTGGCCCCAAAAGAATTTTAATAGCAATTAAAAAAAGATTAAAGTTTAACACATGGGAATAACAATTACTTAAGTCCAGAAATACAGATTAAATATGGAAATGCCCAATTATAATTAAATGAAAATGCAGGTTGTTACATCTGTCCCATTCCTTCAGCCTATTTAAACCTTAACTCTCCCTCATTTTCAATAGATTTTGAGAGAGAAAAACTATATATAAAGAGAGTGACACGCCCTAGAGCAGCAAAAATAGAGAAAATAAAATTTCTTTTTTGGTCCGTAGGCAGTGACTGATGAAGTCACTTAATTGTCCACACCACATAGTCTAAACAACCGATGATAAAGAGACAACAATTACAAAACTAAATCTGACATAAACATAACTTAAAGTTACTAAGTTATTACATCAAGTCGAAATAGAAATAAATGGAAGTCTTGAGGCAACCCATACCCGATTAAAAACCATGATATTTAAAATCTAATAAACAGAAATAGAAAGACTATGAGCTATCATATTGTAACAGTGGCCATTTTATCTGTATTTATCAATATATGAATGTATTTATGTAATTCCATGTCCGCATGTATAAGTTACGATTGTATATGTAAAAACTCTGGAGGTATCTCACATGATGTTATAATACTCGAACCTTTGGTTCCTTGAAGGCTTAGAAGGATTAGAGATATAGGATGTCACGCCCCCAAACGGTAAAAATCAAGAAAAATAAATTTCATTTTTGGGTCTATATAGAATGACTGGTGAAGTCACATGATTGTCCACACCACACAGTGGCATGATAATTGGTGAATCTAGTGTGAATTCGTGCAACACTAACCCATTAATTCATATTTTACTTAATTAAAGTTAATTTGTAGTTTTAATTATTATCGTTAAATTCATTAGTCTAGTTACTTTAATTTCTTTTCAATATTACAAGTAGTTTAATAATCCTTTAAAATCTATCATCTTTTCTTATTTTTAAGAAGTAATTTAGATAAATATATATATATAATTTAAAAAAATAAAAAATTCTTAATAATCTATTCCTTCCCCGTGAGATTGACCTGGAGTTTCAGTGTTATATTACTTGCACGATCACCTACACTTGGGTGTTGCAGATAAGAGCGCACAATATTTTATTCGTGTCACCTATGTTCAGACACACTGCTCTCTCTCTCTCTCTCTCTACAGTATTTTATTCGTGTCACTTATGTTCAAACACACTGCTCTCTCTCTCTCTTTCTCTTTCTCTGTCTCTCTATCTCTCAAGTTGCCACAAGGTAGATTTGTTCATTATGGTTTTCAAATTTGGCTACAGACGTAAAAAAATAAAATGTAACCAAAGAAAAAACCAAAAAAACTAAACAAAAGCAAACAAGACAAAATATATATATATATATATATATATATATTTTACAAAGAATTGGCATTTGAGTAATTAAAATTATATTTTATTTTTATTTTTTAATAAGTGTTGTTGCTATCCAAATTGTTGTTTTCACCAAATGTATTCCGAGCTCGTTCTATATCATTAAGAGGATAAAGTAAGGTCGTCCTATAATGTCGTTGTATATCTCTATGAGGATGCAATAGGATCGTCTCGCATCACTTAGAGGATGTTGTAAGGTCATCCCAATAGGTTGTCCTGTATCATTTCCTGAACTTAGAGCCTGGTCTCAAAAGCATGTCGGTTAAATTACGTGAGAAATGACAACTTTTTGGGACTAGATAACAAAATTTTGAGATAATATGATAACACATTGGGACCAAAATACAACATACTGGGACCTCTTACAACTATTTGCGATCACTTTACAACTTGTTGGGACTTGATTACAACATGTTAAGACCTTTGGTACAAATAGCTCCAAACATAGGCAAACTTTGGGCCTGATCTTAAAACCATATCGATTGAAGTAAACTACGCGGGAACACTATCGTTGCAAAGACTCATAAACTTTACGGATCATGCAGTTTTCCCGAACATAAATTTGACACGTTTCTCCAAGAAAAACCCATATTACGTTTAAAATAACAACATTTTTTGTCACGCCCCGGAGAAGCAAAAATAGAGAAAATAAATTTCTTTTTGGTCCCGTAGGCCTGTGATTGGTGAATAACCACATTGTCATCTACTCAAATCAACAAATACAACGATAGAGATGATGATATTCATAGAACATATCTTATTAACATAATCAGAGGCTATAGTGGAAATATAAAAAGTTTCGACAACATATGCTCAAGTACCAATTATAAATGTCACACCCCAACCAGCCCCCGCGGGCTAGGACACGTGTAACAAAGCCAGCAAGGACCAACAATTATTTATAACGTTCCAAAAACTAACTTTGACTGAAATATGAGGGGTAAAATATCATTTTGTCAAATAAAATAACCAAAAGAAATAAAATAAATTTCAAACGCGTCGAATGGTACTTGGGCAGAGTTTCCTCTATTATAGCGCAATTCACCCTATTTTCATAAGATAAACATTTCAACCCATGTAACATTTTCTTTCATTAAATATTCTAAAGCACATCAAAACCTAACTAATATTTATAGATTCATTCTAACATAATAAAAGTTAAAAATCATAACTTCTAATATGTTCTTATACACAAAACTATAACTATTATTCCACAACTCCCAAATATCTCCAACTAGTAATTTAAAAATAAATAAAATGAATACTACAAAACCCATCTTAGCAAACCCAGCCCCGTAGTCTTGATCATTTCTCACTGTGATGTTCATCTGAACATGCGGGGTCATTAGCCACAAAAATCGAATAAGGTTTCGCTCAATGAGTACGTGGTCCTAATCATGCAATTGTAGTATTTAATGATTCATAACACCAATTAAACATTCACAATATTAAATGGTCGTAGGCGTGTCAAGTAATCAATCACCATCATTATGGACCCCTCATTCCGGGTCATTCTCACTTTTTTCGTTGCATATAGAGAAATCACTCATTCATTTGTGACTGTAGTCAATTCGTTGTGGTCGTCACCACTATCCCCTTTTCTATGAGGATTTCAACATCTCTCTGTCCCTTATATGTGGGCTAACTAATGGTGATTATCACTTGAGACCCTTTGACCCAAATAAGCACATAAACAACTCAACAAGTCAACACGGCAATTTCAACATTTTAGACATGTTAATAATAATTAATCACATGCTTTTCTAATTAATCAATAATTAAGCATTTAAAAGCATTTAATAACAAATAAATAACATTAAACATCCAATTTTGGGATTAGGACACTCACTTCCACGAGTAATCAAATAAGCCTAGAAACCCCGAATCTTTTCTAGATCTAGCCCAAATGTGAACCTGCAGTTAATTCTACACAAATTTGGTAAACTAAATATTACCAACCCATTTGGGTCACGAAAAACCTATCAATTAAACTGAAAATAAATTATACCATAAGGTTGGGCTTACGCCCAAGAGTCCAAATATGACCTCATATCGCGATTTGGACACCAAATGACGAAGCTATGGCGTTGGAAAAGTGAGACCCTCCATTTCTCTTTTCTTCTTTCTCGCGACTCTCTTCTCTCTATTTTAATTCCCTTTTTTATTTCCTTACCTATCTTGTTCTTTCTTTATTTACTGACTAACATATAAATATAATATATATATATATATATATACTACGCCACCGCCGCCTTTCACAAAGCACACACTCACATTTTTGTTTTCTCCTTTTAAGATTAAGTTGTGGATGAGAAATGCTATGGTGCTTCTCAATTCACATAAACTAACTCATATTTGTATTTAAACCCCTCAACTATTTTATAGATCTTATTATGAAGCCTCCTAAACTTTATATTAACTACCCAATATCTAAATGGGTATGTATCTATGTCACGCATGAGTCTCAAAAGTGGTCCCAAATATCATATGAATGCACTAATTAGCCTACCGATTATGCCACTTGTACAATTACTGTCATAACTCAAAATTTTAATTAAGGGTAAAATTGTATTTAAATGCTTATATGTGAACCGTTAATTAAATTGGGTAGTATTTAAAATTGTCTTAACTTGTGTTACTATATTTATTTATTTATTAATTTTCTTTTCTTATTTGGTTTTATTTTATTTTATTATTTTTTTATTAATCTAGTTAAAGTGGGTACATGTTTTAAATTGAGTGTGTAGAAGTAGACCACACACACACATGCATTACACCTCTACACATTAAATACAAAACAAAGACTAAACAAAAAAAAAATGATGGGCCCCACCCCAACTTAAAATGGCTGGCCAACTCTCCTCTTTCTCCTCATTTTTTTTCTTTTTTTCTTTTCTTTCTCTCTCTCTCTCTCTCTCTCTCTCTCTCTCTCTCTCTCTCTTCTTCTTCTTCTTCTTCTTCTTCTTCTTCTTCTTCTTCTTCATCTACATGAATGTGGGTATATACAAACCCTCCATAGCATCATTCTTCAACCTTCCAATGGACCCCCAAAAAATCATTTTCGTGAGTTTTTCCATTTCACAAAATAGTCTTAGAGTTTCATAAGCTTTCTAGTGGTACCAACGAAATTCATTTTGGTGGCCATTACCATAGTTTTTCCAAATTTCATAGAGCTCCAAAAATTCCTCCTCTTCAACCATGGAATTCCATTGATGGAGTAGTACATGCAGTGGATTCTTGGGTCTCCTAGGACCTCCCTTTTCACCTTTTTGAAGTCCTTTGGAGCTCCTTGGATTTTCTTGGGAATTTTGGGCTCTTCCATTTATTTTGGAAGAAATCTTCATTAAGGTAGATATACATTGTTTCAATTCCATATGTTATACTTGTCTAAATTGTTTTGAGTTCTTTTATATGTGTTAGGAGAGAACTTAGACACATGTGCTAGGTTTTTTCCCAAATTTGAGAAATTAGGGCTTTATGTCTCTTTATTAGTTATATGTCCAAATTAAATTACTTATATGTTATGTGGTGTCAAATGTAATTAGAATGATGTTTGAAGAATAATTTAGACACATGCACTAGTTTTTCCCCAAAGTTGTAAATTTAGAATTGTAGGCCAAATTGTGAATTATATGCTTGGGTTGTACTAAATTGGATTATGTGATGCTAGATGTACTTAGGATGCTCCCTTTATGCGAAAAAGCATGCTAGGACGTTAGTTTAGAAATTCTTGTAGGAATGTCAAATTATGAAATTTAACTACATACTTGAGACCCTTGATACCATGTCTAATGGACTATAATTATTGCTTAATTTATTATAGTGGGTCATCCTTAATGTCATTGTTAACATCATATGCACTGAGGCCTAATCGGCAAG
Source organism: Hydrangea macrophylla (assembly GCA_033977485.1). Lineage (NCBI taxonomy): Eukaryota > Viridiplantae > Streptophyta > Magnoliopsida > Cornales > Hydrangeaceae > Hydrangea > Hydrangea macrophylla. The sequence goes on along the minus strand of CM066990.1, from coordinate 109,970,842 downwards.
CATTACATTATCACGACCTAAACGTTTTGTTTTGAAAAGAGAAAAACCCCAATGCGAGGGAATTTTATTTAAGAAATCCGGACGTGGGTTGTGATGTGAGACAGGGAGAATGACCCTTAGAAACATTTAAACTCCAGCTATATTCGATTGGCTCCCAGAAGTTGGTATGCTACACTCCATGCGTGGGTGGCTCATGGTCCGGTAATGAGAGAGGTGTGCACATATCACGCATAGCCTTGCGGCTTTAATCATTTCATTGTAGCCGTGGTGGCGATCCATTGCACCTCATTTCATTTTAGTCATGGATAGCATATAGACTTGTTACAATGTTTTCTACGAGCCGTCGTTCTCATAAAAACGACAAAACATTTTTCAGATGAACTTGATTAGGGAAAAGGGCACATGTGACCCGACACGTAGACTCGAAACTTTTTGTCCTATTTTGAAGACTCGTGCTTGGCTATGTATATGGATAACTCTCTTATGAATTTTAGCTAGTTGGGGAAGTTTGTAATAGTTTAGTGCTCTAAAAGAAAATGGTTGTATTAATTTTATTACAAAACTTCTTGAGTTTAGACTTCCGTATTTTGTCATTTGGGAAGCCTTATTGTAATTTGATGGACTAATGTTAGTCCTTGGTTTACATACTTGTTAAACTTATCTATATTATGTAATTATGTTTTCGAGATCATTGTATCTCTTTTAAATTTTTTGTGCATGTGTATTGATTTGAATCCTTGCTGGATTCGGTTATAATCGAGTTCGTCCTTGCCGGACTTATTACTCTTAAATTAAAGCCTTGCCGGCTCTCTTGTAGTAGAGGGGGCCTTTATCGGATTCGTTATAATCCTTTGTCTTTGTGCCTCCCTATGCCATGTTTAGTTCATGATGAAATCCTTGCTGGATTTGTTCTTTTGATTTCAGTGGAAATGTTTTAAAAATCTCTCTCTCTCTCTCCATCTCTCCCAATCTTTCCCTCCCCCATTCTTCCTCTCTTTATCTCTTTCACTCCTCGTTTTTAATAAATTTCGAGTGCACGAAGTTCCGTTTGCTCTAGACTCGTGTTGTATGTTGTTTAGGACTTGTTTAGTCATGTATTGATGTTTAAACTTGAGAATTTAGCATCGTTGGTAACATTTAAAAAAAAAAAAAAGCTGTCAAAATGCTGTCAAAAGAAAAACTGCTACTGTTATTTCAGTTTTCAGCCCAAATGGTGAGGAATTGGAAAAAATGCTATTTGACAAAAGTTGTGCAAAATTGAATTTTACATGGACCAACATGGATAGAATGTGAAATTTTAAAGACAGTTACTTACGGATGTTTTAAAATTCAGCAACTATCCAAAAATGGTCTTTTATCAAATTTATTGTATTTTTCTTTCTCTCCTTGAACTAGTGCTTGTCCGGATAGTCTTTTAATTTAATTTTCAAAATGCTTTTTATCTTTGTTGGACTCGTTAACATGTAAGCCCATTTTGGCTTATATGTTAGTAAGTCATACTTGTAGGAATCCTCGTGGGATCCCAATGTCGCTTCTGCATTTGTGATTGAGTTTTACTTTTTTCCTCTTTAACTTTCCTCTTCCCTCGCGCTTCGATTTTCGGGGCGTGACAATTACGCCCTCACAAGGGTATCCAAACTGGTCCCATAACTAAACATGAACAATAATAGAATATTAAAGCACTTAACATTGTATCCATTAAATGATCATATGGTGTCAACATGTATTCTAATGCACAAATTTACATTTACATGTCTACAATTTAATCACATAAATGTAACTAAATGCAATTTATCCAATTTGGACCTCCTGTGGGTCCCGTTTCACATCTGTCCAACTGTGCCCTTTATTAAGCACTTATCACATCGGGGTAACTGGAACTTACCCAAATCATTACATGTAATTAATTATGCTAATTAATGTATGCAAAATAATATTATTACCATTTTACGGGTACATGTATTACATCTCTCCCTCCCTTTTAGGAAGTTTATCCCCAAACTTTTCTCACCTTGCGACTCAAATAGATATAAGCATTTCTCCTCAAACCTTTACTGGTTTATCTGCAACAATACGATTATAAAATACATTGTACCCACTGGTGTGACCACAATCACAATTGACCAGTCCCCATTCTTTTCAATATTTCCAATTGACGTACTAGAATTTTTATCTCACTTGGTTCGTCAAACTATACCATTTTCTAGAGATTAAACTTCTAGAATATATCTCTCCCCACAGTAGTCATTTCCCCAAATCATTCAAAATTCAATTGCCTTTATTATATTTCCCCCATTAGATATCAGCGAGTGATTAAACGTCTAGCAAAAGTTCAGTTCCACTTTCATTGCTTCTAGCTAGGATTCCAGAACTTCTTTATAATCGACTACTTCCTTCTAGGATGACAAGTGCTAGTACCCGCATAATTGCGTTCACATATAGACTGTTTAACCCCAAGAAGTCTACAGTTTCAATCAATAATCACAATCTGATTGGATCAACCTGTCCACAAATCATTTATATGATATGACAACACCTAATTCTTGTTGACTTTGGCAATCCTGTTATGAAATTTACTACGATAAATTTTCAATTTCAGATTGTCAATAATATCAATCACAATAACTCCATGAAGTTTTATTATTTCTGCCCTTATACCACACATGCAAAGAATACTTTACATTTCCAATCTGAAGGTAGCTTTCTCGACATCTCAATCTTCAAGAAGACTTGTGTCCCTGTAACTAATTACTACGTCATCATATTAATGAAATACAATTAGTAATATCGCATATTCAATTACTAATGTATTATATACTCAAATCTCATTTTATACTTCAATATTTTCATTGAGCTACCTTCACTCAAAGTAAATGCTTGACTTTGAGATTCTGATACATTTTACTGTAGAGCAGAGCTCAATCACTTTCTTTTCAGTACTTTATCACAAATTTCTAAAATAGAAACTCAAATCGATCTTTAAGTCAATTTCCATTCATCTATTATAGTAATGCTGGTTGACCTCAATTCATTACCATCATTTTTTCCCAATTTCCGGACAAATGCAGTTTCTAGTAAATTTTGAATCTTGACTCAAATCCTTTCTGAATAGTCAACGCACACACCAAACCCCTGTTGATCTCTAATTCGAGCACCAACAACCATTTGTCTTCACCTGATTAATATAAAATTTCAAATTGTACCCATCACGAGTTCCAACTGTACTATGTACCATGTGTTCAATTGTAGTTGTATAACTAAATATTTCAAGTCACGACAATTAGTATTAACTTCCGGCTCGTAAGAATATTATTGTCAAATGCTCAATATAAAAAGAATACCATGAATTTTCAATCTTGTACCAGATAATTCATTTTATGGAATTTCAACCATATGCAGTATAAATCACTTTCGCATCAACATATAACCGAATCTCAGCACAAACCTCTGTAATAATAATACCAGTATCATCATAGATCGTTTTTCTTTGATTATTGAGAACTTCACTGTAATCGATATAAGTTTTACACGTGTTCTCATACAGAAAAGAAATCTTCAATATATTTTCAATAATACCCAATCAATCCTGTAACTTCAAATTCATGTTATCTTCATAAGTTCCGATTGATTAATTTCCAACGACACCCATGAAATCTCTATCATTTTAAATCACATAGTCCAGAAATGCAACTCATCCACCAGATGTTCAACATAAACAAAAGCTTCACAATTCTCAAACTATTCAGATTGTAGAATTTACTTATCTTTCGGTTTACGCTGTCTAAGCCCCAATATGTAGAAATCAATATACACATTTGTTCCCTCCTTGCAGCACTTATAATCAATGAACAACTGATTTTGTCGTGATAAAACTTGAATATGATACAATACTCCTCAATCTCGAATTCTCGTCTGTTTACCCAAATGTACAATGCCCTTTTAAAAATGTCACTTGTATATAAACAAGATCTCTCATTGAACTCTGACTATAATCCCAAGCAAGCGATAAACTACCATTTTTTTTTCCAATATTAGAATTCTACACCATCATATGTTTGAAGTGCTTCATTGCCCTGTCATACTCACCTTGTAACCAAGAATATCCCAACTCAATTCCCAAGAAATAAATTGATGATCCTTCTAACCCATTGACCAAAATCATGTATCCGCAGCTGACAGTATTAAGAATAATATGTAGAATATCACATGTTACTTCCAGACCATTTTCTTACTAAAGTCATTTGAAATTCATTTTAAAATTTAATATTCCAATTTAAAATCAAAGTAAAAAGTAATGTACTCATTTGAGCTTCCTAGCCCAATAGCCTTCATTTAAAATCTCTCTCCATAGAATAAAAACGTTTACACAACTATCATGTAATCAAATTATTTTCCCAATAATAACTCCTTGAAACAACAATTGAGATACTTATATTTGATTAAAATTCTTTTCACTAATTTCCCCCTTCTACTCAATTTGGGTCAAATCCAACCACCTCCTTTTATCAAAATACTTTTAAACATTTCCTGATTCACAATAAATCAGCGTGATTTTTTTCCCACAAAAGATGATTTCAAAACATTTTCTACTCATTTAAATATATATAAACTCACTTAACGTTGTTCAAATATCCCATAATTTCTAATACATTATTAATAGCTAAATCCAAAGTCTGAAAGTTTCTAGTGATATGCTTGGATACTTGACAATTGCTATAGTGCGGTGCAATAGTCAGATCTCGATTGCTTATATATAAAGTACAAAGAAATAATTAAAATACTATTACCTGATGCACATGGTGGTTGAACTGATCTTGGAGTGGTTTGGATGTCAAGGAGATTATTACTTATTAAACTTGTAAACCCATTTTCAAATTCAGATCTCTGATAAAAAATTTCGATATCCCGTATAGCCAATCAACCCAATTGGTTATTCGTGTAACACAGTTACTTAGTCTTGATCACAATCAACCATGCCCTTGAGTAGAAAGAATAATTTATAACCGCAATGATACCCAATCGTTAGGAACACAATAGAAAAGTCTGTTACTTTTACTTGACCCCAAATCTACTATTTATACTGATGCGTTAGAGAACCAATCATTATTCAATAATAAGAGAGGCATCCCGATAAATAACAATAAATAAATATATGTTGAGAGATTCCTCAACAAGCCGATATAACCCAAATAGAGTTGAAAGATTCCTCAACAACTCAAGTTAACTCAAGTGATTGGATAAATCCCCAAATATCTTATCACCTCGACAAACTCAATATTTCACCCTCAATCCTGAGAGAATATATATGGAGCTCAATAAATATTCCCAAAGATCATTACCAAATAAGTGAAGAAATAAGAGATAACCATAATCCATATCCTCTCATGATGCCCATATAAATTATAAGAAATCCATATATCTAATTTCTTGGCAGAAAATAAGAAATAATCTTCACAAATAATAATAATATCCGATAATATTTGGAAAGAAATCCATACCCACAATCATAACCCAATACTCAATAATCCTTCATCAAGTCAATACCTTTGATAATATAATACCAGTCAATCATTTCAGAATGACCAACTTAACTTTTGATTTCTGAACCCAAATTTCACAAATATTCCCAAACTCGATTTTTTCTTACTGAATACCCCTTTCCAACTCAATAAATTCATCATATAAGAAAATAATTCCCCTTTATACTCCATTTTTTTTCCACAATGAAACTTTCAACCATCTCTCCACATATTTTAATATGTAGAATGCATACAACATGATATTCATGCTCAACAATATTTAAATCACATGCAGTAAACATGTATGCCTCTACATGTAACTACGTGTCATGATTATCATATACATGCATTTTTTTACGCGTCGTATTCGTCTCTCGTCCCCAAAGGCTCTAACCTATTGCTCTGATACCAAAATTTGTCACACCCCAACCCGCCCCCGTGGGATAGGACATGTGTAACAAAGCCAACAAGGACCAACAATTATTTATAACGTTCCAAAAATTAACTTTGACTGAAATTATCAGGGGTTAAATATCATTTTGTCAAATAAAATAACCAGAAGAAATAAAATAAATTTTAAACCCGTCGAATGATACTTGGACAGAGTTTCCTCTATTATAGCACCATTCACCCTGTTTTCATAAGTTAAAACATTTCAACCCCTGTAGCATTTTCTTTCATTAAATATTCCAAAACACATAAAAAAACTAACTAATATTTATAGATTCATTCTAACATAATAGAAGTTAAAATCATAACTTCTAATATGTTCTTATACACAAAACTGTAATCATTATTCCACAACTCCCAAACATCACCAACTAGTAATTTAAAAATAAATAAAATGAATACTACAAAACCCATCTTAGCAAACCCAGCCCCGTAGTCTTGATCATTTCTCACTGTGATGTTCATCTGAACCTGCGTGGTCATTAGCTACAAAAATTGAATAAGCTTTCGCTCAGTAAGTACGTGGTACTAATCATGCAATTGGAGTATTTAATAATTCATAACACCAATTAAACATTCACAATAATAAATGGTCGCAGGCGTGTCAAGTAATCAATCACCATCGTTCTGGATCCCCGATTTCAAGTCATTCTCACTTTTTCCGTCGCATATAGCGAAATCACTCATTCATTTGTGATCGTAGTCAATTCGTTGTGGTCGTCACCACTATCCCCTTTTCTCTGAGGATTTCAACATCTCTCTTTCACTTATATATGGGCTAACTAATGGTGATTATCATTTGAGACCCTTTGACCCAAATAAGCACATAAACAACTCAATAAATCAACACGGCAATTTCAACATTTTAGACATGTTAATAATAATTAATCACATGCTTTTCTACTTAATCAATAATTAAGCATTTAATAACAAATAAATAACATTAAACATCCAATTTTAGGATTAGGACACTCACCTCCACGAGTAATCAAATAAGCCTAGAAACCCCGAATCTTTCCTAGATCCATCCCAAATATGAACCTGTAGTTAATACAACACAATTTTGGTAAATTAAATATTACCAACCCATTTGGGTCACGAAAAACCTATCAATTAAACTGAAAATAAATTATACCATAAGGTTAGGCTTACCCCCACGACATCAAATATGACCTCATATCGCGATTTGGACAACAAATGAAGAAGCTATGGCGTTGGAAAAATGAGACCTTCCATTTCTCTTTTCTTCTTTCTCGCGACTTTCTTCTCTCTATTCTAATTCTCTTATTTTTTTCCTTACCTATCTTATTCTTTCTTTGTTTTACTAACTAGCATATAAATATAATATATATATATATATATATTTATATACTACGCCACCGTCGCCTTTCACAAAGCACACACTCACGTTTTTGTTTTCTCCTTTTAAGATTAAGTTGTGGATGGGAAATGCTATGGTGCTTCTCAATTCACATAAACTAACTCATATTTGTATTTAAACCCCTCAACTATTTTATAGATCTTATTATGAAGCCTCCTAAACTTTATATTAACTACCCAGTATCTAAATGGATATGTATCTATGTCACACATGAGTCCCAAACGTGGTCCCAAATATCATATGAAGGCACTAATTAGCCTACCGATTATGCCACGTATACAATTACGTCCTCACAAGGGTATCCAAACTGGTCCCATAACTAAACATGAACAGTAATAGAATATTAAAGCCCTTAACATTGTATCAATTAAATGATCATATGGTATCAACATGTATTCTAATGCACACATTTACATTTACATGTCTACCATTTAATCACATAAATGTAACTAAATGCAATTTATCCAATATGGACCTCCTGTGGGTCCCGTTTCACATCTGTCCAACTGTGCCCTTTATCAAGCACTTATCACATCGGGGTAACTGGAACTTACCCAAATCATTACATGCAATTAATTATGCTAATTAATGCATGCAAAACAATATTATTACCATTTTACGGGTACGTGTATTACAATAAAAGTCTACTAAATCTATTACAACAGCTGACTTAGATTCCGAGGCCTACAACAAAAATTAACAGAAGTACAACAGATATACAAACTAACAATTGCAAAGCAGCACGTCTTCGTCTTTAAGCCTTCAGCTCCAAGTCCGGCGGAACATCAGTCTTAAGTCCTCAAGACCTGCAAAGCTCTAGACATTGGAATGTCCAGGGCACAAACACCATCAGCTCTAAATAAAAAGTTGAGTGAGCACATCAAACACATTGCTCACCGTTACTGTTCAGTATCTTGAAATGCAGTTAATCTCTTATCCATGACGTCACTCGCGAACATAGCAAAGGTCTCATTAAACTATGCATTTAATCAAAGATAATAAGAATCGTGTTAAATAAAGACAAAGATAAAGATCATGGTATAATATCTCATCATGCTTCTCAATGCCTAACATTTACCAAATCCATACATGTAACCCATGCAACCACCCCATGTATCTATCTTTTTGCCGGGACGCTAAATCCTCGACTGAACAGTCATCTTACTAACCATTCTTATATTCATATCCATATTCATACTCGTATCCATATTCCTATTCTCATTTGTATCCATACGTCGATACAATAATACCAATCTGATATCCATACATCAATACCACATAACTGAGCCAATAGCCGACACCGGTCACTTATCCGGTGGTGTCCTACGCCACACGAATTTTGTATCCATACGTCGATACCATATAATATAGCTAGCAGGTCACACCAGTTGCTTACCCGGTGGTGTCCTATTCCACACAAATTCTATATCCAGACGTCGATACCATATAATATCATTATGTATCCATACGTCGACACCATAATACCATTATGATATCACATGACTTAGCCGGCAGGCCACACCAGTCGCTTACTGATGGTGTCCTACTTCACACAATCCCTTGACAGGTTATCGGTCGTCTACACGGTACATCCTATCTATAAACGATGGAAGCGGCACATTGGACGTCTTCCACGATGTATATATTATCACTGGTCGTCTACACGGTGAAAAATACATTAGGGCACTAGCCATATGTAATCGTCAACGGTACACTGGATGTCTTCAAAAGTGCATACGCATAACTGGACGTCTTCAACAGTGAGAGGTGCACTAAGAACTCTAACCACCTCACGTCCACCCGACTCGTCAACCGTTAATCCCACGAATCCAAAGTACACATATCACATTATTTCACAATCCTACACATATCCCATTTCTCATCATATTCTTTTATCTCTTCATAACACTATCCCATGCATGCTGACCACTTGTTGTGCAATGATCATGCTCTAGATAACTAGACTATCACATGCTATGTGTTCAACATAACTACTCATTACTAATTATTAACATATATATAGTTGTGTTCCATTCTACTATTCAGTTTAACAATATCAACATGGAATCATGGTACAGTATTTAACCAACTAAACAGTTCATATTATAATCAACATGAATTATTCATGTTCAACAAGTTTTGATCGATTGAACTCTTTTCAATCGATTGAGGACAAGTAGTTTCGATCGATCGAAGTCCCTTCGATCGATTGAAGAAACAGTAAGTTTGATTGATTGAAGTCCTTTTGATTGATTGAAAAAACAAGAAGTTCGATCAATCGAAACCCTTTCGATCGATTGAGCGGTCGTCTTTTTCCTAGAACTGGGCAGAGACGACATGTGTCTCGGGGTCACAATATACACATTCTAAACATACAGAAACCATCCTAGAATTATCCCTTGAGTGAGTTAATGAACTTACCTTGCTTCGGTAGTCTAGTGATGGCCTTTCGAGCTCCGCGGCGGTGGCTATGGTGAGTTCTCTCTCTCTCTCCTCTCTTTTTCTTTCTTCTGTCTCTCTTCTCCTCTCTGTCTTTCTCTTTGTCTTTTTCTTCTTCCTCTTCTTCTTCTCTGCCCGATGTGTATATATATATCACATATACACACACACGGTTATATATATGTGGAACACACACAGAAGCTCTCTCTCTCTCTAAACTATCAAACACCCCCCCACACACACACACAAACTAACATATATATATATAGGGACGGAAAGAGGTGCAGGTTGCAGCTTCTGCGCAAACTGGGGAGTACAAGTCATAACACTTTCGATCGATCGAAGTGAGTTCAATCGATTGAGAACAAGTCGGTCAAGGTTCGATCGATTGAATCGAGTTCAATCGCTTAAGAAAGGGTACACATCACAGAATCAGGTCAGCAGAGTTTCAATCGATTGAAACGAGTTCGATTGCTTGAGAATACAAAAGTTCAAGCGATTGAAAAGACGTCGATCAATTGAGAAAGATTCTTCACCAAGGGCTCACACAAGTATATATGGTATTATTTATATAACCATGTATCTGAAAATACAGGGTATTAAATTTTTTGACTAAATTATAAAAATTTGAGACCTCATTACAACATAGGGGCCAAAATACAACATACTGAGACCACTTTACAACTATTTGTGACCCCTTTAAAAGTTGTTAGGACCTTATAACAACATGTTGGGACCCCATAACTATAACATTTGTGACCTACTATTCATTATAATACTTGAGACCTCATTTGCTTACAACTCATTAGGACAAGATTACAACACATTGGGACATCATTACAACATTTTGAGACCCAAAATTGTGACCTGCTATAGAAGGTTACCAATATGTTATAACTTTTGTATCAAGTAGTGCCACTTTACATGTGACACTCTAATAGTCACACAATTGGCATATTTTAACCAAAAAAATCGTCAAACTTAGGGATGTATCATACATCCCAAAGTACATAAAACCACTAGGGTGTATTATAGAATAGGATAATTAAGTTTTAGTCCACTTTTTGGATAGAATGTAAAAGTTAGTCTATTGCTTTTTCAAAATTTAAAAAAATATATAACAAATTTTTTTTTGTAAAAATAAAAAGTCATCAAATTTATGTGACGATTTGGAGCAACTCCTTATAAGATTGTGACCAACTCTTTAAAACATTTGGAGCAACTCTTCAGAATGCAAGGAACAACTCGTTTCAAAGTCAAGTGCAAGTCTTCACAAGGTTGGGAGCAACTCTTCAGAACGTTGGGAGGAATCATCACTATAGACATCAAAATTTTATGATTGTCTAGCCTCCGTCTGATTAATCAAAATGGCCATAATTCTTTTTGATTGGTCAAAGTCAATATTCACACTAAATATGGGTCACATCTTGACACATGCCAAAAAGCATAAAGGTGGAAGCATTATTGAAAGTAAAATAATTTGAAATCAATTTATTATTAATTTTCAATTAAAATTGGAGATGGATTATCTCCTAATTGGAAATGCATGCTCCCACACCCACAACACAACATAATCTGGTATTTACGGTGCCCGCGATTAAAATAAAATTAATAGAAATTGATCCTAACTTGATTTGGTGTATAGAAATAAATTCTTAATTGACAAGTTAATCAATAATTAGTCCCTATTCCTAAATGGTTAGTATAAATCTAGACCATTATACCCTTATCATACATTTATACATAACTATACACACACACACATACATATATGAAACATGTGAAATACAAATAAAGTTAAATTAGGTAGTTAACATGAAACATGGAACATATTTTTAAGAGATCATGCATAATGGGGTTTATCCCAAAAATCATGCTGATTGTAGTTTAAAACAATGCATTTTAAATCTGTATGTAATTTGTTAACTGTAATTTTGTATGGAAGATTGAAGGTTGCTGATAAAAAGGTGAAAAATTCTCACAATACAGTGCGAAATTCATAACTGTAATGCACAAAATAGTGCGAAATCATGCTGAAATTCATAATCTGAGAATTTGGTGATAAGCTTGTTGGAATAAGTGACTTAGTTATGAGAAATTTCGTATTATATCCATTTAAAAAGTGAGAAATTTCACATTTTGTCCATTCAAAAAGTGAGAAATTTGTATTACTAAGTGAGAAATTTGTTGTTAGAGCATTCGAAATTGCCCGTATGATTAGATGTACATATATATATATATATATGTAGGAATTGCTACGTACACACGTGTATTTGCTATGTACACCCAAATTCTTTTATTCTAATAATTTTTCTTCTAAAAATTCTTACTTTTGTAAAGTTGAGCGGTGTACATAGCAAAACTAACGGTGCACATAACAATTCCCTTATGTACTACCATCACAAATAAGGCGTGTGAATGACGGGTATGGCAAATGTAATCCATGGAGATCATGGATAAGAGAATAAATATTGATAAAATTAAGGAGTTTTCCTATTTTACTCAACTTTCAAATTTGTTTGCTAAAATCTTGGAGTTTCCTCAATCTGGTAAATAATGTAGTGGAATTGAAAGTGAGAATTTTTCACTATTAAGTGAGAAAGGTAGTGAACTTACAGTGGGATGTTTTCTATATATGATTCAGTCATAGTGAGAATTTCTCACTATGGTAATAATCAGTGAGAATTTCTCAATTTAACATACTGAACATGTATAATTTCTCACTTAAATGAGAAGTAAAAAAAACGCAAATTTTTACACCACACAAAAACAAAAAAATTTCACTTCAACGTATTGATCATGTACAATTTCTCAATTAAATTAGAAGTGAGGAAAAAGAAAAATTTTATACCAAACAAAATAGAAGTGAGAAATACCTACTTTTTATGCAAACTCAACCATTCACACAGAGATTAGATCAAAGATTTCTCACTTCGAATATTTGATGAGAAATTTCACACTTCGACATATTTATCATGTACAATTTCTCAGTTAAATAAGAAATGAGAAATACACAAATTTGTATACCTAATAAAAATAGAAGTGAGAAATACTCAATTTTTATACAAACTCAACCTTTCACACAGAGGGTAGATCCAAAATTTCTTACTTCGACCTACAAATACGAACCATCAAATTGATGAGAAATTCATATTTTCTTGCCATTATCGTCTTCATCGAAGCCCAAAAAATGAGAAAATTCTGATAAAAGCTCTAACATAAAACGAACAGCGAATCTTGAGTTTCTACCAAATTGTGAGAAATTTTGCAACCAAATTTGTGAGAAATATGCGAATCACTTGATCTTCTTCCATCCACTTTGATCTCTGCGAATCGCCTAATTGTCGACGATCTTCTCCAGCCACATTTGTCCGTCGTCGTTCACCTTCAGTCGCCTCCAAATCATTGGAGCTTTGTGGATTTAGAATTTCTCTATTTTTTTTTTCCAAATATCTCATTGAATAGCATGATTTTTAGAAAGAACGCAATTTATGGGATTTTACTTTCCATTTTTGAAAATGCTATAATGTAGGAGAGTCAACAATATGCATGGATGTGGGGTATTTTGGTTCTCAAAATAAATTAAGGACCTATTTCTAGTTTCATTTAAAAAAAAAAGAACCTATTTCTGTGTCTATATTAGGGCTAAATATAAAGTTACTCTAGAAATATTAGCCACGGGGTACTGCTAACGGTAATAGTCCATTAGTATTAATTTTACTAACGATAATTTACTGTTAGAAATGTGCCCTTTTGGTGTAGTGAGAGTTTACATTTTCTCCACCGCCATACCACATGGCCTCTTCTAATCACCGCCGTCAAGGTCACCACTACAATCACCACCCTCCAACTAGCTATCATATCATCACGATTCTCATCAACATACCTCATGGTTGCTTTACCACTGCCATAATCTGTTGCTGCCCAGCCATTATCATACCGCCACAAATCATCACCCACATCCCAGTCACTTCCCATCAATATTCTAGCCGATTTCTCGAGTTCCTCTAATAACTCAGGTTCTTTTTATTATTATTTTTTTGTTGTATATATCATCTTTATTCTTGCTTGATAATAATAATAAAAAAAATTAATCCATGTCATACTCGGATTACTTGGTTTCCATTACAAAAATCACGTCCGACTCGGGATTACATGCTTCCCAATAACGAATTCCCACGTGGTTTCTAATACGGAGAGCCATGTTCTACTGAGGATGACGGGTTGCTAATACGGAGATCTATGTTTTACTGGAGACTGCGCGATTTTCTAATACGGAAATCCATGTTTAAATAAGAAAGTTTGGTTAATTCATATAAGTAGAGTAATAAAAAGAAAGAAATGACTAATCGGACTCAACAACTGCCTTTGCAATTGGAGATCTCCTCCAAACTCGATGATAGTCGTCCGAGATTTTTCATGATTTTTTAAAATAAAAAAATATGTCTGAGCCACTTTCAAAGCACAAACACATGGAGCTCACAATCTGCCAGAAAAATCACAACATGTTGGCTCAATAACGTCCTCCTTTTGGATACTTCAAAAAAACATTTGCTCTTTTCTATTTTTTTCACCAACTTCAACCTCTTACCTATCTCTACAATTTTCTTTTTCAGATTTTTTAAAAATCATTCAATTTTCGTAAAAAAATCGTTTACTTTCAGTCGATAGTGCAGTCCCTGATTCTGAGTAAGGGTGCTTTTACATTCAATTTTTCCCAATCTACAAAAGATATTGCAAAACAGCTTTCTACCATGGAAACTAGACTCATTTGGGAACCTTCCCTCAAAATTTCACAAAATTAGAAGTACCGAAACCCCTCCGTTCTATTTTTGGATTACTCAACTCAAATCTGCCAAAAAACTGAAAGAAAAAAAAAAAGATTTCCTTTTCTTTTACCGAATAGTCCTAACTTATCAGTTTCTCAATAACTTTGATAAAAGGAAATTCAAACATCATTTTTTCTTTTCTCTTGGGCACCGTTCCTTCCTTCTGGTCAAAACCTTTTTTAAAAAAATCTCTTTTTATTTCCTCTAGGCACCGACCCTGACTTTCGGTGTAAAAATAAAAATACAAAAAAATCTATTTTCTTTTCTCTTGGGCATTGACCCTTACTTCCAACATAAAAAAATACAAATTTTTTTTCTTTTCTTTCTCTTGGGCACCGACCCTTGCTTCCGGCAAAAGAAAATAAAAATAAAAATACAAAAAAATCTATTTATTTCTTTTGGGCACCGATCCTTACTTCCAGTGCATTTTACAGTCATTTGGGCACCGACCCTTACTTCCGGTACACTTTCAGTCATTTGGGCACAGATCCTTACTTCCGGTACACTTTTCAGTCATTTGGGCACAGATCCTTACTTCCGGTACACTTTTCAATCATTTGGGCACGGATCCTTACTTCCGGTATAGGACTAAATGGACCGAAAAATAAAAAAATAAAAAATAAAGAAAAGTACAAAAAAAAAAAATTTCATTCTCCACTCACTTGCATAATTTGATTTCCATCTCAATCACTTTCCAAAGGTTAAAATCTAGGACTATACCACGTGGGTTAAAATTCCTAGCTACATCGACTATTTTCTCAAATCACTATATCACACGTGTACGGTCGAACGCAACCATTTTTTCTTTTCTAAAAAAAATCATGCATACACTCGCACACATGAAAGTTAGAACTACGTTTGGCCTGATTCTCGCCTCGGGATACGTAAGCAACTCTTAAAGAGTGCGGCCATACCCATCACCATTTTCCGTCCTATTGACTTTCTAAAAAAAACTTGTTTTTTTTTTCAATCGAAATGCCCCATTTTAATAAAATTCACTAAAATTAACAACCGTGTTCGCACGGATGTTCGAGGGTGCCTAACACCTTCCCTCGACATAACCGAGTCCCCGAACCCATCTCAAAATCTCCGATTTTCGCATGGCTATTCAAGAGTCACACTTTTAAAGGGCCGCTTTTCTTAAAACTGATTTTTTTTCAAAAGTCAAAGACGATTACTTTAATTGCCTTTGCAGGGATCCTAACACCCCAAATGTTAGGTGGCGACTCTGAATATTTCAAATAGGCCCTACCATAATCTTTTCACCATTCCCAACAAAAATTTGTCGCATTTTACCCACTTTCAGAAAGCTAGGCCACACTGACAACACGGCATGTTCCAAGGGTGCGGGCGCGACTGTATCTTTTCTGATCGAGTGCTACACTTGCCTTGAGCACTCCGGTCAAGGAATTTGATGAGCTTGAGCGCTCTGATTAGCTCAAGCATGCCATCTTGGTCATTTACTCATCTCGAGCATACAAATACGTAGAATGCTCTGGTATAGGGTCTTTACGTTCGAGCGCTCTGGATGGAGAGAGTGCTCTGGTTTTGAGTGCTCCAACTATGTCGAGCACTCGGCTTTGTCTTCTCCAAACAGTTTCTAGCAAAGATGAAGCTGAGTGGTTTTACTATTTTTCTTTATCTTTCTACATACTTTCTACACTTCTAACTTCTTCTAATATACCAAGTGAGTTAGGAGAACTCATTGGAAGCTTCGGGAAGTCCCGGGGGGTGGCGTGGTTGTTTCTTTATCTTTTCCTTCCTTTTCTTTGTCTTCTTCTTCTCCCTCTCAAAACTCTCTCTCTCTCTCTCTCTTAGAACACACAAACTCTATTTCTCTCTAGCTCTTGCTTCTCCTTGGTTTCAAAAGAAAGAAAGAGGGGGGAGGGGAGTTTATATAGAGGTAGGGAGGTTGGTGGGCTCTCTCTCTCTCTCTCTCTCTCTCTCTCTCTCTCTCTCTTCATTATACATATACACTCCTACATGCATATAACATACATATATGTATAAATCACTTAGCGCGCGTACACACACATACCATACTTATATATACACACACACATACATGACACACTACACAACACACACATTGCACAACATACACACACAACACACACTATATACGTATATACATCTATTTGTATGTAGGGGGGTTGTTAAGAGCTGTGAGGGGGTGTAATGTGTGAGTGAGATTGTGCATGTAAGTGGTTAAGGTGGTTGGAGGGTGTAAGTGTAGGCATGGGAATGTAAGGGGTTGGTGTACTTTTCCTATAATCAAGGGATATGATTGATTGTTTGATTAACAAATCTTGGGTTGTGTGCATGCATAGAATAATGTGCAACACTGGTCTATAAAATAATATGGGTTTCCGTGCTACCCAGTTCGGGATTTAGAAATTCATAAATATAAGAGTACGAAAATTACAAGTACTACACTTCTGGATACTCTATCTCTATAAAATCTGAATGTTTGATTGTACATCAGCATAAAACGTCATCAACTATTGAAAGCTGATTGATTATCTCAACTCCACTTATTCAGACTCATAAAATATTTTATAAAACCACTTGAGAAAGTAAAGCATCATTAACCTTTAATAAAACATTAACATTAAAACACAATCTGATTTACGACTACCGATACAACATTTTTGTCTCTAGGGACATGCTTAGGATCGTTTGATACTCATGGTGTACTCTTACTCAACTAAAGACATGACAAGACTCATCTGACTGATCTCTACTTGCGAAGACATAGCCTTCTTCTGCTGATTCCTCTTCCTGTTACGTCCCGGAGTAGCAGTAATTAGGAGGAAATTAAATTTTCCTTTCTGAATCCGTAAGCCATGACTAGTTACATTAACTGATTGTCCACATAGATGCTAAACAACATATGAATAACTTAAGTGGAAGCATTACTTAAATATAACATCAAAAGGATACCTAACTATTATATCAGAGTACAAAGTTTCATAAGAATAAAAGAATAAAAGTAGTTAAGGCGTTCAATGCCAATTATATCTTTGTATGTAAATAACTTAGTATTGAAAATGAAAACTATATTCTTCATCTAATCTTCTTTACTTAAGGTCGCGCCTTCAATTGGCATACCCACGACCTTCTTCATCGTAGGTCTCTTCTACATATACTTCTTCGGGGTACTCGCATCTTGTAAAATCTAGATATCGAAATGCCCAGGGCATAATATGCCATTAACTTTTAATAAATGCTAAGTGAGTATCCTAACCGAACACTTCTAATACAAGTGCATACGTTCGAATATCACAACGATTATGTGTAACGACTGAATGAACTAAAATGAGACCGTGCATGAAACTATGGATCATTGATATACTCAACTCCACTCAACTAAACTCCGGTCCTCGTTCCAACTACACGACTCATTCATCCCTTGTTACATTATTAGTGTAACGCCGTTGGCTTAGAGTACTTCACCCAATGGTTACTTTATTATCATTGTTTACCCCAATGGTCGCAGTAGTAATCTCACCTTATAGGCTAACACATTGTGTATTCTAGGTCCTCGTTGTTAGGGATATATACTAAAAGCCATGCTTTATGTAGTTGATTTATTATTCATTCAATAAGATCAGTTATTCCATTTTTATGAGAATCTATGTGGGCAATGTTTGTATTATATTATTTATTTAATATTATGCATGTGTGTCTCTCATTCTACATAGTAGGTGGTTTGGTGTGTAGAGTTCAGCTTACACACAGAAGATCAGACCATCAGTTGTTGTAGAATGTAAGATTTTGATTTACAGTCTTAGATGGGATTGGACACACCATCGGTAGGACTGCAACATGGTGTTGTAGTAGGTTTGTCTTGACTACGGGAAACGGTATAGTTTCAACTCATTATGCTGGTACACTTTGTGTATTAAATGGGACCGACTTGGGATAATTATCTTTATACTGACTTATAAAATTAATACCTCATGGCTATTATGAGTGCTTATGCTCTAAATCCTAAGTTAATTTGTAGACACGTTCATTTGATATTTATACTTTGATCCCTAAAAGGGTGAGATCCTTAAATGTGTCAATATCTCATTGGATTGGGTGACAATATTGATTGTGTGGTGGATATAAATTAATGATGGAATCCATGTCTCAATTTTGGGATTGATGATATCCCCTTGAGAAAGCTTATAAGGTTTGATTATGTCAAACCTTGCAAGTGGATTTTGTATCCGACATATCAGATAAGTTAAGCAGAGGATCTCAAGAAATTTTAAGAGATTAATTAAATATGATTGTCAGTAATTATATTTAATTAATGGATATCTGTAATCTTAACGTGGGGAGATAATAAACATTTAATAACATGGAGCTCGAAATATATTTTTGAGATAAGGGTAGGAGTGCAATTATAATTCTTTAGTGGTATGAATTATAATTTATAGAAATAAGAATCTGATTCAGTTCGAATTGGGGTTTCCTAATTCAGGAAGCCTATTCCTTATTGACTTCTTATGGTCCCTATCATAGCCTATATATATATGTTGTTTGGGCTCTCCTCTCAGTTGGCGTTTTTCCATCAAGAGTATTATAACTTGGAATAGAAAAGAGAGCGTAAAAGAGGGAGGGTAGAAAACAGAAAGGATTTTGACAGAGCCCATACTTAGTTCGATATTCTGGCAGCAGAGGAATACAGTAGAAGATCATGAGCTGTTATCGAGCCCGTGTTCTTGATTCGTCTACTACAGCAATCCATTTTGCAGTTCAAGGTAACCCTAGTTCTGCCCTTGTAGAGTTATTGTAGCTTTCACGTAAAATTTTGCAGTACCAACTTATACGCGTTGTCAACGGATTCTGGGAATGCAGTTTTCCTAACACTCGTGACCTTGCCTTATGAATATTGTCGTCGATTTGTGAAACGGTTACTTTACTATCGTTGTTTGCCCAAATGGCCGCAGTAGTAACCTCGCTTTTACATGCTAACACATTTTTATTCACGACTCGACTACATCGATCAACATGGTAACTTTACTATCGTTGTTTACCCAAATGGTCGTAGTAGTAATCATCGTCGACATGCGAAACTGTATACCATCGATAACCATCGACTCAGAATACTTAAACTTGTAACCCTAGAAACCCTATTGTACTTTATTATGTGTTGTAATGTATGGATTTCATTATCTGAAATGAATATATGAATTTTGTCTTCATTTATGTGTTTGGTTTGTGTCACAGCCCGGTCCCACAATAGCAGAACCGGAGCCTGTGGCATGCCACCGAGGCTAAACCAATTCATTAACGTTCCCAAAAATTAGTTTGAAGAACACACGCAGCGGAAAAACAAAACACATTTTAAAACTAGAGGTTCAGTCGACTGGGTCGGGACCCTCAGTGGACTGCTCAGTCGACTGAAGAAGGCAGAGAGTTTTCAAAAGGGTTTAATAGCAATTCCAGTCGACTGCAAGTCAGTCGTGACACATAGCAAAGAACTGTCTGAGTAAGAGACAAACGGGAATGAGTACCGGGGCATCAAGTGTGCCAATCGGATCAAGGGTAGAACCTCGAGTGGATAAAGGGAAAGGAATCGCGCAACAGCAAGGATGATACTTCCAGCTTAGGCCGGGGAATACGGATGATACCGTCGTATCAGGTATTCTTCCTATTTGTTCGTATCCTGCACGTATACTTATGGATTTTGGTTCAACGCATTCATTCGTATCACGTGATTTTGTTAAGCATTTAACTGTTAAGTCAGAACCGCTAGGATATGACTTGTGTGTATCAATGCCTAGTAGTGAACCGCTAGTTACTTCTTCGATATTCAAGTCATGTGAGATCAAGATAGGTGATAAAGTTTTGAGCGTTGATTTGATTCTGTTGATAGTGAATTACTTTGATGTTATCTTGGGTATGGATTGGTTGTCGGTTAATCAAGCCAGAATTGATTGTGAACAGAAAGGGGTTAGTTTCTATCCGTCAGGGCGAGAAGAGTTTACTTTTCAGGGTAAGGGAGTGATCATACTGTCGTACTTGATATCGGCGATTCAAGCAAGTAAGATGTTAAAGAAGGGTTGTTCGGGTTTCTTATGTTCAATTGTCGACACGCGAGTTCTTGGACCACTAATAGAAAACATTTCAGTAGTTCGAGAATTTCCAGATGTTTTTTCCGATGAGTTACCCGACGTATTGATTAAAAGAGAGCTTGAGTTCACAATAGAAGTAGTACCAGGGTCACAACCGGTATCCAAAGCACCGTACCGAATGGCACCGATAGAGTTGAAAGAATTGAAAGTTCAGTTAGAAGAACTGTTGGAGAAGGGTTTTGTCCGACCTAGTGTTTCACCATGGGGAGCTCCAGTCTTGTTTGTGAAGAAGAAGGACGGGACAATGCGTATGTGCATCGACTACCGGGAATTGAACAAGTTGACCGTCAAGAACAAATATCCGTTGCCGCGAATAGACAATTTGTTTGATTAGTTGCAAGGAGCGCAAGTATTTTCGAAGATTGACTTGAGATCCGGTTACCACCAGTTGAAAGTCAATGAGAAAGATGTTGAGAAGACAGCTTTCAGGACTCACTATGGTCACTTTGAATTTTATGTTATGCCGTTTGGAGTGACTAATGCACCAGCTACTTTCATGGACTTAATGAATCGCATTTTCAAGGATTACTTAGACGAGTTTGTCATTGTGTTTATAGATGATATCCTAATCTACTCCAAAAGCGTTGAAGATCACGAGCAACATTTACGATTAGCATTACAACGATTACGTGAGAAGAGATTATTCAGAAAATTGAAGAAGTGTGAGTTTTGGTTGACCGAGAAAGCTTTCCTTGGACATATAGTGTCGGCAAAGGGAATTTCTGTAGACCCTCAGAAGATAGAAGCCGTTACTAATTGGGTGAGACCAACGAATGTGACAGATGTCCGAAGTTTCCTAGGATTAGCTGGTTACTATTGGAGATTCGTAAAAGACTTTTCACGAATTGCAATGTCGATGACACAGTTAATGAGGAAGGATATTGATTTTGTTTGGAGTCCAGAATATGAAGAAACTTTTCAAGAATTGAAGAGCCGACTAGTGAAAGCACCAATTTTAGCCGTTCCATCAGGGACTGAAGGATTTATTATTTACAGTGATGCTTCGTATAGAGGTTTAGGTTGCGTTCTTACGCAAGGTGATAAAGTCATTGCGTATGCATCGAGACAACTTAGACCGCACGAGAAGAATTATCCAACTCATGATCTAGAATTGGCCGCCGTGATTTTTGCATTGAAGATTTGGCGTCATTACCTATACGGGGAGAAATGTGAGATCTATACGGATCACAAGAGTTTGAAGTACTTGTTTGCACAATGAAATTTGAACATGAGGCAAAGGAGATGGTTAGAGTTGATGAAGGACTATGACTTGTCAATTCAGTATCATCCGGGCAAGGCGAATGTCGTCGCCGATGCTCTTAGTCGCAAAGTACCAACCAACACCGCATCAGATTTGACTTCTCAGAAAGAACTGATACGAGATATAGAGAATTTGGAGCTTGAAGTGATACCGAGGATTGAAAGTGGCTTGATGTCGACGATGGTGGCACAACCACTCTTGATTCACGAGATCGTAGAGAAACAACTTCAAGACGTGGCTTTGAAGAAGATTTGTGATGAGATTCCAATGGGGAAACAACCGGGATTCACGTTTGAGAACAATGTGTTGAGACTGAGGGGTAGAATTTGTGTACCTAGTGAGAAAGAGTTAAAGCGAAACATCCTAGAGGAAGCACACAACACAAAGTATACCGTTCACCAGGGAAGCACCAAGATGTATAGAGATTTGAGACATGTTTATTGGTGGCCGGGAATGAAGAGAGAAATAGCACGTTATGTTTCGCGTTGTACTAGTTGTCAACAAGTAAAGGTCGAACGCCAAGTACCCTCGGGATTGTTACAACCGTTACCGATAGCCAAGTGGAAATGGGAACACATAACAATGGATTTTGTTAGTGGATTTTCGAGGTCGAAGAGATCGAATACTATTATCTGGGTGATTGTTGACCGTTTGACAAAGTCATCACACTTCCTACCACTCCGAACAACTAAGCCAATGACGTTAGCTAAGTTGTATATTCACAAAATTGTGAGACTACATGGTATCCCAGTTTCTATCGTGTCGGATAGGGATAGTAGTTTTACGTCAAAGTTTTGGATAGCCGTGTAAGAAGCAATGGGTACCAAATTGCATTTTAGTACCGCTTTTCATCCTCAGACTGATGGCCAATCAGAGAGAGTAATCCATATTTTGGAAGACATGCTTCGATTATGTGTACTTGATTTCCAGGGTGATTGGGAAGACCACCTACCGTTAATTGAGTTCGCGTATAACAACAGTTTTCAGTTGAGTATTGGGATGGCTCCTTATGAAGCTTTATATGGTCGTGTATGTCGTTCACCAATTAGTTGGACGGAAGTTGGAGAAAGAAAGATTGAAGGACCGAAAATTGTACAAGAAACGATGGATAAGATAAAGGTAATTAGACAACGATTACTGACAGCCCAGAGTAGGTATAAGAGTTATGCTGACAAGCGCAGACGGCCGTTGGAATTCGATGTAGGAGACTTAGTGTATTTGAAGGTGTCACCTTCAAAGGGAATAACCAGATTTGGTAGATACGGGAAACTCAATCCGAGATATATAGGACCTTTTGAAATCGTTGGAAAGGTTGGACCCGTAGCTTATCGTTTGAACTTGCCGAGCGAGTATGCTCAAGTTCATAACGTGTTTCATGTATCGTTGTTACGCAAACAATTAGTGGAAGATAGAGATCAAGTGATGACTCCGACATCGAATGAGATTCAGAGTGATTTAACATATGTCGCATATCCGGTAGAGATCTTGGACCGGAAGGATCAAGTCTTACGAAATAAAGTAATATCGAAAGTGAAAGTATTATGGCGTAGCCAAACTACAGAAGAGATGACGTGGGAGATAGAAGATGAGATGCGTACTCAGTATTCGCACCTTTTCGAGACATGAAGTATAAGTTTGGGGACAAACTTCTTTTAAGGGGGAGAGTATTATAACACCCACATTTGTGTTATTACTTTCGCATTACATTGCCATGCATGATAATGTGATGTGGCGTGTCTTAGGACACATGTTTGGGTGAGTTTTGACTCACGAGTTGATTTGGGTGTCTGTATTAGACTACCCTTTGAAACTGTGGTGATTGAGGATTTGTTGTTGTGACGTCTCTCCGAGTATGAGACGGTCACTAAGGAATACTTTAAATGTTTATCTGGAAATAAATGTTTACCTGTGTATTTCAATATCTGTATTATTTTCTGTTTTAGAATTTATTTCTGTTGTTAGTTTTAGTATCCTGGTGAGAACGAATTAACATGCTATTAATTTGGTAGGCTAATTAGCAACTTCGAAAACGTCATGTAGAAATTTGCGTTTTAGCGACCAAACGAAACTTAGTCGAAAACTTTTATAATTTTGAAGTTTCACTCTTAAAGCTATGAATAAGCTGTATAGAAAGTTTCAGAGACTGATTAGGAGTTTTGAAAACTCGTGGGGAGGTAAACGTAATTCCCGAGAGTGTTGCCTATATATAGATAGAGATGAACTTAGATTTTTCATAACTTCTAACCTAAATTCCAAAAAGGGGGCTAGAGGGAGATTTTGGAGCTTAGAGCTTTGCGACGCCAAACGACGACCTTCCGTCAGTTTGTTTCCTCCCATATTTCATATTCGAGCTCCTCGAGGTAAGAGCTTCGTTTTGATATAGGTTAGGGCTTGTTTGGCTAAGTTTTCTGAAAAGTTGTTTTCTAGAATTTTTCATAAAAGTTGATAAATGGAATTTTGATTCATAGGAATTTTACTAGACGGACTTCTGCACGTTCTTTGTGTACGGGTTTTCTTTGGATCATATTTTAAGCGCGTAAATCGGAGGTGAGTGATTCAACTATGTTTTTGGAATAGTTTCTTGATATGTATTCATGTTATGTTTGAATAACATGTATTAATACTTAGAGATATCTTGTATAGTTCATATTGGGCATTTATATTGATAAGTAGGCCCAATAGCACGATGAAATGTTTTGATTTCCGCGAGCATGGTGATATGTATTTAAGCATGTTAAGTTGCTTATGTGGGTCAGAAGGAGCACGTGGTCACCGTGCCATTTTGTGGAGCCGATATAGGCATTAAGGTCGCACGATTGAAGAGAAGAATTGTGGGTCTTACCCTTTCGCGTGGACTTATTGGCGAGGAGTCGCGGATTGGGAGTATGGACGGGCACGTGAGTCTCCGGCGACTAGTATGAAATGTAGAGATGTGAATGTGGACATGTTTATCATTCATGTACATATGTTGATTTATTCACTAAGCATTAGCTTAAACAAATCGAAATATGTGTGGTTATTCAAATAACCATTGCAGGTGTAAATGCTGGCAAGGAATCGCAGGAGTGAGCACGAGGGTTGGGAGTTCGCTTGGGAGGCAACTTGAATGTTAACCTTGTAGTTTTGGGACAATAGGATGTTGTAATAAGAATTTTTATCGTTTTAACTTATGTTTAACTTCGTATGATAGAATGGATTTTAAACCGTTGTAATAGTTAGTGACATGTTGTAACCCTGCTTAGAAATGTTTTAATACAGCTAGGATTACTTTGATTTGAGTTTGGATTGAGTGGTTGATCATTGGTGAAGGGTAGGAAGCTTTTAAAACTTGTAATTCTGCAGATTGGGCTGCTGCCAGGGGAGCAGTCGACTGGTCTGGTGTTCAGTCGACTGAACCCCTGTGCCTGCTAACTACTGCTTCTTATTATGGCAAAAGCAGTCGACTGGGCCATGCCTCAGTCGACTGGACCTCTGTAAGTTAATGTGTTTATTTTGATTCTGCCTAATTCAGTCGACTGAAGGCTGAAGGCCCAGTCGATTGACCCTAGTCTCAGTCGACTGGAATTGCTATTAAACCCTTTTGAAAACTCTCTGCCTTCTTCAGTCGACTGAGCAGTCGACTGAGGGTCCCGACCCAGTCGACTGAACCTCTAGTTTTAAAATGTGTTTTGTTTTTCCACTGCGTGTGTTCTTCAAACTAATTTTTGGGAACGTTAATGAATTGATTTAGCCTCGGTGGCGTGCCACGGGTTCCGGTTCCGCTATTGTGGGACCGGGCTGTGACATTTTGAGATTTCATAGCTTTTTGGAAATTAGACCTAGGAGAAGATCTTCCTAAGATCGATCTTGTTAAGGTTGATCCTGTGTAGGATCGATCGGGAGCTTTGTTTTTTCCAAATAGCTGAAACGCATTGCCCACCCCTGCTGCATCATCATGGCCACCACATCACCACCAAAACATGCCAGAATAGACCACCTGAAACACTCGGGAACCTGAGACTTTTATTTTTATAAACTTCATACTTGAATAAGTATTTTTCGTATTGATACCTTCAAACAATTAAGTTGGGATGTTTTTTAAAATCAAGTTTTGAAAAAAAAACAAGCAAAGGCAAGATCAATAAAGTTAAGATCGATCATATGTTACAGTTTCACCAAATTTAGTTTTCAAGTTGTTTCAAGTTCATTCGAGCGGTCGTAATTATGTTTATAGTATTTTTGAGTTCTGTAAAGACTGCTTTCAATATTTTTTGTAGTGCCCCGCATCCCGAACATGGGCGTTAGTGCGGATATAAATAATGAATTACAAGCTTTCTTTGAAACTCTTTTTAAAAAGAATCTAATGATCTTAAGTAGACCAATCCATAGAGGAATAAGTCAACACAAGTCCAATGAGGAGTTCGGATAAGTCCATAAAAGTCAACCGTTGACCCAGGATGGCCTAAATGGCTAAGTATGGTCAAATACAAAATATTCGATTCAAGAGTTTAAAAGTTCCGCAAATAGTTCATCTAGTTCCCCATATATCAATTATGGTTTTTAAGACTTTTTAAAAGGAAAGGAAAGGATAGGAACCAAGTGAAAATGATGCTCAAATATCATAAACAATGCAAAAATCGGTAATTTTGTCGTCGGAGGGAAAGTTGACTTTTTTTTTCCTATAAGGAATTGGATTTTTAAAGTATTTTTATTGAATCCAAATGGAGGGTATTTCGTTAATTACATTAATGACTTAAGTAAAATAATAAATGGAAGGGAGAAATGATTGATTTAAATGGCATGAATGAATTGGAATTAACATACAATCTAGGCACTATGCTGTGAAACTATTTATAGTTTTCAAAAACAAAAAATAATTGGAAGACTTGGAGATCTAGTCGACTGATCAAGGTATCAGTCGATTGTTTCATGAATTACAGAGTGCACCTCTTTTTTTTCAGTCCAGTTGACTGTTAAAATCCAGTCGACTCGAGGCTTACAGGTCCAGTCGACTGATCGGGGACGCAGTCGACTAATCGGGGACCCAATCGACTATTTTTACCAATAGAGAGTTCTTGATGTCTCATATTTGGATTCTAGTCGACTGGGTGCCCATCCAGTTGACTGTTTTTCATCAGCAGAGAATTCTATAGCACTATACTTGTTCTCAACCTCTAAATCAAAGGTCCTAATAAAGATTTGATTATCAATCACAAACCAAGAGAATCAAGGTCCCAATTTCCGAACTACACGAAGACGTTCTTGATAGTAAAAGAAAGTTGGATGTTTGTAATCCAAATATTACACGTATTAATGTTCGTAGTTTTAAAACGTTTATAAACATCATGTGTAAGTTACCTAAACCATACTACGACCGTTACACATTTCAAATTGAATTAAAGAATCAAATTACATAGTTTTGAAATGTAAGAATACTAAGTATTACATTTTCTAAATCAATCTCCACAAACGGAGCTTTCACATCTCGACTCCTTCAGTTGACATAACCGGCCTTGCTAATCCAATCTAATCCTGAAAAGGGCGTTTACATAGTTCCTGAGCACGACAGCTCGTATAGCTCGCATAACAAACAACTACTATGCATTCCATGCGTGCGTACAATGAATGCAACAAAAGAGTTGCCGAAGCAATGAAATGTTGTCCGTAGACCTTTGTTTTATAAATTTCTCCCACACATGGAGGTTTTTTTTCCCCTTATTTTGCAAATCTTGGAAGTCCCACACATGGAGAGCATCCCCCCTTTTGATAGAAAGCCCACACAAGGAGGTCT
The DNA here is from genome assembly GCA_033977485.1 of Hydrangea macrophylla. Taxonomy (NCBI): domain Eukaryota; kingdom Viridiplantae; phylum Streptophyta; class Magnoliopsida; order Cornales; family Hydrangeaceae; genus Hydrangea; species Hydrangea macrophylla. The sequence goes on along the minus strand of CM066990.1, from coordinate 109,943,062 downwards.
TTATCTCAAAATCCTTTTCGTGAATTTTTCATGTTCATGCACATGTCGTGTATGACAATATGAAATATCTGTGTCTATGCTTGCACATTAATATATGCAACGTTATATTCCTAGGCAATAAGCAATATCCATTATTTCAATAACTACTAAGATGTATGAATTTCCACAACATCACATGCTTTCAACCCTTCAACATTTAATTCAAAGACACACTTTCATATTTTCACTAAACATGTTTTCAACTTGAATTAAACATTTAAGGTTCAAGTAAGCATATAGGTTCATGTAAACACATAAGTTGCATGTAAACATATAATTACACTTATTTAATTTTTAAAACATAGGCAAGATCTATAAGCTTTCTACACTAATCATACTTCTCAAACTTGTATAGAAGTTAAATATGCAAGTAAGCACACGTATGAACCCCAAGAGCACATAGACCAAAGGAAAAATTTCAAGAAACCTAGGTTTGGATTTTATGTACGTCAAACGTGTACCAAACGTAGTAGTCTTCTAGATTATGACTAGTTAACATGTTTTACATAGTAGGTGAAAGTTATAGGAACAACCTTTGAGTTTGAGAAAAACTCTCTCAAGAGAAACCTGTCGAAAACACGATCCGAGGGTGCTCCTCGTCGCAAGGATGGTCGTTAATACTGGAGGTTTTGGCTGGAAATCATTCGAGCTAGATGATATCGGAGGTCAAAATCTTGACATCCACGGAAGCTTGAGCTTCCATGGCCACTAGAGAGAGAACCATGAGTTTAGAGAGAGAGGAAGAAGATAAAATGAAAAATATCTCCTAACTTTCCCTTTATATAGTAAGTGATAAGGTACAAGTCCTAAAGCACATTGTACACCTTACCAAAACTGATATAACTCACTAACCGTACCAGAAATGACAAAACTTAAAACATCAAAAGTGAATTATTCTATCATATGCATCTTTTCCCAGAAATAAATGTTTCAAAATTTTCTGGACAGTAAGTCCAACACAGGTTAAAATTACCAAAATGCCCCTGTGCCCAAAATTTAAAAGTTTTGCACATGAATACCTACTAATCAAATAATGATGTCAACACTTCACGATTAGTTCTAGATTAACCCTGGAATTAAAATACATGTTATTACAGTCTACCCACCTTACAAGAATTCATCCCGGAATTCAAAGTAAGGGTCAAACAATTCACAAATGGAGAAAAAAAGTGAAAATATCACAATCTCATCTCATCCAAAACTTCAAACCCAAACACAACGAAACTAAGGTGTAGCAAAAAAAAAAAAAAAACCTCTAACCCAAGTTAGAGTATTCCCTTGTCAACTTGCTCAAATATGAAACAAATTCGTATTTCTTTTCGAAAGAAAAGAAACCGTCTTTCTTGATTGGTAGTTCATATCAATCTCAAAATCAATGATACCAGCACATCATAGGAATATAAAATATTCCATACATCATCAACGCTTTGAATGGAAAGGCCAAGTCATAGGCTACCTTTGACAATTCTATCAGAGATCACTAACAAACAATTGAAGAAATTTGTCAAAAATTCCATGTTCCATCCAAGACACATGAAATGTGTTGAGGAACAACCACAAGAAATCCACAAGATCTCAAACCTCAAATGATGGGGGTTAAAGTCCAAAGATATATGAGATGTATTACATTTTAAACAAATTAGTATTCTCCTCCGTACTTTGAACTAAGTCAAAAGTACAAATAGATGTCTACCCATCTATTACCATTTCGTGAGGGACACGTGATCGAAACAACTCAATCTCATTAGCAAATTATGACGTATCCAAAACTTGCCTCAAAACTGAATGTATACTGTCGAGTATATACCCCAACAAAGGATATAATCCACTCATTAAGCAAAACCCAACCAAAAGAACAAAGGGTAACTCATTCAACAGAATAAACATTCGACAACAATTAATCACTGTGAAACAATAACAAGATTCAAGGAACCAAATGAATATTGTGAAATCAAATATTTCACTCCTACAAGTTTCTTCAATGTTCTTCCGATACGAATCAAGAATACTATGGAAAGAAGTTTTTTTTTATTATTTTATTTTAAATAAGTAAAAAGAATTGTACCAAGGGTACTATATTGTTGAGCACCTTAAACAACGACCGTGCCAAACTTAATTAAAACAATTATCCAAAATGGATACTATCCAAAAATCAATAAGTCCAAAGAAAGGACTAGACAATTCCCAAAGAAATTTCAAGTACGATTCCAAGAGTCCTTACTAAACTTTATTCAAGATACTGAAGAATTAAAGAAAGAATTCTCATCATTGTGTGTATTACAATCAGACTCAAGATTCTCAAGAAGAATCAACTGATTAAATTTAAAGAATCGTCATACGATTAAAGGTATGTGTCACACCCCAATTTTTAGACAACCATATATTTAATCCAGAGCATGTATCCAGACTAATATTCAATTTCCAAAACCTCGAGAGTGACACCCTCACATAGGCTAAAAGATAATTTATTGAAAATAATATTTAATACTCAATAAATAAGGACATGTGATCTTGTTTTTAAACAAAAACTCTTTAGTATTAAATGTGTATTCCCAAACATCCATTTCATTATAAAATAAATAAAGTTCCATTGGAATTATTATTCCCTTTTCAATTTAAAAAAAACATCATTTTCATTAATAAAATCTCCATATAGAGTTCAGCGGAAATAAAATAAATTATAGACATCCTTTGGTCAAGAGCCACTACACCATTCCCAATCTCAACAATACAATCCTTATTACAATTATACACACTAGCCGACAATGCCAGAAAATAAAATATAAATAAGATACAACTAAATGCAAAGTACAATTCTACGCAACTGCAACTCCAAGACATCAACAGCTCCACAGAAAATCTCCCATTACTAAACATACACATACATTCGACTACGTTTCATATAGAAATGCCCCCGAATGCAAAACACACTCGGGTCAGTCACATGACTGGTATGAGTTAAACAAAATAACATGTCTTAGGGATCCAACTTGAACCCGTAAACTACAAACCGCACTACAATACTCTTGGGCCAAGACATGTAGTTCCACTCACATAAATGGAAACTATCTGGACAATAGAGTAGTTTCCATTTATGTGATGGCAAGTAGTTTTTTACCCGAGACCCAAAGCTACTACGAATTTCATTCTTACCAATCTACTTATGGTGGACCAAACCTGTAAAACGTTAATGGGCCCTCCATCCTGCAATACAAAAGTTAGTAACCATAAAAATACCACGAAGATGTGCGGAACACCTTTTTATTAAAATATCACCAGAATGGAAATCTTAGTCCTAAGCTACATGTTAAAAACAATTAAAGTTAAACTAACAGTAATCAAAGAAGTAATTTACTTGAATGGTTAACTCTTCGGGAATTCATTTACAATCACACTCTTACTTTTATAAACAATTCATTATTCAATTTCCTAGGTTCACCACTTGGCCACCCTCCATGGTGCACTCACACATATATCCCACGTGTGCCCGAATATACTACCAACATCCACTCTGGTGCCAGTTTGGTTAGGGTATCAACCAAACCAGGTATACACAACAGAAGGCCGGTTAATATGCGTAGACGTCTATAAATTAAGCCGAGCATAAGGCTTAGGCCAACTTGATCACGAAGCCACTGGCATAAATCTACACTCAGCAAGTCCAGCTACCAAAAAAAATAATACAACGGGGAGTGGTGAACACTAAGGAACTTGAAATCATTTATGCATTCTCAGAATTATAAAATTTCATCGGATTCAAAGTCAATGACTATCACCCATTTTTCATAGCTCAACATTATATGAGAATTCATGTATCTCCAAGTACTTTTTCGTTAAGTCATATAAACAAATAGAAAATCCACAAAGAAATCATATTCCCCAAATTTTGCACGTTTAACCATACTAAAAACTACTTTTCTGCCCAAATGGTGCAGAATCAGGAGAAACTTAAAACACAAAAAGTGTGCAGAATCACGTTTTACATAGAGCACGTGGACAAAATTTTAAAATTCTAAGCCACAATTTTCTAATATTTTTCTGAAGTTTTAGAAACTGTTAGAATTACAAAAAATGAATTTCACAAAAATTTCTAATTATCATGAGTATTTCACATAAGTATTTATACATCAAACAATCCACATACCATTTACGAATACCCTAGGATCATTACTCGAGGATCAAATTCATGAAGTCACACAAAGGTCATAAATTAATTCGACAATAATATTGTGCATTCTAACGCAAAAAAATTAAAACACCAACAATTAAATTAGACATGTAAGAAATCCATTCACTCACATATGCATTTATACATACGTGTATATATATATACCCGAATACACATATTTAACTCACCTAGTTTGAATCATTGAATAGATGCGAGTACGAATCTAACGATGAACAAGACGCTCTACGATTTCACACGTGCCTACGAATCCGAGACCTTTCTCCTTCTTCCTCCCTTCTAACCCTTCTATTATCTTCTTATTCTTCTTCTTCTAGGTGGCTAGGGTTGCCTCTTCTCTCTTTCTCTCTATCTCACGTCTGTTCTCTCTTTTCTTTTTTTCCCTTACTTTTTTTTCCTTATTACTATATGGAGGCTAAGGTTTTATATAAGTATACATGTACTACAACATATACAAATAACACATATACATATGAAATCCCATTTTTTGTCTAATGGGCTCACAAAAAATATCATATGGGCCCAAAATGCAGTACAAAGTACTAAAATGAGTAATCCAATGGGTACCCATGACCCCGGTACTTAATCTGATTGTTAATTACATTATTTAACATATTTATGGGCCTATAGATACTGCTAAAAAAATTAACACATAACTATTCAATAACTTGGCCAATTTAAACTTTTACCACTTTAACCCCACCACTTAACTTTACAAAACTTTATACAGTAATTAATAACAATAAAAAAATTACCCACAAATAACTAAATGACCATAAAAATATAAATGCACATAGCCAATTAATAACACGTAAAAATTCAAGTTGCTTCCTTAACATATTTAAAAATGAATATTTATATCAGTAAAAATATAGGATGTTACAACATGATTCTTTCACATATAGTTCAAAATGAACTAACAACTTGATTAACCCTCTCGGGGTGATCCCAAATAACAATGAACGATGCCAAGGAAAGACTCCGGTACTACAGACAATAACGAATCAAATTTATGTCTTGTCCAATACTTGGGAATAATCAGGATAGACGACAAGTCTATTCACAACAGGACCAAAGAATATCGAAGTCCTCAACACATTTCTTTTATCCTCTGCTGGTGTTGGATCCCATACACCCTCTTCCCATACAAGAAGGAACTAGATTCCCATGGCTCATGAGAGGGCGCAGCTCATGTCCAAATACTCTGATAAAGTGTAGGCTGCCATATAGGAGTCTAGTCTCCCATAGCTCATGTCTATACACAAAGGATGACTCCCCTCCGGCATTGTAGAATCCCATACACTTTTTTCCCATACAGGAGTCTAGTTTCTCACGGCTCATGAAAAGGTACGGCTCATTTCCACACAATCCGAGTAATGCAACAGATGTAATAATGAGATGCAATGTAATGAGTATGATGCAATGATATGTATATTTACCCTTTTTTGAAGAAAAAAATGATGCAATGATATGTACTCAATTATGAATCAAATATTCCAATTCCCAATGCGTCACATATGCATTCTCAAGGATATATCCCTAGGCATTAAATCAAATACACAACCATCATTACTTGTTCATTCCTTGTACTTATATGAGTATTCTCAGGGAAAAGCACTAGGGCAACTGATTGCTTTCAAAGAAATCTGAAGAAAGTCTCAGAACTCACAACCAAATGTAGGGAACCTTTCAGAAGTTACCTTACTCATCTCAATTCATGATAATTAATCAATTGAACATTAAGACTTTTCTCCTTTCAAAACATTAAAAGCACTTAAAGTGCACAAGGCAAACTTGCTCACTATGACATCAAACTCACATATCAAAAGAAGATATGTAAGTGAAAGGTAAGGGTTCACCCAACTTTAAAAGTTCGTAATCATGACACGCTTGGTCTAAATGAAGGACTTCAAGTTTCCAAAATCACAATTACCCACGAGAGGGGGGATTCAGTGATATAGAAAAGGTGATTATTCACCTACACGAATAGTTTCCCAAAAAATATACTCTCTGCTAAAAATGAAACGGATATCGTTGAATAATCAAATGAACTATTACTATACAAACAATCATAGCCTTACAGGAAAAATAGTAGGCAATGTCAACAGGTCTGGATAATGTACGGTTCTCATTTCACAAATGAGGACTATTTGCTTCAATAACTTTTTAGATACTTTACCGATCCAAAGGTAAAGTTAACACAATGAACTATACCTTACGGAATACATAAAGACTTGGATTTACAACAAAATCTACGTTCGAGTTCAACATGATAAGGACAGTCGAAGAATTTGGCAAGACAACTCAGTCAAATAAAATTGACCCAAGAATTTGTGAGTCCACAAGAAAGGACATCACGGTACCACAATGGTACACACCCAAATAACAACTTGTGGGTAATTAGGCTTGAATCGATAAGCCTATTTCAATACAATTCTGAAACAATAAAATGAATATGTTTTTGTCAAGAAAAAACTTGAAACAATAAAATAATTGTGCTCTGTCAAGAGTCTAAGACCATGAGGGTCGGTCCACGAATCACTCCAAAGAAGTGCAACGAGTATAAAGAGCCACATTTGCCCACTGGAAATGAAACACTGAAGAAAAAATGTGTTTCACAGACTAAAGTCAGAGGTTAACCACACTATGTTAACAACACATTTTGCAATAGGAATCGATGAGACACCGATGCTCGAGTCCAAGAAATAACTATTACAAACTTGATACCAAACATACTTATCAATACTGTGTAAGTATACAACAAAAACTTAGTGAACAAAACTTCACTAATCAACAAGATACACAATCTCAAGAAAAGAGACAATCTTCAGAGTAGCGGAATTTACTCACATGTGAAAGATATCACCGAGTAAAGAAATTGATAAACTTGAATAGTGAATCTATTCTCAAACAAGAACTTAAACTAAGGTTCAAAATCTACATGATAGAATTTACTCATTTGCAAAATCATATAGCAAAATAATAGATAGATTAAAAATAAATAAATAATTCTATCCGAACACAATAGGTTTGGATATAGAAATCAACAAACCATCCGATAAAAAGATTTCAATCTACTCAAAGGGATACTTACTATACCCAACTGACATCGTAACGAGAGTTTCTAACCATTTAAGGAGTATGACAGCCCCACAAGAGAAAAATGATTACTCTAACAATATGCAATAGGTTACATCTAACCAAACTTAGGATACACCTCACTCACAAGACTTTCCACATAAGCCACAACCCATATCAATCATATTCAAGTATGAAAGGGGACATCGCACTTCGTGCTACCTTAAAAGTAGTACGTCAAAATAATCCAATCGAGCCTCACAAAAGGCTTAGCACAACTTGCTAATCAAACCATGTATCACACGAATGTAACATCTCAAGGATATGCATCAAAGTATATAAACACAAAACTCCGAAGACAAATCATAACCAAATATTTGATAGGCATAGCACAAGGTGCTACCCATATCGACATGTTTCTACAATGTTGTATACAACTCAAAAATATGCTAAAAGTATATGTATACATAAACACAGGTAAGTATAATATAAACATGTAAGCTGTAACACCTGTACCCGGGGAACGGGTAAATTATTGTGTTAATATGAATTAATTAATATAATTAGTGTATAAAATGGATTAAGGAGAGGCTTGGACTCGCCCATGTAAAAAGTGTTCAGAGAGGGACACTAGTTGAAAAAGCCTCCAGTGAAGTGGGACAGGTATTGAAATGGAACCCAGCGAAGGGTAAATTGGTAATTTGCATTTTAAATGATTAAATGCATTTTATATGCTTACATGGATATTGTTAAGTTGCTTTCATAATATCATATTAATATGTGTTAGCATTAGCTTGGACACCCAAATCAGGGTATAAATGAAAAAGATTTAAAATTTGTAGGTGCGATAGCAATTTCACAAAATATGTGGGACCCACATTGGGACCCATACGGAACTTAGACAAACACTCATTAGATAATTGGGAAGTTAACGGAATGTTTGGGGATTTCATAATAGGAACATAAGAAAAACTGGGGGTGTAAACGAAAATAGGGAAAAAGAAGTGACACATCACATGCATGTGATGTGTGTGTGTCAATATGAGAGCTTAGACTCTCATTTTACAGCAAATTAACAAGCAAAACAAGAGAGAGTTCGGGAGAGAAGACGGAGACGAGACGCCGACACCGTTTTTACGCCGTTCCGTCGCCGCCGTTCGTCGGATTCGCGAACCGAAGCCATTTTCGGACTCGTAGAGGTGAGACAAACGTTTCTATATCTTTAATTTACGTTTATATTGTTGGATTTTGGTAGCTCACACTAATCGGTGAGACACCGTCTACCGAATTCTTGTAGGATTTACTTTGGGTAAGAATTGAGCAAGATTTGTGAAGGAATTCTTCATTTCTAGCTTGAATTTGGGTAGATCTTGCTAAGGTGAGTTTTCTAGCCTAAAGAATGGTTGTGTTTAACTATGTTCAAGGCATCAATGATGTAGAGATGTAGATAATGATCTTATTGTGTTGATTATTCATGTTTAGAAAGCATGTAGTTACTAAATTGTGAATTGCATGTTAGCTTTATAAAGATTATATGTGCCTACATGTTTATGTGCTTATATGTTTATGTGGTATTCAATGAGCACCGGGAAAATGATTCATTAGTTGGGAGTAATAAGGGTGGTGAAGAGGAAGAATCCGAGAAATACGGAAGTCCAAGGAATAGAAGTGGCCACGGGACCAAGGGAGGTTCCGGGTCTAAATGAATTATTGAACCGGTGACTCGGCGATTACAAAGATATGATTTATGTGATTATTGTTGCATTGCACATGTTAAACATTCAGCCATGTTTAGATTACTCACTAAGCGTAATGCTTAAGAAAACCGTTTTCTGTTTCTGTTGTGGTAAATAACAACCACCGCAGGTACGAAGCAATATCCAGAGAGAAAATAGCGTGCTCGGGAGTGGGGAAGAGATGTGGGGGTTGTAATTAAGTTTATAACTTGTAATATAATGTAACTTGTGGGTTAGTATCCTTGACTTGTGGATTTAAGACTTGACTCATGGTTGTATCCATGGAGTTAGTTTTGGAGTCCCATGACAAATATGGTGAATGTAAATTTGTAGAAACTTGTGTTATTCTCTATGTTGATAGTTTGAGTAAGAATGTGGAGGATTTGAAGTTTGCCTTGTAAATTCTACGTATGTCCTTAAGTTTCAACTATAACTATGGGTGAGATGGTTTTGGAAATGCTATTTGGAAAGTTTTATGCTTATGGTTGTTCTTGGAAAGAGTTTAGATTTGATTCACTTGTTCGATTCAAAGAAGGATACATTCATGGATTGAATGCTTGGAATTGGTTTTGATATGGTTTCTTAATGTTCTATGTGGTTGGTTGTAGCTTTAAGTTCATTTCCAACAAAGTTTTATGAGATACAAATTCTTGACATAAGTTGAACTTCAAAGCTTATTTTGATTCACAAAGAGTTGAGTTCATGAATGATTTTGATCAAATTTTTGTTGTGGACATGTGATACATGCTTGGGTAATGCTTAAACATGTTTATGAATGTGTTTGAAATGTTTTCGTAATGTCCCAACAAGTTTGGTTTGGTTTGGGTATGAGTTGGATAGGTTTTGACAGTGTTTTTAGAAGCAAAAACAAGTTCTGGGAAGCCCGGATCGATCCGGGTTAATGAAGGGATCAATCCGGCCTTTTTCGGGGACATTCTGCTAGAAAAATGAGAAGATGGATCGATCCGCCCTTTTCGCGGATCGATCCGCATGCAATTTCACAGCACGTCCGCTTTTACGGAAACGCGCATAACTCTTTCTAGAAAATTCGGATTCCCGCGCCATTTTTTGCGTGGGAACCGGGACTCATAAATCTATCTTTTGGTATAAAATTTGATATACTTTATTAATGACCATTTTACCCTTGGGTCTGTTTTTGGCACAGTAAGCTCTTTTCTGATAGTTTAAATCATGTTTTCCTTAATAACTAACAAAGTTTAGTGTTTATTAGTGTATTTTGGGTGCGTATATTCTTGTTACACGTGTCCTAATCCGCCGGGGCGGGTTGGGGTGTGACATAAGCACACTTGTTTATTCACTTATATCTCAGAGTTCTCAACGAATTAACTTCAACAAGTAAAATGGTCAAAAGATCCAAGAATATGTGTACAAGTTGTTATAAGCATGTAAAACATATAAGCATTTTGCCACGTAAGCATATAAGCACCTTAGAATGTTAGCACATAGTCCTGAAGGCAAGTAAACATGCTCTGTTATGCATCTGAACTCTACGTGAGATTTTAATGCAATTACAATGCAAGCTAACATTCTTTCTATCTTATTGCGGCCACACAAGAACTTGACCTCTTATGACGGTCACACATGGACCCAAAGACTCCCAGTGTACCAAGGTATTCGAACTCGGTACGCTCTGATACCATTTTGTAACGCCCCGTATCCCGAACATGGGCTTTAAGTGTGGATATAAATAATGAATTACACACTTTCTTTGAAACTCTTTTTAAAAAGAATCTAATGATCTTAGGTAGACCAATCCATAGAGGAAGAAGTAAATAAAAGTCCGACGAGGATTCCAGATAAGTCCAAAAAAGTCAACCGTTGACCCAGGATGGCCTAAATGGCTAAGTATGGTCAAATACAAAATTTTTGATTCAAAAGTTTAAAAGTCCAGTGAATATTTCATCTAGATCCCCATACATCAAATGTGATTTTTAAGAATTTTTAAAAGGAAAGGAACCAAGTGAAAATGATGCTCCAATATCATAAACTGTGCAAAAATCAGTAATTTTGCTTTTGGAGGAAAGTTGACTTTTTTTTATTATAAGGAATTGGATTTTTAAAGTATTTTTTATTGAATCCAAATGGGAGGTATTTTGTTAATTACATTAATGACTTAAGTAAAATAATAAATGGAAGGGAGAAATGATTTACTTAAATGGTGTGAATGGCATGAATGGAATTAAGTAAAATAATAAGTGGAAGGAAGAAATGATTTACTTAAATGGCGTGAATGGCATGAATGGAATTAACATACAGTGTAGACACTATGCTGTGAAACTGTTCATAGTTTGAAAAAATAGAGAAATTGGAAGACTTGCAGATCCAGTCGATTGATCGGGGTATCAGTCGACTCTTTCATGAATTATAGAGAGTACCTTTTTTTTTTCAATCCAGTCGACTCGAGGCTTACAGGTCCAGTTGACTGATCGGGGACCCAGTCGACTGTTTTTACCAGCAGAGAGTTCTTGATGTCTTAGATTTGGAATCAAGTCGACGGGCGTCCAGTCGACTATTTTTCACCAGCAGAGAATTCTGCAGCACTACACTTGTTCCCAACCTCTAAGTCAAAGGTCCTAAAAAAGATTTGATTTTCAATCACAAACCAAGAGAATCAAGGTCCCAATTTTTGAACTAAATGAAGACGTTCTTGATAGTTAAAGAAAGTCAAATGTTTGTAATCCAAATATTACACATATAAATGTTCGTAGTTTTAAAACGTTTATAAACATCATGTGCAAGTTGCCTAAACCATACTACGACCATTACACATTTCAAATTGAATCAAAGAATCAAATTACACAGTTTTGAAATGTAAGAATACTAAGTATTACATTTTCTAAATCAATCTCCACGAACGAAGCCTTCACACCTCGACTCCTTGAGTTGACATAACTGGCCTTACATAGTTCCTGAGCACGACAGCTCGTATAGCTCGCATAACAAACAACTACTATGCATTCCATGCGTGCGTACAATGAATGCAACAAAAGAGTTGCCGAAGCAATGCAATGTTGTCCGTAGACCTTTGTTTTATAAATTTCCCCCACACATGGAGGTTTTTTTTCCCTTATTTTGCAAAACTTGGAAGTCCCACACATGGAGAGCATCCCCTTTTTAATAGAAAGCCCCACACAAGGAGGTCTTTATCTCAAAATCCTTTTTGTGCATTTTTTCATGTTCATCCACATGTCGTGTATGACAATATGAAATATCTGTGTCTATCCTTGCACATTAATATAAGCAACGTTATATTCATAGGCAATAGGCAATATCCATAATTTTAATAACTACTAAGATATATGAATTTCCACAACTTTACATGCTTTCAACCCCTAAGCATTTAATTCAAAGACACACTTTCATATTTTCACTAAACATGCTCTCAGCTTGAATTTAAATTACATATAAGGTTCAAGTAAGCATATAGGTTCATGTAAACACATAAGTTACATGTAAATATATAATTACACTTCATCAATTTTTAAAACATAGGCAAGATCTATAAGCTTTCTACATTAATCATACTTCTCAAACTTGTATAGAAGTTAAATAAGCAAGTAAGCACATGTATAAACCCCAAGAATACATAGACCTTAGGAAAATTTTCAAGAAACCTAGGTTTGGATTTTATGCAAGTCAAACGTGTACCAAATGTAGTAGTCTTCTAGATTAAGACTAGTTAACATGTTTTACATAGTAGGTGAAAGTTATAGGAACTACCTTTGAGTTTGAGAAAAACACATACATACACACACACACACACTCTCTCTCTCTCTCTCTCTCTCTCTCTCAATCGAGAGAGAGAGAGAGAGAGAGAGAGAGAGAGAGAGAGAAACCTATCGAAAACACGATCCGAGGGTGTCCAAGCGTGCTCCTCGTCACAAGGATCGTCGTTAATACTAGGAGTTTTCACCGAAAATCATCAGGGCTAGATGATATCGGAGGTTAATGCCCTGACATCCGTGGAAGCTTGAGCTTCTATGGCCACTAGAGAGAGAACCGTGAGTTTAGAGAGAGGAAGAAGTGAAAATGAAAAATATCTCCTAACTTCCCTTTATATAGTAAGTGATAAGGTACAAGTCCTAAAGCACATTATACACTTTACCAAAACTGATATAACTCACTAACCGTACCAGAAATGACAAAACTTAAAACACCAGAAGTAAATTATTCTGTCATATGCATCTTTTCCCAAAAATAAATATTTCAAAATTTTCTGGACAGTAAGTCCAACATAGGTAAAAATTACCAAAATGCCCCTGTGCCCAAAATTTAAAAGTTTGGCACACGAATACCTACTAATCAAATAATGATGTCATCACTTCATGATTAGTTCTAGATTAACCCCGTAATTAAAATATAGGTTATTACATTTTTTAAATGTTAGTGATCATGAGACATTTTCGATGACTCGTGTATGATTCGTAGTTGATAGGCAGACCTTTAATGTGAGAGTCGACGTTAATAATAGTACTAACTGAAGTTCATGTTAAGCATAAGAGTTGTTTTCAATGTCATTGTGTTTTGGCTTGGTCACGTGGACCTTGAAGCTAAAAGTTGCATGTGTGATGCTATCGAGGTCACGAGGGGGCATCGAGGGTAAGTATGGGTCTATGGATTGTTATGGAGCCAGCTGGGTGGGCAAGGTTTGTGAAGAGCTTGATTTGCATACACTGTTTTACTAATTTGGGCCAATTGGGTGGGCGACAAGTGGACTGATTGTATGGTTGAGTTTGAGGCCAACTGGGTGGGCTTTGGTGTTCAAGGAACCAATGTTGGTTTTGAGTGTGTTAGTATTAGTATTGGTTGGACTTGTTGTTCGAGGCTTTGTGTTGTGTCGTTAGTCGAATTGGGTAGAACAATGTATTTAAGATGGTTACCGACTTCGAAGTGAGATGTGCGAGGAGAATTTTAAAATGAGATATGTAATGCTGTCAAATACTTTCTAAATCTTAATTATGCTCTATATGTACTTTTAGTCTATGTTTTGGTTATACACAATTGTGGTATTGCATTCACTCAGCTTAATTGCTGATGGTGTACTCGCCCTGACCATTCCCTGCTCAGATTTTCAATTCCAGGAAAACTCTAAATCCAACTACCAAGGAAATGAGCAATACAGAGAAGTGGTACCCCTTTGCTAGCTGAGGTGAGACCGGACGCTCTGCTAGAGGACCTTATCGAGAGGCTCATCGAGATTATGTTTAGTTTTGTTCATCTTTTTCTTGAGACTTATCTCAACCACCTGTTCGGCCAATAGTTTTATTATGTTATAATCCCTGACTTAATGTAGTATTTATATTTCCAGACTGCTGTTGTAAAACCTTATGTATCACCTTTTGCTCTAGCAATGCTTTATGCTTTAAGCTACAATCCTTGTGCTCTTTTATTACTCTGATTATTAGTATCGTTATTGTCGTTATCGTGTGGTTTGGACAATCTGGTTATCACGAACTGTCACAACTCATCGGGTCCAAGAGTGAAAAGTCAAATTTTTTTTTTCATATCTTGCTACGTCGGGGTGTGACAAGGGTAGTTGTATTCAAAAGACAGGAGCTTGTAACAGTCTAAATGAAAAGATTCTGCATGAACATGTCCATGACATCATGCATGTAGAGTACATGAGCAGAGAGAAACGTCCTTTAGTTATGTGTGAGCTACTTCTACATATGCAATATCCGTAAAATATATATATATATATATATATGAAGATCACCAAATTGATCTTATAACAATTAATGGATCATGATCATGATCAGTCAAGAAAAGGATCATGATCATCATCTCTTGGTAATCAGAAGCTGAACCAAGATTACTACTACTAAATGATGTCGTTGCCGCCATACTTTCCCAAATCTTGCCACAGAAGAAGAGCGTCAAACCGGATTAAGGGGATATTCATCATGCCACTACTACCAGTAGTAGCATAAGGTCTCTTCACGTCCATGTTTTGTAGTTGAAGAAGATAGTCGTCGTCGTCATCATCATCATCTTCATCTAGCTGCTTCCGCTCACCTCCTTCTCCATGTATGTTAAGGTCTTGAAGACGTGGAAAGTTGAGAGAAAAATTCCCAAAATCTTGATCATTTACACTAATAATATTAGTACTAGCATTAGTATTAGTACCAGTACCAGTTCCACCACCGTTGTTGTAGGTTCCTGCAGCTGAAGTCCCGTTTTCACCAGTACCAGTACCACCACCCTTGTTTGACAAGCTTTCTCCAGTATACTTTGCATGTACTTCCCTTGAGCTTCAATCCTCAATTGAAGCTGTCTTTGCACCTGTCATATATATATATATATATATATCTCTCTACAATCCATGAAATATATACAATAATTACCATTTTCCTTTACTTTCTTTCGTTCTTTCTTAATTATTTTGATCTGAAGAAGGAACCAACAACGTACAACTTTGATTGATTAATTATATATTCAAGCATGAAATCTGATCCGTACGGACGTACTTAATTACCTCTAATTGTTCATGCAGTGTTCTTTGCACCTCCATTTGCATCCTAATTGCATGATTAGTCATGTCAACGTTACTGCTACCCGTACAACGTAATATATTAAAAATACCATTCAACAAGAAAAAAAAAAATATATATATATATATATATATAACAAATTAATTTAATTGAATATTGTAACATACTCATTCATAGTAGCCCATGACCCTGATGAAGATGCACTAGTACTATTTCTGTGAAGTTCTAAAGCGGAAGCTGTCAAGTTAAAATTTAGAGTAATGCTAGATGCACAAAAAAAGTGCACAACGAATTGCACAACCTGTTTTAATTTATTGGACCTTGTGCTGAAAAAATTGTACACTATTTTTTTGTCTTTTTGTGTGTACAGACTTTTCAGCACGAAGTCCAACAATTTTAAGCTAGCTGTACATTTCATTGTGCACTCTTTTTGTGCATCTAGCATTTCCGTAAAATTTATTGGTATAGCATTATTATGACTCTTCTGGTATATATATGTGTAAGAAGAGTCATAATAATGCTATACCAATAAATAGAAATTAAAGAAGCAGTACTATACCAATAAATTTTATCGGTATAACATTATTATGACTCTTCTAGCTTCTTTAATTTCTATTTATTGGTATAGCATTATTATGACTCTTCTTGGTATATATATATATATGACTCTTCTTGGTATAGCATTATTTCTATTTTTCTTGGTATAGAAAAATCACAAAAGAACAGTATGCGCATATATGTAGTTGAGAAGGAATTAAAGAAGCAGGAAAATCAATATAAATTTATGTCCAATTAATCAAGTGATCATAAAAATTGAAACCTGAAGATGGCTCTTGAGATGGTATAGAGTGAGACCCTTGACACCCATAACTCTCATAATGGTCTTCGGTGTGGCTTCTGAAGATGCATGTAAATGAACGTACATATATAGAGGCATAGAGCATATGTAGGGAAATATATAGTAAAAGAAACAAATCATAAATATATAGAAAATTAGGGCTCCTATATCTTCAATCAAAGGAAGATTCTTCTCCCAAACACTAACTTGTAAAGTTTGGGTTAATAATCTTTCACCATTTTAAATAAATGACTCGGATTATTAAGTTAAGACCATTTGAGATAAACATGAGGTTCACATTCAGAGAAGAATAAGATTTTACTCCAGTCCTCCATACTATAGCCCCTTCCCAATCCATTTTCCCTTTAGCTAGCTAGAACTGATTTTATATTTTTAAGTAGCACTTCTATATCCACTATCAGTAAATAAGCAAGAAGGAGCAATATATTAATATTATAAATATATATATATATATATATTGAGTTTTTTGGTGACACCAGTGGTGAGGCTAGTGTGCTTATGAAGTAGTTGCTGGCCCATTTTTAATTAAAAATTTTACATCCAGACTAAGGCTTAGTTTGGCTCCTATTTGGTGCTTCTCCTTTTTAAAGCACAATTTCATGTTAATTCATTTGGTAACTAATTTATGAGCTTTGTAAAAATTAAATTTAGAGTTTTTTTGGGAGGAGCTTTTAAATTAAAGTTTTAGAATGAAGTTTTTAAAAGTTCAAGGTTGATTTTTGGTTTCATGATATCTTTTGAAAATGTATATCACTTATACAAAATTATCAAATAACTTAATAATAAATTTCATAAACTACTTTTAAAAAACCGGGTGAGGGCAAACTAAGACTAAGAAGTGATGCTTAACTTTTATGAGATATATATACATATAATAGCATAACCCAAATCAGAAAAGCGTTTCGGGGTTGGGCTTGTATTTTAATGGGATGGTCATGGTTGCTTCAATTTCAAGCATCTCAGCATATATCTTTGGAGTTTTAAATGCCTTTTCTTTTCAGAGAACTTATTCTTAACTACTAAAAATATTCCTTTTGACGGTGGAATGTGTGGGACCTATATTTTTCCCAGCATTCTTCCATTTCTATCTTCCGACTACCATGGGAGTGACTCCATTTGGATTGAATAGTGTAATGTCTTTCTTGTCATGTCATGGAAACACGGTTAGCGAATAACTTGTAAGTAATGGTGGATACGAGTTAATACACTTAAAATTAGTTCTATCTTATGATCGAGCGGTTCAAATCAGCAGCTAGTTCATGTCCCGGGCAAATCATGCACAACTCCTCAGAAGCATCAGACCGAGTAGACTAATTTACTCATCGTCCCGAGCGACCTAATTTACTCATCGTCCCGAGCGGTTCATCTACGACTCGGCCAACAGATCGGGAAAACCACACAGGCACATCCCACCGCGGGAACAGCTCATCCGGGCCCACAGGCATGATCCCGAGCATTACGGGCAGTTTCCTACTCAAGCTAGAAGACTAATAGAAAGTGCACACTATTTCCTAATCCAATTAGGAAATCCCCATAATTAATGCCAATCTATATCAATAGCATTATATTTCCTTATCCATGTACGAGTATGTCACTTGCATCTATATAAGAGACCTCTAACCCCCCATTGAAGGGGCCGACTCTTCAGTCTAGACAACACCTCTGTACAATTCACCATTATATGCATATACCCGGCCGGTATTACTGGTAGTGCCGCCCCTCTTTGTTGGGTCACCAGGCCCGCCGGTGATCTGCTAGTGAACGTGCTCAGACACACCCGTGGACGTAGGTACCTTCATTAACAGGGCCGAATCACATACAAAAAATAGTCTCTCACTCTCTCTCTCTCTCTCTCTCTCTCTAAATTGCTTTACTTTATTCTTACCAAATTCTGGCATCATCAGTTTGGCGCCGTGTGTGGAAAACGACAAATCTTCTCATCCCTTGACTGATCATCATGCTACCGAAGAAGAGCAAGAAGACTGACCAGCGGTCCGACCGGGATGTTCCTCCAGGCCCCGGCACCGGCTGCGGCAGTCATGACACCTGAGCAGATCACCGCGACCCTCACACAACTCCTGGAGGGTCAGCGTCAAATCCAACAACAGATCGAAGCCCTGCTAGCCCAGCAAAGCAGTCTTCCAAAGGCCGGAAAACGACCCGGGAATGTTGCATACGGTCGGGAACTGATCTTGACCAGACAACGTGCCCGGGCCATCCCGTCCCGTGTTGAGTATGCCAAAGACGTCAACAGTGGGCCTGCTGCTCGAGAGGAAAAGCAGGAGCATATGGCCCGGGAATCAGTCCTGGGTCACTCGATCAAGAGCCGAGTCGTCCCTAGGCGAACGGTTACCCGGGGTCATAGCCGAGCCCGATCCCAGAGGACAGCATCCTGCCATGAAGAAGCCTCTTCCACCAACCCGACCAGTACCTCGAATACCGGTCGGGAAGGCGTGGAAGCCCGAGTCAAGGATTTACAGAAGCAGATCGACGGAGTGGCCAAAAAGTTTGGTCAAAATCGTGCTCAAAATCAAGCCAATACCGAGACAGAGTCACCGTTCTCCAGCCAGATCACGAGGTTCTCCATCCCGCGCAAATTCAAGCAGCCTCGCTTAGATCCCTGCAACTGCTCGGGAAGCCCGGTCGACCACGTCCGGGCCTATAAGGCTCAGATGGCCCTAGCCACCAACTCCGATGAGTTACACTGCCTAGCCTTCACCAGCACTTTGACAGGCCCGGGCATACAGTGGTTCTACTCCTTGGAGCCCCGATCGGTCTGCAGTTTCAAACAACTCAGCAAGCAGTTCATCAACCAGTTCGCCGGTATACATGAGCGGCCAAAGCTAGACATGCAGCTACTGACGGTCAGACAACAAAATAATGAGTCCCTCAAAGAGTTCACCAACCGGTTAAACCAACAGAAGCTTAAGATCCGCAATCTGAACGAGACAATCGCCATCATAGCCTTCTGCTCGGGAGTTCAACACACCAAGTGCGTCACGTCGTTCCACAGAAACTGACCGGTAACATTGGTCGAACTCGCAGAAAGGGTTGGAAAATACATCAAACACTGAGGAATTTCTAAATATCAAAGACCCCGAGCAAGAAAGCAACAAGTCTTCCGGAAGCAAGCGAAAACGAGATCAGCCCAAGAGTTCTGACAGTTCCTCCAGTTCACAGTGGTCTGAGTCCGGCAGCCCTGACCCGACCTCCGATTCACATCGGTCAGGATCAAGCAGTTCCGACTTCGCCTCCAGCACAGAGAAATCTGGAGCCTGATGATCCTGATCCGACCTCCTGTCTCCATCGGTCTAGATGAGCCCGACTACAGTGGTACTTGCCTGATCACCACATAAGGCTCCGTCGATTGTCAAAGAGCCTTTCCAAAGTGCTCGAGCCTAACCCCGAGGCATCTAAAGACCTTGGGCCTAACCCCAAGGCATACAAAAGACCTCGGGCTCCGCACCCAGGCACTTAAAAAACCTCGGGCTCCGAACCCAGGCACCAAAGACCTCGGGGTCACGCCTGAGGCAGCGGCTTCGCTTAGGTTCAACCGACAATGGGGGCAAACCCCCTAGGTGGCTGATGATGGCAAGCTTCAAAAGACCCTGCAACCACCATGTTCCAGGTCGGTTACCTACAGTCATAGCCTCTGTAAGACCCTCGTCTTAGCGAAAGCTAGGGGGCAAGATGGCGCAGCGAACTAAACAGGTAATCACACCGGGTATCTACAGGCCTCGCGGATAATCAAGTCAAAATCTTGGACAACCCGAGCACCTATAGTACTCAGAGGCATTAACTCCACTTAGGTCCAAGCCGACGATAGAGGTGACTAAAATCTCTTAGGTTGGCCAATGATAGAGGACCAAAAGGACCCTAAAGCAACGTGATTTAGGTCAGCTCCACCAACATGGTCAAGCTCTTCTCCCAACAGTCTTGACGAAGACTGGCTGGGCGGAAGACAACCATCCTGGGGAGTTAACGTAAAAAGGACCCTAGAGCAATACGCTTTAGGTCGGCTTTTCCAACATGGTAAAATCCTTCTACCCACAGCCTTGACGAAGGTTTACAGGCAGAAGATAACCATCCTGGGAGCTAACTCAAGCAAAAAAGACTCCGAATTAGGCCGGGTCTCAACTCCCGGTCAGTTCCCGAGCACTTAAAGGTCCCGACCTATGCTGGGTCTCAACTCTCATCCAGTTCCCGAGGACTCACCAGGCTCAGAAGCCCCGAGGCAGCTTCCACAAGCGCTCAGACATCGGCAAGTAACATCAAGCAGATTTCCAAACTTGCCCCGATATAGCATCTGGCCAACCTTGGAAATGGGGGGCAGCTGATACACCCAAAATTGGCTCTATCTTATGACTGAGCGGTTCAAATCAGCAGCTAGTCCATGTGTAACACCCTGTATTTTATTTTCATTAATAAATTAATACTGCATTTCATTTCCATGAGTATTTGATTTAATTTCTATTTGAAATATTTATTCGGGGGTCAAAACGTAATATTTGAAAATATAGAAAATATTTTCTATGATTTCAAAATCGATATCTATATTTTTGTACAACCCGAAATTTATTCATTCGCTAATATTATTTTCCCATATTTCATTTTAACCGTAAATACCAGTTTTAATTTCAATCTACGCCTTATACCGCGTTTGGGGTGTGGGAGCTCGTGAGCTCAACCACACCGGGCGAAATCCGCCCATTGCTTGGAGCCCAAAATTTCTCAGTTTATATATTACGTTGGTTTATCTCTCTCTCTCATAGTCTCTCATCTCTAAACTCTCAAACTCTCCTAATTCTCTCAAACTCTCTGTCACTCTCTCTCAAAACACACATAAACACACACACACACACACATACAGATTATATATATATTCAGTCACATACATATACATAGATACATACATATATAGTTCAAGAGAAATCGGAGGAGAAATTCTCAACGACGGAATCGACGGCGGAAATCCTCGGTCTCAAATTATCTGTATATTTGCCCTCAGTGAGTATTATAAACTCACTCGTCATGTTTATATATGTGTATTTCAGTATATATAGGTGTGTATATGTGTATATATATGTATTTCACCATTGAAGCTTGAAATTGAAGTTTTATCTTAACCAAAATGAAATTTATGAATTGGGAATGAAAGATCTTAGTCCCAATAAGCTACAGTTCGAATCTTACGGAGAAATTCATTCATATAGTGACGTATCGTCGATTTAAAGTTTTGACACTCTAACTTAAATCGCGAAAATTAAGAGATACAATCCGTATTAGTTAAAATTGATCGTGTATTCTTAATCTACGCGGAAAACCGAGGAGATCCATATATTACATGTCCTAGTACGAACAGAATCTGAAAATGGGTATAATTTCAGTTTGAAATCTAAAAATAGGGGAAAAATGAAGAAGATGACATTCTGTGACAACTTGCGCGCGCGACTCGCTCGCGCGACCTGTTTTCCCCCTTCGCTCGCGCGGCCCGCTCGCGCGACCTGGCATTTTGAGCAGTTTCTGTATTTTTATATAAGGGACTGTTTGGAAAAGGTTTTGAAAGTTTTTAAAGAACTGTTTGACAAATATATTGTTTTAAAGACTCACTGTTAGAAATTGGACTTATAAGAACGTTTCAGACTGAGATTTATGTTGAACGAATATCCAGCTTTGAGATTAATAACTGTTACTACAAACTGTGAACATTGACATACGTATTAGGGTCGAGGTTGTGTCAACATGCATGTGTGTGAGAAAGCGTGAAAAGAGTAAAGAGTGGCGGTCTGGTGTGCAACTTCAATATCGATCGGATATTATTCCTGGTATTGGAGGCGACAGTGTTGTATACGGCTTAGATATCGATCGGATATTATTCCTGGTATCTAGGACGCTCGTTTTGGATATCGATCAGATATTATTCCTGGTATCCGAAGCGATGGTATTGAGTTACGGCTTAGATATCGATCGGATATTATTCCTGGTATCTAGGGCGCTCGTTTCGGATATCGATTGGATATTATTCCTGGTATCCGAAGCGATGGTATTGAGTTATGGCTTAGATATCGATCCGATATTATTCCTGGTATCTAAGGCGCTCATTTCGGATATCGATCGGATGTTATTCCTGGTATCCGAAGCGATGGTATTGAGTGCGGCTTAGACATCGATCGGATATTGTTCCTGGTATCTGAAGCAATGGTATGGTGTGCTGTCTTGGATATCGATCGGATATTATTCCTGGTATCTGAGGTAATGGTTTGATTGAGTCAATTTTTTGTTGAGAGAAAAGAGTCGGAAAGATGAGATGTTACATCATTCATGCACGGTCGCATATTTATTGCTTACTTTATTCCCCCGTGACTTATGTTGGAATTGGAACCTTGAATCTATTGCTTTTAAAGTTAAATTGTACTGCTGTTTATTTGCTTATATATACATTGCGAGCACTTGTTTATTTTGCTCACTAGCTTGCATAAGTTGACGGTGTTGATGCGTCCTGGACTGTATGTCTAGATTTTCAGGGTCAGGAGCAGCCAGGGTATTTCGACTATGCTAGTTAGAGGCAGGGAACTTCCCAGGAGGTTGCTTTATATTTCCTATGTCTTTTATTTTGAAGTTGTAATAGACTTGATATTAGATTTGAATAAGGGCATTTGTGCCTAAGACCTGAACTTATGTAATAGTTTAGTATGTTTTAATTTTGGAGCTTATGCTTTATTAGTAACCTTTCTTTAGAAATGCTGTTAAGTTATTTTGTTGCAAGGACAATTGGTCATACTCACTTGTCACGACCTACGAGTCCATAAAGGAAATTAAATGCTTTCCTGTATTATGCTACGTCAGGGCGTGACAGGCTTTTTGGTATCAGAGCCAGGTTATGGCTCAACCAATTGTCCAGAACACATAGGATCTCCCTTTAAGATAGAATTAAGATTAGATAGTTCGACTTCGTTCCGCACTTAATCGATTTCCCTCATCAAGAACTTTCTTTTTCATCTGGAGGCTGACCGAATTCTGTTGATTGATGAATAGGTACCTTTCTCTTGAGATATGGCTGGAAGAAATCTCAGGAATCGTCCCGCTATTGAAGCTGCACCCCCGGTAGTAGATCCAACCGGAATGTTTGAGGCTTTTGTAAGGAGATTGGAAAGGGTTAGCGATCAGAACACAAGGAACAATAATCAGAATGGGAATCATAACGGGAATGGAAGGCAAGCCCACCAGACTGGAGACAAGCTTCTCAAGGAGTTTCACGCTCTGCGACCTGAGTATTTTGCTGGGACTGATGAACCCTGGCAAGCGGAACAGTGGCTACGCCAGATGGAGCGTATCCTTGAGACCATAGAGTGCACTGATCTGGAGAAGAAGCGTCTAGCTATCTTTCAGCTGTCTTATGCAGCGGCTGATTGGTGGGATGCAGAAAAGGCGACCATAGGGGAAGAAGCTGCAAAAAGAATGCCGTGGGTGGTGTTCAAGGAAAGATTTCTCGAGAAGTATTTTCCTGAAGAAGAGAAGGACAAGAGAGAGAAAGAGTTTATGGAATTGACTCAAGGAAATCTGACTGTCCGTGAGTACACTACTCGGTTTGAACGGTTGTCTCGCTTTGCTCCACATATGGTGGACACACCCCAGAGGAAAATCAAGAAGTATTACCAGGGTCTCAACTTGTCTCTCCGACATCTGGCTATGGGGCATCTGAGCCAGTCATTTGAAGCTCTGGTGAGATTGGCTACGGGGTTAGAGAATGATGGTTGTCAGAATTCGAAGCCGTTTGGAAATCGACCTCCGCAGAAGGGTTATTCTGGACAGAAACTAGGGTACCCTCAGGGACAGAAAAGGACCTAGGATGGAGGGAAGAAACCTCAACAGACACAAGCAGTACAGCAGTATTCGCCTCAAGCAACAGGAGGAAACAACAACAATAACTGCTTCAATTGTGGTAATTCCGGCCACCGAGCTAAAGATTGCAGAATAACTAGGCGTGCTGATCGTCCGGGAGTTGTGTGCTATAATTGTGGCGTGCCAGGTCACATAAGTCCGGAATGCAAGGCTCCTAGGAGAGGCAATCACGGTCAGCAAGGACAGGCCCGCCAGAATGCTGTTATTCCTGAGGCTGCTGGTTATGAAGAAACATATTATGAAGAAGGTGCTTATGAGGAGGGACCGCCTGAGCAACGAGCAGTGGAAGGTACTCTAACCTTGTTTAACTCTCATGTTAAAGTTTTATTCGACATGGGTGCTACACATTCCTTTATATCTGTTAAGATTGTTCGGAAGTTGGGTATAGTACCGCAACGTTTAGAGGAAGCTCTAAGTGCTGTCTCACCCTTAGGGACCACCGTCAAGTTATTACATGTATGTAAGGACTGCCCTCTACAGTTAGGAGACCGTGAACTTTTGGCAAGATTGGGGTTCTGTCGATGATGGAGTTCGATATAATCCTGGGAATGGATTGGCTCAAGAAGAATGATACGAAGTTGGATTGTGCAAGGAAGATGATCACATTTACGGACAATGGGAATCGACTCTTCGATTTCCAATGTAACCCTTCGGGTGATATGTTCCTCACTAGATGCCTAGCAAACATTGAGGTTGTCAGTACAGAGGTGACATTGTCATCAATACCGGTGATCAAAGAGTTCGAGGAAGTATTTCGAGATATTTCTGGATTACCACCTGGGAGGGACATAGAATTCTGTGTGGAACTGGTACCGGACACTCGACCTATAACCAAGGTCCCCTATAGGATGGCCCCTATAGAGTTGTTGGAGCTGAAGGAACAAGTTCAAGAACTTGAGAAGTTGGGTTTTGTTTGTCCAAGTACTTCACCCTGGGGAGCACCAGTGTTGTTTGTGAAGAAGAAGGATGGGACAATGCGGTTGTGGATTGACTACCGGGAATTGAATAAGGTTACTATTAAGAATAAGTATCCTTTACCTCGGATAGACGATCTGTTTAATCAGTTGCAAGGAGCCACGACCTTTTCTAAGATTGATCTATGGTCAGGGTATCACCAGTTGAGGGTGCGGAAGGAAGACATACCTAAAACTACTTTCAGGACGAGGTACGGACACTATGAGTTCTTAGTGATGCCGTTTGGGATGACGAACGCTCCAGCTGTGTTTATGGACTTGATGAACAGAGTATTCAAGCCATACTTAGATCAGTTCGTCATTGTCTTTATTGACGATATTTTGATCTATTCTAAGTCAGAGGAAGAGCACGAACAACATCTACGGATCGCGTTGCAGACTCTCAAGGATCACCGCCTGTATGCTAAATTCAGCAAATGTGAATTCTGGCTTTAGGAAGTTAAGTTCCTCGGGCATGTGATCTCACAACAAGGAATCGCAGTTGACTCATCAAAGACCGATGCAGTGGCAAATTGGACTCGGCCAACCAATGCTACAGAAGTCAGAAGTTTTCTGGGACTCGCTGGTTACTATCGGAGATTTGTAGAGGGTTTCTCCAAGATAGCAGCCCCGTTAACCGGTTTGACTAAGAAAGATTTGAAGTTCGAATGGGCTGATAAGCATGAACGCGCTTTTCTGGAATTGAAAGAGAGATTGACAACAGCGCCAGTGCTTGCGATACCAAAGGATGATGAGAAGTTCACTATTTTTAGTGACGCCTCGTATCAAGGATTGGGATGTGTCCTTATGCAAGACGGAAAGGTTATCACATATGGTTCACGACAGTTGAAGCCGAATGAATTAAACTATCCAACTCATGATTTGGAGCTAGCAGCAATCGTGTTCGCACTTAAGATCTGGAGACACTACCTCTATGGGGAGAAGTTTGATTTATTCTCAGACCACAAGAGCCTCAAGTATTTGTTTACTCAGAAAGAGTTGAACATGAGGCAACGTCGGTGGATGGAGCTGATTAAGGACTACGACTTTACATTAGAGTACCACCCTGGTAAGGCTAATGTAGTCGCTGGCGCCCTAAGTCAGAAACCTCAAGGAATGATTGTTTCATTGATGTTGCGGGAATGGAAAGCCTTGGAGACAATCGCAGAATTTGATACGTAGATTTCTGAGGGAGGGGTCGGACATCACTTTGGATGCCTCATGGTACAACCAACACTTGTGAGTCGAATCATCGAGGCCCAAAAAAAAGACAAGAAGTTTCAAGTATGGTTCGCCAAGATATCAGAAAAGGACCCTACAGAATGGAAGGTTGGGACCGATGGAGGATACTGATGTTGAGACAGATTGTGTGTGCCAGGTTCCAGAGATTTGAGAAAAGATATTCTCGAAGAAGCACATAAATCGAGACTGACAGTACACCCTGGAGGAACAAAGATGTATAAGGATTTAAAGAGAAATTTCTGGTGGGATGGGATGAAACGAGAAGTAGCTGAGTTCGTGTCTAAATGTTTGACTTGTCAACAAGTGAAGGCCGAACATCAGAGACCCTCGGGATTGTTGCAACCCTTACCTGTTCCAGGATGGAAGTGGGAACATATAACTATGGATTTTGTGGTTGGACTACCCCGATCACAACAGAACCATGACGCGATTAGGGTAATCGTGGATCGTCTGACAAAGTCTGCACACTTTATCGCGTACAATATGACTTACCCAGTAGAAAAGGATGAGTCGAATGTATATCCAGCAAGTGGTGCGACTGCACGGTGCCCCTGTGTCGATTGTATCAGACCGCGATGCACGTTTTACCTCGGGATTTTGGGAAAGTTTGCAGAAGGCTATGGGAACTTCGCTCAAGATGAGTACTGCTTTCCATCCTCAGACCGATGGACAGACCGAGCGTGTTAATCAGATTATGGAAGATATGCTGAGAGCTTGTGCAATCGACTTTGAAGAGTCTTGGGAGACGCACTTACCGTTGGTCGAATTTGTGTATAACAACAGTTATCACTCGAGTATTGGGATGGAACCGTTTGAAGCCTTGTACGGACGGCCATGTCGATCTCCGTTGTGTTGGGCAGAAGTGGGAGACACAGAATTGTTGGGACCAGAGTTGGTAAGAGAGACTAATGAGAAGATTTCACTGGTCAGGGAAAGAATAAAAGCTGCACAGAGTAGACACAAGAGTTATGCGGATCGGCGACGAAAGGATTTGGAGTTCAGTGTCGGAGATCATGTACTCCTTAAGGTTTCACCTGTTCGGGGAGTGGTACGTTTTGGTCAGAAAAGAGGAAAGTTGGCACCCCGTTTCATCGGACCGTTTGAGATATTGGAGCGAGTTGGAAAAGTGGCTTATCGACTCGCGTGGCCACTAAAGATGTCTGGTATTCATAACGTGTTCCATGTTAGTATGTTAAGGAAATACATACGCGATCCTTCACATGTGGTTAATTTTGATGATATTGAGACGAGTCAGAATGCTATCTACAAGGATAGACCTGTGAGGATTCTTGACCAGAGTATCAAGAGGCTGAGAAGAAGAGACGTTCATTTGGTTAAGGTTCAGTGGAGGCATCATGACGAGAGAGAGGCGTCGTGGGAGTTAGAGTCAGACATGAGGACTAGATACCCCGAGTTGTTTCAGGATTAGTTAGCTCAGATTTCGGGGCGAAATCTCTGTTAAGGTGGGTAGAGTGTAACACCCTGTATTTTATTTTCATTAATAAATAAATACTGCATTTCATTTCCATGAGTATTTGATTTAATTTCTATTTGAAATATTTATTCGGGGGTCAAAACGTAATATTTGAAAATATAGAAAATATTTTCTATGGTTTCAAAATCGATATCTATATTTTTGTACAACCCGAAATTTATTCATTCGCTAATATTATTTTCCTGTATTTCATTTTAATCGTAAATACCAGTTTTAATTTCAATCTACGCCTTATACCGCGTTTGGGGTGTGGGAGCACGTGAGCTCAACCACACCGGGCGAAATCCGCCCATTGCTTGGAGCCCAAAATTTCTCAATTTATATATTACGTTGGTTTGTCTCTCTCTCTCTCTCACAGTCTCTCATCTCTAAACTCTCAAACTCTCCTAATTCTCTCAAACTCTCTGTCACTCTCTCTCAAGAACACACATAAACATACACACACATACAGATTATATATATATATTCAGTCACATACATATACATAGATACATACATATATAGTTCAAGAGAAATCGGAGGAGAAATTCTCAACGACGGAATCGACGGCGAAAATCCTCGGTCTTAAATTATCTGTATATTTGCCCTCAGTGAGTATTATAAACTCACTCGCCATGTTTATATACGTGTATTTCAGTATATATAAGTGTGTATATGTGTATATATATATGGATTTCACCATTGAAGCTTGAAATTGGAGTTTTGTAAATCTTAACCAAAATGAAATTTATGAATTGGGAATGAAAGATCTTAGTCCCAATAAGCTACGGTTTGAATCCTACGGAGAAATTCATTCATATAGTGACGTATCGTCGATTTAAAGTTTTGTCATTCTAACTTAAATCGCGAAAATTAAGAGATACAATCTGTATTAGTTAAAATTGATCACGTATTCTTAATCTACGCGGAAAACCGAGGAGA
This sequence comes from Hydrangea macrophylla, assembly GCA_033977485.1. Classification (NCBI taxonomy): domain Eukaryota; kingdom Viridiplantae; phylum Streptophyta; class Magnoliopsida; order Cornales; family Hydrangeaceae; genus Hydrangea; species Hydrangea macrophylla. The sequence goes on along the minus strand of CM066990.1, from coordinate 109,914,139 downwards.
TCCATATATTACATGTCCTGGTACGAATAGAATCTGAAAATGGGTATAATTTCAGTTTGAAATCAGAAAACAGGGGGAAAACGAAGAAGATGACATTCTGTGACAACTCGCGCGCACGACTCGCTCGCGTGAGGCTCGCTCGCGCGGACCGCTCCCGCGACCTGTTTTTCCCCTTCGCTCGCGCGGACAGCTCGCCCGACCTGTTCTCCCCCTTCGCTCGCGCGACCTGGCATTTTGAGCAGTTTCTGTATTTTTATATAAGGGACTGTTTGGAAAAGGTTTTGAAAGTTTTTAAAGAACTGTTTGACAAATATATTGTTTTAAAGGCTCACTGTTAGAAATTGGACTTATAAGAACGTTTCAGACTGAGATTTATGTTGAACGAATATCCAGCTTTGAGATTAATAACTGTTACTACAAATTGTGAACATTGACATACATATTAGGGTCGAGGTTGTGTCAACATGCATGTGTGTGAGAAAGCGTGAAAAGAGTTAAGAGTGGCGGTCTGGTGTGCAACCTCAATATCGATCGGATATTATTCCTGGTATTGGAGTCGACAGTGTTGTGTACGGCTTAGATATCGATCGGATATTATTCCTGGTATCTAGGGCGCTCGTTTTGGATATCGATCGGATATTATTCCTGGTATCCGAAGCGATGGTATTGAGTTACGGCTTAGATATCGATCGGATATTATTCCTGGTATCTAGGGCGCTCGTTTCGGATATCGATCGGATATTATTCCTGGTATCCGAAGCGATGGTATTGAGTTACGGCTTAGATATCGATCCGATATTATTCCTGGTATCTAAGGCGCTCGTTTCGGATATCGATCGGATATTATTCCTGGTATCCGAAGCGATGGTATTGAGTGCGACTTAGACATCGATCGGATATTATTCCTGGTATCTGAAGCAATGGTATGGTGTGCTGTCTTGGATATCGATCGAATATTATTCCTGGTATCTGAGGTAATGGTTTGGTTGAGTCGGTTTTTTGTTGAGAGAAAAGAGTCGGAAAGATGATATGTTACATCATTCATGCACGGTCGCATATTTATTGCTTACTTTATTCCCCCGTGAATTATGTTGGAATTGAAACCTTGAATCTATTGCTTTTAAAATTAAATTGTACCGCTGTTTATTTGCTTATATGTACATTGCGAGCACTTGTTTATTTTGCTCACCAGCTTGCATAAGCTGACGGCGTTGATGCGTCCTGGACTGTATGTCTAGATTTTCAGGGTCAGGAGCAGCCAGGGTATTTCGACTATGCTAGTTAGAGGCAGGAAACTTCCCAGGAGGTTGCTTTATATTTCCTATGTCTTTTATTTTGGAGTTGTAATAGACTTGATATTAGATTTGAATAAGGGCATTTGTGCCTAAGACCTGAACTTATGTAATAGTTTAGTATGTTTTAATTTTGGAGCTTATGCTTTATTAGTAACCTTTCTTTAGAAATGCTGTTAAGTTATTTTGTTGCAAGGACAATTGGTCATACTCACTTGTCACAACCTACGAGTCCATAAAGGAAATTAAATGCTTTCCTGTATTATGCTACGTCGGGGCGTGACACCATGCCCCGGGCAAATCATGCACAACTCCTCAGAAGCATCAGACCGAGCGGTCTAATCTACTCATCGTCCCGAGCGGTCTAATCTACTCATCATCCCGAGCGGTTCATCTACGACCCGGCCAACAGGTCGGAAAAACCACACAGGCACATCCCACCGCGGGAACAGCTCATCTGGGCCCACAGGCGTGATCCCAAGCATTACGGGCAGTTTCCTACTCAAGCTAGAAGACTAATGGAAAGTGCACACTATTTCCTAATCCAATTAGGAAATTCCCATAATTAATGCCAATTTATATCAATAGCATTATATTTCCTTATCTATGTACGAGTAGGTCTCTTGCATCTATAAAAGGGACCTCTCACCCTCCATTGAAGGGGCCGACTCTTCAGTCTAGACAACACCTCTATACAATTCACCATTATATGCATATACCCGGCCGGTATTACTGGTAGTGCCGCCCCTCTTTGTTGGCTCACCAGGCCCGCCGGTGATCTGCTAGTGAACGTGCTCAGACACACCCGTGGACGTAGGTACCTTCATTAACAGGGCCGAACCATATACAAAAAATAGTCTCTCACTCTCTGTCTCTCTCTTTAAATTGCTTTACTTTATTCTTACCAAATTCTGGCATCATCACGAGTCGAGCTCATGTGTTTGTGAGTTTGCTCACGAGTTTAAATAAGTGGAACTTTCAAGTGATCGCAAACTTTTTAACGAGTTTTTTTCGTGCACCCTTTAAAACTATATAGTTTAATGATAAATCAGTCCTTTATAAAACCCATTTACAAGGTTTGTCATGTTTTCTCTTTATCAAGTTTATTAACCAACTTTTTTAAGAGTCTGCTCACAAGTCTTAATCAATCGTGTTCACGAATAGAGCCGAGTCTACCCTTTATCGAGCCGAATCGTAAACCCTTATTGAGCGGCTTGTCTCGCATCTACCCCTACTTGCAAGGTTTCAAATTTCAATTTACAGTATCTATATGGGCATATTTGACGTTTTCCATCCTCATGATCCAGTGACATCAAAATTATTAACTAATACTGATAGTAAAAGAAGCCAATTTGGACTATAGGCACTGAGTCGACTGATCAGTACTCGGCCAGGTTAACCCATTATCCCAGAATCTGATCCTTCCTAGTTGTGTCCTTTTATCTTTTCTTAGATTCTGGAATAGGGTGCTATTCTATCCTGTTGTGGACATCTATCCAATTCAAGGTGTAGTGTTCTCACAAAAATCTTGTAGATATAGTAGTTTGCCTGAGAATTGTTAATTTACCGGTTGCCCCAAAAGCTTAAGTTGTCAAAGAATGGACCAATAATGTATATCAAGCTTTGACACACTCTCATGTGCAGACCAGTTTCTCACGTGGACCGACAATAAACGAAACTCCATCATTGCAAATAATCCAAAAAAAAAAAGAGACTCTGATACAATATTAAGTTAACAATTACTACAACATCACACAATTAGATAATGGGCCGCCAATGCATTGATTGCATTCCAACTAGGGTTGTTCATAAAAGCCGAAAACCAACCGACCAAAAACGTATTGATCGATCGATTTTTTTAAAGAAGTGAACTAGCTTAAACCGACTGAAAACATACTGATACCGCCTAAAACTGACCTACCGAAATCGGTCGATTTTAAATTTACTAAAAATTCAAAAAAATAAAAATAAATAAATAATCGACCGCGACTACCCTAATTTTAACTGCCAAGCTTCAACAACAATAACATCACTACTAAGACAAAGCTACAATAAAGACACGATGCGGGTGTGTCCCCGTTGTCCATTATGACAACCTATAGAATAGCCGACACCGAAAACTCTTAGCAATAAATTATTAGTGCTAAAAATTTTAAAAGCTAAATTTGTAGATGGAAAATTTTAAAAGCTGAATTTGAAGATGAAAAATTTTAAGGGTAAATATCACTTAGACCTCATGATGTTTACTCTAATCACATTTGGACCCCCTCACGTTTCAGTAATAGCACCTATACCCCCTGAGGTTTGAAGTGCAGATGTAATACCCGCTCTCGCAATTTATCTTTAATATTGCTTTAGCATGCATAATCATGAATTAATGATAATTATAGTGTTATGTGGCACATATTGGAAGTGGGTTTAGCTCACTAAGTTGTTTTTGGGTGTCCAATTGGGAACCCAAATTTGGCCTGTATGGCAATCCCAAGTTAGGATATGTGTTGATGGGTCCCATTTGAAATGGGACACTAATATGTGGAACACCCTATGTGCCTAAATATTTATTAAGGCTTAAATGATTTATTATTTGATTGTTAATAATATCATGTTATTAAATAGTGACCACTTTTGGGGTCAATTAGGGGTACCTTTGTGAGCATGAATTGAACACGTTTCATAATTAATTGGCTAATTAGCAACTTCATATAATTATATGGGACCACTTATGCGACCCATACGAGACATAGACAAACACCATTTAGATTTGGGATAGTTTTAATATAGTTTCATAATTAGTAGGAGCATAATTGCAAAACTAGCAAACCTGTGGGGTTACTATAATAAAAATGAAAAGTGTCATAAGTATGACACTTAAGAGGAAGATGACTCATCCAATTCCTCATCATTTCGGCCAAGGGTTATACACAAGATATAGGAGGTCTGTATCCACGAGAACGAGCACGGGATTTTGTCAACGTTCATGATGACAGTTGACGCGTCTAACGGTGTCGGTTTTCAAAATAGGCTATATATTCGGACTCTTGGGGGTGAGTCTAATCTATTGGTACTAATTTTATTGAGTTCTGTGATAGTTTTTCTATGAGCCATTTTGGGGTTTAAACTCACAACTTGTAATTTATGTATAGGGTTTGTACCTGGTTCTTAGTAGGGCTTTAATCTCATAATTAGGAGCGAAACCCAAGAGGTGAGTGATGTTAATTTTGATATTTGTATGATTTTCATGATGGGTTCAATTATGATGTCAAAGCTTGCCTAATTTGCTTAATTTAATTTATTTAGTTTATTATTGGATTCATGTGGCTTAATTAGGCCCAATTTATTTGTGAAAGCACGGTGTAATGATTAAATGAGCATGTTGAGTTGCCTATTTGGGTCAATAGAAATTGCTAGTTCTATACCACCATGAGGTAATCTTTGTGGTGATGACCATGGCTGCCAGAGGCCTATGGGACCGCACGTGTGAGGACGTGGGTCATGACTAGTCACGTAGGCTTGAGGAGTGGAGCCGCGGGCTAGCCGGTAGTGATGGGAGTGAACTAGTAATTGCCAGAGACTACAGTTCTTTGTTCTTTGTAATAAGTTGAATTGAGTGTGTTTATTATCCATGTTCATGATTAGCATTGCTCACAAGTATATAGCTTATATATTATAATGGTTATTGAATAACCATCGTAGGTGATCGCGGCGAGGAATCGGAGAAGTGAGCTGGGAGGTGGCTTGACTAGCTTATGGGTTTTAGGAGAAGTTGTAACCTTGTTAATAGCTACTTCCCTTTTTAGTTCTAAACTTGCAATATAGTTGTAATTAGTTTTAATCTGGATTGTACGAGTTATACTTTGGTTGGTTTAAGCCTATGTAATATTTTTTTTTAGTTAAGCTTTAAACTTTAGTCGGATTGTACCTTAACTCTTGTAATATATGGTTGGACTGTGTTAGTTGGGATTGTATTTTATCGTAGTGTTGCTATGACTAATGTTATTAGATTGGGACGTTTGAACTTGGAGATTTATTTATTGGGTTGGTTGTAAATGGTTATATTTAGTATTTTTATTAAATTATTTAAAAACTATTGCTTGAACTTGGAAGCTCATGGTTGTGACTTTGGCTTTTATTCTAAATGGTTTAAAGCATTAGTGTTGATTTCAACTTGTGATTTGGTAATGTTATTTGCAAATTTACTATCTGCTAAAACAGGATTTTTGGCTTATTTTAAAGACGGGATTTTTGTTTTTTTTTTTTTTTTTAATTTATTATTGTTTGGGCTTCTTTGGTTTAAGTTTATTTTAAACTTATTTTAGAACTTTAATCGCTTGAGTTAAGCCTTGGTGGCGTGCCACATGTCCTAGGATCATCTGGGTGGTTCCGAGGCGTGACATTTAGTGGTATCAGAGCGAGGTTTAGGCTTAGAACCTTGGGTACGATAGACGACGATTGAGAGTACGTGTAGATAATGAGCATGTAGATGCATTTCATGAATTCATATGAATAATTATTACTATGTTGTTATATAACATGTTGGCATAACATGCAATATATTTATGTCAATTGACTGACAAGTAAGAAAATGGATCATAATCGGGAACGTTCACCTCATTCGAGGATGGACCATCTGGAAGAAGTGGTAATCAATTTCGTAAGGGCAGTAAGTGATCGAATGGGTGGTGATAGACCTGCAAACCCACAACCACGGGCCGAATGGGGAGTCATTGAGCAATTTTATAAAAGAAAACCGAGTCAATTTGATGGAGGCCCAGATCCATCACAAGCTGATCATTGGGTAATGGATATGGAACGTATCTTTTGGACGGTGGAGTGTACAGATGGGGAGAAGATAATGTGTGCTACTGATACATTGAAAGGTGAAGCCCAGAACTGGTGGGTAAATGTGATTGAGCAAGGGGCACCTGAGACCTGGAACAGATTTGTGAAAGTTTTCTATAAGCGGTACTTTCCAACATCCATTAAGACACAGTTGGACCGTGAGTTTGCAAATCTGCAACAAGGGGACATGACAGTAAATAAGTATGCAGCAAAATATAATAGCCTACTTCGGTTTGCACATCGAACAGTACCAATAGAAGTGGATAGGGAACAGAAATTTGAAGAAGGCCTAAGGGATAATATTAGAAGCCGAGTGGATACACATCAACTCCGAAAAGTGGCTGATGTACAAGATGTTGCTTTAATAACAGAAAGGGATATTGACAAGTACAAACAGAGCCAACAGAATAAGCGGCCAGCTGAGGGAAAAGGCAAAGGACAAGATTTCCTTAAGAAGCCGTTTTCGCGAGGTTCCAGTTCTAGCTCAGGAGTTCAAAGGGGAAGCTCTTTTTCTGGGGAAAGTCGTCCACTATGTTCAATTTGTAATCATCAACATGGGGGTGTGTGCCACCTAACACTTACATGTAACATTTGTAGGCAGAAGGGGTATATAGCAAGGAATTGCCCACAAGCTCGAACCCAGAGTACAGGGATCATAAATCCAGACATGAAAGGAAAATGTTTCGAATGTGGACAGCCAGGACATCAAGCAAAAGATTGCCCAACCAGACGACAACGAGGGCTGAGCTCCGCGGCTTCAATTGGAGCAAAACCAGGAACAAGTGTGGATAAAGGGAAAGGGCCTGAACAAAGACAAGGAAGGTATTTTCGACTAACGTCGAGGGATGCTGTAGCTATCGATTCCGTGGTATCAGGTACATTACTCATTTGCTCGCACCCGGCGTATGTTTTAATAGATTCAAGTTCAACACATTCTTTTGTTGCACATGAATTTGTTAAACACTTAGACATCATGTCAGAACCTTTAGGGTTTGATTTGTCGATATCGTTACCCTTAAGTAAACCTATGGTGACTTCATCAATATTTAAAGCATGTGAAATCAGGGTAAATGATAGGGTTTTGACAGTGAATTTAATTCTGTTGGCCGTTAATTATTTTGACGTAATTTTGGGTATGGACTGGTTATCCACAAACCAAGCTACTATCGATTGTGAACAGAAAAGAGTTACTTTTCGACCAATGGGACAAGGGGAGTTTAGTTTTCAGGGAACTGGTGTTGTAGCATATTTGGTTTCAGCAATACGGGCGGGCAAGTTGTTGAAACAAGGTTGTCGGGGGTTCTTATGTTCAATAATTGACACACGGGTCACAGGGACTAGAGTAGAAGATATTTCAGTTGTACGAGAGTTCCCAGATGTCTTTCCTGAAGATCTACCTGATGTACTAGTTGAGCGAGAAATTGAATTTATTATTGAAGTAGCCTCGGGGTCTCAGCCAGTATCAAAAACACCGTACAGAATGGCACCGGTAGAGTTGAAAGAACTGAAGATTCAGTTGCAATATCTTCTAGATAAGGGACTCATTCGACCTAGTGTATCGCCATGGGGTGCACTAGTTTTGTTTGTTAAAAAGAAAGATGGGACTATGAGGATGTTTATTGATTATCGAGAACTCAATAAGTTAACTATCAAGAGCAAATATCCGTTACCTAGAATTGATGACTTGTTTGATTAACTTCAAGGAGCCCAAGTCTTTTCTAAGATTGATCTGCGATCTGGTTACCATCAATTAAAAGTCAAGGAATAGGATGTGGAGAAGACAACATTCAGGACCCGTTATGGTCATTATGAATTTCTTGTCATGCCTTTTGGAGTTACAAACGCACCGGCGACATTTATGGATTTGATGAATCGAGTATTCAAAGACTATCTAGATGAGTTTGTAATTGTCTTCATAGATGATATCTTAATATATTCCAAGAGTGTGGAAGATCATGAGAGGCATCTACGATTGGTCCTACAACGACTCTGTGAAAAGAAGTTGTTTGGAAAGTTAAAGAAATGTGAATTTTGGTTAATTGATATAGCATTTTTGGGACACGTGTTATCAAAAGAGAGTGTATCAGTGGATCCACAAAAGATTGAAGATGTGGCCAATTGGAAGTCGCCAACAAGTGTACCAGAAGTACGAAGCTTCTTGGGATTAGCTGGATATTACCGAAGGTTCGTGGAAAATTTTTCAAGGATTGCAATGCTAATGACACAACTTATGCGAAAAGATGTCCCTTTTGTTTGGAGTCCTGAGTATGAGGAAAGTTTTGTTGAATTGAAGACTCGTTTGATGACAACACCGATATTGACTATTCCTTCAGGTACTATAGGGTTCGTGATATACAGTGATGCTTCCTATCGAGGTTTAGGTTGTGTTTAAATGCAAAATAACAAAGTGATTGCATATGTTTCACGACAATTAAGGCCACATGAGGTGAATTACCCAACACATGATCTTGAGTTAGCGGCAGTGATTTTTGCCTTGAAGATTTGGAGGCACTATCTTTACGAGGAAAAGTGTGAAATTTACACAGATCATAAGAGTCTAAAATATTTGTTTACATAGCGGGATTTGAATATGAGGCAGAGGAGATGGTTAGAGCTAATGAAGGATTATGACCTGACAATCCAGTATTATCCAGGGAAAGCTAATGTGGTGGCCGATGCACTGAGTCAAAAGTCAACAAACAATCTGGCTTATGCTTTGACTTCGCAAGAAAGGTTAATTCGAGAAATGGAACAATTGAAATTAGAGGTGATTCCAGAAACTAGAGTTGCTTTAATGTCAGCTATTATTGCACAGTCGTCCCTTATTGATGAAATTCGAGCCAAACAGATTCAAGATCCAACATTGAAGAAGATTCATGATGAAATACCTGAGGGTAAGCAACCAGAATTTATTTTTGAGAATGATATGTTGAAATTCAAGAATCGGGTTTGTGTACCCAATATAGATGGTATCAAGGAAGTAATTTTGGAAGAGGCACACAATACGAGGTACTCAATCCATCCAGGTAGTACTAAGGTGTATCGTGACTTACGGGAAACCTATTGGTGGTCAGGGATGAAACGGGAAGTAGCTGAGCACGTGGGAAAGTGTGTAGTTTGTCAGAGGGTAAAGGTGGAACACTAGAAACCAGTGGGAAAATTGGAACCACTATATATACCAGAGTGGAAATAGAAAAATATCACAATGGACTTTGTGGGAGGTTTACTGAGGTCTAGGAAATCAAATGACAGTGTATGGGTAATCGTTGATCGATTGACCAAGTCGGCACATTTTCTACCGATCAAGACTAATGATCCAAAGAAATTAGCTGAATTGTATGTTCAAGAAATTGTGAGACTTCATGGAGTTCCAGTATCTATTGTCTCTGATCGAGATAGTGCATTTACATCAAGATTTTGGCAAGGAATGCAGAGAGCGATGGGTACAAGATTGAGTTTCAGTACAACTTTTCATCCTCAAACTGATAGACAATCAGAACGTGTAATCCAGATACTTGAAGATATGCTTCGACTTTGTGTTTTGGATTTTAAAGGTGATTGGGAAGAGCACTTGCCATTGGCTGAATTTGCCTGTAATAATAGTTATCAATCCAGTATTGGGATGTCATCTTTTGAGGCTTTATATGGGCGTAAGTGTCGTTCTCCACTTTGTTGGACTAAGGTTGGTGAGAGAAGATTAATAGGGCTTGAAATTGTTCAACAGACTACGGAGAAGATAAAGACAATACAACAACGACTTCAAACAACCTAAAGTATGTATAAAAGCTATGCGGACTTGAAAAGAAGGCCGCTGGAGTTTGAAGTTGGGAATTTTGTATTCTTGAAAGTATCACCTTCAAAGGGTATCACGAGATTTGGGAAACATGGGAAGTTGAATCCAAGGGATGTTGGGCCAATTGAGATCATTGGCAGAGTTGGACCAGTAGCTTATCGGTTGGAGTTACCTTCAGAATTGGCTAATGTACACAATGTATTCCATATATCAATGTTAAGAAGATGTGTGTCGGATCCGAAGAAAGTGATTATTCCAGAGCCGTTAGGAGTCAGGGAAGACTTGACTTATATCGAGCAGCCAGTCAAGATTCTTGACAGAAAAGAGCAGGTTTTGCGAACGAAGACTATTTCTTTAGTCATGGTGCTGTGGCGAAATTATTCTGTTGAGGAAGCCATGTGGGAAAGAGAAGATGAAATGAAAGAGAAGTATCCACTCTTGTTCGAAACTTGAGGTACTACGAGTTTGGGGACAAACTCCTTTTTAAGGAAGGGAGAGATGTAATACCCGCTCCCGCGGTTTATCTTTAATATTGCAAACTCCTTTTTAAGGAAGGGAGAGATGTAATACCCGCTCCCGCGGTTTATCTTTAATATTGTTTTAGCATGCATAATCATGAGTTAATGATAATTATAGTGTTATGTGGCGCATATTGGAAGTGGGTTTAACTCACTAAGTTGTTTTTGGGTGTCCAATTAGGAATCCAAATTTGGCCAGTCTGGCAATCCCAAGTTGGGATATGTGTTGATGGGTCCTACTTGAGATGGGACAGTAATATGTGGAACACCCTATGTGCCTAAATGTTTATTAAGGCTTAAATGATTTATTATTTGATTATTAATAATATCATGTTATTAGATAGTGACCACTTTTGGGGTCAATTAGGGGTACCTTTGTGAGCACGAATTGAACACGTTTCATAATTAGTAGGCTAATTAGCAACTTCATATAATTATATGGGACCATTTATGGGACCCATGTGAGACATAGACAAACAACCATTTAGATTTGGGATAGTTTTAATATAGTTTCATAATTAGTAGGGGCGTAATTGCAAAACTAGCAAACTTGTGGGGTTACTATAATAAAAATGAAATGTGCCATAAGTATGACACTTAAGAGGAGGATGACTCATCCAATTCCTCATCATTTCGGCCAAGGGTTATACACAAGATATAGGAGGTCTGTATCCACGAGAATGAGCACAGGATTTCGTCAACGTTCACGATTACGGTTGACGTGTCTAACGAAGTCGGTTTTCAAAATTGGCTATATATTCGGATTCCTGAGGGTGAGTCTAATCTATTGGTACTAAATTTATTGAGTTCTGTGATAGTTTTTCTGCGACCCATTTTGGGGTTTAAACTCACAACTTGTAATTTATGTATAGGATTTGTACCTGGTTTTTAGTAGGACTTTAATCTCACAATTAGGAGCGAAACCCAAGAGGTGACTGTGAGTGATGTTAATTTTGATATTCGGATGATTTTCATGTTGGGTTCAATTGTGATGTCAAAGCATGCCTAATTTGCTTAATTTAATTTATTTAGTTTATTATTGGGCAAAATTCATGTGGCTAAATTAGGCCCAATTTATTTGTGAAAGCACGGTGTAATGATTAAATGAGCATGTTGAGTTGCCTATTTGGGTCAATGGAAATTGCTAGTTCTATACCACCATGAAGTAATCTTTGTAGTGACGACCACGGCCGCTAAAGGCCTATGGGAACACACGTGTGAGGACGTGGGTCATGACTAGTCACGTGGGCTTGGGGAGTGGAGTCGCAGGCTAGCCGGAAGTGGTGGGAGTGAACTAGTAATTGCCAGAGACTATAGTTCTTTGTAATATGTTGAATTGAGCGTGTTTATTGTCCATGTTCATGATTGGCATTGCTCACAAGTATATAGCTTATATATTGTAGTGGTTATTGAATAACCATCGTAGGTGATCGCGGCGAGGAATTGGGGAACTGAGCTAGGAGGTGGCTTGACTAGCTTATGGGTTTTGGGAGAAGTTGTAACCTTGTTAATAACTACTTGCTTTTTTAGTTCTAAACTTGCAATATAGTTGTAATTAGTTTTAATCTGGATTGTACGAGTCATACTTTGGTTGGTTTAAGCCTATGTAATATTTTTTTTAGTTAAGCTTTAAACTTTAGTCGGATTGTACCTTAACTCCTGTAATATACGGTTGGCCTGTGTTAGTTGGGATTGTGTTTTATCGTAGTGTTGCTATGACTAATGTTATTAGATTGGGACGTTTGAACTTGGAGATTTATTTATTGGATTGGTTGTAAATGGTTATATTTAGTATTTTTCATAAATTATTTAAAAACTATTGCTT